>CM038795.1:229597676-230797676 GCA_021764765.1 Vicia sativa | reverse complement strand
TACACATTTAGGGTTCAAAATGACGATTTTCACTTGTTTTGTTCTATCTAATATCTACATCTTTGTGTTGAACAGTGGTGGTAAAAATGGTAGCAGCATAAATGGAACAGCACTAGCTCCTTCTATCAACTCCACAACTTCAGGCTCCTTTTCACAATACTACAATGGTGGATTTTTCACCAGCAATGTGATTCTTGCACTATTTTTGAGTGCACTTTTTGTCTTGTAAAACTAGACACATTAATAATTCACCTAATTAGCATTAGAATCTAGTTTATGGAGTTTTTGTAAGATTGTTGCATGCCCGATTTTGTGTTCCTCTTGTTGAGGATTTCAAGGGTGCCAAGGTTGGTCAATATTGGTAATTGTAATTGTAACATGAGTTGGCCATTTCTATTCTTTTTTGTACAAACCAGAGAAATCATGTTCATCATTGTTGAATCATGATGATCTTATGTATGGAGAAAATTTACTCAAAAGTAGATAACTCGCTCAAGTACTCCCGAATAATTTGACATCAGTTAAAATTCATTAGCTATTTGAATCGAGTCCAACGAATTCATGCAAAACCAAACAATACGAACAAATATCTCGTGACTTGTTCCAATCAATTTTGCATCGAAAGTGAACAACCAATAGCGAAAAATTTCAATTACAAGTGCATCAAATACATCACAAAATATCAGGTAAAATGTCTGTAAATTTATACTTTTACACATTATTTGGATGCATAACTTGTAGCTGTGGTTGTCATGAATGGTTCAATGGTGCAACAGCTGTCTTGAAGAGAAGGACATGAACCTTGTCAATGGAGAAGTACAAAAAACCACCAACAGAATGTGTGACATAGGAACCAAAACTAGTTCCTACTATGCAGTGCCAAGCTGGTCCATATGAAGAATCAAATTCCTGTCAAACCAACAAGTTTCTTTCCATTGTTAGCCAAAATCATTTTCCATGTACAAACAAGCATTCAAAATAAGTGTCTTTGGTTCTGTCGAAGAAAAATGATTCGGAATGAATTGATTCTGTAAAATTAAATTGATTCACAACACAAAAGACTAGCAAATCATGGATCAAATATGAAAGAACAGAAAGAAAAAAAACATTCAAAGAAAGTACTAGTAGTGTGGACCTTCTTAAGGGCCAATGCTAGGTGTTTACTGTCAATCTTCTTGGTTGGCATAGAATCAAGATGGTCACGTGCACATTGGAAGGCGTGTTTCTGCAAAGCAAGAGACATGTCACAAGCTCTGACATGAATGTTGCTGAGTATGATACTACTGTTTTTATCATGATGTTCTTTCTCTTGTTCATGTTCTTGTTCTTGATCTTGTTGCTTTTGTTGGTGTTGGTGTTGATGTTGTTGTTGTGTTGCTTTCTTCTTGTTCTGTATCAAACTGTTTAGAAACTTACTCCTTCTCTCTAACTCCTTCTCTGCTTCTTCCATGTGCTGTGACATAACTCACTCATTCACTCACTCTCATTACTCTACAAAACCAACCAAACCAACCTTTTTCTTCTCAAAGCATTGGAAACTATTTTTGTGCACTTTGGATTGAAAGAAGAGAGAGAATGTGGTAAAGGAAAATGAATAGTGTAATGGAATGATAGGAAGAGCAACAAAGAAATAAAATACTAAAGGGTTGGTTTTCAACTTTCAACTTTCATATTTGCTTTATTTTCTGTCTCTTTATTTTGAGTAAATTGGTTCTCAAATTTATAAGTATTCCTCTAAATAACCATTCATTTTCACGAATTAGCAAATACTTTTTTTAAAGTTATGAGATATTTTTAAATAGTCTATATGTCACCACATTTTATAATTGAGTAGGACCCATCTTTTTAAATGATGTTTTAAAATGATGTTGGTAATGATAGACCTGATATAAAAAATTGCTACAATCTTCAACTTTGTCTACTTGTAGATGGGGTGTACCTATAAATACTCCAACAATCAAGTTAGTAGCGGTCATGAGTGCGATGATTAGTTTTAGATTAGTGTGTATTTGAGAATCATATATGTTATGATTGTATTTCTGTGTGTTAAATATGATCACATATATTGTATATTTATTTGCAAAATAGATATACACAATAGGTAATAATATAATTTACACTTATAATTAATTGAATACAAATCAATACTAATTGAGTTGTAACTGATTCTCAACACCCCCTCAAGTCGAATCATATATATTGTATGATCCGAGCTTGTTACAAATATAATTTACTCGAGAACTCTTAAGAGACTTGGTAAACATATTAGTCAGGCGATCTTCATATTTAACAGACTTTGTGGTTATTTCTCCTAGTAGTATTTCCCCCCTTACATAGTGACAATCTATTTCTATGTGTGTGGTCCGTTCGTGGAATACTGGATTGGATGCAATGTGAAGTGACACTTGATTTTCGCATACGAGTCTTGTGTTCTGAAGGATTCCCAACCTAAGTTCTGAGAGTAAATTCTTAAGCCACACAAGTTCCTTCGATGTTGCTGCCATGTCACAGTATTCAGCTTCAACACTAGATAATGCAATCATGTTTTATTTCTTGCTCCTCCATGATATCATATTTTCTCCAATAAGAACACAATATCCAGAAGTGGGTCTCATATTCGACAGTGATCCTGCCCAATCTGCATCTGAATAACACATGATTTTAACATCACCTTTATCTTCATATAATAGGCCTATTCCTGATGCATTTTTTATATTTATGAGAATATGAATAATTGAGTTCTAATAAGTATCACAAGGAGCATTCAAAAATTGACTCACAATGCTCAATGCAAAATTAATATTCAGTATGGTGATGGTAAGATAATTGAGTCTACCCACTAGACATCGATATCTTCCCGGGTCTCCTGTGATAACAATGTCATCAACATAACCACAAGAAAGATGTGTTGATCGATGGAGGAATAAAGAAAGAAAATTGAGTGATGTGATTCACATCTAGTCATACCAAATTGTATCAAGGTAGAGCTAAAGTGATCAAACCAAGCACATGGAGACTGTTTCAGCCCATAAAGAGACCGACGAAGCCGATAGACAAGTCTAGAATTGGCAGAAACGGTAAAACCTGGAGGTTGATCCATATATACTTCCTCCGTCAGTTATCCATGTTAAAAGGAGTTTTTAATGTCTAACTGATAATGCTACCAATGATTAATAGTAATCGTTGCAAGGAAGAGACGGACTTAACTAATCTTGACCACTGGAGAAAAAATGTCACCATAATCAAAGCCAAACATTTGTGTATATCCTTTGGCTACCAAACGAGCTTTGAAAGGATGGATTTAACATTCTACTGTAGTTTTATCGAAAGGTAAAGTAACAATATCCCAAGTGTTATTTGAATGCAATGCAACCATTTCTTCCACCATCGCCTGACGCCAATTGGGATCAGTCATAACCTCAACTATAGAGTTAGGAATTGACACATAATTCAAATAAGACACATAGGAAGTATAAAAACAATCATAGTTTAAAACACAAACATATTCAGGATTTAGAGTATGAGATCGAATACCTTCCCTTAATGCTATTGGGAGGTCAAGTTTAGGTGACATAACAAGAGGAACAGTTGGAACAGAAAATGGTGTTGGTTGATTAATATCATCTTTAACTTCTGATGGACGGAATGTCTGTCGCTGGTAGACCTGCAATTGAGGTTTAATGGGTGTGGAAATGACAAAAGGGACACCATTAGAATCTGAGTTACAAGTCTCATCGGGTGATACATGGACAGAGAAAAATAGGGAACCTTCAAAGGATTTAACATCAAAGAAAAAAATGTACCGTTGAAGTTGAGGACAAAAACAATGATATCTTTTTTGAATATGTGAGTAACCTAGAAAAGTGTATTTTAGAGATTTAGTAGATAAATTGTCTTTACCTGGACTAAGATCATGAACAAAGCATGTGCAACCAAAGATGCCAAGCGAAATGGGGGTAGAGGTCATGTTATGGATTCAATATAGAGTATGGAATCTGATCTTGAATGACCAATGAAGGCATTTAGTTGATAATGTGACAGACTGTGAGGAGAACATCACCCCATAAACAAAAAGGTAGATTGCGGTGAAGTAAAAGAGTTCGTATGGTTTCAACTAAATGAAAATTCTTTCGTTCAACAACATTGTTCTGTTGTGGTGCACGATCACATGATGATTGGTGAATAATTCTTTGTGATGTTAAAAAGTATTGAGATTGTGATGACATATATTTAAGAGCATTATTAGTGCGTAAAATGTTAATGAAAGTGTTAAACTAGTTTTTAATTTCAGCATAAAACTCTTTGAATATATAGAAAACATCTGAAGATTTTTCATTAGGAATAACCAAGTACATTGTGAAAAATCATCGATGAAAGTTACAAAATAATAATATCCTAAGGTAGACTTTACACGACTAGGACCCACAATATCAGAATGAACTAAATCAAAAGGTAATGCAACATTTTTATATACATGTTGACAATAAGTACTACGAATATGTTTGTCTAATTGACATGATTGACACTCAAAAGATGAAAGCTTAGAAAAATCAAGAACTAAAAGATATGTTTTATTAAGACTAGAGTGACCAAAATGTTGACTTGTAAGGTCTTGAAAAACAATCGAAGCACATGCCACCGGTGGAGATAGATGATATAATCATCCAGATTCACTCCATGCTCTAATTGTCCGTCATGTACGTCGATCATGGGCATAAATAAAATTATTATTAAAAGTGACTGAACAATCAAGAGTACAGATAAGCTTGTTAAGAAATATTAGATTAAAAGGACAACCGTGAATGTAAAGAACAGACTCTAAAGAAAGGTTTGGAAATGGTTGTGCCTGACCAAGGCTTTGAACTTTGATTTTAGAACCATCAACCACAATGACAGAAGAAAAAGAATCTAAATAAGACAAGTGAGGTAAACATGATTTATTACCATTCATATGATCAGAGGCACCCGAGTCAAGGACCTATGGACCAAAAGAAGATGTAGATACAAAGACTACAAGATTACTTGATTGAGCAACATCGACAGAAGACGATAGTTGATGGGCTGCTTTGAAATCGAGGAAATCATTGTAATCAGGGGCAAGAATTGTAATGTCTTTAGTGTTGTCTGGTTGAGCGACGAAAATCAGCTAAATATGACCGTAACGATTACAATAATTACAATGAATGTCATGACGTTGCCAACCCATTCCTCTTGTTCATTCACCATTACCATGATAGTGAGAATTAGGCATGGCAAATAAACCCGCCCCCGCCGGGGCCCGCCCGCCCCGCCCCGAAATTAGCGAGGAAAACCTGGTTTAACCGGGGGCGGGTGCGGGTGCGGGGAAAACCCGTTTTTTATTTACGGGTGCGGGGGCGGGTGATGGTAACACCCACCCCGCACCCGCACCCGCCAACTAAATTTATTTTATTTTATTTATGTTTAATAGTCTTATTACTCATTTACATTTTTTAATACTTTTTAATGTTATAATATCATGTTTATTGAAATTATTATTTATTTTTTTGAAAATCAAATTTAAATAAAAATATCAAACTTAAAAAATACTTTAAAACAATTAATTATTTAGTTTAATTATTTATTTTTAACTTTATTGAAAAAAATATAAATTTAAAAAAATATATAAATTTTATTCGGGCGGGTGCGGGGAAACCCGTTTCTTGTTGCGGGTGGGGGCGGGTGAACAAATTTTAGCCCCGAACGGGTGCGGGTCTGAGCCTGGGTAGCGGGTGCGGGTCTGGTTGTGCTTAAACCCGCCCCCGACCCGCCCCGTTGCCATCCCTAGTGGGAATCAATAGTAGATGGTTCAGTGGGAGATGAAGTGGAGATCGGTCCAAAGGAGAGAGGTGTAGCGAAACGCAATAGTTGTTCACTAACTAATTCATAGTTAGAAACATTGGATCCTGATAAAATCTGGTTTTGAACATAATCAAACTCTGATGGTAATCTGACAAGTATCACGGTCATGAAATACTTACTTTATTGTTCTACATAAGTTGTTGGATCTTTGTAAAAGGGCATTATGGCTCTAAAATTTTCCTTTAACGCATCTAGCTTACTCGGATAGGCTTGCATATTCATATTCTCCAATTTCAAAGAGTTGATTTTGGTGATGACACTGTAAATATTGTGGACATCATTGGAGAACACTTTCTTATCCTTTTTCCAAACCTAATAGAAAGTGGTAAAGGATTGATATTGTACTTGGAGATTAGTTGATATGGAAAACCATAACACAGTGCATAAAGATGCATATGTTTGTTTCCAATTATCGCATTTGATGGTGCAAATATTTTATGATTTTGTAATTGTCATCTTCATGTCCTTGACCATGAAAGCACATTTTGACAAAAGCGGCCCATATATTATAGTTGGTTGTTCCGGTGAGTTTCTCACATGAGATAAGTGAAACCTTCGTAAAAGTGGCGAAATCAATATCTCCTATAATTTTTGGTTGCTTGGATGGAAAAACTGAGAGCATATCTGAAAAGAGCACAAGAAGACGGTGTCGGAGAAGAAAATGGCGGCGACAGAGGCGACGACAGTACATGTTGTAAGGTGGATCATAAGATTCACGCACAAGCGACGGTAGTACATGTTGTAAGGTGGAACGCGATGGCGATTTTGAGTATCGATCGATCGGAAGGAAACGATGCCGGTTGTACGGTTACTTTGCCAGAAAAGTTGTCGGGAGCGGTGGTGCGCTTGTTCAATGCCGTGAATGGGCGAATATTTTGCGGAAACAACTCTAATACTATGTTGTGATTGTACTTCTATATGTCAAATATGATCACACATTGTTGTGTATTTATATACAAAATAGATAAAGACAATATGTAATAATATAATTTACACTTATGATTAATTGAATACAAATCAATACTAATTGATTCTCAACAATATACAATCATCGTAGTACGATTATCATCAGATCTTATAGAGTATAATTTGATGCTCTCTAGATTCCAGTTACCAATGATTATGTTTGCTATTAGGGTTGAATCATCTCAACGCTCTAAAGTACTAGAATCTTCTTGAAAGACATAAGGGTTCCATGCTAAGATAGACCTGTCTTTTCTTAGTAGTGAGTATAACTATGATATTTAGCAGGTCTTATTTAAGTCACTTCATTAAAGGGTTCCATGCTAAGAGTTGTCTACATTAAGGGGGTCACAAATATTTTAGGGGATCTTCTCAAGAAGCAATATTCTCTTGAATGGTTTGGCCTCCTTGAATTTTACACTTTGCTTTTAATGTTTTTTCAAAAGCCAAACCCAACCTGTACTATATAAAATGAAAAGGTTTGATACATATATAGAAGCACGAAAGAAGGACAGTCTTAAAAGTAATGGTGTGAGAAAATTCGAATGAATTGGTGTATTGTCTGTCTCTAAGCTGGGGCTTTTGATGAGTCAAAAATAAAAGTTGCTACTTTTGATGCATTTGTTGGTGGATGTGTGTGTGGAGCCTATTTCGTTTGGTTTGTTGCGTGTTGACCAGGACATGAACAAAGACTATATTTTAGAAAGCCGCGCCGAAATTGATGCTTCTATTAATGAGCCGGTTGAATTAGTAGCATATATTTTAGCATTACCCATTTACCCTTAAATAAATTGATTGATGCTGCATTGGTGAAGCAAAACAACACTTATTTTAGCATAGAAATTCACCTATAAAGCCATTTGTTTTAAAACAGCACAACTCAAAATATGAATTATAAAAAGCACTTCCTACTTGGCAAGACCTAGCAAATTACAAAATTTTGTCCAAGTCAACAGCTGAATAACTATAGTGTACATACAACATGTCGTAGCGATCACTAATTTCTATGTCACGACTCATCTTCAGCTTCAGCAGAAGCTATTTCTGAATCCAATTTATTCATTAACTGCTCGCTTACATGCTTGGCCACAGATACCATATCAAGAACGACGCTTGGATCCAGTCCTGCACCTCCTCGTTTGGTTATACCGCAGACGTGCCCTTTCCTGTTAATAGAGATAGAAACTGCAGAGCTCATTTGTGATTCCTCTTCAGGTGTTGCATCCACAATATAGTGCATCCCAACCTAGGAAATAGAGATTGTATAAAATTCACAAAATGTTGTCAATCTGAGAACACAAGATAGCAGAAGTATGTTACCTTGGTCAGTGTAACTATAGCAGGGATTCCAGATGTGTCAAACTGCAGAAACTCCTCGTCACTTACATCAACTTCTGGTTGCTCGTCATTTGATGCACCGGGAGTAACTTTGACACTTGGAATACCGGTATTACTCAATGCAGCCTAAAAGAATAACAAGGATAATCTGTCAGGGCATTTTCGATTAAGGCTGTGTTTGGGTAAACAAGCTTGTGGAATAAGTTTGTTGGTTATCATAGATTGAAATAAAAGGGAGTTTGATGAAAATAATTTAGAGGTTATTTTTTTAGTAGTGCAAGCAACACCTACTTAAACACTCCTCTAGTTTATATTTTTCTAGAGATTTTTAAGAAAAGTGTAAGTTATTGTGTTTATTAAAAACTATAAAAAAAATATTTTGTATTTCCTCTCATCTGTCTTTTTACATGATTTCGCTATTTTCTGTTAAAAATTATTTTCTTCAAAGGCTAATCAAAAGGTGTTTTTCATTTTTAGCATAAAAGTCATCTTAAAAAAACTTACACAGAAACTAAAACATCAAAAATGATTTATTTTTTTTAATAATCCTATACAAATGGCCCTAAGTGTTTATCATATAAGTGCTTATGCGTAAATTATTTCGATAATCACAGAGGAGGGTAATTTAAATTGTTTGTTTTTATAAGTTACCTTGGAAAGGAAAGGTTATTGAAATAAAATGAAAACAACGTATGGACTGGTCTCATAAGCTATTTCTACAAGTTCCTCCAAACACTTGTGTTGCACGAATGATAATATTTAAAAATAAGCTCAAATAAGTAGTAAAAAGCTCTTCCAAGCACACCCTAAATCATTAATTCTAAAAATAACTTTATATTCACAACATATAGAAAATCCATGAGCAAAAACCTCAATTAAACTGCTTGCGAGATTGTTTGGGATACTTAAAAAAGAAAACATCTACCATGTTTGTAGCATAACAAAACAACTAGAAAAGACCACAAGTTTTGGGTAACTTCAAACTTTGCCAGAACAACCCATATTAATGGAAAATCAATTTAGGTGGACCTCTAAATTACTTTGGTTTGATTTTGAAGTACAATATAAACCAGGTAGTGCCAACAAGGTAGCAGATGCCTTATCCAGGCAAATGATGTATGCATCATTATCGAAGGTGAGACGAAATACATTCAAATTTAGCTATGTATTTGTCTACACTTCAAGTTTGTGGAATTACGAGTAAACAATTTGAATAGAAGCATGATCCTGAATAGAACATTATGACTCAAGTTGATCCATGTAGCCTACCCTAGTTAATGAGATAAGGCTTGATTGTTATGTAAACTATTCTCAAGATGTTAGGTCTAGATGATTTAAGTTTTTGTTTTTTATATTAAGAATCATAGGGAACAATGTTTTATCAAAATTTCATAATTTACGCTGAATGTTAGTAATTTATCTTGCTTCTCTCTTTATGGGACGAAGATTTGAAGCTTCGTTATTTTTCTTACTTTACCCTGAATGTTAGTATCTGCATATATGTTATTCTAGTATGATATATTAGATTACTGTGATGCAGCATCTCCCATGTTAAAGTTGTTGGCCGAATACTTTCTCCAGAAATCCCCGTGAGGACGAGGGCGATTCGACGACTTTGCCTCATGCGCTCCTAAGGTGGCGTGGCTTCTCGGTTGATTGATTGATTAGAGAGTGTAAGAAATATATGGCTGAACTAAATTGTTGTTACAATGGCACTTTCAAAGGATTATTATTTTTAGCACATTGTGTTAAATAACAGTATTTGATTTGGATTTATAATAGCATTTGGTTGCACTTTGAATTGAATACAATTTCATACTTGATGATAGATCCTACCAACTTGTTTTATTTTGCCATTTTAAATGTTTTATGCACATATTGGTTGACATTATGTTATGATATCTTCGGTCTTTAGAATTTAAGGGATGTGATCCATGCTTCTATGTTGCATGCTTCCATGCTACTGTAATCTTAGACCATTCATTTATTTTATTTAATTGTCTCTTAAAATGTTTTTGTGTATGGATGTTTGAACCCTTAGATCCAAAAAGGAGAGATGTCTGAACCTAAATAACAGGAGAGGTTCCAAATTCAAATATAAGGTAGGCATGACAATAAAATTTGTATTCGTGGAGCCGCTATTTTAAAAAAGGGCGGGAGAGATTTTAGCTCATAACGCTGGAACGCTAATATAATGTATAACATAAACCCCCAAAATATAATGAACGAACAAGAAAATTTTAGTAGTAAACAATAACGACATCATCGTGAAAAGAATGTATCTTATGCCTGAAATGCTATTCTTTTTATGGCCATCTTTCAAGCATTTATATCATGTAATAATATATGCATTTTAAGTTGTACCTTGATGGCAGCACCTAGAGCGTCTAACAAATTTCCATCTGAACTGACAACAAGCCCATCGATATAAAGATCCCAACAAATTTTTCCTTCGACAACTACAAGTGAAGTGCGATCAATTCCAGCACCTGGAGGGGGAAAATAGTATGGCTCAATAACAATAAATGTAAAAATAAAAAAGAAGTGATTGGAAGGAAAGAAAGAATAAGCATAATCTTCACATTAGAGGAAGGTATACCTGCTCCACTTTTAGCACCCAAGAGACAGCGATGAAGAGCAGTTGAGAGTTCTGATGACAATTCCTCACCCCCTCTACCCTACATACATACCAAAGATATAGAACACCAAATAAAACTAATTAATTAAAAAGGTGTTTAAAAATAAGAGAGATGAATAAGACAGCAATAGAACAGAACTGGAGAACTGAAGGACGGGAAGCAAAAAAACAGAAAAAAAAAAAAGAGATAATGCAAAAGAGGATGTAAAAACCAGAATATTGTACAGGATGGAGATGGAGAGAAATAAAACCGAATACGTGAAAGAGCATAAGGAGAATAAAAGAAGGTTGTCAGAAAAGAGAATATTCAAGGTAGTTGAATAATATGAAGTAAACCAGAATAATTGAATGACTTCACTAGATAAAGAGAAGGAAGACAGGCAACAAAATATGCAACCTCAAAAGCTGGCTCAGCAGTCGAACTACAGTCAATGTATATAAACACTTTCCCTTTGTCAGGTTGCACTATGCCTGGTTTTCCAAGTTCAGCCTGCACTTGTTTAGCCAATATATTATGATAAGTAGAAGAACTAATGTGATTTTAAAAATAATTGTACTATTAACAAAGGAAGTTGAGTCGTGAAAGAAGAGACCAGTTCCAACATTTTAACAAACCTTCACACTAGCAATGACCTCTGTAGCACCAATTCTTACTCTGGCCGAACCATTTGCCTATCATTAAGTTCGTCAGATATAGAAAGTAAATCTATTAAAATCAATAAAAAAATAGCTGGCTGGGGTCAAATCATTGGGACACCCTTGCGAGTGCCAAGTCATCAAAGCATTACCTGAGGAATGACTCCAGTTTCAACATTGATCGGTCGATAAGTCAATCGTTTTCTACCATCACAACGAAGATCCTGAGCAATGCCACCTTGAATGAAATGTTGTTCTCCTAGAGATAAACCCACCATTCCTTCAACTGCACAAGTTTATAGAAGCTTTATGAAGAAAACTACAAAGAGGAAACTACTGGGTGTTGAGCATAGTTGTCACTCCCAGATACTGTGAAATACATGGAGCAGCCAACCAAGAAAAAGTAAGTGTGATGGCCGCTATCTATATCAAAACTATGAATACCATAATTGAGATTTGTCTGTCCCCGATAGCAATA
This sequence comes from Vicia sativa, assembly GCA_021764765.1. Lineage (NCBI taxonomy): Eukaryota > Viridiplantae > Streptophyta > Magnoliopsida > Fabales > Fabaceae > Vicia > Vicia sativa. The sequence goes on along the minus strand of CM038795.1, from coordinate 230,785,743 downwards.
TGGAGCAGCAAACCCCAAAAAGTGTACACTATACTGAAGATTATGGATACAAGTTCACAATTTATAATATAGATAAATGCTCCAAATAAATTTAAAACAATCAAATCAAAATTGAAGACTTTCTTAGTTAATAAAGTTATGGTCTCGACTCGACATGCAATCACCATCCATTTACAGCATAACTATTAAGTCAATAAAAACAAAAGTCAAGTAGCATATAGATAAAAACAAAAAAGAGAATACACAGGGGATTGAGGTAGAAACATCATATAAAAATTGTGGAATAAATTTCTATTGCTTCTGTTGCCAGCAGAATACTTTTTCCAATTTCACATTATCCCTTTTGTCTCTGACAACCACGTTTACCTAGTTTCCACAAAAACAGGGAGAACAAACATTTAATTATTTGAGAAAACTATTATCAAATGATGCACCTAGACACACCCTGAATTTGAGTATTGGTGCCACTAACCGAAGATTAATTCAATCCACAGTACAAAAGCAGATGGTATCGCAATGCCATCTCTAATCAAAGGCAAACACCATGCACGAAATACATGTTTCCTCTATATCTAAGCATCCTACTGTTTGCTCCAACACACCATAAATGACCTTGCAAGTCCAAATGCCCTTCCAATCCAGCTGTTTCCCATACAAACTTGAAAAGTCCAAGTGCTCGATCCAACTGCTTTACACCTCGCCCAACCATCCTCTCACTATCTGAAGTCAAAACTCTCCCCATAAACAAGCAAAACCTCCTATCATTTCCATTTCTATAAATCCCACCACACAAGTCTACTTCAATGTTTGTAACTCTTCCATAGAGGTAATATTGTAATAAAGTGAATAAGCAACCAGATGAGTGGCCCAACGTTTTGGAAAGCTTCTTCTGCACTAAGTTTTGGAGATATCGAGCATCCTTGTATGCAATACTATTATCAATCATAATATCCTTGATATGTAAAAGCCCCTCCTTCATGACCTCAACGTTAGCCACATGCGACTTTAATCTTGCTTCACTTTTACAGCATTTAATCAGGTCGTTGAACATTGCAAGAACATCTTCCCATTTCTGGGAATCAGAAGAAGTAACAATTTTTGTGGGTGTAAACGTCATCCATGAAGATGAGTCGGCGTCAGAAAAACTGGCAGTTTCTGTCAAAAATTTCAAGCAGCTGTGGATAATTTGCTGACCCAATATAGCACCTTCTTCCAAGCCCTGGGAAGCCAAAGACTCGAAATCAACTGCAAAAGCATTCAGAGTTTCTTTAAGTGCACCAGTCCATATATGGTGCTGTGTAACCTGTGGGCACACTTTGAAACGAACCACCTTCCTCTGTTGAGCGGAAACATTGAGAAAATTACTCACCTTAGTCAGCGAATCAACCACCATAGATTCTCTTTCGGTTGTTTTACTGAAAGGGGTAAATGTATCATGTTGTGTATTCGTGGTGGAGGCTACAACACGGCTCATATTTTGCTGAACAACCGGAGACCCAATAAACACTCGGACAAGAGACTTGAAATTACGCATTTCATGATCGATTTGATCATCAAAAACGGTTGAATTAGTACTCACATCAACAATTCTTCCATTAACCGTATCCACATTTGCAAGCGATCGAGCCAACTTTATGATCTTTGGAAACTCATTCCGATACCATTGTGTGTCGTAAACATCTTGCGAAGAGTGATAAAGCATTGAATTCATAAAGAGAGTTGCAGACTTGTTTGTTCTAAAACGACTCCCACCGTAAAGCATCTCCCAGATTCTAGAGGCCATTACTACCTATATATCTTTAATGAGACATTTTTCTTTGTAATGGTAATTTAGCAGTTATATATCATTCAAACAAACAAACCCAAAAACATGGTAGCAGTAAAATATAATTTTGTTCCTAAATCCTAAAAATGATACCAAAATCTTAATGAAGAATATAGAAAAGACGGGTAAGAATGAAATGAAATTGATGCAGAAAATAGTAGGACAGCAGGTTACCTTAGAAAGAGGAAACCGAATTTGACAATGCAGTGACGGGAATGAGAAGTGAGCGGCACAGGGCGGAGTATGGAGTTGGGGGTTTAGATACAAATTAGGGTTTATATTTGAGGATAATGCATCGCAGTTTTTTAAATAATTTAAATATTATATTATTTAGTAATCTGAACATAAAAAATAAAATATATAAGAAATAATCCTTAATATATAAAAGCACAAAACTCAGTTATTCTTTAGGCGCTTAAAAGTTTGCAGGCCTAAATCTCAACCTCATTTAAAGCAAAACAAAATATCTCCTATTTTTTTAAAAAAACACTTTTCAACAAACAAAAACAACTTATATCTTATAAAAATGCACAATACTATTTATCTATCCACTACCCTTCGTATTCCTTTAGAACGTAGGAAAAAAAACTTATATAATAAGATATGTTTTAGTAATAACATTATAATTATAATTATAATTATATTGATAGTAATAATAATAATAATAACAATTTTTTAATAGTCAAATAACTTACATCTCATAATATTATTGAATATTTAATTTATTATAAGATCATTGCCAAAAAATAAATTTCAAATTAAATACGATACTTTTTTATCTAAAAATAACATACATTTAATAATATTATTAAACAACATTCGATTATTTTGCATTGTCATAATTGCTACACAATACCAATATTATAAAAAAATCTTTAAATTATATACTATATTAAATAAAAAATATTTTTTAAAAAAAATATTAGGTTAGTAAATACTGCCATAAAAAATTATTAATGAATTTTTATCAAATAAATTATATAAATGGAATGATCAATTAATTTATTATTAATATTTTGAATACAATTTATTTCCCTTTTCACTGATCCACTTATCTTATTATTCTTTCCAATAAAATATAATTTAATAATAATTATTATTATTTTTATTATTATTATTATTAATGTAATTCCCTACCACCTAATTAGGGAGACGGTTCAGAGTAGGGGTGGCAAAATGGGTCGTAACCCGCCAGCCCACGCACTCGCCAGTAAATGACGGGTTAGGTTGGGAGTTTAGGTCCACCGTCCATCATAGCCCACCCCGCTAAAGACCGCCACCCGCCAACATTTGCTAAGCCAAAACCCACTGTCCGCCAAAGCCCGCCGCACCTATTCATTTAGCTAGATTTTTATGCTCATTTCACTAGGCGGGCTTTCCCTCCCCGCTCTTTATTTGGCGGGTTTAACGCGGGGTGGGTGGCCCGTTTTGTCACCCATAGTTTAGGGAACGAAGAATTTCCAAAATTTTCCTACTTTACCTTCTCCCAATTCTTTGAATCTGTCTCTTCAATTTTTCTACAATTTTAATTTCATATATTTTTCAACTTCGATGCAATCTCCAATAACTATACTATTATCATGATTTTATTATAAATATATACGTTCTCCAAAAAAAAATTATGTTCTCCAAACCCTAAACCCACATCAAAGTTACATTTCTCCGACTCAAGGTTCACATATAGAAAATGTCTATTGTGATTTCATAATCCATATATATTTTCATGTCTTAATATAACCGTTTTAATTTTTTCGTTTGCAATTTATGCAGAATGACTTTATGTATTAGTATGATTTCTGACATCGTCACTCCAAAACTGAACTAACAGATTAAAGTTCGTATACGAAGTTTGTGGAAAGTCCATTCTTGAAATGATCACAATACTATTATCATTTTAGAAATGATTTTGATTGATGACAAAGTGAGTGTTACAATTGTTATTTATTAGTTGTCATATGTTATTTATATTTTTGTTAGTTTGTCAAATATTGCATTTTACCTCTTCCGGTGATGTTTTTCAGTGTTCAAGTATCTAAGCTTCGGTGAAATCGGCATTAATCGGTGAATTTGACTCAAATCCCGAAGAGGGATCTTGCTATATTATTACTAATATATTGATTGGATTGCATGATCCTAAGTTTATTATGACAGATCATAATTACAAGATTAACTTCATCAAAACCACAAGTTGTACTAAGATTGGAGATGTTCCATCCATCTCTAAAACTTATTTTAAATTTGTAGCTTTTCCTCAAATTTTGACTGGGCTTCACCAAACACGTGCCACTAATAAGACTTCAAATGTTGTTTACAAGGAGATCTTCCAAAATATGAATAACGTACGTTACCTATTCTATGCTAAATTATTATCAAATTTCATTTTATTTTTCATTTAACGAGTTATTTTATAGAGTTAATTTTCCTTCGCAGGTTTAGTCCATTGGTTGATTATGCTAGCGAATGATATTGGGATGGTTAGAAATTTTTACTTTAATACTTTTATATCTCAATATATAAATATATGAACTCCATTAATTTATGTGGTGTTTACTTTTTTTAATACAGGTGGATAGTGCTAACTACAAATTCGAACGGTTTTGATGCACATTATATACTTTGTAAGTTTGTTTAAATTGCTATTTTAATTCCTTTTCAACATTTGTATATTGTCTAAGTTTGTTCAAATTTCTATTTTAATTAACTTTTAACTTTTTATATTGTGTAAATTTGTTCAAATTGTTATTTACTCTAGTCTTAAATCTCAAAGACGAATTTACATAATTTTTGTTCAATTGCAGGAAAAGTCAGAGAAGGACAATTTTTGTTTCATATTCTTATTGTATCATTGGAATGTACTTTTTTATTTTGTATTATGATATATATATATATATATATATATATATATATATATATATATATATATATATATATATATATATATATATATATATATATATATATATATATATATATATATATATATATATATATGTGTGTGTGTGTGTGTGTGTGTGTGTTTTTTGGTTAATTTCAAACATTCATATTTTTATTATAAACATACAATATTTATCAATAATTTGTCCCGTGCATCGTACGGGTAGAAGTACTAGTTAAAAAGAAGAAGAAAAAAAAAAAACAAATTTATCAAAATTGAGGTTTGAAAGTGGAGAACAGTAGAAAATGAAGATCAAGTTGAAGGAAAGGGAAAGAAGAGGATGGAAGTAAGAAGCTATATGCGAAACATTTTATCAGATTTTAACAGATCTATTACTGTTGCGAAACATTTTATCAAGAAATGATCTTATAAATCTTATAAAATGTTTTAATCATTTTATCTTATAAATCATTTCTTGATAGCTCATCTATTACTGTTGCGAAACATTTTATAAGATTTTATTAAAACATAAGCACGTTTGTTTTGTTTTTTTATAGTGTTATATAGTTTTTTTTTTTTAAAAAATGATTTGAATAGTTATTTTATTATTTTATTAAAATATTTTTTAGATATTAAATTTTTAAAATATCATTTAGTTTTATAATTACTTCATATAGATTTTCATAAAAATTATTTTTGAAATATAACTTTTTTTTAAAATTATGATTTTGATTATATTTTGATCTTCAATAATGTATGATTATATTATAAGATGTCAAAATTAGTGTTTAAAATTAAAAAGAAACAAATATAAAAAAGTTATAATATTTTTAAAAACGGTTCTATAAAATACATTTTAGAAATACAAAGAAAAAAATCTATTTAAACTAAAATTTATTTAAAAATACATGAAGGTTCCGAAGATGAGTCAGGACTTGAGAGTTCTGAAGAGTTAGAGTCAGAAGATGAAGAATCTTCTGGAGACTCTAAGGATGAGTCAGATGGTGAATCTGATTCTGATCCAGATTTTGATGATGATCAAGAATTTGGTGGTGATCATGCTTCTCGAAGGGAAAACTTTGAAGACGTAGGTTCTGGAGAGCAAGCTTCTGGAGGTGATCAAATTTTTGGTGGTAATCATGACTCTAAAGGTGGACCTTCTGAAGGAGGAGCTTCTAGTCCAGCCTCTGGTGGTGGTCATGATTCTGAAGGAGGAACTTTTGAAGGTGATGGTTCTGGACAAGGTCCAGAAGTTAACAAAGGTGGAACTTCGGATGGAAGTAAAACTTCTGAAGAAAGTCCAGAAGGAGATACGGTTCCAGAATCAGAAGGAGATTTTGAACAAATAGGTATTGGAGAAGTTCTTAAGAAAAAAGTGTGGTTGAAGGCCATGAAAGAAGAACTTGAGGCTTCAGAAAGAAATAAGACTTGGAAGTTAACTGAGCTTCCAAAGGAGAAGAAAACCATCAGCGTCAGATAGGGTTTCAAGGAGAAATCTGCATTTCTAAATTTTGTATGGATGAATATGATAGTCTGACGTGTACATGTTTCATTTCAGAAGATGTTCTGACTCTAGTGCAAATGGAAAATATATCATGCTGAGCAGAAGATGAAGTTAGAAGTTCGAATGAGACAAAACTTCTGGACAAAGCACACTCGTAGCAACTGTTGACAGAAACACGCCTTAGAAGTTCTGAGTGAGAACTTCTGGAAGACACGCTCCAACGAAAGCTTCTGAAGTAAAGATTAAAATACAACTTCTGATGGAAGCTAGCAAAGCGCAACGTCTGATAACACGCTCCAAAGAAAGCTTCTGAAGTAAAGATTAAAATACAACTTCTGATGGAAGCTAGCAAAGCGCAACTTCAGATAGAAGCAAGCACAGTGCAACTTCTGATAGAAGCAAGCACGACGCAACTTCTGATAGAAACAAGCACAACACAACTTCTGATAGAAGCAAGCACAACGGAACTTCTGATAGAAGCATGCACAACGCAACTTCTGATAGAAGCAAGAACAGTGCAACTTCTGATAGAAGCAAGCACAACGCAACTTCTAATAGAAGCAAGAACAATGCAACTTCTGACAGAAGCAGACAAAAGTAAACTTTTAATGGAAGCACCAACAGAAGTTCTGATGAGCAAATATTTAGAAGATCTTTATCAATATGTACGTTATCTTCTAGAGACAAAACCTGCTGCAGTAACGTAAACCCACTAAGCTAAAAAGGCTAAGTACTTGAGTGACACAACTTCCAAGGTTCATTGGTTAAGCAAAATCATGTGGAGACAAGCAAAGTTAATCATGTTTCCCATTCTTCAAGACACGCCACCTCCAACGGAAAGTTTTCCTAGAAAGCTCTACAAAAAGTCTTCAAATTCAAAAAGGGAAATTAAGCAACACATACAGTACAAAAAGGTGCATCAACAAAGAAGAGAAAATACTGTACGAACAAAAACAACAATACAGTAGAACAAGAACTTTCAACAACATCTTCTAGCAACCTACAGAAAGTCGTTTTAAGTAAACTCACGCTGCCAAATAAAAAGTCAATTTTTGTAAATTAGTTTACTATTCATTGAGCTTCATTTTTGTGTAAACTTCACTTAGTGGAGAATAGCTTTTCTAGAAACATTATTGTGCACAGTCAATCATAATTTAACATTCTGATAGTTGTTCCTTGAGAAGACCAGTTTGGGTCAGAATTCTTGAGAAGGCTAGGACTAGTTAAGTCTTAGAGGTGTTAGTCACAACGGTTGGTTGTGCAGTTTGTTCTTTGAGAAGACCAGTTAGGTCAGAATTCTTGAGAGGGCTAGGACTAGTGATTCTTAGTGGAAGTTAGTCACATCGGTTGGGTAGTGCACTCTGTAATCGTTGATTATAGTGGATTAAGTCCTCGTTGAGAGAGGCGAAATCACCTTGGCGGGTGGACTGGAGTAGTTTGAGTGTCAAACGAAGCAGGATATAAATACTTGAGTATTTTATTTGTTGTTTGGGTAAAAGATCTAAAAAGTAAGAAAAACTTATTCAACCCCCTTTCTAAGTGTTTTTCCAAGCCTTCCATTGGTATCAGAGCTCTTGGTTCTGGGTGCAAACACTTAACAGTGTCAGATAAAGATCCAGAAGAAAAACACAAGATGGCAACAGACAACAACTGTTAGAACAAAGTTTGGTTCTAATAATATATTAAATGTTTTGATGTTAGCAAGCATAATTAATTTTGTATGAATAAATATGATATTTATTCCTAAAAATATATTAAAAGTTTTAATAAGAACAAGCAAAATAAATTTTGTCTAATTGAATATGATACTATGATGTTTAAAAGGTTTTATTTCAGAAGGTGTTCTGACTCTAGTGCAAAAATGGAAAATATCATGTTGATCAGAAGATGATGTCATAAGTTCTAATGAGAATAGAAATTCTGGACAAAAGCACGCTAAAAGGAATTGCTAAAAGAAACAAGTTCTAGAAGTTTGAAAAAGATAAAACACGCTGCATATAGAAGCACACTTTAGAAGTTCTGGGCAAGAACTTCTAGAAGACACGCTACCTAGAAAGCTTCTGAAGTAAAAGAATTAAATACAACTTCTGATGAAAGCTAGCAAATCACAACCTCTGATGAAAAGCACCAATAATATGTTCTGAATAGAAGATATATAACTAGGCTTACAGAAGATGAAGTATTAGAAGAACTTCTGGTCAAGCACAACACGAGCGAGCAAGCTTAGCGCGACTTCGTGACCAGGCGAGCAAGCAGCGCGACTTCGTGAAGCAAGCACGGCGGAAGCAAGCGAAGCTTCCGACAAACAAGCGGAAGCAAGCTATCGCAGCTTCTGACGGAAGCAAGCACAAAAGTATAAGCTAGCATAGCGCAGCTTCTGACAGAAGCAAGATCAGCAAACTTCTGATAGAAGCAAGATCAACAAACTTCTAATAGAAGTAAATTCTGACAAAAGCAGGCAAAGTAAACTTCTGATGGAAGCACCAACAGAAGTTCTGATAAGCAAATATCTAGAAGATCCTTAAATTTGAACGTTATTATCTAAGGACAAAAACTGCCATCAACGTTAACACGAGCAAAGAATAAGACAAAAATTACTTGATTAAGTCCAACTTCCAAGTGTTATTCAACAAAGCAAGTCACGTGAAGATGGAAGTTGAGAAAACGCGTGATAGGCTACAGTGAAGTAATTATTACATTTTTCCTTAATTTAAGGCTTGCTCTAGCAACGGCTACTTTCTGGAAGCATTATTTAAGGAATCATTTTCAAAGAAGGAAACACATAACACACTACAACAATTATTTTTCACAAAGTACTTTTCAACAACATCTCCTAGCAACGTGAAAAATCTATTCCAAAAATAAATCTGCTCCAAAGTACAAAGAATTATTTTTGTAAAATAGTTTACTATTTTATTGAGCTTAATTTTTGTGTAAACTTCACTTAGTGAAAAATAGCTTTTTTCTAGAAGCACTTTTGTACACAGTCAGTTAGAATTAATATTCTGATAGTTTGTTCCTTGAGAAAGACCAGTTGGGTCAGTGTTCTTGAGAGGGCTAGGACTAGTGAGTCTTAGAGGAAGTTAGTCACACCGGTTGGGTAGTGCAGTTTGTAATCGTTGATTATAGTGGATTAAGTCCTCATTGAGAGAGGCGAAATCACCTTGGCGGGTGGACTGGAGTAGTTTGAGTGTCAAACGAACCAAGATAAAAATACTTGAGTATTTTTATTTATTGTTTGGGTTATAGAGTCAATAAATAAGATACACTTATTCAACCCCCCCTTCTAAGTGTTTTTCCAAGCCTTCAACTGGCATCGGAGCTCTTGGTTCTGGGTGCAAACATTTAACTGTGTCAGATAAAGATCCAAAAGGGAAGAACACAAGATGGCAACAGAAAACAACAATGCAAAAGCGCCAATGTTTGATGGAGAAGATTTTGCTTATTGGAAAGATAGACTGGAAAGGTTCATTTGTGGCTATGATCTTGATCTATGGGATGTAGTGTTGGATGGTTACAAACATCTAATGGATGCAAAAGGAAATAAAATAGATAGAAAATCTATGGAGAAACAACAAAAGATTGATTACAAAAATCACCACAAGGCCAGAAGCATTCTGTTAAGTGTTATATCAAAAATAAAGTATGAAAAAATTACAAATAAAGACACAACATATGACATTTTTGAGTCACTTAGAATGTCACATGAAGGGAACGCTCAAGTTAAAGAAACTAAGGCTCTGGCGCTGATCCAGAAGTATGAGGCATTTAAGGTGGAAGAAGGCGAATCAATTGAGGCTATGTTCTCAAGGTTCCAAACTCTGACTGCTGGCCTAAGAGTGCTGGACAAAGGCTATACAAATTCTGACCATGTAAAGAAGATCATTAGAAGCCTACCCAGAAGATGAGCGCCTATGGTGACTGCCTTCAAAGTGTCAAAGGATCTAAATGCAATCTCCCTAAAAGAACTCATTAGTGCTCTGAGGAGTCATGAGATTGAGCTGGATGATTTTGAACCCCAGAAAAATGATAAGTCAATTGCATTAAAATCTATAAAAAATTATGATGTTAATAATTTTCAGGTAGAAGATGGAAGTTCTAAAGATTCAGAGTCAGAAGATGAATTATCTATGATCTCCAGAAGGATAAATAAAATGTGGAAATATAGGCAAAAGAAATTCAAGAACCACAGAAGATTTGAGGATAAAGGTGAATCTTCTGGTCATAAAAGGTTCAGCAAGAGAAACATCCAGTGTTATGAATGCAAAGAAATGGGATATGTCAGAAGTGAATGCCCCAACGTTCTGAAGGAAAAACCAAAGAATTTTTTTGGAAAAGAGAAGAGGAATGATGGCCACGTGGGATGACTCAGAACCTTCTGAAGATGAAACCGAGTCAGAAGATGAACGTGCAAACCTTGCTTTCATGGAAACTACAGCAAATGACTCTGCCTCTGACTCTGAGTCAGAAGAGGTATTTTCTGAACTTACTAGAAATGAGTTAGAAGATAGTTTGTCAGAACTTCTGGAAAATTATAGTCAACTCAAAATTAAATACAAGAAACTTAGAAAAAATCTTGTATCTGAAATTGAGGAACTTAAATTAGAAAATTTTGAGCTGAAAGAAAATAATATTAAACTTAAAAATGATTTTCAAAAAATTCCCAGCTCAGAAGTTGTTTCAAGTTCTAAAAATATTTTGAAAGAATATGACTACAGTTTTCATAAGTTTCTAGCTAGTAGCTTAGACAGAAGCAAAATGGCTTCTATGCTTTATGGAGTTTCTAGAAACAACAGAAATGGTTTAGGATATAAAGCTCCCAAAGGGAAAGAAATTTATGAACCAAAAAGTGTTGATGAAATGAAAATTACGTATAAACCATTACATAAAATATTTAAGTTTGGTCACACACATGACATTAAGTACACGTCATGCTCTAAATATTTTAATGTTAAACCAAAGTTCAAACAGAACCTATGGAACAATGGTCACACACACACATGCATGTCACACTCTGAAAGGTATTTTGCTAAACCAAAGTTCAAACAGAACTTCTGGAACACTAACAATAAAGGACCCAGATGGATATGGGTACCTAAGGAGAAAATGATTTATGTTGCAGATATCCTTAACAGCCAAACTGAAACACTAATCATGGTACCTGGACTCTGGCTGCTCGCGTCGCATGACGGGAAGAAAGTCTATGTTCCAAAACCTGGAACTTAATTATGGAGGAGACGTGAAGTTTGGAGGAACCAGAAAGGAAAAATAATTGGTTCTGGAACTATTGGCCATTAGAACTTCTGCACATTGATTTATTTGGACCAGTTAAAATTGCATCCATCAGAGGCAAGAAGTATGGATTGGTTATTGTAGATGACTACAGTAGATGGACATGGGTAAAAATTTTGAAACACAAGGATGAGTCACATTCTGTGTTCTTTGACTTCTGCAATCAAATTCAAAATGAAAAAGAATTTAAAATCATAAAAGTTATAAGTGATCATGGTGGTGAATTTGAAAACAAATTTTTTGAAAATTATTTTAAAGAAAATGGCATTTCACATGATTTTTCTTGTCCTAGAACTCCCCAACAAAATGGAGTTGTAGAAAGAAAAAATAGGAGTTTACAAGAAATGGCCAGAACCATGATTAATGAAACTAATATAGCAAAACATTTTTGGGCAGAAGCTGTGAACACAGAATGTTACATTCAAAATAGAGTTTCTATTAGACCTATTCTTGAAAAGACTCCTTATGAATTGTGGAAAAATAGAAAGCCCAACATTTCATATTTTCATCCATTTGGATGCACGTGCTATATTCTTAACACAAAAGATAATCTGAACAAGTTTGATTCTAAAGCTCTGAAGTGTGTTCTACTTGGATACTCTGAACGCTCTGATTGTGGAGGAAGCAATCAAAGTAAGATTTGATGATAAGCTTGGCCAGGAAATGCCAAAGCAAATTGAAAACGATGCAGGTACAGAAGCAGGAGTGACAAACTCTGACGGAACAAAACTGAAGGAAAACACAGAAGTTCATTCATCAACTTCTGACTCTGAACCGAAACGTAACACAAAAGTTTATTCATCAACTTCTGACTCTGAACAGAAACGTCACACAAAAGTTCTAACTTCTAGAGAAAATATGAATAACGTCAGAACTTCTGAAGAAACTATCCACAGAAAATATCCAAGAATCATTTCTGCTCATCCAGAAGATGTCATTATTGGGAAAAAAAAGACCCTATCAGAACTAGATCCACCCTTAAAATAAATGAAGAATCACTATTTGGACTAGTTTCCATGATTGAACCAACTTCTATAGATGAAGCTCTAGAAGATAATGATTGGATTATTGCTATGGAAGAAGAACTCAACCAATTCTCCAGAAATGACGTACGGGATTTAGTTCCAAAACCAAAAGGATTTAATATTATTGGAACTAAGTGGGTGTTTAGAAACAAGCTAAATGAACAAGGAGAAGTTGTCAAAAACAAAGCACGACTGGTTGCACAAGGGTATAGTCAGCAAGAAGGTATTGATTATAATGAAACCTTTGCTCCAGTTGCCAGGTTAGAATCCATTAGATTATAAATTTCTTTTGTTGTGCAAAATAATATTACTCTATATCAAATGGATGTTAAAAGTGCATTTTAAATGGATATATAGAAGAAGAAGTTTATGTCCGTCAACCACCTGGATTTGAAAATTCAAAATTTCCAGAACATGTTTTTAAATTAAAAAAAATCTCTTTATGGTTTAAAACAAGCTCCCAGAGCTTGGTATGAGCGCCTTCGTAATTTTCTTCTAGAAAAAGGTTTTACTAGAGGGAAAGTGGACACAACCTTATTCAGAAAATCATTTAAAAATGATATTTTAATTTGACAGATATATGTTGATGATATTATTTTTGGTACTTCTAATGTCTCTCTTGGAAAAGAGTTTGCTAAGTCCATGCAGGCAGAATTTGAAATGAGCATGATGAGGGAGTTAAAAAAAATTCTGGGAATTCAAATCAATCAATGCTCAGAAGGTACCTACATACATCAAACAAAGTATGTGAAGGAACTTCTGAAGAAATTCCAGTTGTCAGAAAGTAACGAAGTTAAGACTCCAATGCACCCCACATGCATCTCAGGAAAAGATGAGGTAAGTAAAAAGGTAGATCAGAAGCTCTACAGAGGTATGATTGGCTCTCTTCTATATCTAACTGCATCTAGGCCATATATTCTGTTTAGTGTATGTTTATGTGCTAGATTCCAGTCAGATCCTAGAGAATCTCACTTAAATGTTGTTAAGAGAATTCTATGGTATCTGAAACTTACTACTAATGTTGGTCTATTTTACAAAAAATCCAAAGATTTCAATTTAGTAGGATTTTGTGATGCTGACTTCGTTGGAGATAGAGTGGAACGTAAAAGCACTTTTGGAAGTTGTCAATTTCTGGGCAACAACTTGATATCATGGTACAACAAGAAGCAAGCCACTATAGCACTATCCACAACAGAAGCATAATACGTTGCTGCTGCTGGCTGTAGTACCCAGATGCTCTGGATGAAAAGTCAATTAGAAGATTACCATCTTTATGAAAGTAAGATTCCTATCTTCTGTGACAGCACTTCTGCTATTTGCCTTTCTAAAAATCCTATTTTACATTCAAAGGCAAAACATATTGAAATTAAACATCGTTTCATTAGGGACTATATTCAGAAAGGAATTTTAAATTTTAAATTTGTTGATACAGACCATCAATGGGCTGACATTTTTACAAAACCACTTTCTGAAGATAGATTTAAATTTATTTTGAAAAATTTAAGTATGGAAAATTGCCCTGAATGAAATTCTGTTCAATATCAATTTTAGTCAGAAGTTCTGTCTTAAATGAACATCTAATTAATTAACTCTTCAGAAGTGAGAAGAGAAATTAAATTAGAAGCCATATCAAGTTCTGAAACCTTCAAACGGTTCAAGTTCTGATTATGGTCAGAAGTTCATTATAGCAAAACAGCTATAACGTTGTAACCCAGAAGTTGAACACGTGTGCAGAAGCTTCTGATGGGTTACTTAACATGCGTGTTAGCTATTGACAAGAAATTCTTAGCAACTGTTGATTTTTTTTAAATCTCAAGAAATTCCTCCAAGTGTCAGAAGCTACTTATGTGTGATGACTACTTTGAACTTAAATTTTTTTTTAATATTTTGGTTTGAGACAAACCTTCAGAATCAATTTTTTTTAAAGTCATCAGAATTTCATTTCTCCTTAAATTTTTTTTAATTTTTGATTATGACAAAAAGGGGGAGAAAACTGAGATTTTGAAAATAATTTAGTAATAACATGTTGCTTGAACAAAATGTCAAACATTACTACCAAAATATACAAGTGTACATTTTTATGATTCTAAGTGATACAGAAGTTCAAACTCTGAGAAGCAAACTCTGGAAGTTCAAACTCTGAGAAGCAAACTCTAGAAGCTCAAACTCTGAGAAGTAAACTCTGGAAGAAAAGAAAAACTCAGGGAAGTTCTATCTTGCATTTTTTTCTTTTCAATAATTAGTTCAGGGGGAGACTATAAATTTCAGGGGAAGATTATTAATCTCAGAAGGAGATGTTTTTTTTTCAAATACAAAGTTTCTTAAATCAAAATCTAGATAGTTTTGTCATTGTCAAGAAGGGGGAGATTGTTAGAACAAAGTTTGGTTCTAATAATATATTAAATGTTTTGATGATAACAAGCATAATTAATTTTGTATGAATAAATATGATATTTGTTAGAACAAAATTTATTCCTAAAAATATATTAAAAGTTTTAATAAGAACAAGCAAAATAAATTTTGTATAATTGAATATGATACTCTGATGTGTAAAATATTTTATTTCAGAAGGTGTTCTGACTCTAGTGCAAAAATGGAAAGTATCATGCTGATCAGAAGATGACGTAATAAGTTCTAATGAGAAAAGAAATTCTGGACAAAAGCACGCTAAAAGGAATTGCTAAAAGAAACAAGTTCTAGAAGTTTGAAAAAGATAAAACACGCTGCATACAGAAGCACATTTTAGAAGTTTTGGGCAAGAACTTCTGGAAGACACGCTACCTAGAAAGCTTCTGAAGTAAAAGAATTAAATACAACTTCTGATGGAAGCTAGCAAAGCACAACCTCTGATGAAAAGCACCAATAATATGTTCTGAATAGAAGATATATAACTAGGCTTACAGAAGATGAAGTATTAGAAGAACTTTTGGTCAAGCAGAGCATAAAAGCAGAAGCAAGCTTAGCGCAACTTCTGACAGAAGCAAGCACAGAAGCAGAAGCAAGCTTAGCGCAACTTCTGACAGAAGCAGAAGCTAGCATAGCGCAACTTCTGACAGAAGCAAGATCAACAATCTTCTGATAAAAGCAAGATCAATAAACTTCTGATAGAAGTAGATTCTGACAGAAGCAAACAAAGTAAACTTCTGATGGAGGCACCAACAAAAGTTCTGATGAGCAAGTATCTAGAAGATCCTTAAATTTGAACGTTATTATCTAAAGGACAAAAACTGCCAGCAACGTTAACATGAGCAAAGAAGAAGAAAAATTACTTGATTAAGTCCAACTTCCAAGAGTTATTCAACAAAGCAAGTCACGTGAAGATGGAAGTTGAGAAAACGCGTGAAAGGCTACAGTGAAGTAATTATTACATTTTTCCTTAATTTAAGGCATGCTCTAGCAACGACTACTTTATGGAAGCATTATTTAAGGAACCATTTTCAAAGAAGGAAACACATAACACACTACAACAATTATTTTTCACAAAGTACTTTTCAACAACATCTTCTAGCAACGTCCAAAACGGAGATTAAAAAGGACTTACGGTTTGAAAGTTATGAATTTTCAAAGTTTAATATTTTTCAAAAAGTAATAGTGGTAACCGGTTCCTCCAGGAGAGTAACCGGTTCCCACAATCATAGTGAAAACACGCTGCTGGAAAATGTATGGAGAACTCGGTTCCTCCCTGGGCATAACCGGTTCCCACATTTTATAAAAATCAACTCTATGGAGAATGTACCAGGAACCCGGTTCCCCCCACAGGGTAATCAGTTCCCACGACTCAGAAAAACCACTTTGCTGGAAATTATATGAGGAACTCGGTTCCTCCTAGAGGATAACCGGTTCCTGCGACGTCTATAACAGAAAAACTTAATTCAACATCATTTTCTACTTTTCCAATTCAACCCAATCATGCCAATACGAATTCAATTCACATCAACTCCAAAATAGAACCCATCACATGTTTCCAATGCAATAAATGACATACCAAAACATCCTACCACAACTCTATAACATCAAATTGCATCAAAACATCAAAATCATGAAATTGGGGTTTAAACTCATAAACCTAAAAATCCTAAATTGGGATTCCCAATATCTTACTCTATTCTACTATCCTCAAAATCCATAATACACTATAATTAGAGCAATCACCCCTTATCTTAGTCAATTGCTTGAATCCTTGAAGCTTTAAGTGTTCCTTTTTCTCTTTGCCTCTTCTCTTCTCACGTACGTTCTCTTTTCTCCCAATGGCTTCCAACGCTTTTCTCTTTTTCTTTTATTATTCTATTATAATAAAAACAAAATAACAAAATTAGAGACTTTTACTCCACACACCTCTCACTTCTACTCATTACACCATAATTCCAATTTTCTCCTTTTATTTATTTATATTCCAAAAATCCCAATAATTCTAATAATTCAAATTTAATTAAATAAATAACTAAAATTCAAATTATTTAATAATGGAAAATATGGGGTGTTACAACTTGTACGTTTTTTGGAATTTTTACACTCGACAATTTTGAGGTGAAGGCAAATAGAGATGGAGACAAATTTGAATATGATATAAAATTGGACATTTGATGTTTAGTACAAGATCTAATAGGTTTTCTAAGTGCAACATGATCATCTATATTATATACAAGATATGACTTTCAGAAATAAAGATGGACTTACCTTTCCTATTCTTAGGAGGTTGATCATTCTCCGATTCTGATTCCTGACAGTGTCGAGATGTGGACTCATCCCTTCCTTTGTGGTGCTTTTTCCCAAAAACTTTCCCTTTCCAAGTTTTGTTTCCTAATTCAAATATGATTTAATTATTTCTTGGCATTTCAATTGGATCATCATTTTCATGATTCTCAATGTTTTCTACATGAGAAATTGTAGGCTCGGATTCACAAAGTTCCTTACTCATAATAGAAGTAAGGAATATGAATTATTCTTAACATCATCCCTTAATTCATATTCATCAGAAACTAACAACACCAATTTCATCCCCCAAACAGATAAGGTGTTCAGTCTTGACATCCTTCATCAGAACTTCTGCAAGTTTCTTCTGGTTGCTACAGTGTGCAACTTCCAATACTCTGTTGCACCCCAAAATTCGCCCTCTTCATTTTTTTAATAAATAGTTGGCTTACATTTAATTAGTAGGTGCATCGCATACATATCATTCATGCATTGATCATGGGTTCAGAATTTTCCAAATCGTGTGAGCCTGTGCAATTCTGAAGAAGAGGTTTGGTTCCAAAAGATGAGTATCTGAGGTTCTGTTATTTCGAGCGACATCTCAATACGCAAGATATGTGTGTCCAGAAGCTTCTGATTATTATCTCGCGAGTTGAGGTTTTGGTGTTTTGATCGCCTATCAGGTGGATATGGGTTACAGTTTCGAGCTACAGTGTGTGGTGATCGAATATTTGAGCCCAAATTGATTCTACAGTCTTCTGTAAGTGGTGAAGTGTCAGTATACGACTTATCGATCCGCGCACTTCATTAGAAAATCAAGAACGGACGAATAAAATGATATTTGAGTGCGTGTATCAAAAAGTCAACAAAAGTCAAAGTTTGACCGAGTGGAATTTCGGGTCAAAATTATTGTCAAAAGTCGACATTTGAGAAAATGCGATCATTTGTTCAGAAAAATCGGGTGATAATGAGGTTTCTTGCATTTTAAGTAATCTTGGACTTAGAAATTTTTTCTAAGTTTTAAGTATTTTGTGTTCACGGAGCCATCTTGCCGCATCCGTATCTTGCCCGTCTGTGGTCAGAAGTTTGTGAATTGATAGTCGTTGGAAAGAGCGTATTTCGTACTCCGACTTTGTCCTTGTGAAGATTTTTCCAGAAATGCCCGGATTTCGAGTTATAAAGCTCCGAAGTTTGAAGTTTATAATTTTTGAAGTTTACACTTAGTAAAATTTTAAGGTGTTCAAGTGCTCGACTTCGGGGATATTTTACACGTGTTTTGAGGCGTCGATTCGAGTTGAGTTCAAAATCAAAGTTGTTCATTCAACGACAATCTACAACTTTGCTGAAGAAATCGAATCCATTCGGGAAACGGATCAAAAGTTACGGAGCTCGGAAGTTACGATTTATCATTTCTCAAAAATTCAACACTTAGAAATATTTTGAAGTGTTCGTTTCTATGCTCAAGTTGACAGTTTCAGGGTCGATTTTATCATAGTTTGTGGCTCCGAATCAAAAAATATTCAACTGCAAAGTTGTTCATCTCACGACAATCTAAAACTTTGTTGAAGGAGTCGAATTCATTCGGGACACGGATCAGAAGTTATAAAGCTCGGAAAATAAGAATTCGTTATGTTTGTAAGATTCGAATAGTTTTTATGCACGTATTCAGAGCTGTTTTCGTCATTGATTCGGTTGCCACACAGAAAAGTTCCGAATACAAAAGTTGGAGTTCGTAATTCCATCTACAAGTTCCGTTTAGAAACTTTTTCGTTTCGGACGTCGGAGCTGGAAGATACGGAGCGCCGTAGTTTGTATTTCGAAGATGCCAAAACGCAAGACAGCACGCATATTCTTGCCAAGCATACGGAAGCACTTCATCGAGCAGTTGGTGTGCGTATGTTCGGAGCTGTTTTCTTGCCGATCCGATCGTCGCACGGAAAAACTCCAAACACGAAAGATGAAGTTTGTCGTGTCCTCTATAAGTTCCGTTTAGAAACTTTTTCATTTCAGACGACGGAGCGGGAGATACGTAGCGTCGTAAGTGAAGGCTTGAAGTTGGAAAATTGCCGCGAGTCATGTTTAAAACTTGCCCAGCCAGGCCAGGCATTTCATCGAACAGTCATACGACAAACTTCAAACACTTTTTTCTCCGTGATTTATGCTCCGTTTAAATCGGCAACGAACTACAAACTTATTCTATCCCACGCAAGATTCCCAACGGCACCAAGTTTATACCGTTCGGGTCAATTATCGAGAAGTTACAGATCCTTAAAGTAAGGTGCATGGGTTGATGTATTGAACACGACACTTAGAGAATTCTTCAAATATGTAAACCAGCCTACAATGCTTCAACTTCGAGGCTATTTTCGAGTGTGCTACGGGCTTCGATTTGGAAAGTTTTCAATATGAGAATTGCTCAGGGAAATGTGTTCTCTAATTTTGGTTTTTGGATCTCATCCCGAAAATGTTCGTATCCGGAGTTATAGGGCCATGTAACGAGGGTGCATGCATGGAAAATCAAGAAAGGAGATGGACGCTCTCTGCTGGCTGCATAACAGAAATAAAATCCATCCATTTTTCTTTTTCTAACAGCCATCACCACATCACTTTCGACCACCACTTTCTTCTTCTTTTCTCTGTAACACAACCATACAACTCTCCTCCTGCAACCTCCATAACACCCTCTTCATTCACTCACTCACCATAACTGCAACAACTGTAACAGACTGACACTAACAAAAACTCCATTCCCTCCACTTCGCCTTCTCCCCACTGCAACTCCAACGATTCCCTTCCTTCCATCTATCGTCTCACAAAACGACGCAAGAACAAGCCCGCGGTATCGTCTCATTCTCATACATCACCCAATCTCAACCGGTTTGCATGCAAACGAAGAGTCGTTAGAGTCCCCATTCGCATCCACCTGGAAAAGAAGTCAATATTAATTATTGGTGGATAAATATAAGACCTTTTTGTTCTAAAAAAGGGTTTTTCGATTGCCAGTGATAGATAATATTTCGATTAGAAATCCTTAGTATTTAAAATATGAGGAAATTCCTTTAGTGAATATGCCAGCATTTGGAACGGTCCAAAGAGAGGATTAAATCAAAATTCAAGTGAATATAGAATTCGAATTTCAAATAAGACTAAGGATTCAAATTTTAAAAAGAAGCGCCATTTTGGAGGACGCGTGGAAGTCAGTGAACGAAGGAGGGTTGCATGCTTCAAACGTGGCGCAAGGTTAAAGTAAGACCGTTAGGGTCAATACACTATAAATAGGTGTTTTTATGTTAGATTTGGTGTGTTCGTTTTATGTACTAAAAATTCTCAAATACTCAAACTACCATAACCGAAGGGAAACGAGTCAAGGAGACAACATGTACGTTATGAACATCATGATCTTTTACAATTTAAATACAAGTTCTTTTATTTTCGTTTCAGTTTTATTGCACTTACATTGATAGACTCTTTCGATCCCTTTCTTGTTCTTGTTTCACTTGCCTTTTAAACACATTTATTTCTTCAGAAACTGCACTTTTACTTTATCTCTTCGTTCAAAGTATTTTACGTGTCCAGAAACTTTTATCTTTTAAAGAATCTTTATCCTGACATTCAATTATCAAAACTTAAGTTTAAATTCAAAATCTTACTTTACACAGTCAATATATTTCCATAGATAATCTTAGAGAAGTCTGTTGAGAATTAATTGAGATAATGGGCTTGAACATAGGAATCTATTACGACACATGTGTCCTAGGATCAATCTAGTCGATCCTGCAAGTAACCAATAGTAATTAGTAAAAATTGGAAGACTAGCGATTGTTTACTAGAAATCACTGTAAACAATTACATAAAAGGAAAACACTCAAACAAAACTAACCACATGAAAACAGGATGAAGCGGTTTTTACGACTTCAGGAATCAACTGAATATGTATAAGGAGAACTTATAACTTCTCTAATAACTTTGCCTTCAAATTGCCATCTGCATAAAATATAAATAGTTTATATATAAAGGTTTTGACATGTCTCATATTTAATAAATAAGTACAAACTGAACTTATAAGAGAAAACTACAAACCACACAATTCAACTGCTTAAGGAGAAGATTTATGTCTTATCAGATTAGCATAAACATTTCCAAAAACAAATCAAAAAATCAACAGAATGAGTCCATTTCAAAACTAAATCAAGATCAAATTTTTACTCACCCCTTTATGAAGCCATGAATATGCATCAATATCCACCTGCAGATATTGCAATTAATATCATCAAACCTTCAACATAAGCAAAAAAAATTCAGCAACATTGAAACCAAAATATGAAATAAATAAAAAATCAAACAAAAAATTAGAGGAATCCATCTATTGTTTCAAAAGGTTGGAACAGCAAAAGCTATTACAGATCTAAAACCCAAAAAGAAAAGAGGATGCATTTTAAGATTTAGGTTTGAAACTCATATATCTACCATCGTGATACCGCACATCTTCGTAAAATCGCCGAAACTGTCATAGTCGCCACCGTCTTCCTCATTCCTATTGATTCGTGAAACCCTTCCTTGATTTCACTTTGAACCATTCTTTTGATTTTTGTTTGCAAGAGAGATGAGAGTGATTTTTCAAAGAATAACCTAGAAGAAGAAAGAGAGAGGTGTAGCAGAAAGATGAAAGAGGAAGATGGAAGATGAAACGATTGTAGAGTAATGAAGGAGGAACCGTTTCCTTTATTGGAAGTGAAACGGTTAATAGAAAGGAGATGGAAGAATAAAATTAAGAAACTGTCGATGCCTGACTTTGGAAGACGAAAAAAAAGAAGTTATGTTGATTGATTAGGATAACCACGTGGATGATTATGAAATAAGAAGGGTAATTAAGGATTTTAATAAACACCTTCTTTTCTTATATGATAGATTTAATTATAATTATTTTTAATTATTTTATTATTATTTATGATTCCTTATTCATTAACTGACCCATGAAAATAAACGTGATTCACATCTAATGTAATTTTTTTATTATTATTGAATAATTTCTTTATTGTTCCAAAGCACTTAGTATATGTTTGGTTCCACTTCTACAAAAGTCAGAATCAATTCTACTAGAATTAATTCTGGATAATTTTGAGGTGTTTGTTTTATCAAAAGTAGAATTGATTCTGGCTGTAGAATTGATTCTACTTGAAGCTAGAATTTGTAGTTTCTGTCTCCAGAATTGATTTTGAATTATTTTTACACTGAAATTTATTATTCAACTCACTTTTACATAAATGTATTCAAACATAATCAATTCTACTAAACTCAATTCTGTCCACAGCCAATCCAAACACACTTTTATAATCTAAAAATTGACTTTTATGTAACATTTAAATTCTCAATAGAATAAACACACATAAAAGAAAATTATTGATTTTTAGTAATTCTCAAATTTATATTTATATCTCAATTATTTTAAATAATTTAATAGAATAATTTTTTTTTATATTTTTGAATCAATTTTTAAAAATATTTAATTATAATTATTTAGATTTAAATATATGAATCGTAACTTCTCTTTGTAATAAGTTTTTTAATTTAATTTAATATAATATAACTATTTATATTTTTGAATTTATTTTTAAAAATGTATAATATAATTATATTAATAATATTGAACAATTTTTAATTAATTTAATATAATGTAACTTTTTATATTTTTATATTTATTTTTAGAAATGTATAATATAATAATAATTATAATAATGCTTATGATTTATAGAAATATCACTTTTTCAATATTTAGTTTTTCAAATTTATGCTGATTCTTCTTCCATTTTCAAACAAATTTCAAGCGAAATATTTGGACAAGTGAGAAAAAACACGCTGTTCACTTTCTATTTGGGTTTTCAACACAAATAACAACTGTGTCAATTCACTTTCAAATGGGCTTCTCAATGCAAATCCTTAAATTATAATTTATTTTCTCCCAATTTCTATTCATCAATGTTATTTCTTCAATTTTTTAGATAATTTATTTTAATTTATGTTGATTTTATCTATAAATAGGACCAATTTCTTCTCCATTTCACACTCTTTTTTATTCCTCCATCTCTATCATTTCAGACTTTTGCAGTGGCTGCCGGAAGACTAAATGCAATCTATGTTATTTTATGGTTTTTTATGTGTTTGATATCTAAATGTTTTGATTTATTAAGTATTTTATTTATGCTTTATTTCCAATCTCTAATTTTTTCTTTCTATTATTTGTTTTTTAATGTATTTTATTTTATTGGTTCTTTGTTAAAGACGGATACAAAATGAAGATGGAGGAAATGAAGAGAAATCATCAACATAGATTGTTGCTTCTGTTTGCTCTACTTTTATTTTGATTTATATAACTCTTGAGAAATCTCTCCACAAAATAGTAAAGGTATGCTACTCATTTGAAAATAATATTTTTGAATTGTTGTGATGCACTGATTGTGTAAAAAAATTCACATTGACAGTGTATACCGTTTAATCTCAATATTTTTATAGCTTTATTTATAAATGGTAAATAGTTATAAAATATATATATATTTTACTTTATGAAATTTTATCTCGTGCCTCACACGAGTATACACAGTAGTATATTTTAAATTTATTCGGCCTTCCCCTATTCAAAAAATTTCGCCACGTGGCTTATCCGGTGTAAAGAGCGTGCAATCAATCCAAATTCCATAACTAAATTTTTTCGTGAACAAAATCATTCCTTAATACATTCTCATCCTAATTCCTTATTTATTTCAGGCATGGAGACATGTTTTGGTCATTGCATTATCAGGTTCTAGGCGAAGCTCCTCAAAAGTGCAACTAAGCCTTATGCCTATAACTCTTGCCCTTGCATAAATTAACTTCTGCTGCATGTAGAAAGCTTACAGAGTTTATGCACGGTTCGGTTCAAATTTTGATATATTTATCCATTTTAACGTTTTTAACAATATACAATCCTCCGCAGCAAAAAAACATAGTCAATGCAATTTTAATGATATATTCATCTGACTGTTTTTCTCAACTTATTTTGACTCCACAGTCATGTCCCTTATTTTGTTTCGTTTGTGTTTGTATAAGATTCAGGAAACTGATGAAACAAGAAAGAAGTTCTCAAATGCTAAGTCTATTACTTCATCCCAATATTTTGGAGACCAAAGCTTACCCATTTATACTAATTGGTTAATAGCTTTAAAAGGTGCTTTGTTTGGTAAAATAATCGGCTACTTGAAAGCATGTGGAGAAATATTATTTCGCATTTGTATATTTTGCAAGGCCCTCTTATGTAACAAACACATT
The DNA here is from genome assembly GCA_021764765.1 of Vicia sativa. Taxonomy (NCBI): domain Eukaryota; kingdom Viridiplantae; phylum Streptophyta; class Magnoliopsida; order Fabales; family Fabaceae; genus Vicia; species Vicia sativa. The sequence goes on along the minus strand of CM038795.1, from coordinate 230,761,228 downwards.
TGTGTAACCTTTTAACGTCTATTATTTGTATCTCTACTTCTCTCTTCTTTTCTAATCTTCTTCTCTCATGTTCTCCTTCCTACTATGCCTTATTTGTTTTCTTTTAATCATGCAGGTGAAAATGACATTTGTGTGTTTTTGTTAGATTAAAAATTGACGATTTTGTAAGTTTTGATTCATATTACACATGTTAATGAGCTATTTATTTAACGGTTAACTATTAAGTTATTATTGAATATGACTTTTTCTCTGTTGTTTTTAGTCAACTTATCAAATCTTGCATGGCCGACACCCGAACTATCCAGCAAAAGTTTACCTTATGCGTCAGAAATGGTCGTTTGTGCACTGTGACGACAATGATGACTGGTCTGTTATGGATTGTGACGGATATACACATACAATTTCAATAAATTCAATCAAGAATTTAAGCAACACTTCAAATCCACCAAGTTCCCATTCACACTTTAGAGGAATTATCTGAAGAACTACTTTGCATTTGGATTACTTTGCATTTGGATGACCAAGTTTTAGGCCAAAGGAGATGAGGAAGTTGGCCTTAAAGTTCATGTAAGAGAGCAAAAGAACAACGTAAACACACTATTTCTATATCAAGCAACATGCCATTTTCACACAGATTGTCTTAAGCATGTTAAGTATTATGTAAGTTTCATTTAATTAAATGTTTAGCTATAATTTGGTATACAGAAATGCTATGTGTCCACTAGAGTCATGCACTACACCGTATAAAGCAGTTTTGGCTTTTTTCGTTTATACTGTGATAAACTAATAAAATCACATGAAACATTTCGTCAAAGGCATGTGGGCCATAGTTAAACTCTTAATCACATCTTCAAGTTGTACAAATAGACACATGTGCCTCTATTTTTCAAATCTTTCCTCTTCCCTTCAGGAGTCAGAAATTGAGACTTCTGAAGAGGAGTGCAGGTTGCGACTAAGAGGAAGATTTGAAAAATAGAGGCACACGTGTCCATTTGTACAACTTGAAGATGTGATTAAGAGTTTAACTATGACCCACATGCCTTTGACAAAATATTTCATGTTATTTTATTAGTTTATCACAATATAAATGAAAAAAGTCAAAGGTGCTTTATACGGTGTAGTGTATGACATTAGTGTACATAGCATTTCTATTTAGTATATATAGTATTTCTATTTAAAGAATGGTATTCAATCTCCAGGGTAACAAGTATTGAGGTTGTGGCGTTACTAGCATTGTGGTTAAGACATTGAGGTTAATTTGCATCGAGTATTGATTAATTTGCCTCCTTTAATTCGAGTAACATTGTCATTATTTGTTTCAACGATTAATGAAAATGAATATTATAGAATCGAGTAAAATGCGTTAATAAAACTAAATATTATAAAAACAAATATCTGAAATATTTTAATAATACATCAATTAATTGTTCTCCAAATCGATACAATATAATCAAAAGTATAATTTACTAAGTATGTGTAATCCTAACACCCCGACTCCTTCTCTACCTACGGTAACCCAAGGCATCTTCATCGCCACCTTGCTCGACCAGTCCAGAATCGATGTCCTCTTTTGTCATCCACATAATATTCTGACAAATCGGCAAGACATCAATGACATGATCATCCATGACCTACTCATTCTCCAAGATCTCCTCATGAGCAATCCTAGGTGGACGTCCAGGAGCATCATGTGTTATGTAAGAGTGTGACACCCTTTAGAACAAAGTCATGTAATCCTTCACATATGACCATTATCACGTGGCTTTATGACTCCGATACTCCACTGCTACTAGACAACTCTCAAAATCCGCCAGAATGTCATTCAGCTCTCTGCAGACTATAGTGATAGGAGGAGCCTGAAAGGGGTTTCTCAACATGATTTGCATGTATCCAAACTACCGCATGCACCGCTCATATATATATATATATATATATATATATATATATATATATATATATATATATATATATATATATATATGCCCGTGATGTTAGTCCCACATGCCAACCATCAAGAGTATAAGGAAATGTGGTCAAACGGAACTTTGTCCCGGTGAGTAGTGTATGGCATCCAGACGACGTCATCATGCTGAGTTCGGTCAATATACACACGGAATGACAAGATAACATCATTCCCTCTGCTAGGGATAAACTGGAAAACAACTGAGTAATCCACAGTATACAACGGGTCAAGTTTAAGCACGTGAATACGGTGATAGTGGGAAACAGTGAGCTTATAAACTCTCAAAAGATGAATCTGGTGTAAAGGTGGATAAGACTTATTATAAACAAATTGTGGGAAGTCTTATGTATCTAACATCTACTCGACCTGATATGATGTTTGTAGTTAACTTAATTAGCAGGTATATGGAGAACCCTACTGAGTTGCATTTACATGTGGCCAAAAGAGTGTTGAGATATTTGAAGGGAACAACTGGGTTTGGAATTTTCTACAGGAAGGGAGGAAACAGTGAGCTTCTTGCATACACTGACAGTGATTATGCAGGGGATTTGGATGATAGGAAAAGCACTTCGGGTTATGTTTTCTTATTGTCTTCAGCTGTAGTTTCTTGGTCATCGAGGAAACAACCAATTGTGAGTCTATCCACTACAGAAGCTGAGTTTATTGGTGCAGCTGCGTGTGCTTGTCAAGCCATATGGTTGAAAAGAGTGCTGGAAAAACTGTGTATAAATCAAAGCAAGACAACTGTGATTCGTTGCGACAACAGTTCTACTCTTAAGCTTTCAAAGAATCCAGTAATGCATGGTCGTTGCAAGCATATTGATGTCCGTTTTCATTTCCTTCGTGATCTCACAAAGGCTGGAACTGTTGAGATGGTGTACTGTGGCACACAAGAACAGGTGGCTGATATTATGACTAAACCACTCAAGTTGGATGTTTTCTTGAAGCTACGCAGGTTGCTAGGAGTTTGTTCAGAGTTTGATATAAACTGATTGCATAGAGCATTCAGTTTAAGGGAGGATTTGTTAGTCAGTTTTATGATTCCTCTATTTTAGGAGTAGTTATTTGTTTTGAATTAGTCTACCATATTATTAGGAGTAGTGGGTTGTAAACGTGAGTAGTGCTTTTCAGTTTTCTATCATGTGTAAGGCTATATATTAGCCAACGTTGTTATTCAATAGGAAAATACTTCCTTTCAGTTTTATTATCTTTTATATAATTCTTAACAGCCCTTGCATAAATTAACTTCTGCTGCATGTAGAGAGTTTACAGAGTTTATGCACGGTTCGGTTCAAATTTTGATATATTTTCCATTTTAACGTTTTTAACAATATACAATCCTCCGCAGAAAAAAAACATAGTCAATGCAATTTTAATGATATATTCATCTGACTGTTTTTCTCAACTTATTTTGACTCCACAGTCATGTCCCTTATTTTGTTTCGTTTGTGTTTGTATAAGATTCAGGAAACTGATGAAACAAGAAAGAAGTTCTCAAATGCTAAGTCTATTACTTCATCCCAATATTTTGGAGACCAAAGCTTACCCATTTATACTAATTGGTTAATAGATTTAAAAGGTGCTTTGTTTGGTAAAATAATCGGCTACTTGAAAGCATGTGGAGAAATATTATTTCGCATTTGTATATTTTGCAAGGCCCTCTTATGTAACAAACACATTTGTGTAACCTCTTAACGTCTATTATTTGTATCTCTACTTCTCTCTTCTTTTCTAATCTTCTTCTCTCATGTTCTCCCTCCTATTATGCCTTATTTGTTTTCTTTTAATCATGCAGGTGAAAATGACACTTGTGTGTTTTCGTTAGATTAGAAATTGACGATTTTGTAAGTTTTGATTCATATTACACATGTTAATGAGCTATTTATTTAACGGTTAACTATTAAGTTATCATTGAATATGACTTTTTCTTTGTTGTTTTTAGTCAACTTATCAAATCTTGCATGGCCGACACCCGAAATATCCAGCAAAAGTTTACCTTATGCGTCAGAAATGGTCGTTTGTGCACTGTGACGACAATGATGACTGGTCTGTTATGGATTGTGACGGCGATACACATACAATTTCAATAAATTCAATCAAGAATTTAAGCAACACTTCAAATCCACCAAGTTCCCTTTCACACTTTGGAGGAATTATCTGAAGAACTACTTTGCATTTGGATGACCAAGTTTTAGGCCAAAGGAGATGAGGAAGTTGGCCTTAAAGTTCATGTAAGAGAGCAAAAGAACAAGGTAAACACACTATTTCTATATCAAGCAACATGCCATTTTCACACAGATTGTCTTAAGCATGTTAAGTATCATGTAAGTTTCATTTAATTAAATGTTTAGCTATAATTTGGTATACAGAAATGCTATGTGTCCACTAGAGTCATGCACTACACCGTATAAAGCAGTTTTGGCTTTTTTCGTTTATACTGTGATAAACTAATAAAATCACATGAAACATTTCGTCAAAGGCATGTGGGCCATAGTTAAACTCTTAACCACATCTTCAAGTTGTACAAATAGACACATGTGCCTCTATTTTTCAAATCTTTCCTCTTCCCTTCAGGAGTCAGAAATTGAGACTTCTGAAGAGGAGTCAGAAATTGCGAAGTTGCGACTTCTGAAGGGAAGAGGAAAGATTTGAAAAATAGAGGCACACGTGTCTATTTGTACAACTTGAAGATGTGATTAAGAGTTTAACTATGACCCACATGCCTTTGACAAAATATTTCATGTTATTTTATTAGTTTATCACAATATAAATGAAAAAAGTCAAAGCTGCTTTATACGGTGTAGTGTATGACACTAGTGTACACATAGCATTTCTATTTAGTATATATAGTATTTCTATTTAAAGAATGGTATTCAATCTCCAGGGTAACAAGTATTGAGGTTGTGGCGTTACTAGCATTGTGGTTAAGACATTGAGGTTAATTTGCATCGAGTATTGATTAATTTGCCTCCTTTAATTCGAGTAACATTGTCATTATTTGTTTCAACGATTAATGAAAATGAATATTATAGAATCGAGTAAAATGCGTTAATAAAACTAAATATTATAAAAACAAATATCTGAAATATTTTAATAATACATCAATTAATTGTTCTCCAAATCGATACAATATAATCAAAAGCATAATTTACTAAGTATGTGTAATCCTAACACCCCGACTCCTTCTCTACCTACGGTAACCCAAGGCATCTTCATCGCCACCTTGCTCGAACAGTCCAGAATCGATGTCCTCTTTTGTCATCCACATAATATTCTGACAAATCGGCAAGACATCAATGACATGATCATCCATGACCTACTCATTCTCCAAGATCTCCTCATGAGCAATCCTAGGTGGACGTCCAGGAGCATCATGTGTTATGTAAGAGTGTGACACCCTATAGAACAAAGTCATGTAATCCTTCAAATATGACCATTATCACGTGGCTTTATGACTCTGATACTCCACTGCTACTAGACAACTCTCAAAATCCGCCAGAATGTCATTCAGCTCTCTGCAGACTATAGTGATAGGAGGAGCCTGAAAGGGGTTTCTCAACATGATTTGCATGTACCCAAACTACCGCATGCACCGCTCAAGCATATATATATATATATATATATATATATATATATGCGTGATGTTAGTCCCACATGTCAACCATCAAGATTATAAGGAAATGTGGTCAAACGGAACTTTGTCCCGGTGAGTAGCGTATGGCATCCAGACGACGTCATCATGCTGAGTTCGGTCAATATACACACGGAATGACAAGATAACACCATTCCCTCTGCTAGGGATAAACTGGAAAATAACTAAGTAATCCACAATATACAATGGGTCAAGTTTAAGCACGTGAATACGGTGATAGTGGGCAAGGACTCATCCCTAAAAACGAATAAGAAAAATATATTAGTAACAAGTGTGAAAAAAAAGTCGTTTGTAAATTAAGAGTGTGATTTGGAAATTACCATAAGCAAGGTGGATGAGCTTGATATTTTCTTTGTCGTCCAGATACAACTTTCGTTCATATTGGAGTACAGGTAAACAAGCATGTTGTCTCCCAATTCCACTTATGAATGGACTCCAAATTGATAAATTTTTTAAGGTAAGTCATATCCACGTAATTTGCACTTTTGTCCACAAACATGGATGTGCCAACCAAGAATAGCATAAAGCACATCAGGGCACACTCCCTGTGGTAGCAAACTTTAAGATCATCGACTTTTGGGTCTTCGAATATCTCCAAGTTTTTGCTATACAAATTTACCAACCAATGAAATTTGGCATGAAAACCCGTGGTGCTTCTACATTGCTCAAAGACTTCCTCAGAGTCATCTCTCAAATAAAACACCATCATATCTTCTGCCTCAGCCCTCGTGATATTAGAATGACCAAGAAACCTATTACCTAGGTTTTGCTGAAAACCGAGGGAAAAAGTAGCTATAGGGGCACGTCCTCGAATCCCAACAACTACATTTATCACCTTTTAATCCCATGACCAATGCCACTTTACCCCTCGATTTTTGAATAACCGAGAAGAAAAATGGAAAGTTTTCATGTCACCCCTTCATTACCTCACTTGTGTTACTGAGATTATACCCTTTTCGCCTCCGACAAAATCCCAACAAGCACGACCTCAAAGTTTTTGGATCCCTTGTTTTTGCATCTACTCTCCAGGCACACATAACTAAACTTACTCATTGTGCAAGAAAATGTGTATTTCTTGGTTATAAACATGACATAGGGAACAATCCTCCTTGATATCAATAATCGTGACATCTTTGTTTCTAGAAACATCACACACCATGAACATATATTGCCTTACCATTCCTCTAAACATATCCCAACATGGACTTACCATTGAAACATTGACATATCAACCACAACTGATAATGACCAGATCCTTCTACCCTTAGATTTATCACAATGGCAAGATTTACCTCAATCAACACTTAACCTTAACACCTCATTTGATTAGCCTTCACCTAACTACATTATCACAACCACAACTGATCAAACTTATCCAAATATCCCAACCATATCTATTGGCACAAATAACCAGCCTAACCAAACCAGACCTATTCGACACAAAGTTACCCCATCTTATTTACAAGACTATGTATGCAATTCTTCATCAAGTCACTCAACATAATCACCCTTAGGTACTCTTTATCCCATTACTTCGTTTCATTCTTTTGATCACTTGTCAATTTCTCAAAAGAATTTTTCTATGTCTAGTACTAAATGTACTGAGCCTAGGGCTTATAAAAAAAACATGTCAACATGAATGTTGGATACAAGCCATGGAAGATGAATTAGATGTTCTGGCTGCAAATAACACACGGAAGATAGTTGACAACCCTCCTCATGTGAAACCTATTGGCAGTAAATGGCTTTACAAGGTAACACATAAGGTTGATGGATCCATTGAGAAATATAAGGCTAGATTGGTAGCCAAGGGCTACAATCAAATAGAAAGGTTGGATTTTTTATACAATTTCTCACCAGTGGCAAAATTTACAACGATTAGAGTTTTGATAGCTCTAACCTCTTTTAGAAACTGACACATACACCAAATGGATATAAACAATGCATTCTTGCATGGTGATTTACAAGAAGATGTTTACATGTCAATTCCATATGGAATTATGGCCAAAAGAGATCAAGTTTGCAAGCTCCAAAAGAGATCTACCTTAGATTACTCTCTGTTTACCCTCAAATATGAACATAAATTTAATGATCTCCTTGTTTATGTTGATGATATCATCATAGCTGGAATTCTCTTGCAGAAATTTCTAGAATCAAAGCCATTTTGGACCATAATTTCAAAATCAAATATCTTGGTGTCCTTAAGTATTTGTTGGGATTAGAAGTTGTTGAGTTTAATGATGGCATATGCATCTCTCAAAGAAAATACTGCTTAGATCTTCTTGACTCATCAGGGCTTCTTGGATCAAAACAAACCAGCACACCCATCGATCCATCTACAAAACTTCACCAAGATGATAGCCAAGCATTTGAAAATATCTCCACATACAGAAGAATCATTGGGAAACTCTCATATCTTACTATCACAAACTTGATATCTCTTTAGCCACACAACAACTCAAACAATATCTAAATTCACCAACAATCACTCATTTTAAAGTTGCTTGTAGAGTGATATGATACTTAAAGCAAAATCCTGAAAGAGGCATCTTGTTCCCTAAAACCTCAAACACTCAAATTTGAGGTTATGTGGATGCTGACTAGGTTGGTTGTCATGACTCAAAAAGATCCGCCACATGTTTTATATCCATCCTAGGAAATTTTCTCATATAATGGCGTGTAAAGAAGCAAGCAACTATCTCAAGGTCTTCTAAAGGAGCTGAGTATCGTGCATTATCAACAGCAACATGCGAATTGCAATGGCTTTTCTATCTCTTGAAAGATTTGGATGTTGACTGCCATTTTGTTCGAGAAAAGGTCCAAAAGAATATTCTCAAGCTTCTGCCTATTTCCACTCAAGGGCAGCTAGCTAATTTTTTGACAAAGGCACTTGCTCCACCAAAGTTCAAAGAGTTTATATCCAAGTTTGAGATGATTGATATCTATCATGGTCAAGTTTGTGGGAGGGTGTTAAATGATGATACATTGAAATATGGAAGAAATATGAAGCAAGAAGAATGCATGGTCAAGTGATGTCAACAATTTACTACTGCACAAGTTTCATGTTAATTAGTTAGTTACATCATTCTAACTGCCATAACAGATTTTCCGTTATGGTTAATCACATGCATGCTAGTGTAGGATAAATAGAGAGTAGCAACATAACTAATATAAAATCATTATGTGCTCGCTCCTATTGTAAGTTTCAAGTGATTCAATAAGATTTTCACTTCTTCTTCCTATCATTTCAACCTTTTACCATGGAACTTCCATGGAGTTTCTCTTCTCTTAACATGCAGATCGGCGAAATGCAACAGATTGGCAGCTGGTGCTATGTTGTCTGTGTTTGAACTGTTGTTTCTTCCTAATTAAAATTGCAGGTTTTTGTTAATGTTATTTTGTTTCATCAAAGTGGTCTCTTTGATGGCACTTATAGCAAGGGATCGTACGAAACAAGAATGTAAGAAATGCAGGTTTGGATCACATGTTGTTTTGTGTCTATGTCTTGTTTTTAAAAACCTACATTTCCTACTAATCAATACTTGTCTCCACACCCTCTAATGGTTTCCCACTTCTAAATTTCATTCATCTAGCTGTTGATGAAAAATGTTTCTAATTATTACCTCAAAAGAATGCAATAAGAAGAAGTAACATTTCAAAAAGAGTTTATTTTCACTGAAGAACAAAAGCTCATCATCACTCACTTTTACATAAAAAGAAAAACCCAAACACACATAAACTAGAATCTCATTCACTCACTCACTCCAATACTTGGCATCACCATCTTTATCCAACTCTTCCCTATCACTATCCTCATCATCCTCAACCAAACTCTCCTTAAACCTCACAACATCCTCCACAGCTGAACTCCTAAACAAACCAACATCAGTAGCACCAGACACCATGTGATAGCCACGCGACCTAAGATCCTTAGGTCCATCAAACGGCAAAGCAAAACCAGACAAAAAAACATCATCTTTTTCACTCTTCCTCTTCAACACCTTCCTCTCCGCTTCCCTCAATGTCTCCCTCACTTTCGTATTCCCTGGATCCCACAAATACCCCATACTCGCACTCAGATCCAACGGTCCCATTTGTATACAGTCAACCCCATCAACGGCTACGATCTTGTCTATGTTCTTCACTCCTTCTTCTGATTCAACTTGACACATAATCAGAATCTCGTCGAGGTAGTTATTCAAGTGACCCTCGTCGATACCGTAGCTGGAAGCGCGAACGATTGGATGAGCCGACCCACGAACTCCGGCGGGTGGAAAACGGCAAAAGGATACAGCTTTTGCTGCGGATTTAGCGGATTCGACCATCGGGAACATGATTCCTTGTGGGCCTAAATCTAGAGCTTTTTTGGCCCATGTTGCAGTGGTTTCCGGGACGCGGATAATTGCGGCGGTTTGAGAAGCGGCGAGCGCGTGGAGACAATGGAGAGTGTCCGAGATGGTTCCGTGGCCGTGTTCCATGTCGACGACGACGAAGTCGTAGCCGGAGAGGCCGGCGATTTCAGCGAGAGATGGGGAGAAGGTGAGGAGGAAGATGCCGTAGAGGGTTTGGCCGGAGCGGAGACGGGCTTTGAGGTTGCGGTAGGAAGGGGAGGTAGTGGTGGTGTGGTCTGAAAAGGATTTGAGAGCGGAAGATTGGGATACGGAGAAAGAGAATGGGTTGGGTTTGGATTTGAGATTGAGAATGGATTTTGTGGGGAGAGAAGAGAGGGGTGTGGTTTTGGGTTTTGGTGGTGTGAGAGTGAAGGAGAAGGTGGCGGTGTTCGCCATTGTTGTTGCCAAGAAATGATGAGTGTAACTGTTGAGAGTGATGGTTTACTATTTTGTGTTTGTTTTCTTAAATTCTCATTAATACATGCTTAACAATAGATGGAATAATATTTTTTCTATAATATTATCTTTTGGTGAGAAACTAGTGGGATCCATGTGTGCTTTCCCATGGGTACTAGATACACTCATTTGTTTTCAAAATATAATAAGATGAAAAAGATTTTTTTTAAAAAAAAAATTATAAGTCGATTTATATAATTTTTCTGGTATATAAAAATATTTGAATAAATAATTGATTTTTTTATATAAAGATTATAAATCGGAGCATTTAATCTTTATGTTTAAAAATACATATTTGTCATTTTCAAATATAACTTGTTGACAACCGATATTATTAATATAATTAAATTATCATAAATTTTAGAAAATATTTAGTAATTCTTTAGTTGAACAAATGTTATTGATGTCATACCAAAATAATGTGATTGATTTAGTAAAAAAAATTGATTGATATAATAATCTGTGCGTTGACACGGTACGAGTGTGTTACTCGTACATTCGTCTGAGTATTGGTAAGGTACACACATTTGGTTTCCAAAATATAATAAAATAAAATGAAATTTTTTAAAACTGATAATAAATCGATGACTATTAAATCAATTATATATTATGTTTGTTTTGAAATTATTGTCCAAAATATTTAAATCAATAGTAAAGTTCTTCTATTATTATTCAATATTTTTATCAGAAATTTTATGTTTTCGCTAATAGTCAATAATTTGATCAATAAATCCACGTTCCCATTAGTATTCAATATTTTAATCAATAATTTTATATTTCCGTTAATATTCAATAGTTTGATCAATAACTACATGTTCCCAGTAATATTCAATATTTTGATAAATAACTTTATGTTTTTGTTAATAATCAATATTTTGATCAATAACTTCATATTCTCGTTAATATTCAATATTTTGATCAGTAACTTCATGTTACCGTTAATATCCAATAGTTTGATCAATAACATCATGTTCTGGTTAATATTCAATATTTCAATCAGTTAATTCATGTTTCTGTTATGATTCAATATATGACATATTTTATGAGAATGATATATTTATATGAGAATATGAGAATGTATATGCACCATTGAATTTGAAAAGGAATGGTTGAAATTAAAATATATTTTTAAATTTAATTAATTATTTTTCTTTCCTATTAAGGACACATGATTTTGTGAAAATCATAATTCAATCTCAACCATTATTTTTCAAATCTGATGGTTCTTATTCATTCTCACATTCTCATATAAATATATCATTCTCATATGGTATGACCTATATTTCAGAAAATTTATTCTCAAATTATTATTCTTTTAAATAAAAATTATTTCAACTGTCAGATAAAAAAATCATTATTAAGTTATTAATCTAATGATTTTTATCAACAAATTATTATTTTTTTAAATAAAAATTATTTCAATATTAAATTATAAATTTATTGATGAAAAAATTGTTTTAAATCTTCAATTTTTAATTAAATTGCTTAAATTTTTAAAATAAATCAATTAATAAAGTTTAATATAATTCATATATATGTACAAATAAAATTCAGTCATCCAAATAATATCATGGACTCAACTCTCTTAATTGACAATAATTATATAATTATTAAATTTTTTGACTCTACATTTAGTGTGATATTAAAAAAATTACATTATTTATAATTATTTGTTTATAATGATTATTCTATTTCTAAATCTACCATTATTCTATTTAAAATATTTTAAAAAAATTACTCTTATATTTAAAATATAAAAAATATAAAAAATATAAATAAAACATATTTTTTATAGAAGTAGTTTATAGTTTAAAAAACTTAACTTTAAAATGAACATAAAATTTATTAACGTCAATAATATATATATATATATATATATATATATATATATATATATATATATATATATATATATATATATATATATATATATATATATATATATATATATATATATATATTTAATTTTCCATATATTATTTTAAATAATTTTGTATCTTAAATTAATAATAATTTCAAAATAAAAATATTAAATACATAAATAATTAACACAAACACATTTTTATCGTGTTTGGATTAATACATTATTATTACTTTTATTTTCTTTAGTTATCCAAAAATTTTAATAATCCGTGCGCGTTCGCACTAATTTTAGTTTGATTATCTATGTATTCATATGATACTGGTGTGTTACCCGTGCGTTCGCACGAGTTTTGGTTGGTATGTCGTAATTTCACAATTTTTTATGTTATTGAAAAAAAATTGAATGCAGAATTAGTGGAAAAATATTTTGATCAGTAACTTTATGATCTCATTAATATTCAATATTTTAATAAGTTAGATCATGTTCTCGTTAATATTCAATATTTTAATTAATAACTTCATGTTCCTACTAATATGCAATATGTAACGGCATATTTCCATTAATATATAATATTTTGATGAGTAACCTAATGTTTCCGTTATTATTTAATATTTTGATCACTAATTTCATGTTTACGTTATAACTGTTTTATTTTCGTATTTTAAAAAATGATAAATTATGATTTGATTAATTTTATTTTTTATTTTTGTATATAAATATTATTTTAATTAGTTAATATGGACCTAGATGTGGTAGGTTTTATATTTAATCAAGTTTATTTAAAATCTAATATAGGTATAATTAAAATAATAAAAATTGTTTTTTAAGTCATATATATTTCAAATAGTGATTTACTTTTGTATTTAAATTATCATAATTATTTGTGTTTAATATTTAAAACAATTATGTTATAAATATCATATATTTTAAGTAGTGATTTACTTTTGTATTTTAATTATCAGAATTAATTGAGTTTAGTATTTTAAAATTATTTTCAATTACTTTTTTTATAATATAATATTTTCAATTACTTAGAAATAACGATACCATTTAATTTTATTAAATTAAAAAACAATTTTTAATTTTTTTCTATTTAATAATATAATTATTGTTTTAATTATATAAATTTTAATTATATAAATTTTAATTAGTAACAAAAACATAATTTAATTATAATTCATATTTATATCATTAAATAAAATATGATAAATTGTAATATAAAATTTTATTTACAAACATGTTGAAATCAAATCTCTTAATTAAGTAAATCAAACTTAATTTTAAATTTATAATAATGTTGAAATTGAACTCTTAAAACAATAATGATTTAAAGGAAATTAATACAATTAAAAATTCAATAATATAAAAGACAATAATATAATATGAGATGTCGTCTATTCAATTGAAAATAGGATGTGCAATTAAATTGAAAATAAATACAATAATATTATTTTAATTTTAATTAAAAATAAATAAAATTTAAGATGTCATAGTAGGGGAGACAATCAATCTACGCAATTTATATAAAACACAATCAACTTAATTTGATTTGAAATAATTCAATTTAAGGTGCAATAAACACAAACATAAAAAAAAAAAATTAAATCATTTATATATTCATATTAATTACATGATAATTGATAGATATTTTAAAAAATTAAACATATTTTTAAGTATAGTATATGATGAATAGTTCAGTATCTTTCAATTTAGTTGAGTACCGGTACCCTAAACCAATCCAATAAAATAGTTCAATACATGTCATTTTCTTATTTTTATTTATTTTAAAATAATTTACATTAAAATGCTCAACAACTTATCATAAATACCTTAGAATTTGCCATATTATATTGGTGAAAGTAAATTATAATCCCCTTAAAAATATTTCCTTAAATACAAATTGATAATCCTATTTATCTTTGAATATAAAAAGTCAATAATAAATATATTTATACATAAAATATAGTTTAATAATATTTTCATTATTATTTAAAATTTAAATGAAAAATAATGATATTATTATTATATATATTATATATTAAAAAGTTCAATTGTAACACCAAAATTAAAATGTATATCAAATAAAATAATGAAAGTTGCAGTAATATAAATAACAATTCTGCAATTTGCATTAATTTGCTAATGGTTATAATCTATCAATCTTCAAATTCAAAAGAGCACAAGGATTATCATAAATCCATAGACTCTAAGCACAATTAATTATCAGAAATATCAAAGAAGAAATGCAATATTTGACCAACTAACATGATACAAAGCAGTGTAAACAGAAATGTCCTCTTAAATTTCGAAATCTGCATTTTGTGTATCATAAATTGTAGAAAGTAAATTTCATATCTATGCAAAGACGTAAAAGTAGTTTAATAACTAAATTAGTGAAATGTTTTCAAAATATATCTATAGTCAATATGCAAAAATTTTGTTCTCAATCTTCCGGGTATTAATTCATTCATCTACCTCCTAAATATGATAGCTAAATAGTTGAAAGAATGTCAAGTCAACGCATGTATTATCATTCATAACCACTATTTTCCTTTTGATCAAAGTTTGACATTCCAATAGAGTATCTATTGTAGTTAATATATACTTGAAACATAAACTTGATGGTATTTTGATCATAAGGAGGCCTCTCATAGTGTCATACTATGATAAACATCTAACATCATATTCTTTATTATATCTTTTCAAATCAATACTCTATTTTCGCTTACAATTGCAAGGCAGCAACATGAACAAATAGTTGCAATTAATAAACAAACCTGGTATATAATTAAAATGTGTATTAATTTCAGAAAGTCGGACAATTTGTATATTTCCAAACTTGACCACACCAGCAACTCCTAAAAAGTATTTGTTAGGTGCAGGCTATCCTCCCTAAAAATAAAACAATCACAAATCAACACTTAGGCTCTGTTTGAATAAACAAAAGCACTAAGCTACTTATATAGCAAAATATAAAATTAAGGCCCTGTTTGAGTAAACAAAATTTAAGTTCCTTTAGTATAAGAACTTAAAGCAAAAAATATGTCATAAAAACAGTATTAAGTTACAAGTTATCAAATATTATTTTTTGTAGCCACTGTTGTTAAGTAGCTGATATAGAAGCGTCGTGACACTTTGCATAGTAGAAAAAACTGTTATTTTCAACAATCTACGAAGGACAAAATTGTTATTAGCTTACCTAACTACAAAACACAACTCTTGAATCATTTCTTACTTTCTTTCATACCAAAGCTATATTAAATTGATTAACATATCAAAAGAAAAATGTCTAATTTGGGTTAGATACTTAGATAAAAGCTTTAACATAACAAAAATTAATGAATTGAATCAAAAAAAATAATATACAGTTAAATAAACTCACCTTAACAAGGGTTCTCCTCTTCTTCTAGTTGTATTGATAAACACATCTCTTCCTTCTAGTGAAACAAAAACCCAAGTATTTCTTTCTCATATTCAGTTGTTACAAAAAAAAAAACTCATAACCTGAGACATCGAATTGTTGCTTTTTGATGAATGTAGTTGTGGAGAGTGATGGTTTACTATTTTGTGTTTGTATTCCTTTTTCTTACTAACTCTTGTTTTTTTTCCTTAAATTCTCATTAATACCTGCTTAACAATAGATGGAATAATATTATCTTTTAGTGAGAAATTTTTATTTAAATTAGAAAAGTGTATTCAAAATTAATATTACATGTAACACTATTTTATTTTAAACAAATCATTATTATGGATTGTGAAAGTAGTTTTTAACTTTTTGTTGGTTGAGACCCAACGTTGACGGAGCATCCATGGGAGGATTTCAATTGCAACACCTTTAGCTGAGTTGCTATTTGAGTTGAAACTTTATGTTGGTTCTTTCTGGTGCTATGAACAATGCTTTGAGTTGTTGAAGGCCTTGTGATGGTGTTGGGACCAAAGGTTCAGAGGGAGCCATAAATGAGGAGAAAGGTGATGCTGGTAAATCTTGGTGTTGCATAGGTTCTTTGCTAATTGAAGCCATAATTGGTCAAGTGTTGTCTTAAAGGATGTGAAAAAGATTCAATCAATAAAACTGTTGCAGCTATACCACAGTTTTTCTAGTGTGTTATGTTACTTTCCCCCTTGAAGGTAACCTTATAGTTTTATAGGAAAACGAAACCAGAAACAAAGAAACATACATTTGCTTTCAATCCATTATTCTTAACCTACTCCTAAAAACATTTACAACCATAATTAATACAAAGTTGTATATACAAAAAATATGCTACAAAAGAATAACAAAAGAATCATATATATAGCCCTCAATCTCTCTCCAAGAGAGAAGAGAATGATCAAATGATATCATGAAGATAGCATTGGACGTTTCCTCGCAAATCTGCTTGTGCAGCGACAGAGCTTGTTCTTGTTCTTGTTGCAGAAGTAGAACTGGTAGCCGTAGTAGTAGGAATAGTAGTGTCATAATTGCTAGAATCAACGTGTGAAGCAGAGGAGTCGTTCTCATCATCAGTAGTAAAAGCGGTGTGACTGCGAGGTGCTGTTCTTCTGTATCTAGAACCAGGTATACCCGGTCTCGTTGGCTCTTCCATGTGACTTGGTGGCTTCTTTGACAACATCAACACCACACGAGCCATCGTTGGACGAAGTTGTGGATCTCCTTGTGTGCACAATAGGCTCACTCTAATGCACACTTCCACTTGTTCTGTTATCTCCACGGAAGATGCTACTGTAGGGTCTACCATTTCTAACCACCTCCCTTTCTTGTATAACTTGTATGCCTAAAGAAAAACAAAAAACAAACTAAGAATCGAAAAAATGTGACTGAAATCACCAATTATTTTAGAGAAACTTTTGTTCACAACTAAGAACTAACTAGTTTCTTTATAATGGTGATTTTTTATATATGTATAAATCAAATATAGAACTCATGACCACATGTTTAAGGTAGACAAACCACATAAGTTTCCTAATATTATTAGATCCGATGCTAAATTTACCCAATTAAGGAGATTGTCTCCGTTGAAGGCCGGATCGGAGGATGAGTTTCGATGGCCAGTGATCAACTCCAACACCAAAACTCCATAGCTATACACATCTGCCTTCACAGATAAGTGTCCGTGCATCAAGTACTCCGGAGCCATGTATCCACTGCATATTTATTGGGTTTTTACAACACTAATTAGAAACCCATTTTCATAAATGAATTTCATCAAAATCCAATATATAATACTAGTTTACTAAAGGCTTATGATCTAATTCACAAATTTTTCAGTTTTGAATTCCATTTCTATGCAAAACTATATCAAAGTATATGGTTTAACGTTTCATGGACTTGATTGTAATATGCACCACTTGAAAAATACTTGGCAAGTTGTAACATGTTTCATTAAACTATTGATAGAGATATATCAGACGTTTTGTTTTTAAGGCTCATTGACATTGACTTATAATGACTTGGACTATAATGGAGAATGCACTGACATTGACTTATATTGACTTGGACTATTATGCATGGATATGAATAAATACATTTTGTTGAAAAAATGAAAAGAAGAAAGAGTATAATTTACTGTGTTCCAGCCACACGTGTATTGACATGAGTTTCATCTTCTGGAAAGAGACGAGCCAAGCCAAAGTCAGCAATCTTAGGGATCCATTTTTCATCAAGTAAAATGTTGGCTGCTTTTATGTCACGATGGATTATGCAGTTGTGAGAGTCTTCATGAAGATAAAGTAAACCTCTTGCCACTCCATTGATTATGTCAAATCTACGTTTCCAATCTAGCTCTTCTTTCTTTTTTGATTCTGCATATGTTAATTTCGACATAATCTTGTTTAGAAAAATTTCTGTTGGGAAAAGTAAGTTTCTGTTGAACTCCATTTCATATACTTTTGAGACTATTATATTTATATAATTTATGAAATAAATTGAAGAGAGAGTGATCGTTTAGGGACTGAATTAATGGTTTGTTCAATAAGAAAAATATCTCCCCACTGTAAAATCGCAAAATTTCATATTGGCTAAGAATCAAGGCAGGTTCGCATATGTGGTCCACGCATCCATAGTGGAACACTATTTAAAAATCATTTGAAACTCTAATGACGGTCGGGGACGGCAAAGCCTCTCAACAACATAAGCTTATGATTATGGTCCTCCTCCTTACGCCTTAGACGCTAACTGTATCAGTGTCGTTTTGAGAAAAATGAGGAAACAAATATTAGTTGAATTTTGAGACACAATTCGTTTTTCCTTATTTTTGTCAAACCGGCACCAATCAAGTCACGCATGAGAATGAGGAGGACAGTAAACTTCTACTTTTGGAAGAAGGTGTCTGTATTCGTTAGAGTTTCAAACAATTTTAAAGTATTAGAGACTACAATGTCTCACCTATCACCGTAAAATTTGCCAAGAACAAAACTAGCCAAGAGCATTTCTAATAATACAACTCCACGGCACATAATTTTTTTTAACAAGTTAGTATGTTTCTATTTCAAAAATGCAACCACATGAAAGACTCATGTACATCTACCCATAAAAAAGACTCGTGTATCAACTTCAACGATAAATCAAAATAAGAATACTAAAGTGTGAAAAGGTCCATATTCAGTTGACACAAATGAAATTTGTGATGGAAAAAAAATACATATTCACACACTTCATGGCCAGCCAAATGTTGAGTCAAATAGTCAATTAGCTTAATAGACCCTCTACAAGATTACAAAATATATATGGCACTAAAAACAGAAAAGATTTTTAAGAAAGAATGTCCATGAAATATCAGCGTGTCAAATCATATCAAAACTAGGGAGAAGTAAACTTAGTGTTCACACCAGATAATAACTTATTTGATTTTAAAACATTACCCTAATTTTCCTGTTTTTTAACATATATTCATATTGAAAACTATGTACGAAAACAATACATGTTCTAAAAGATACTTAATTTGGAGGAAATTTTATACTTTTCTATATGTGATCTTAATCTTGTTCAAGAGACTAGAATAAGCGGAACTGAAAAAGAAAAACTCACTGAATAGAAACTTGTCAAGGCTCTCGCGAGGAACATACTCATACACAAGAAGCTTCTCTCTACCATGGATACAATAACCAAACAAATTCACCACATTACGGTGCTGCACACGAGTCAACAACTTAGCCTCCGCAACAAACTGCGTCTTCCCTTGATTTGAACCATGCGATAGCTTCTTCACCGCTATCTCTCTCCCATCATTCAATTTACCCTTTAACCAAAAAAAAGAAAAAGAGACAAATAAACAAATACAACCACAATTAGAATATACTTCAATTAGTCTTGGCTTAATTATGGATCAAAAGTGTCATATTGATATCAGGTTTAGCAGACAATCATTAATGTTAACTTTGGTGGTTTCTTATTTCCTCAAAAATCAGATATATGTTTACCTTGTAGACAGGTCCAAAACCTCCCTCTCCAAGTTTGTTGATAGGTTGAAAGTTGTTGGTAGCAGCAACCAATGTTTCATAGGAAAATGTTCTTTGTTCCTGTGTAGCAATGTTCTGTATATCGTCTTCGCTCGTTCCCTCTAACAAAACACCACAAATCATTGAAAAAATTCAGAAAAACAAAAACAAAGAATTGGATTTTGTTTGGTAATTACCTCTGGTGGAACCAAATTTGAAGGGCTTAATGAGATTATGAAAGAAATTTTTGGATTTGCTCATAGCGTTTTAAGGCTCTCCCATAAAAAGTCCATGGAATTTTTGTTGTTATTGAAGAAAATGGTGAGAATATTGAGAAATTGAGAGGAGGAGTTGTTGTGAAGTTGATAAGAGTTGCAGTTAATGAAATGGAGGCGTGTTGGCTGTATCTCATATTGACCATCTGCCGGACCCATTCTTGACTATTTAACCTTTCCTAAATTCCTAGGATCGTCTCTCTCTTTCTTCATTGTTTACAAAACTCATGAAACATTGTATATGTCCAAGTTTGATGAAAAGTCTCCTTGCAACAGTAACACCATTTTGATGGGTTGAATAACTTAAGTGGTCTCCTAAATATTTTTAATTTTGTTTAGTTTTCAAAGAATTTATTTCTAATGTTTTTTATCAACTTGTTAACAAAAGTAGTTGATGCGAAGGGATACTTGACATTGTGTTACGCGTTCTATCATTATTAGATGTAAACAGAGGAGTCAGACTCGAGTGGGAGCGATGGCAGCAAATTGAGAAGTTCGATGGTGCAGATTTCAACTTTTGGAAGATGCAAATAGAAGATTATTTGTATAAAAAAGGTATGCATGAACCTCTCACGGGCACGAAACCAACGACAATGGAGGACAATGTCTGGATCCTTCTCGATAGAAAAGCTTTTGGATTCATTCAATTGATGTTATCTCGTAATGTTGTTTCAACATGCAAAAGAAAATACCACGACTAATCTTATGAAGGCTCTTTTCAGCATGTACGAAAAGTCGTCGGCCTCAAATAAAGTTTATTTGGTGAGGTGGTTGTTCAATTTACGGATGATATAAGGTTGTCCACTCTGATGTTTGGGGTCCAACTACCGTCTCATCAATTGGTGGGAAGAAATACTTCATGACTTTTATTGATGATCATTCCAAAAAGGCATGGGTATACTTTCTGAAATATAAGTCTGACGTATTTGCGGCTTTCAAGGTGTGGAAAGATATGGTAAAAACGAGACCAAAATGAAGATAAAAAAAGCTTCAAACTGACAATTGTTGTGAATATGTAGACACCAAGTTCAAGAAGTTATGCTATGAGCACGTAATCATAATGGAGAGGACTGTGTCGGATATGCCTCAACAGAATGGTGTAGCTGAGCGTATGAATAGAACGTTGACTGAAAGAGCCAAAAGCTTACGTGTGTAGTCATGCTTACCGAAGTAGTTTTAGGCAGAGGCACTCAATACATTAGCTTACTTAAATACAGGTGCTAGCAACTCAAATTCGAGTGGACCAGTTTATGCAGAGGTGGATTGTAACATCCCGATTTTTATTAAATTATTTTTAATAACTAATTATGTGGTGTTGTGCATTTATATGCGTTATTTGATGTTTTGATGTGTTGTGATACCCTTGATGTGGGGTAGTTGCCTTAGAAATATAAAGATTAAGGTGTTGGGAATGTGAGTAATTGTGTAAAACTTTGGGAGTGGTGGTGGTAAGTAGTTATTAGCATTACTTATATAAAAAATTTGAGGAATTAAATAATATTAGTAATTGTTAAGTAATTATTAAACTATTTGATGATTTAGTGGAGTATTTTATTATTAGGGAATAATAATAATAATAATAATAATAATAATAATAATAATAATAATAATAATAATAATAATAATAATAATAATAATAATAATAATAATAATAATAATAATAGAGATAGTAGTGTGAATATATAGAGGGCTTGATAGTAATTTCAGTGGAATAATTATGGGCTTAAGTGGAAATTTATAGAAAGGGTCCAAAGGTTAGATAAGTAAAAAAAAAAAAAAAGGTAAAAGAAAAGTGTTTTTGATTTATCAATCGTAGAAGTGAGAGAACAGAGAAATAACGCTTTTGAAAAAAGAGATTAGGGCAAGCGAGAAGCCATTCTTGAAGCATGAGGAACCTTCGAATTAAGGTAAGAGAGAGGTTCCAACTATATAATGGATAATATAACAATAGGTATAGAGAATATTGTTTGTTGTGGTTGTTTTGTGTGTGTTTTGTTCATGAAATTGACTCTTTGTATGTTTGGATCTAAGTGATGAAATTCTTAATACAATTGCAATAGAATTGCTGAAATTAGTGTGTTATTTTGATTTGAAATATTGTGTGATATATGGGTATAATTTAATACAATGAAAACTATGATTTGTTTGAAGTTTGAGGTTTTGGGAATTAAAAAAGAAGCATTTCTGTAACTTCAAAATCAGACTTTTCACTATTTTCAGCCAGGTAACAGAATACCTGGTGAAGTAACCTGTTACCTCATTGAAAATCTGCATAATAGAACCTCTGGATGGTGAAGTAACCGGTTACCAGGTGAAGTAACCTGTTACTTCACTGAAGCTGACAAATTTTTCAAAAGTAAATTTCGTAACTTTCCCCTCAGGTGTCTGTTTGACGTACCGTTTGGAACGATGAAAAGCTAAAATCATGTTCTTTCCTATAAAAATAATTTCAAAGACAATAGATAAATATTTTATGGGATTATGCCTTTTTGTGTGAATTTCTTATTTTATGTTTTTAACGCGATTATGCGGATTTGATGTTTGTGATGAGGTGTACTATTGCAAATAAGGCACGAAAGGTGGCTGGAAAAGTTAAGTTGTGTAACACCCTTCTAAAACCCAAGGAATTTTCGCAATTTATTTAAACAAATAATCACAATATAACATCACAAAGACATTACATCTTCATAAAACATCATCATAATGCATCCTGCTCCGTAACACGGGATGCAAAATTATAAATCATGACTGTGCATTTGACATCCCAAAATCATGGCAGCAGAAATACATAAATCTCAAAAACAATCCTTAATTAAGGTACTTCGTCAAATTCTTCAATTTAAAGTCCAATTAACCAACATATGAATAAATTCTCATGGAAAGACAATTTTAGAAAACATCAAAGTATTAGGCATATAGTTCTCAACAACAATCACAACCCCGATGGTACATATCATAGAAAGACTCCCTCATTCTACTAAAAACAAGTAAACGCGTCTCGAAGCTATCCTCTAAGCTCCTGTGGACTACTCTGGATCACCTGCACGTTATCCACGTGGAGGCAACATTCGAACAGAAAGGGTGAGTAAATCATAATCATTATATAAGACATAAGGAATAAACATGGTAAAATATGCACACAACTAAGGCATCATGTTTCATCACATCTTCATGTTATACTCACACTTTCACCAATACGTCAATTACAAACACATATATCAACATATACAAAGTATCATCATTCATTAATAGAACACATCAAATGCATTGTCACATAGAATGTAATGCCTTTTCACAGACTCATGCATGTGGTACCGAAACGTCACTGATGAATTAGTCATCTTCAATCTCCAAATATCCTCACCAATAGGATCGATTCCCACTTGGAACCATAACACTTCATTGTTGCATCCAATCCACACTATGAGATTTTGCATTCATTGGAAAATTTTCCTACCATCATCATTTGACCTAAGTCTTAATCACCATCACTAGACCGAAGTCATATACCATGCCATGAATGCAATGATACGAATAACATAAATAATACGGCGACAACTAGTCAATACGTATCACCATTCATGAATCATCACAAATATTACCATGTCATCAAAGTAATCAAAATAACATCATAACACCATAATATAAACCAACACATAATCATATACATCACATAATCATCATCATAATCCAAGCATTATCATAAGATCATCATATCATCATCATACTTCATTATCATAGAATATCACATCGATTCAATGCGGGGTAACTGATTATATCCTAACTAAGGTACTTGAATTATCCAGCTTATTCTTCATTTTATTCCATATAATTATATTTCATTACGTTAGCTATCCAACGCTTTGAATAACACCTCAACCCGAGCTCTAGAACTAAAGTTATGATCATATTAAGATTTCAAAAATAGCCTTCCAATTCTACCATGTAAGTCTGAGAGTGCCTAAGAGGGGGGGTGAATTAGGTAGATAAAAATTTTATTCTGATTTATGAGAATACTTGGAGTATTTTTCTGGTTAAGTATCTGAAGGATTTTGATGATTGCTTTTCTTTTGTTGGTAAAGTTTTATGAAAGCGGTAAAAGCGTAAAGTAAAGAACACAACGATATATCCCGGTTCCCTCACAATCCGAGAGTACTCCAGTCCCCTTTCCAACACGAAAGAGATTTTCACTATAGTTTAGAATAATTGTACAGCCAATGCTTACTTATCTAAACCTATAGAATGATCAAAGGTTCTTAACACCTTTAAGATCAAAACCAACACTCATGTGAATGAAGAACAATCCTCTTCAATCACAAACCTTACTTCCAACAATCACGGAAAGTAAGAACACAATAATTTTTGTAGTACAATAATAGATTTGAAAGAGATGAGAGCAATATCAATTCTTGATTGATCTTTTCTTCAAGACATACAATAATTCTCAGAATAATATAAATGTTCACAAAGAAAACATTTGAAAATTTGGAGAATTATGAAAGATTATTGATTGAAGAAAGTTGTTTGAATTTTGAAATTCGCAATATTTATAATGCCCCAAATGCCTTTTCATTCATGCCATTTTGTATGAAAGGGTGCAACTCAACCATGAATGAAAGCCATTTTGAAAAGGTTCAAAACTAAAATAAAATCGATAGTTTCATTGGGAACCGGTTCCGTACAGTGAGAACCCGTTCCTAGTGAACGTTATGGCAAAATATTTAAAAATTCACGCAGAACCGGTTCCCATGTAGGACCAACCGGTTCTGGTACAAAACCGAAGGCGTTTTGAAAAGCTTGGAACCCGGTTCCCACAAGGGACGGAACCGGTTCTGAAAGTTTATTTTCAAAAATACTTTTTCAAAAACATTTCAAATTCATTTTCAAATTATGTGAACATCTATATTTAAGTTTGAGGAATTATGTATACCTATTTACATTGTTAAATCTTCATAAACTCTTCTTCTAATCCTCAAGACTTTGTACCAAGGCTTCATAACGATGAAATACTTTTTGCACATCCTTTGCACTTTGAAATCCATTGTTGTCTTCATCAAAACCAAGGCTTTAAGAAGCTTGCAATCACATTCTCCCCCCTTTTGATGATGACAACCAAGTCTTGAAAAAAACGATTCTTGAAGAGTTGATGTTGTTTTGTGTAGCGCGAAAGTTAAGCAAAAACGCGAGGCTCCCCCTAAGACGAATGCTCCCCCTAAGTCCATGAATCTTTGAATTCTGGAGAGAGTTTTGGAAGATCTTTTGGCCTGCGATTTCATTGAGACAAAACAACACAAATGCATATTCTTCTCCCCCTTTGTTAACATCAAAAAGGATGGGGAAAAAGAAGTAAAAGAAACTTAAAAACACACATATTTTAACAAATAAAAAACATATAAAAGAAGGAGTAGAAGCAGAGTGTACTCAAACATAAATTTTTGAAGAAAAATTATGACGTGCACCTTATGAGAAACATTTAGAGATCACCTTCATCCAAAATACCAAGTTCCCTTCGGATTTTGAAGAAAGGTTCTCGAGCAAGCGGTTTTGTGAAGATATCTGCGAGTTGGTTATGAGTATCCACAAAAGTTACTTCGACATCCCCTTGTAGTACATGATCACGGAGAAAATGATGTCGAATATCTATATGTTTGGTTCTTGAATGCATGACCGGATTCTTTGTGATATTAATAGCACTTGTATTGTCGCATCGAAGAGGAATGCATCCGAGATCAAGTCCGTAGTCACGGAGTTGTTGCTTGAGCCAAAGAATTTGTGCACAACAACTACCGCTATGTATTCCTCGGCCGTACTAAGAGCAACACATGCTTGCTTTTACAAGCCCATGATACTAATGCATTTCCAATGATGTGACAAGTACCACTTGTGCTTTTACGATCAGGTTTACATCCTGCATAATCCGCGTCAGAATAACCAATTAAAGTGCAAATACTACCTTTGGGATACCATAAGCCGACATTGGTTGTTCCTTTGAGATACTTCATGATCCTTTTAAGCGCCATGAGGTGTGATTCCTTTGGATTTTCTTGAAAGCGAGCACACGACACACACTAAACATTATGTCGGACGGCTTGCGTCAAATATAATAAGGAACCAATCATACCTCGATATTTTGTAATATCAATTGAGTACCGGATTCATCTTGATCAACATATGTACCGGAGCCCATTGGAGTATTCATTGTTTTGATTTCCATATCAAACTTTTTCAAGAGTTCTTTGCAATACTTAGATTGGTTGATGAAGATTCCATCTTTTAGTTGCTTGATTTGTAGTCCAAGAAAGTAGTTCATCTTTCCCATCATAGACATCTCGAATTCTCCTTGCATCATCAATGAAAATTCCTCACACATTTCTTTGTTAGTCGATCCAAAATGATATCATCAACATAGACTTGAACCAATAAAGTGTTACTTTTGATTTTCTTAATGAACAAAGTTTTATCAACCTTACCCTTTTGAAACCTTTTCACACAAAAATTGCTAAGTCTATCATACCATGCTCTTGGTGCTTGCTTTAAGCCATAAAGAGCCTTTCTCAACTTAAAGACATGTGTAGGATGTTTGAAGTCTTCAAATCCGGGGTTGTTTGACATAGACTTCTTCATTGATGTATCCATTCAAGAATGCGCTTTTGACGTCCATTTGAAAAAGCTAAAGTTTAATGAACAAGCATAAGCAAGTAAAAGACGATAGCTTCTAACCTTGCAACCGAGCAAATGTTTCTTGAAGTCGATTCCTTCCTCTTGATTGTAGCCTTGGGCAACCAACCTTGCTTTGTTTGAACAATTAGACCATTCTCATCAAGTTTGTTCTTAAACACCCATCTACCTATGATGTGTTTACCACTTGGCCTAGGAACAAGTTCCCAAACTTGATTTCTCTCGAATTGATTTAATTCTTCTTGCATAGCAACAATCCATTGATCATCTCCTAAAGCTTCATCAACTTTGGTAGGTTCGATTTGAGAAACAAATGCCATGTTTAAGCAAGCATCTTTTAGATTTAATCTTGTTGATACTCCTTGGCTAATTTCACCAATAATTTTGTCAATAGGATGGTCTCTATGAGTTCTCCATTCTTTTGGTAGATCATTGATGTTTGAATCTTGTTGTACAATGTCTTCTTGATTTTCGGTGATTTCACAACTTGATCATTTGAAAGTTCTTCTGAGGGTAAATCTATAGGATCATCATTATCACATACAACTACTTCCTCTTTAGAGGTGTTAGTTTCATCAAAAGATACATGCATAGATTCTTCTATAGTTAAAGTTCTTTTATTATAAATCCTATATGCTTTACTAGAGAGAGAATAGCCAAGAAAAATACCTTCGTCGGATTTCTCGTCAAACTTACCGAGATTGTCTTTGTCATTGTTAGAACAAAACACTTGCATCCAAAAATGTGGAAGTGAGCAATATTTGGCTTTCTTCCTTTGAAGAGTTCATATGGAGTCTTCTTTATTATAGGTCTAATGATAACTCGATTTTCAACATAACATGTCGTACTGACCGCATCCGCCCAAAAATATTTAGGAAGATTTGCATCACTAAGCATTGTTCTTGCAAGTTCCACTAGAAACCTATTCTTTCTTTCAACTACTCTATTTTGTTGTGGAGTTCTAGGTGCTGAAAAATTATGAGAGATACCATGTTCTTCACAAAATTCTTCAAATTGAGCATTTTGGAATTCTCCACCATGATCACTTCTTATGGATACAATCTTTAGTGATTTTTCATTTTGGATTTGCTTTGCATATTTCTTAAAGGCTTTAAAAGCATCACTTTTCTGCACAAGAAACAAAGTCCAAGAATATCTAGAAAAGTCATCAACAATAACCAAAGCATATACATTACCTCTGAAGCTTTTTGTTCTTGATGGACCAAAGAGATCCATGTGTAACAATTGAAGTGGCCTTGTAGTAGACACCACATTCTTTGATTTGAAAGATGATTTTGTTTGTTTCCCTTTTTGACAAGCATCACAAAGTCTATCTTTGACAAAATTTCTCTTAGGCAAACCAATGACAAGATCATGCTTGATTAGTTTATTCAAATGTTCCATATGAATATGAGCAATCCTTTTGTGCCAAAGCCATGAATCGTCATTGTTTGCCATGAGACATTTTACCCTCAAAGATGGATCATTAAGAGAAATCATAAATATATTATTAACTCTTTTACCTTTGAGTTTTACCTCATTGGTGACTTCATCAATGATTAAGCATTCATCTTTTGTAAATTTGATCTTGAAGCCTTTGTCACAAAGTTGGCTAATGCTTAGAAGATTGTGCTTTAGTCCTTCAACGAAAGAACATCTTCAATGGATGTGAAAGGTGGTGCACCAACTTTGCCTTTGCCAAGAATTCTCCTTTGTTGTTATCTCCATAAGTGACATAACCCTTGGCCTTTAAAACAAGATTTGAAAAATGGTTTATGTCACCTGTCATATGCTTTGAACAACCACTATCAAGATACCATAAATTTGAAGTGGTTTTCAAGCATTCTGCAAAACATTAAGTTTTGTTAGGTACCCAAATTGCTTTGGGTCCTTCATAATTAGTACCTTTCTTAACCCACACATAATGCCCACTTGGAACACTAAAGTTTCTTATGTAGCAAGCATTAGGTGTGTGTCCTTTAATACCACAATAGAAACAAGTAGGTTCAAAATTACTTATATATCTAGGAGGATAAGATTTATTCTTAATAACTCTTTTATTTTTAGGATAATGATGAACTACTTTAGGCTTATTCACTTTCTCTTGAATTGGTTGGTTATTAGCCTTAACAAAGATAGTTTTGTTAGGACTTGGTTGAGAAAATTTTGAAAACCAAGTCCACTTTTATCTTTAGGATATCTTTGAGTGCTAAGAACATTTTCCAATCCAACTTGTCCTTTTTCATACCTTTCTAAGACTCTTTTTAATTGAACAATTTGGAAGGAAAGTGATTCACAAGTATTGCATACAAAATTCTGTTTTTGATTACTAATCATCTCTTCTTTTTCATCTTTATGTTCTTTTTCAATAGTTTTAACTTTTCTTCTAAAGATGAAATTAATTTATTTTGAGATGAAATAGTTTTGTATAGAATTTTGCATTCATTTAATAGTTCATCTATAGCACCTTGTGCACCATTATCATAAAGAGAGTTATCGTAACTAACCTCGCCTTCTTCATCATCGGAGTGGTGTGAAGCCATCAATGCTAGATTTGCACTTTCGTCACTATCCGAATCGGATGAAGAACTTATCTCATTATCTTCCCATGCAACATAAGCCCTTTTGTTCTTGAACTCCTTTTGCCTTTGAATCCATTTTTCTTGGAGAGTTTTGGACAATCCGGCTTTATGTGACCTTGCTTTCCACATTCATAGCATGTGACATCTTGTGTTGATGTGGAGGCTTCTTTATCTTTATGCTTATAAAATTTCTTTCTTTTGACAAAGTTAGCATTATGAATATTATTCTTATGACCAAAATATTTACCTAACCTTTTACAAGAAGCAAGAAGTTTTCATCTTCCTCCGATGCATCTTTATCTTGACTTTCTTTTGAATCAATTTTCAAAGCAATGCCTTTGGATTTCTTCTCATGATTCTCATGTTTTCAAGCCTTCCTAGTTCCGTTTCATATTCTTGAAGCTTTCCGAATAATGTTGCGGAAGTCATAGTTGCTAGGCTTTTCTTTTCGGATATTGCCGTCACTTTTGGTTGCCATTCCCTAGTTAAAGACCTAAGCACTTTAAGATTTAATTCATCGTTAGTTAAAGTCTTACCAAGTGCCTTCAAGTGATTTGTCAAGTGAACGAATCTCTTTTGCAAGTCAAGGATGGATTCTCCGGGCAACATTCTGAATAATTCATATTCTTGACTCAAAGTGTTCAATCTAGACCTTTTGACTTCGGCGGTTCCTTCATGAGTTTCTACAAGAGTATCCCAAATTTCTTTTGCCATTGTACATGCCGATATTCGGAAAAATTCATCCATACTAAGAGCACTTTGGAGAATGTTGATCGCCTTTTTGTCAAAAAGAACCTTTTCTTGTCATCGTCATCCCATGATGCTTTAGGCTTAGATGACCCAACACCATTGACAACACACACCGGAGTGAATGGACCATTCTCAACAGCATTCCATATCTCTTCTCCTTGCGCTTCAAGATGAGCCTTCATGCGGATTTTCCAAAAATCAAAATATTCACCACAAAACAATGGCGGCTTGTTGTTACTACCACCATCTTTGAAAACCGGATTTGGATTTGCGGAAGCCATTCTGGATCTTTAGGAACAAGTTACCTATAACTTGCTCTGATGCCAAATGTAAGTCTGAGAGTGCCTAAGAGGGGGGGTGAATTAGGTAGATAAAAATTTTATTCTGATTTATGAGAATACTTGGAGTATTTTTCGGTTAAGTATCCAAGGATTTTGATGATTGCTTTTCTTTTCGGTAAAGTTTTATGAAAGCGGTAAAAGCGAAAGGTAAAGAACACAACGATATATCCGGTTCCCTCACAATCCGAGTACTCCGGTCCCTTTCCAACACGAAGAGATTTTCACTATAGTTTAGAATAATTGTACAGCCAATGCTTACTTATCTAAACCTATAGAATGATCAAAGGTTCTTAACACCTTTAAGATCAAAACCAACACTCATGTGAATGAAGAACAATCCTCTTCAATCACAAACCTTACTTCCAACAATCACGGAAAGTAAGAACACAATAATTTCTTTGTAGTACAATAATAGATTTGAAAGAGATGAGAGCAATATCAATTCTTGATTGATCTTTTCTTCAAGACATACAATAATTCTCAAGAATAATATAAATGTTCACAAAGAAAACATTTGAAAATTTGGAGAATTATGAAAGATTATTGATTGAAGAAAGTTGTTTGAATTTTGAAATTCGCAATATTTATAATGCCCCAAATGCCTTTTCATTCATGCCATTTTGTATGAAAGGGTGCAACTCAACCATGAATGAAAGCCATTTTGAAAAGGTTCAAAACTAAAATAAAATCATAGTTTATTGGAACCGGTTCCGTGCAGTGAACCGGTTCCTAGTGAACGTTATGGCAAAATATTTAAAAATTCACGCAGAACCGGTTCCCATGTAGGACCAACCCGGTTCTGGTACAAAACCGAAGGTTTTGAAAAGCTTGGAACCCGGTTCCCAGGCGGAACCGTTCTGAAAGTTTATTTTCAAAATACTTTTTCAAAAACATTTCAAATTCATTTTCAAATTATGTGAACATCTATATTTAAGTTTGAGGAATTATGTATACCTATTTACATTGTTGAATCTTCATAAACTCTTCTTCTAATCCTCAAGACTTTGTACCAAGGCTTCATAACGATGAAATACTTTTTGCACATCCTTTGCACTTTGAAATCCATTGTTGTCTTCATCAAAACCAAGGCTTTAAGAAGCTTGCAATCACATACCATTTGTCGCTTGGCAACACACTTTCGTCGCCTGGCGACACACTTCCGTTACCTGGAGACGTGACCTTCGCGTTCACTTTCGCCTAGCGAGACACCTATCGCCTGAAGGTAACCCCTTTCGTCCAGCAATTCTCTGCGAACAGGAATTTCCTATTGTGGTTCTTGTACTATAACAGTCCAAATTCTATGCGATTTCACCAATTTACAGGTCTCAAAACATCACCTAATCAAAAGCAATCATTATTTATAACCAACCTATTTTACTACATCAATTATACACCATTTGGGCATCATTCCTCATCTTTAATTCATCAGTTTCTCACCATTTAAACCCAAATTACACCTTAACTAAACCTAGGGCAATACTACCATGATCTAAGTCTTAAGTCAAATATAATAAAGATGATAAACCCCCTCACCTTATGATTATTGCTAGCTTTTGAATCTTGTTCTTGTTCTACAATTTCTTCTTTGTCTCTTTGTGCTCTAGCTCTGCCTCTTCACAACGTCAGTCTTTTCTCGATTTCTCATGATCGTACTAAACCAGATTCCTTGTATAACCTTTGGACCCCTAATATCCACAATCTTCATATTACCCTCACTTATACTTCACAAATGACCGTCTTACCCTTACTATCTCTACATCATATATTATTCTATTAATTTATAAATAATTCCAATTATTCATTATTGAATCTTAAATAATTCTAAAAATAACTATCTAAATTCCAAGCCATCTTAGTAAATCACACTACATCACCTAACTCATCATCGTAAATACCTTATTCATCAAGCCATCGTTATTTGCACCACGGTTGCATCACGAATACACATCATATACTCACACAAGGCACCAAAACATCATAAATAAGCATCAAAACACCACCTACTTCACCTAGACTCATATAATCGCACTAAATTAATTAATTAAATAATTAATCTAAAATTCAGGGTGTAGAAGTTGCATCGATGAATGGTGATATCGATGTGGTGTTGTGTTGTATGGTGTAACACCCGTAATAAATATAAACTAAATTAATTAATAAATGTAGAGTTGAAAAGATTAATTCTGGAAGAAGGGCGTAGGAGTACGTTGAGCATTCATCCGGGAGCTACTAAAATGTATCAAGATTTGAAGAAAATATTTTGGTGGCCCGGAATGAAGCGTGATGTTGTGCAATTTGTGTATGCATGTTTGACTTGTCAGAAGTCGAAGGTTGAGCATCAGAAGCCTGCGGGGTTGTTGCAACCGTTGGAAATCCCATAGTGGAAATGGGATAGTATCTCGATGGATTTTATAACGGGACTACCAAATACGGTGCGAGGACATAATTCCATTTGGGTGATTGTTGATAGGCTTACTAAGTCGGCTCATTTTATACCTATTGACATCAGTTTCCCTGTACCGAAATTGGCAGAGATTTATGTCAGGGTGATTGTTAAGTTACACGGTGTTCCGTTGAGTATTGTGTCGGATAGAGATCCGAGGTTCACATCTGATTTTTGGCAGAGTTTACAGAATGCGTTGGGGTCCAAGCTGAGGTTGAGTTATGCGTATCATCCTCAAACTGATGGTCAAACAAAAAGGACGAATCAGTCATTGGAAGATTTGCTGCGAGCATGTGTTCTTGAAGAGAGAGGTCCGTGGGACACTTGCCTTCCATTGATAGAAATCACGTATAATAATAGTTACCATTCTAGCATCGGAATGGCTCCTTTTGAAGCGTTGTATGGTCGGAGGTGTAGGACTCTGTTGTGTTGGCATGAGACAGGAGAAAGTGTGGTGCTTGGACCTGAGTTAGTTCGAGAAACCACCGAGAAGGTGAGACTTATCCGTGAAAATATAAAGGCTTCCCAGAGTAGACAGAAGAGTTATCATGACAAGTGGAAGAAAAGTTTGGAATTTCAGGAAGGAGAGCATGTATTCTTGAGAGTTGCACCAATAACCGGTGTTGGACGAGCATTGAAATCGAAGAAGCTTACTCCTCGTTTTATTGGTCCATATCAGATATCGGCCAGAGTTGGAAAGGTTGCTTATCGGGTGGCGTTGCCGCCAAATCTTTCGAATCTGCATGATGTATTCCACGTGTCGCAACTCCAGAAACATATTCCTGACCTGTCTCATGAGATTCGTATGGACAATGTACAAGTGCGGGATAACTTGAATGTGGAGACAATGCCAGTGCGAATCGCAGATCGCAAGACAAAGACGTTACGTGGAAAGGAGATTGCATTGGTGAAGGTTGTATGGTTAGGAGCTGCTGGAGAAAACATGACATGGGAATTGGAAAGCAAGATGCGGGACTCTTATCCCGAGTTGTTCGAATCAGGTAATTTTCGAGGACGGAAATGTTCTAAGTTGGGGAGAGTTGTAACACCCGTAATTAATTAACCTAAATTAATTAATAAATATAGAGTACTTTCCGATTAATTTAGTGATTAAGTCGAATTGTCGGTAGAATTGTTAAATTAATAATCGGGAAGAATTAGTCGAAAGTGAAGATAATGTTAGAATTTATTTTATCTAGTAGAATTATTAGATTTAATATAGATATTAATTAGGAGGATAAATTAGTATTTTTAGAGATAAGATTTAATAACCAAATTATATAAAGAGCAATATATATATTAAGTGACCTAGAAAAACAAGGATTATTATTGTTGCTTGCAAACCAAAAGAAAAACCATAGCCGTGTAGCAGTAAACCAGAAGGAGAGAAAGGAAGAAAATTGGGAGCAAGGGTTGCTAGGAGGAATCGTGCTGTCCAATAAAGTTGCGATTTTTCGATCGAATTTCCGAGTTCCCTTCAATCCACAGGTAAGGGGTGGGGTTCGGGTTTTATAATCGATTGTAGGATGATTTTTATGTAGGGTTTAGGGCTGCATAATTACACTGTCAATCCTGTTTCGCCGGTAAAATTTTGTTGCTGGAATGAATTATATTGTTTAATTATTTCCTATGTTAATTATTCTGTGATGTGTTGATATGTTGTGTAATTGGTTGCGATTCTACTATCCTATTATGTGTAACATCCCTTCTAAAATACCCCGAATATATTAATTATATCAATGATTAAAGTCATAATTCATCAGAGTTAACACGGAACAAGGGATGCCACAATTATTAAATAAAATAAAACCTCCAAATAAACAGTAGCCATGCTACACTGAGGATCATTATTCAAATAAATCAATCAATTTAAGACCATGTCTTACACAGCGGAAAATACCAAAACCAAAACTGAATAAACCATAATTATTCTCAATGAGATTCAAAGAAACAATTGAATAATAACTAATTCCTCAACTAAACGTTCCCCAGTGTTACAACCTAATCAGAGCATGACACTGACACGCGGACTTAAAGACAAGCTCTAGAGCCATCCTCACCAACTCCGAGTGCTAACTTTAATCAAATTGTTAAAGTAAGGTGAGACTTCTCATAATTAAAACATATTATAAGCTTCTCAATCAACAATATATCACAAGCATATTATTTCACCCATTTATCATAAATTCAGATTCGACACGCAATCACAATCATACAAGTCATTATGCATAATCAATAGACAACAAAAGAATTGCAACACTGGAAGACATCCTAACATGTTACAATCCCATGCAACACAAATGCAGACACAATGCATGTGGTACCAACACGTGACCAAGTCACCCAACACTGATCCTTCATCAACCGGATACAGTAATCATCGATTCGCCCAGACACCACTGAGTCAAGAATCCAGCCTAACCACCCATCATCACCCGGGTATCGGTTAACGGCCATACAAGTCAAATTCCACACAATGGGAATTAACTTCACCAAGAATGCATATGCATGCACAACACCAGCATGCAACATTCAACACAGGTTATGACCACATCAGACATCAAAAACCATCATCAACCACAACATGATATCATCAACTATCATGAAATAAATCATCGCAAAGCATAAGTATGCCAAATATTTACCCTTCAATTGGTAAGACTATTCACCAGTATATACCACAACAACAACGACTAAGATCAACAACTATCAGGCATATACAACACCAACAAAACACATGGTATCAATACAATCATGAACACGCCGATTATCATAAACCGAATCAAAACCAAAAACATGATATCTCAACGATCATGCACACCATCATTAGCAACATAAACATGCTTTTCATTCACGCAATACGAATACATCCATTCCTCACAGTTTCACTGCTACATACACACCCATGTGCATCAGCCAATAATCACTTACTTCGGAAATTCGCCTCATTTTCAAAATAATTTCAAGTTTTAGAAAATCTTTTAATTTTATAAAATAGAGCATTAAATTTAAGAAATAACGTCCAAAACGGCGCTCAAAACGGACTTACGGTTTGAAAGTTATGAATTTTCAAAGTTTAATATTTTTCAAAAATTAACAGTGGAACCCGGTTCCTACCTATACAGGAACCGGTTCCTGAGTAGTTCAAAATTCACGTTTCTGGAAAAATGTATGGGAACCCGGTTCCTACCCATACAGGAACCGGTTCCTGAGTGCATTTTTGCCAGTTTTCACAAATTTTCAATGTGGAACTCGGTTCCTCCCCATTAGGAACCGGTTCCTGAGTGTTGCAGAGCCATTTTCTGCACTTTTGACAGCATTCATCCACTCTAAACCAAACCCAGACATACCCATACGAATTGCTATATGGGAAACACCAAAACACATCCAATTTGCATCATTAAATCATCAAACAACATTATTTCATCATTCATTTTTATTATCTGACACTCTAATTGTTCTCAATCTATAATCCGACACAATAGGGACAATTCTATGGAACCCTAACATTCTAAACCGGGATTCCCTAACATACTATGATCCATACCATTGAATATCTAAACCGATAATATGAATTAACTAATCAAAATCACCCCTTACCTTGTGAGTTCTTCGAATTCTGACACCTTAGGTTTTCTTTCTTCCTTTTCCTCTTCTCAACTTCACGTATGTGTGTTTTCTCCAAAATAACTCTTTTTCCTCCTTCCTTCTTTTATTCCTTTTATTCCTCTAACATAAATAAAATGAATTAAATAATGTGAGTAGAGTCTTTTACTCCTCACACCCTCACTTTACTCAACACACCTCTAATAATTTCATTCATTTATTCCATAATTAATCCCAATAAACCCAATATATTAATAAATTATATTCTCAATTAACTTAATAATTAAAAATCATAATTATTTAATTATCAAATTATTTGGGGTGTCACACTATGCGTTGTTGTTCTGTGCAATTAGATTAAATTATGTTGAAAATCGCAACTGTGGGAGGCGACCGTCCCTTCTTGGAAGGGAGAGCATGGAGGCGTCCTCCCCATTAGGAGAGAAGGAAGGGAGACGGCTGCCTTGGGAGGGGGAGAAGATCGTCTCCAATTGCTTGGGAGAGGGAGGCGTTCGCCTCAGGTGCCAAGGTGGGTGCCTCAACCCCCTTTGTTTTCCTGTTTTGTTGCTTCGTGGGAGTATTGGCTAATGACTTGGGAATGTGGTGTTAGCATGAGCATGTGAGAAGGAAACATGACATAAGAAACTAGTATAGCTAGTATAATGTAATAATAATAATGGCAGAGGAGGAAATTCATGACAGTATGTGATAATAGTTTTAGCAGTGGCAGAATCCTCTAACAGCAATGAGAAATTGTATCAGGAAATAATATCAGGAGGAGTAAATGGTAACAGATAGTATAGTGTGACTAGGAGAGTGATCTATAATAATGCAGAAAATTATTAAGTAGTAGCAGAATTACTCAGCAGAATAATTATGACTAGTTAGTAATGTTGCAGAAAACTTAAAATAGAGCAGAAAATACACTGTCAGTCAAATTAAGCGGAGAAATTAGTTTATCGGAATTGGACTAAACTTTACGGGATAGTTCGGGTATACGGGTAGTTAATTAAAACGTGTCATTTCGTTGAATTTCGCATTAGTTGTTTGATTGTCAATACAGCCAGAACGTGTTGTTTATGTACGAATTGGATGATCTAAGAACCATATAATTATGTGGCAAAAGCTGAAGATAAAGTTGTTGAATAAAATTTACCGTTGCATCTTGTTGAAGTTGTTATTTGGTTGTTGATGTTGAAGTTGTTGATTACGTTGATGCCATTAGTGCATGATTTTCAGTTGTCGTTATTTAAGTTGTTGTTGGAATTTCATCTGTTGCATGATACATAGCATGTGCATATTAAGTTGGCCTGGATTTGCACCACGTTGTATGTTGAAGGCTTATGCCTTGTTGAATGCCTCGATAACCTGGCATGTTTTAAGTTGGGAGTTTTGCTCAAAATGGATCCACATGCATTTTCATTTTGTTGAGTCGCATTTTAAAGTTGTTGTTGATTATATGTTGTTTTGTGTGGATATCGCATGTTGTTGGATAAAGTAGTAATTAATGTATGTTTCTTTACCTAGCATATGAATTATCGTACTTTCGCTTATATTATTCGATATCTCACCCTTTTCTTTTGTTGGTCGTTACCTTTATATTGGTAACGTGCAGGTAATGAAGAGTAGTAGCATTTAGTAGCTTATGGCGTCGTCGCTTTGATACGTAGCACTCGGGGGGGAAATGAACGCTTGTTTATTTATGTCTATGCATTTGATTCCATTAAACTCAGTTGTGGTTTGATTAATACTTATGATTTTCAATGGTTTCAAAGATGCTATGT
Organism: Vicia sativa; assembly: GCA_021764765.1. Taxonomy (NCBI): domain Eukaryota; kingdom Viridiplantae; phylum Streptophyta; class Magnoliopsida; order Fabales; family Fabaceae; genus Vicia; species Vicia sativa. The sequence continues at coordinate 230,723,006 of CM038795.1, read as the reverse complement.
CGTTTTGAATTAATTATGTTGAGATTTCCGCTGCGGTTGATTATTCTAACTTGAATTGTTTAAGTTTAATTATGGAGAAATTGTTCTTATTCTTATGTGTTACGTATCCGCCAAGAAGTAAATTATTTAATGTTGTTTTCGAGTTGAATAAATGTAATGCCTCAAGTTTTTAGTTTAAAATTTTGGCACTCTGATTCTAAATAACGTTGGGTAGAAATGGGGTGTTACATATGGTCGTGTCGCGTGCATCTCATGTTGTAGACTCCAGTCCTGTCGTTGTTGTCGGCTCTAATCCTAGATGGCGTGGATAGGGAGTGAGGTGAATATAAATATTCATGTTGTTGTTGTTGGCTCTGATCCTAGATGGAGTGGATCAGGAGCGAAGTAAACCAAATTGTTCATGATGTTGGTGGCTCCGGTCTTAGATGACATGGATTCAGAAGCGATATTGGTACCATATGCATATAATCAATGTTGTGTCTCATCGCATGCCTTATTGTTATCGTAAAGATGTTGTGTGTTATTGTTTATGCTTGTTAATGTTGCTTATAACAAGAAGGTGTGAGATATGGATAAAATGATTATGCATGATATATTTATGTATACTTATTATTATACTTTCCTTTATATTGTTGTGATATCTCACCTCTTTTGTTTGAATGTTGTCTCTACATGGATAACATGCAGATAGTCATCAGTAGTTCGTTGTTGTGAAGTTCGAAGAGTTTGCTCTTCATTCTTGTTTGTAGAGTTGGCGTTGTGCTCTAATACGTAACACCGGGTTGGGGGATAAACGCTTATTATGTTTAACATTGTTTTGGTGATTGTTATGGAGTATTTTAAACTCTTGGATAATTGATTTATCATTCATGTTGGATTGAAGTTGTTTTGGATGATGAACCTTAATTATTTTCCGCTGCTTAATAAAGTTAATTTTTAAGACTATGACAATTTTTGTTTATCCGAAATGTATTGTGTATCCCTTTTATTACTTTGGGCAAATTATGATTGTTTTGAGATATTGTAGCAACTTAAATGTGTTTTGAAAAAAAATATTACTCTGATTTTTATATTATTAATCGTCGGGGAGTTTAGGGTGTTACATGGATGGTGTCCTAGAAATTCCTACAATTGATAATCCTCGGTTAGAGGAAACAATTGAATAAGGCAATGAGCATCAGCCTGGCATATTAGATCCTCCTAATCCAACTCCTGTATTGAGAAGGACTTTTATAACTCATGTTCCTAACAGGAGACACATGGACTACATGTTATAGACAGATGAAAGGGAACCTAAAGATTATGTAGAAAAGGGCACTTGCTGACAAATGGGTGTATCGGGTGAAGGAGGACCATGATGGCTCCAAGAGATACAAGGCCCGACTAGTTATCAAAGGATTTCAACAAAAATAAGGAGTTGACTACACTGAAATCTTTTCTCCCGTTGTGAAGCTTAATACTATCAAGTATGTGATAAGTATTATTGTCAGTGAAGAGCTCTACCTAGAGCAATTGGATGTTAATATTGCATTTCTTCACGGAGATCTAGATAAGGAGATCTACATGCATCAACCAAAAGGTTTCTCATAAACAGGGAAATAGAAAATGGTGTGCAGATTAAGGAAGAGCTTGTATGGTCTAAAACAAGCTCTAAGACAGTGGTATAGGAAGTTTGAAAGCTTTATGCACAAGGAAGGTTTCCAGAAGTGAAATGTTTATCGCTGTTGATCCTTTAAGAGATATTATTTAATTACTTTATGTCGATGATATGTTAGTAGCAGGTCCAAATATTGATGAAATCATAAACTTAAAGATGCAATTGTAAAAAGAATTTGACATGAAGAACTTGGGTCCAACAAAGAAGATTCTTAGAATCCAAATCACGAGAGATAAGCAAAAAATAATTTTGTAGTTATCTCAGACGGAGTACATCAACTGTGTTTTGCAAAGACTCAACATGGACAATGTCAAACCAGTTAGCACACCTTTAGCTAGTCATTTTCGCTTAACAAAGTACCAGACCCCAGAGACAGAAGAAGAAAAATAATTGATGGCTAAAATTTTGTATGCTTCAACCATTGGAAGTTTGATGTGCGTGATGCACGAGGCCAGACATTGGCCATGTAATGGGAGTTGTAAGCAGGTTTATGTCAAATCTAGGTAAAGCTTATTGGGACGTTGTGAAATGGATTTTGAGGTATCTACGAGGCACTAAGGATAAGTGTTTGTGCTTTAGTAAATGTGAATTAAAATTACAGGGCTATGTAGATGCGAACTTCGCCGATGATGTTGATCACCAAAGAAGTACCACTGGTTACATATTTATTATTGGTACTACAACTGTTAGTTTGATGTCAAGGATTGAAAAGATTATTATTATATCCACGACAGAGGCTGAGTATGCATCAGTAACAAAAGCTAGCAAAGAGTTGACATTGCTTCAAGTATTGTTGATAGAGTTGGGATTCATCCAAGAGAGGAGTGTTTTGCACAACAACAGTCAGAATGCAATACATCTAGCTAAGAATTCAATATTCCACTCTAGATCGAAGCAGATCGATCTCCGTTATCACTTCATCAGAACTCTGCTTGAGGATGAGATACTACCGTTTAGGAAGATTCTCGAAAGTAAGAACCCAACAAACATGTTGACAAAGGTGGTGACTATTGATAAATTTGAAGTTATGCTCAACTTCAATTGATCTGCTAGAATAACACGGCGGAGAAAATTGTTGCATGATCGAGGTGTGAAGACCGACTGAAATCAATCTTCAAGTGGGAGATTGTTGGAAAACTCATTACTTTCTTATTATTTTGATGGTCATTGTTTTCTTATTATTTTGAAGTAAATAGAAGATGTTACTACTTTATAGGAAACATAATTAATGGGTTACGGATGAAGCATCTAATACTTTGGCTATATAGAAAATATCAAAGGCAAAACAATATTCCTTCTAACAATATTCCGTGTATTGTAGTAGTTGAAACTCCATCATTTGACACCCGGAAGCCCTTAAAAACGCCACTTTGAACCGCTTTCGACATCAATATTGCACCACCTTCTGCGACTAAAGTAAACTAAAATGGTAATAGTGGATCACCCTATCTAAAAGCTTTATGCACCAGGAAGTCCAACGTTGGACTGAAACTCACCAACACAGATAAGGAACTTTAACCATTACAAACATAAGAAACCATCCATCTCGAGTATGCCATATTTAAGCTATATAGGATATCCGGTACATTTCTAGGAAAAAGAGTCGATGAAACAAAAACAAACAGAAAATGATTCTTCTTTGTGTTTTCAAATTGACCTTGTTTCAATTCTTGACTTTCTAAACTTTCCATTGACATTTCACTATTTAAAAAAGGAAATTCAGTTTCATACTATGAAATGACATTTCGTGTCCAAAATTTATGTAATTGTGTTTTTAAAATCGTTAATATATTACTATGAATATAATTAATCACACTATCTATACAAAACTCATGAAAATCAAACGATTCATTGAAATTTGTATTTCAAAACTCAGAATTAAACTTAGTACACCAGATACAAATCAGTGTGTTATGTTAAAACATAAAAGCAAACTCTCACAAGTCTCAAACCTTTCAACAAGTCACAAGTCTCACCAAACTCTCACAAGTCTCAAACCTTTCAACAAGTCAACCTCACCAAACAATAAAATTGCTATTATCTAGCAGACAGGATTTAAATCCAGAAAAGTAAACTCCCAAGTATAAAAGCATTCAATCAATCAAACTCAAAAAAGCTCCGGATGGACAAAATCAACATCACCTCCAAACGTGGATTACAAGACATCGCCATCATCATGTACCCTCTCTCCAACAAGTACAATCTCAGGTCCTAATGCTTCACCCACAAGTCATACAATTAAAATTAGGTATGCAGAAAATCACAATTCAAATTCAAAGACATAACCAACAATTTCTCCACTTTTGGGTCCAAATTAGATTCATTCTAAATTTATTACCAAAACAGAAGAAAAAAACCATACTAGAAAAGTTCAATGAAGTGTGACAAATAATATGAAACAAAGAAACTGGTGAAAAAAATTCCAATGAAAATTAAATTATACATGATAAACAACATTTTCTTTATATAAATGAGAAAATTACAGACTAACTTTAAAAGCACCAACAAAAATTAACAAAACCAAATCGAACCAAAGTGCATCAGATAACAAATTTTCAGCACCTGCACTGCAGTATCAGACAGGGATAACTGTTAAATTCATATTCTCATCATCAGCATAATTTTTAAATTGAAACATATAACATTTGGATAAACATTAAAAGTAATGCAGAAACATCATAAAAGAGCCTCAGACCGTCCTAGTTCAAAATTTCAACAAATGCAAAACTTGCATTTCAGAACCATAATTAAAGTATACATCATAAGCTACATAGTTAAATGACAAAACCTAAGTAGTATGTAAACAAACATAAATAGTTAAACGAAAACATAAGTGTACAGCAATAATGTTTTGGCATCAGATCTTCCTATTCAAATAGAAAATTCACAGCACTCAAATAAATGTTTGAGTTCTCTTTTTTTCTTGTAAAATTCATCATTTGACCAGAATTATATGAAAAAAGAAAATACAATTACGTTCAGAAAATAGCAAATAATAATAACTAAAAATTAATTTGTCCAGAAACATTGATGCAACAGAACACAAATATCAACAAATTTCCAAAAAAAAACATAAAATGAATAAGAAAAGAAAAGGGCTCAGAAAATAATGGGTATGAGAAAGTTATCAGCACTGAAACATCAGAGTGGTGCATGACTATCTCTATGACTCATCACAGCCCATACACGAAAATTGAGAGCAGCATGTAAAAGGAAAGAAAGAAACAAATTCAAATGAAAAATAAATTTTAAGTCAAACAACATTTTCATTACCACAAAAATAAACAAAAATTGTGTGTCAGATAACAAATTTTCAGCACCTGCAGAGCAGTATCAGACAGGGATAACTGTTAAATTCATATTCTCATCATCCACAACAATGTTTAACTCAATTTTATATACTTAGGTGGTAACGAAAACATTTTATATACTTCGGTGGTAACGAAAACATTTTATATACTTCGGTGGTAACGAAAACACTGTTTAAAGTATAAAATATAATTCTGCTCGGAAAAAAGTAGCAAATAATCAGAATTGAAAATTCATATGTCCAGACATATTGATGCAACATCATCATCATAGCAGATTGAATAAGAAATGAATCTCAGTGAAATTCCAATGAATGGAAGTGGCAGACAATCAACAAGGCATCAGTTCAGTCCGCCCGTCTGCTTTTCATCATCATTGATTAATGAATCACAAAAATATTCATACAAAATTGTAATATAAACTGAAACCAAACTAGCAAAGATAAGATATGGTTTGCATCAGATAATAAGCGGAGTTTTTTATCCTCACATGATAAATCAGTGTTAAGCATAATAATTTTTAACATCATTTGCAAACCCTCTTAAATACATAAAAACAAAACAAAAACGTGGTTTCGGATCTATGTTGCTATGCATCAGTTTAATCAAACACTGTTATTCAAAAGAGAAACAGATTACTGAATCAGATCCAAATACACAAGAGGTAGAGACTGAAAGAAAATAAGAATGGAGTGTGATTTGAGATCTAGGGTTCTATTCTATGTGCAGAAGAAAATGAAAGCTGTGTTTATTAAGTTTGTAGGCTGTGCTTTATACTGCTTTTATTGGGCCTCGGTGCTGGCTAGATCCATGCCATAAATAAAACAATTTTCAATCGAACAAAATGAAAAAATGGATGCACCAGCCGGGAATCGAACCCGGGTCTGTACCGTGGCAGGGTACTATTCTACCACTAGACCACTGGTGCTTTGTGTTTACTTGTCAAAAGCAAATATATATTATATTTATAAAAGAAAAAGAAATCTGCAATAATATTCTCATGTTATCAAGCTAGTTAGTTCATAAACCTAAAGTAAATAATTGATAAAAGCTCTTTATGTTCTATATAGTAAAATAGATACATTTTGAACTTAAACAATAGATGTATTTTAATCTTTATGTAAGAAAATTTGTTTTTTATCTTAATCAACCGTACTCAAATGAAATATAGAAGGTGATAAGTTTTTCATGATTTGTTTTGCGTTGACCTGATGAAGAATAGAAGGTATTGTATTTTCTATGATTTGTTTTTGCGTTGACCCCGACTGTAGTAGTGTATAAAAGTGAGTTTGTTATAAATAATAGTAAGAACCTTAGGCCCAAAACATAGTTCATAAAATATAAATGAGAGTGAGGGGATAGAAAGGTTGAATGTGTTTAATATCTTGTGGTGCAAATTAGTGATAACATATGATATAATGAGTATCCCATTATGGATCATATTGTGCTGCTGCATTTTTATGTGTGTAAAAGAGCTCGCATTTATGTATTAAAGGAGCTTCACATATTGAATATATAATTGAAATTAATTCAGCTAATAGGATTCATCACAATTGCATAAAATTTATTGTCATTTTCCTAGTAGGTATTTATTGAGTAAATGGAATTGAAATTTAAATAAAATTGCAAATACTTGCAATTATCATGAGTGTAAGAGCATATACCAATTGATGGATCATAGTGGCGAGTGTAATTATGCTTCTCGTTATAGTATTATTTTAATTTTAATGCTTTATACTTCAACATTTTCTTTCGTTTATAGAAGGATGATACGACATCTTTAGTTCAATTGACAAATAAATTTATTTATTATAATATAATAGATTATTACATTACATCCCAACGAATAGAGAAAATATGTAGCTTATGTACAACAAGGATAAATTAGAAAATGTGTAACTTATACTAACAACCTCTAACAACTTTTCTAACTAACTTACATTAACTTAAACTAGTTAGGTTGGTACCTCCCCGCGAGTTGAAATATGTATGTTACATGATCTTAACTTGGTCGGGAATGAATGAAATCGGGGAGTATGTAGATATTTGGATAAAACATTTGCCAATTGAAAATGATGGAACAAGAAGAAAATTAATTAACTTTGACTACAATTTTTTCCAATTACATGACAATCTAGCTCAATGTGTTTGCTCCACTTATGGAAGGTAGTTATGCATTAGGTAAATTACATACTTACTTTGATACTACAACGAATCAAGGGTGGAAAATTTGGTACTGAAGGCTGCAAAGAAGTGTGATAACCATTAGATTTCACGAGTCAAGGAAGCCAAAGCTCTATATTCTTCCTCGGAAGATGGTTTATATATCATGTTACGAGCAACTCCAATACAAAATGTTTGAGCACAACATGGCTTGGTTGTGTCCCATGAAATGGTCCATGTTTTCCCTTTAGAGTCCCCTCCATATGTCTAACCTTAGACTGATACGACTAGCCAGTGTTGCCTAATACGACCTACGTCAGCACTCAGACAATTACGAACTTTTGTTTTTTGGGGATCATTTAGTAATCCCGAAAGTAGGGGTGTTCGCGGTGCGGTTTGGGCGGTTTTGACGCAAAAAATCATCCGAACCGCAAGAGAAAAAGGCATGTGGTTTGGTTTGGTTCGGTTGACTTTTAGAAAAAAAACCAAACCAAACTAATGCAGTTTGGTTCGGTTTTTTACAAATAATTTTTTGAGTCATACATTCACATATATATGATAACATAACTTTGTATTTGGTCATTCATACATGATACACTACTAAATTATAACAAAAAAACTAATCATATTTGGACAATAACTTTCCATTTAATATGTAAAAGTTAGATTAGACAAAAGTGAAATAATAAACATAAAATAATAGCATAAAACAATATAAAAATATTAAAAGAAAAAAAAAATAGAAGAGATGAGAAAATAGTGAAGATGAAAAAAAAACATAAGACAAGAGAGATTAGACATAAAGATGTGCGATAAAATGAAATTGAAAAAGAGAAAAATTGCATAAAAAATAAGAACGTGAAAAGGAAACAATATAAGAGAGTAGAGAGTAGAGAAGAAGATGCAAGACATAATTAGTGAAGATGAAGTGATAATGTTATGAGATATTTAAGAAGATTGAAACTAAAACCATAACTGTAAAGATGAGAAAATTGTTCATAATCAAAAGGCTAATGTATAATAGGTTTAGGTTTGGGTTAGATGTGCATTAAGTAAAATTTAGGTTCTAACATAATGCGGTTTGATTCGGTTTGGTTCAGTTTGCAAAATACAAACCGCAAACCGAACCAAACCATGCGGTTTTGTTACAAAATGACTCAAACTAATCTGAACCAAATGCAGTTTTTTTGCGGTTTCGGTTTGGTTTGGTTTGGTTTGCGGTTTTCTATTGGGTTGGTTTGGTTTTGAACACCCCTACCCGAAAGTAGTATGGGATGTTACTATAGACATGTCCAAATATTATTGTTTTCAGATAAGTAACGACTTCCAGTTGAAGGATACAATTAAAGATTTGACCATGAAAGACAAGTTGTCGAGATTCATGATCTAAGACAAGAACATGGATAAGACTCTTCCAAAAAAAGGGTAAAAAATATTTAGGTCGCCGAAGAATAAAAACTCTTAGAGGATGAGGAAGATAAAGAGTTGCTTGTGGCTTATGCCATTTTTGGAGGCATGTTCCCCAAACGGGAAAACTTCCATGTCATTGTGATTTTGAATGCAACAACTTTTTAATCTGTTGACAATCCCCTCACCAATGCCCCTTAGAAAGTTGAAGGCCTAGGAGGATGAGGCCTATCATGGGTCGTATAGGAAGAAAGTCACGAGGAATGGAGGTTGCCAGAGGTTATACAAGTGGTTTTTAAGCGTTTCATCAATTTTGAACTAGCCCAATGCAATTTAGTGGATATGAGATTGAGGGAGATAATGACTCATCCATTAAGGCAAGACTAGAGACTTGAGAAGAAATAGTCTCCTTTGTCATTTTTGATAAAAAAATTATCAACTAACTCTTAGATAATTATGTCTTGCTCCAGTGAGGGAGGTCATGGCGAACTACGAGACCTTCAAGGTCTTAGATGACCAAACGAGTTCACAAGACATCAAGCACAATGAGTTATTGGACACCCATTAATTGTTTCGTAAGGATTTGATACCTTACCGTGGTTGCAAAGCGTAATGGAACATAACAGAGGGGAGCGAAATGAAATATGACAAAATAGAATGGAGCGGAGTGAAATAAATTATATATTTCACTCCATTATTTGACTATTTTATTAAAAATATATAATTCAATTACACACACCCCAAATCAAATGGAACAAAAATTGAAGAATTAGATGAAAATAATTCCCCCATGTTCCATTTCATTCCATCAGATATTTATAAATTCAAACAACAAAATCTCATTATTTACCATTTCATTCCGTTAAATTCCATCGATCCAAATATATCATAAGGAATTCATGAATCAACAACTAATTTTTTTTTATTTATCACAAATCAACAACCAAATCTTAAACTACGTAGAACTAATCGTAAACTAAACCTCTTAAAATCACCATGTTTTAGTTGTTAAATTATTTTTTTATTAAATGAGATCGAAGACATGTGTCAAACATTTTGGAGAAAAGATATTTTTCAATGTAGCTCATACACATAACACAAATAAATTATACTAGTACATCAATGAATTTTTTTTATATGATTAAATTTGTGAAAAAGACAAATAGTGTAAATTGTAACATGAAATTTTTTTGTCAATAGAGAAAAAGCCTATCCTGTTCCTCGTTTCCGGAGGAAGAATCTCGAACTCAAACACAACAGTGAAACAACTAACAAAACACCAGTTTCAGTTTCCAGTATCCCCCAAACAAGAACATGTTAGCGTCCACAATCCCAATCCTAACACCCTCCTCCAACCTCAACCCTCCCCACTTCGCACCCTCCATCACAACAACCAGACTCTCATTCCCACAATCACACTCAAAACTCCTTCTATTCCCCAGGTTCAGTCGTAGCACCAACAGTAATAATCCTCTCGACTCCGTCGGTCCCGCTTCTCCTGTGAGTAACTTTCAACCCTTCATTTCTGGGTTGTCCATGTTTATTATGTATATTGTGAGTTATACAACTATTGAATGTTGAATTTTGCTTTCAGGGAATTGATGAAGTAGAAACTGAGTCATCTTCTGACTTTGGTGATAGCGATGTGGCCTTGTTTGTTCGTATGCTTGGCCTAGATAATGATTCTCTTGATAGAGAACAGGCTATAATTACTCTTTGCCAATACTCACTTGGTGGAAACAAGTGTATTGACAATATAATGCAATTTCCCGGCTGTGTTAATCTTGTTGTCAGTCTCCTTAGATCGGACTCAAGTTCGTCGTGCGAGGCTGCTGCAGGCCTTCTGCGATCGATTTCTTCGATTGATATATATAGGAATTCTGTAGCAGATAGTGGAGCTATAGAAGAGATAAATAGATTGCTACTACAATCTTCCTTGGGTCCTGAGGTATTATAGGTCTTAGTAGTCTTAGTATACATTATACAACAACTTTGGTGACCATATGTTTTATGTGTGTGGAAGATTGAGAATATTTGAGACTGTTTTTTCGCAGTTAAAGGCGCAGAGTTTGAGTACACTGTGGAACTTATCTGTTGACGAGAAGCTCCGTGTTAAACTAGTAAAGAGTGATATTCTTTTCTTAGCTATTAAGTACCTTGATGATGAGGATATACAGGTGAAGGAAGCTGCAGTCGGTGTTTTGGCGAATTTAGCATTGAGCCGTGTTAACCACGATATCATCGTTGAAGCGGGTGTTATTCCAAAATTGGTGAGACATTGGACATTGGTTACTCTGAAATGTTTACATGTTGTTACTAGTTTTACTAGCTGGATATATCAGCTTATGTCATTGTTGTTATTATGTTAAGATGAATTTTGCATGATACACGGTCATTTCTGTTTTTGCACCTAAAATATTGTGCTCGTAGGATGATATGATTGTTGACATGGTATTATACCCTGATTGAGCAAGTGGTGAGTGGAAAATATGCTGCATTGTATATTAGTTTCCTAAAACAATCAATGTTTTGGGACAAAACAAAAATTTAAAAGACCAAAGATTAGGGACGAAGGGGGTAGTTTATATTAAATTTACTGATATTTTAAATTCCATTGTTCTAACTTCTAAGTTCTAACCAAAGATCCTTTCTCTTGATGCTTACGATATTCCAAAATGTGATGAGTTTTTATCTTACACTTCAGGCAAAATGCTTAACATCTGACTCTAAAGGATCTCGAGTCATTCCAAAGGAAGCAAGGGATGCATTGCTGGAACTTGTGAAGGACGACTACTACAGAATTCTACTTATTGAGGAAGGTTTTGTTCCTGTGCCATTAATAGGTACCGCGGCCTATAAGTCATACACCCCACGTGTATATGACCCCCCCGCATTTCCAGATGGTACAGAAATTGAAAAAACATATACCAAACCTTCTAGATATGGTGCACCAGAAATGTTTGTCGGATTTAATGTTGATAATAATGCTAGCATAGATGAAGCAAAAGTCAATGCAGTGATTGGAAATACACAACAGAAATTCCTTGTTCGTATTGGCGCCATAGAAAAGGGAGAAACGACATCTCACTCTGAATATTCAGATGATCAGACGCGTCTTACACTTTTACATTGGATTGATGGTGTTGCTCGTTTAGTACTAATACTAGAACTAGAAGATAAGTCAGCAATACTAAGAGCTGCAAAGGCAATTGCTAGTGCTTGTATCAATGAACATATGCGTATTGCATTCAAGGAGGCTGGTGCAGTAAAGCAATTACTACGACTCTTGAGTTGCAATGATGACGCAGTCCAGCTGGCAGCAACTCAAGCATTGGAAAGGCTGTCTGCTAGGTAATGTTAAAAAATTTGGTTTGTAGCTGTATAATTGCATCAATGAATTTGTATTAGAACAACGAAGAATACTTATGGTTTCTTGATGCAGCAACATTGTTTGCCGCGTAATTGAAGCCGAGGGCGGTTTGAGTCCTTTAGTTAGTATTTTAAAATGCTCAGACATAGGCGGAGCTATTGTGGAAAAGGTAATAGTATTTCTTATATGTTAATTAATTTTTGGCAAGATTTCAAATATAAAGTAAAAAACTTAATAAGGTTTTGATTATGGTATGATATGCTCTGCAGTCTTTGAACATACTTGCTCAGATATTAGATCCCAATAAAGAGATGCAATTGAAGGTTCGTATCACATTCTTATGCGCTTATTTAGAACTGTAGTTTTTCTGATTGATTGTCAAGTACATTGATTCTTTTCAGTTTTATGACTGACCAGTTAATGGATCTGTGAAGGAATTTGGTGGAGCCAAAAATGATGGTGGATTAAGTCGCACTGTCTCTGAGCAGGCCGTATCAAAAACAAACTCAAGGTTAGCTAAAGGGATATGAACCAAAGTTTCTAAAAGGGTTTAGTATATTTTTTGTTGAAATTCGACTATATAGAGTTAGAAGATTGTCAAGTACATTGCATTTGATTGAGCAACATGTGATATGTGCTCTGCAAAGCTTAGTTAACATTGGCTTATGTTTTATTTGATATTTCATTCAGGATCGATATACTGGACTCAATTTTCACTGCACGCCTTGTTGAGATTTTAAAGTCCTCTTCACCCAGTTTACAAGAAAAGGCTGCGTCTGTTCTAGAGTTTGTGGCATTGACCGACCCAACGTTGACTTCGATTATATCCGTGGATATTGAAAATGGCCTCAGTTCTACTTTTCAGCAAAATTTCTTGAAAATTTCGGGTAAAAAGTTTCTGCTCTTTAATCTGGGGCTTATTAACATTTTTGCCTTAGGATATAGTATGAAAATGATTCCAAAGATTCTCATGTGATTCAACTTGAGTGTGATATTTGATAGTGGAAAAGGGTTTTTATTTTTAGTTGTTTTCTTTAGCACTATTTATATTGCACAAACCTTCATTTTCCTCTTTAAATAGAAATGTGATTCATAATTTTTTAAGCCTATGCAGCAGACACGGAATCTGATGCCGAAGATCAGTTTTCAGCGGCATATGCTTTAAAACATGAAGAAGCTGGTCTTGCAATATCTGCAGCTTCCCGGTTACTAACAAGACTGCTTGACTCTCAGCAGTTCCGCGACAAAATAAATTTCTCCAATTTCGTTGACACGCTCCGCAAAATTCTCAAGTCCAATATTCCTCTCCGCAGCAAAGATTGGGTAGCTGCTTGCCTGGTTAAACTAAGTTCTCTCTCTGGTCACGACACGCGTTCTAATCCAATCAATGTGGAAGTTACACTTTATGAGACTATTCCAAGACTTGTAGAACAGATCAAAACATCATCCTCTTTAGAAGCTCAGGAAAATGCTGTTGTCGAACTAAATAGAATTGTATCTGAAGGGGTGGTAGATTCCACAGGAGCTATTATTTCTCTAGGGGCGGTGAATCCGCTGGTGAAGCTGATTGAAGAAGGAAGTGAAATAGGTGTTGAAGCAAGCTTGACAATACTGTATAATCTGAGTATGGACAGTGAGAACCATGCAGCACTTGTAGCTGCTGGAGCCGTCCCTTCCTTAAGAAGAATTGTTCTTTCAGAAAAACCGCAGTGGCAAAGGGCACTTCATTTGCTCAGGAGTTTGCAGATATGACGAGTCCAATGCAGAAATCTTTAAACAATTCTTATGCTCTGCTTTATTATGTGTTTAGAGGAAAATATTTAGTCACTAAATGTTAAAACTTAAATGTGTTTAGATTCTACTAATGCATTATTGGTTTTGTATCTTAGATTTGGACCAACTGAAAACAAACTCTACATGAGGTTATGATGATATGTATACATGGGGTTATGATTGTTGAAATTATGCCTTTATTGTGGTCCGTTCCAAATTAATTATTCAATGAATCTAACAAGATGAAATTTGCTTATAATATGAGATGGAGTAGTATGTTAGAATACATTTTGTATGTCGAAAGTCTAAAGAGCAAGTTACACATTTCATACCTTTGTGAAGTGAAAAACAAAAGCAATTGGATGCAAGCTACATCAATAATTATTTTACAATATTTGAGTTTTAATTAATACAAATTCAATCAAATCAGTGAAGTGATTGTACAATCTTCCAAAAGACTGAAATTTGAAAATGTCATAGTATTAAATACAAATGTATATAGTGTTCCATTGAACTTTGAGTAATTTATAACTAATCAATCTACAAAAAGCAACTGATCAATGTTCACAAGAGGAGGTCGTCAAGAAAAGGGGTACTGAATGGTAACTTGATGGCTCCAGATGCTATTAGAAATGATAAAATCCAAATTGGCATCATCCATTTAAAGGCAAACACCAGAATTCCTTTTCCTGCAACAGTTTAAGTCACTGAATAAATAAGAAAGAAAGGACTATTTCATATTCAACATTGTTTGAAAAATGATAAAATGAATTACAACATTACAATGTTGAGTAACTAAGATACGCTGCAATTCAAAAACTATGTTAAATACCCTCTAAGTTATCTTGAGGATTTCCTACTGGTACGGATCTAATAGTAGAGATATCATATGAAAGGGATACAATGGTTCTCTTGAGATAAACTATCCATGCCAAAACAGAACAGTGCGAAGGCTTGTCTTTTCAAAATCTTTGTGCTTTCAACATAGTATTAATGTTTGGCAAACAAGCCTGGAAGTTCATCATGCACTCGAATGCTGTGGAGTCAAGGATATTGAAGGTTAGGTAATAATCAGTCACAATGTTTCCTATACATGGAGTTTGTCCTTTGGTAGCACAATGGTCAAACGTTGCAGAGACAATCTCAGGATCCTACCAGATGGCACCACGACGGAAGAGCTATTATTTCAACACAATTACTGTTTTTCTCACTCATCTCTTATACTTGTGCAATTCTTCTCGTATTATTACAAAGCAAAAATACATGCTACAATCCTTGTTAAGAGAGACAAAGAAAACACAAAAAAGAATATGAAAAAAGTCGTTGCAGATTGTTACTTACTAGTCTTAGTGGTGCGAAATAATCTGGTCTCCCCATTTTCATTAAGCCATTCTCCTGTTTCCCTCAGCTTTGTCTGCAGCTTCCCTTCAAATGCTTGTCCCAAGAACAAATCCGTTGTAGCCTTCTTTACATCTGAACCTTTCTCCATCCTGTATATATATTAAACCACACATAAAAATCACAATCCAAAATGAAATTTGAGCACTTTCAACAAAATTGATTAAAAAAGCATCAAAACTCTTATACACTTGTAGAACTAACTAAGAAAGTGTGAGAAAGAAAGTACTTGAGGTCAGGCTCGCCGTCTCTGAAGCTTCCAGCACCGAGGGCACGTTCAATTTGCATAATTGAAGGCTGTGGAGGTCGACGGCGGAGCTTGCTTGGTGGTGAAGGCGAAGAAGGTTTTTGATTTTGAGGAAGATTGGTTTGTTGAGGTGAAGATGATGATGAAGAAGAAGAATCTGCGTTTTGGGGAAGGGTCGCATTAGTAACAAGAACCATGGGTTTGGTTATAGAAAGGTTGCATAAGGAACAAAACATTGCGGAGTGTTTTGGAGAGGATAAGATAACTGCCACAAAATATCTTGAGTTAGTTATAACAATTATTTTCTCTTTCTTTTCAATTATTATTTTTTTAGTTTCAACTAATTTTTTTTTGAAATTGTGGATGCAAGTTTTCAAAAGTTATATATCTTTTTTAACGTGCATAGCATCAAAATACAAAGGTGTTTTTTATTCATTTGTGTCAGTTTGTCTGCTAATGCGTGTATGCAAATTACGATGTTTCTTATATTTGTCCCTTTAAAGAAAATATTACTTGGACACATTTATAAATGTAAGATGATAAACTTTAGTCTCTAATGAGGCAATCAAAGTGTTACTTGTTAAATATTGATCGGATTATATTAGAAAATGATTCTTTTAGAGTGGTGCAAGCTTCTCACTCATTATTGCAGGAATTTTTGAGCTTTATTCTATAATAAGTGATATTTAGTTGTTACTAATTAATTTTCTCAACTTTAAAGTTAAGTTTGTTAGATATCAAGTGAATATGTTTGCCTATTTGTTAATGAAGGCACCCAATTCTTGGGTTAAACATAGTGATATTCATATAATTTTTTTTTTATTGAACTTTTGATTATGAATGAGAAATTTTAGTTTTGCTTTACTAAAAAAAAGTAAAAAAAAAGAAAGAAAGGTAAATAATGATTTTTAATATGTTTTCTAAGCCTATAGATAACAAAATCTGAAAAAACTACGTAAAGAAATCTTTTTTAATTTGGAATTAAAATATAATTATCTATGCAATTTTGAATGCACACAATAAAGACAATTGAATTCAAAATAATAAAATCACAAAGCATAAGTAACATATTAAAAAGTACATAAGGATATCATATCGAATTAGATATTGTATTTTTTATAGTAATTGTTAATTCTTATTAGGTCGGTATATGGAATTTGGTTTCTTCTTTTCTGATCGGATCTTTCTTTTTTTCTCCACTATAAATGCAAATACAACTTCTTTGTCTTCTGTATATCTTACTTAAAGGTTAAAGATATTTGAATGGTAATATATATTTTTAACATGGAATTTAAAAATCAAATTACTGCAATTTACTAAATAAAAATTACCTTCATTTATTTGGTGCAAGCAAATATGTCTTCTTGGTAGAATTCACACTATCATGTCCCAAAAACTAAACATCACCACCATCATCAATATTTCTGCAAATTGTATTGAATAAAGAAAGAATTTATCAATAGAGAAAAATCAATAAATATGAAAAATATGAACTTAAAGAATATTTGACAGGAATGTTCATCAGTGAAACTAAGAAAACAAGAAAGGTTTTACCTGTATGTATTTGTAACTTCTTGCGATTATTATTTTTGATAACTAAGAAAGAAGGAAAACTTGCTCCATTAACATAGAAGTTATCAAAATAATCAACTACAACTTAAAAAAAATATTAAAAAAATATTTTAATTATACACACTTTAAACAAATATTACAATAGATAGTAGAACTTAGTGTAAAATTCAATTAGAACTCTCAACAAAATTGAGTCTTCCTATAAGCGAGCTTCTCTTGACCAACAAAAACTGAAAAATAAAAGAGTTGTGAATAATTAATTAATTTTAAGAAGAATAAGTGGAGAGAGGAGAAGGAGAAAGAAAATAAAATTTGATGCAATGATCAAGTTCTCTTTTGTGGTATCATCTTCCATATATGCATGTAGTTTGTTCGCCTCTCTCAATTTCTCTATGCACCTTCGGTTATTTGTTTCTATGAATATTCAAAGCAGAGTGAAAACACGTATTCACTTATCTATAATTTAATACACACCCATGAAAAGAAGTTATACTGAAGTTATGTGAATGCAAGTTATATTCAAATTAAACCACCAACATCAAAACAAGTTTTAAGAAAAGTAGACGTTGCAGTTTTAATTTTTAATCAGCAGTTATTTTAGTGTTAATTTAAAATATTTTAGAGGGTAATATTGGAAAAAAAAATAAGTCAGCTCAAATAGTTGTATCTTCTTTTTATATATAAGTATAGATAATTACTATATAAACAAAGAAAAAGAAAGAATAAAAGCACAAATATGTAAAGACAAAATAACTAAAAAAAAAGAACCTTAAAGCATTTATATTAATAAGTATTAAAATAATAAAAATGATTTTTTTACTATTTTTTTCTTCATTATCCACGCGAATTTCTATGGTAATAAACCTAGTAATTTCGAACTTATGTCGAAAGATTATGACACTAATTAAATCTTATTTCCATCAAAAATCGAATTTGATATTCCTCAAACTCAATACTTTTTTTTCAAAAGTAAAAACATATAACAACAAACACATTCAGATTCATAATTTATTAAAAATTTAAATAATTACAATTAATTTTACCAAATAATAATATCATATTTAAATAAAAATAAAAATATAATTCTCTTTTTGATAAATAAAAAATAATAATAATTTTAATTAAAAGTTTTTTTTTATCTGCATGTTATTGATGATTTGGTTGGGCGAACGATTAAGGTGCTCTTCAACATAAAAGGCGTCATTATTCAAGAATCTGTGTTAAAGTGAATATCTCAAAGTTGTTACTTGCTATGTTTTCCATCAAAGAAAGCAGTTACAAGATAGAGTATGAGGGATTGCACATTACAAAGATGGTTTGTCCTTTGAAAATTAAAGCGAACAAGGTGATAAAACAAGGAATTACAGATGATGATACGAGCTTTATTACTGTTAATAATAATATTGGGAATAAAGAACAATAAGGTATTATCAATGATGATGGCATATGGTAAGTTGTTTAAAAATAGCGACGTGGACGAAAGTAATTGGAGGTGAGGAAGAAGCAGCCGATGATCAACGCTTGTAGCGTGAAATCAAGATACCATTTGCATCTCTGAATGGTGACATGGGCAAAACTAGTGGAACAAAAAAGAATAATACTCCCTCTATGTTTTTTATTATAAGTCGTTTTGAAAAAACAATTTCTATCCTAATATAAGTTGTTTAACAATTTCAATAAATAATTAATGATATTTTTCCTATTATATTCTTAAACATTTATTATTCTCTCTCCTTTCAATTATGTAAATTTATCTTCCACGTGTCATTAATTAAGAATAATTTTGTAAAAACTTTCATAATTTCTCATTTTCATACAACAATAATTATTTTTCTTAATATGTGTAAAAAGTTTAAAAGAATTTATAATAAAAAATGGAGGTAGTAATAATGAGCAAGAAATAAATATGGTAAATGAGAATTTGATTGGGAGATAGATATTGGTAGCCAAGAGTACTGATGAGGAATTAATTGGGAGAAAGGAAGTGGGTGACAAGAGTAATAATGATGAGTTTATTTTGTCGTTAACATAAGAGTTACAATAATAATGGAAGGGGATAAAGTGAGACAACTAGAAAAGAAAGGAAGGAGTAAGAAAGCGGATAAATTGGCAACATGTGACAGTGCAGGGTTAACAGAAAAAATACTGGATCAATGAGGCGTGTATTCGAAGGGTTGTATGAGAAAAATAAAGATATGAAATTTCTTGAAAATGGACATGTCATCATGAAGCATTCAAAAGTGAAGTATAACTTTGATCTTGACTCGCACTTCAACAATAGCAGATGGAGGATTATGTGAGGCATGATAAAGGCAACATCCAAAAGATGTAGATGAAGTGGAACATAATACATATGAGAATGCTATCACAACTCAACAAGCGCCACGACCCCAAATGATAAACATAATCAAAATGAGATTGTAGAGACAATGAGTTTGGAGGTGCATGAAGACCCTATAAATGATATTAGCATCGTGGAAAGTGAGGAGGTTCAAGAAGAGGCAAATGTGATGGAAGAGTAAGTTGTGAAGGAGACGCATGAAGGGTGTTGAGTTGTGGAGTAGGGAATATCGTACTCTTTTATTTGGGTCAATTATGATTGGAAACCTAAACATTATAGTTTGGAATTATAGAGGAACAACAAGAAAAGATTTTTTCAAGTTTAATAAATATTACATTCTTATGTACAAACATGAGATTTTTGTGCGTATGGAAACAAGAAGTGATCCGATGAAGCTTCAAATTCCTTTAAAGAAGCTAGGATTTCATCAATATATATCAACTGATAATATAGGATATGTGAGGGAATTCTTGTGGCTTGCAAATAGGACAACCCGAAGGCATGTCTATTTAGAAAAGATGAATAGTTTATCCACATGCAAGTTAATACAACAAGGTAATGATTTGATGTTCATTGTAGTGTACACAAACCCTAATGAACATAATAGAAGAAAACTATGGGAGAATATAAATATGATATATGCTACAGTAAACAAATTGTGGCTTGTAGATTGAGACTTTAATGATATAGCATTTTCCAATGAAATGAAGGAAGGTGGGCAAGTATCTGCTCGTAAATGTAGTGTATTTAAAGAGAATATAAAGGCTTGCAATTTTTCTGATCTTTGAGCAAATGGTCCCCATTTCACATGGAGGGGGCCTATATATCATGGAGGGTAGTGAATATATGAGAGGTTGGATAGAGTAATCAGTAATGAAGATTGGAGACTGATGTTTACGAAAGCCCAAGTTAAGGTTTTAACTAGAGTCGAATTCTCTGATCATAATTTAATCATGAGTTTATTAACATATAGTAATCATGAAAGGGTGCCAAAACCTTTTCGGTTTGAAAGAGCATGGATGGTGGAGAACAATAATATTGACAAAACATATAGGGTTTTAGAATAACAAGGATGAGCTTATACAAAATCTTTAAAGAATCGAAACTGATTCAAATGAGTGGAAGAATTGACCAGTTCAACATGTGCAGAGGGCGAAGAAAGGATTAATGGCGTGTTTGCATGGTATTCCGCATAATATTCAGAATAGGAAAAACAATAAAGGACTGATGATATTGGAAAACAAGTTATAGGGTGAGCTTGAAACAATTTTGAAACAAGAGGAACTCATGTGGTTCTAAAGATCAAGAGCCAAATGGTTGGTTGATGGGGATCGAAATACTAAATACTATCATTTGAACATTGTCAACAGGAGGAGAAATAGAAAAATTTCTCATGATTAAGGATGATAATGGAATGTGGATATAAGATAGATACCATATCAAAAACTTGGTGAATGAGTTCTATGGAGGAGGATATTATTAAGTTGGATGCTAAGGTAAGTAATGAGGAAGTGAGAAATTCTATGTTTGATATGAAGCCTTGGAAGGCTCCTGCGCCTGATGGCTTTCCTGTGGGACTCTACCAAATTTTTTATGAAATGATTGGTGCTAGTATTTATGACTTTGTGACTAAGATGTGGAAGAAACCTAGTGAGATTGTGTATGTTAATAAAATAGATATTTGCCTAATTCCAAAAGTTGAAAAATCCAAGTTTGGTTTCTCAATTTAGACAGATATATTTGCGCACTACTATTTACAAGGTACTTAGCAAGATTGTGGTGAGGAGACTCGAGAAGCACATGGATAGGCTGATATCTTCGTATAAAATTGGTTTTGTACCTTGTAGGCATATTCATGAGAATATAATAATTTCTAGAGAGGTCGTGTATACGATGGGGAGAATGTAGGGGAAAACAAATGCCTTTGCCATTAAGGTAGACTTGTCTAAAGCTTATGATAAGTTGAGATGAGAGTTTATATGGTGCACTTTGCAAAATATTTAGATCCATGAAAGTATGATGAACATGATAATGCACTCGGTTACAAGTTTAAAACAAATGTGAATCAGAATGACTCTAAAAGTGCTTTCTTTCGTCTTCGAAGAGGTATCCAGTAGGGTGATCCAATTTCATCATACTTGTTTGTGATATGCTTGGACAAAATATCTCACTTAATTGAAGAATAAGTTGTGAATAAAAGGTGGAAATGAGTCAAGCCAAGCAAGCAGGAAATCATGGTATTGCACCTCATGTTTACCAATGATTTACTAATATTTGGAGAGGCTATTGAGTTTCAAATGAAGTGTGTCATAGAGACACTTGAAAACTTTTGGTGAATGTCTGAACAAGAGGTTAGTCATGACAAGACTAGTATCCTTTTCTCTAAGAATGTCAATAGAAGCATGCAAACAAATCTTCAACATATATCTAAATTTAGATGCACAAATAGTTTTGGTAGTTATCTTGGCGTTCTATTAAGTAGAAAAAACTCAAGTGTAACGACTTCCAGTGCATTGTGGAGCAAGTTGCTGAAAAACTAAATTGTTGGAATAAGAATAGTTTGGCTTTTGCTGGTAGAATTATGTTTGCTAAAAGCATTATTGAATCAATTCCTTTGTCTCCAATGATGACAGACAAACTACCTAATTCTTGCATTAATGTAATCCATGGCTTGCAAATGAGGTTCGTGTGGAGAGGCACAAATGAAAAGCATAAACTTCATGCAGTTGCACGTGACACAATTATGTTGCCAAACTAGTTGGGAGGGGTTAGATTAAGAGACCTCAATGTTTTGAATCAAGTATGTTTAATGAAACTTAGCTTGCAGATGTATAACAAATCCAATGAACTTTGGTGTACTGATTTGAGAAATAAATACAAGGTTCTTGAAAGTGATGATTGTGCGAAGACAAGGCCAAATGATTATAACCTTTGGAAGAATGTTGCAAACATTATTCCTATCATGATGGAAACTGGCATGTGGATAGTAGTATATGGCAAGAGTATTAGGGCTTGGGAGGATAAATGAATCAGGCATATTTTTTGTTGAGTAAGTATAATGTGACTATTCTAGAGGAGGCTAAGTGGAGCTAAAGTATGTGACTCGGTGACTGAGTATGATGAGTAGAACATGAGTATGCTTGAGAGATGGTTACCGAATAAATGGGTAGAAAGATTGAAAGTTTGCGTGCCCCCTGGCATGGGGAAATATTCTGACGTTTTTTGTTTTGCAGGTACAAGTAATGAAAATTTCTCAATTAAAGAGATGTTCAATGAGCTAGAACGATATAACTTTGAGACTGCTGATGGTGATGGGAAAAAAGCTATAAAGCTTCGATTCCGGGAAGATGCAAGAGTTTCATGTGGCTTCTTAAACACGACCGACTTATTACAAACTATAGGAAGGGCAAGAAAGTGCTTGGAAGTGAGGGTTGCAAGGTGCGTGGAAATGTAAGTAAAACTAGCATTAATGCTTTGTGAGATTGTCCCAAATGTATGCAGGTGTGGAAGAGTTTGGTCTCAAGTGACATACTTGTGAATTTTTTTCACTGGGGATATTGCCAATTAGATAAGGATAAATCTCAATTATAGTGGCATTGTTACTAAAGGTTGGAGTAATACCTGGATTACATTGAAAATTATGCGAGACCTCTTGATCCTATCATGCACATTTTGAAAAAGGATGGAGAATATAAGCAAGCTATGAATTTGTATAAAACAGTTAGAGAATATGGGAGTGAAAATAAGTATCCAGGTTGGAAACCTTCAACAAGGAGCATGATCAAACTTAATACGGACGGTGCAAGCAAAACAAATATTGTTGTTTTGTGTGGAGGAGTTCTTAGGGATCATAATGGTGATTGGAGAGGAGGCTTCTCCAAGTATGTGAGAGATAGTAATGCTATCTTGGTGGAGTTCTAGGGAGTTTTGAAAGAGTTAAAACTTACAAAAAAATTTAGGCTATAATAAAATGGAGATTCATATTAATAGTCAAAGTTATTGAAGAAGGAGATGTGAGACATGTTGATTGTATCTCCATCCTTCAACGTATTATGGAGGGAGAAGAATTTATTTATTTATTTATGATGAGACGTATAAATTTCTAAAGAATTTATTTATTTATTTATGATGAGACGTCTAAATTTCTAAAGTAATGTTATAATATTTCTCAAAAATGTTAATTTGATGTAGTTGTCTTTTTATTTGGGCTTAGACCTTCTTCGTTATAAAAACAATCAAACATAATTTTATTTGTTAATTTTACATAAAATGATTTTTTTCTCTCCTTCACTGTAATCACCATCCATAATTTCAATTAAAAATAAATTTAAAATAGCAACATTATTTATAAGAATAAAGTTAAATCTCGTAGAGTATTTATAAATAAAATTTGTCATCATTTGAATAAAAAGTTTAAGAACCCAAATTCTCACCTCTTAGAAGTTTAAACCCTAGTCTAACATTAGGAACAAATACACATCGGAGCTTCCTTCGAATTACTGCGATTTCCACCGAACTCAGCGTTACTACGGCGGCGCCTCCTTCCTCTTGGCCGTCACTGCATTCTGCAATCCGGTTTTCTCTTCCCAAGGTAATTGCAATCGGAATGGCTAACAAAAGATATTCACGAGGACCCGGCGGATTTAATTATACACGACCAGAGCCATTTGTACTTTTCCCCGAGGTAACATATTCTTCATCTTTGTACTCAACTATTTGCTGCTTAACGATTAATGATCGTCTTTAACAATCTCACGTTACAGAAAATTAATTTGCCGGTTGCGAAACTCGGCGAAAACGATGCGCGTATGAAACAGTTGATTAAATGGGATTTGAGTTTTCATAGTTATTTCAAAGCTGCTCCTTATCTCTTGGACGACACGGAATCAAAAGGTTCCAATTCACTTTTCGTTACATGATACATTTTTGGTACATTGTCCTTACATGTTGCGTAATTGTCAGGGCGCAAAAGGATGCACGTCGAAAGATTTTCTGATAAGAACAAGGTCGCGTTCACTCGTGATTCCCTGTCCCAGGTTTTATGTTACGACGAATTTGTTAAGGAGTTGGTTCCAGGTGTGAATAATGCTTCTGCTTTTTGTTATGCATTTGAGGTTTTTGGTAATAAATAATTTAGTCCGAAATTCGTTAATTTCAGGTAAATCTAAGCAGATGCCGACCCGGAAGAAATTTCGATGGAACCCTGAAGCTGGTGATTTCTTATGAACCTTTTCTTTTTATATGTAATAATGATGAAGCCATGTTATTTTTACTTTACACTGATTAAGATATTTGTTTGGCAGATACGAAAAAACTGGCGTTCTTTGAAGAACTAGAGAAAAAGTTCCTGGTAGAGCACCTATGCCTACAATTATTTGCTTTATTTTTTCTTGTTAATAAGGCAGGGTGAATTCATTAGTTTTAGCAGTACTATTTTCTTGTTTGATTTACATTGTTGAGTTAGTTACATTTTAGCTAGTGAAATTCTATGTTGACGATTCTTCCACATTTAGGCGCAAGAGGGTAAAGAGCAAAAGAAGAAAAAAGAAGAAAGTGACGATGAAGAGGAAAATGAAGAGGGAAAAGAGTCGGAAGATGATTTTAACGACGGTGATTATAATCAGGTTCCATTCTATCCTCTACTTTGATGTGTTAATTTTGGCATTCTTCAAATTATGAAAACAATATGTTGCAATTCTTAAGTTTACCAGTAAAATTTTCTAATTGAAGTTCTTAGAATATAAGAAGCGCCCAATTCAAATTATAAATCATCTCGAAAATTGAAAAATTTAGGTACATAGTTTGTAGACTATGAAGTTATGTATATCCACCATGTTGGTAACCCTCAAGAAAGACATATCTGGAAATCAGAAAAACAAATAATATTATACCCTAATATTTGCCAGAATGGCTAAGTTTTCCAACACAAGATTTTATAGAAACAAACCATGTGCATGTCATGTAAAAATTTCAATCTCGTCGCAGCATAGATTATATTCATTCCCAATGGTACTGGTCATGTTGCAAACTGGCAGCAGTGTTGTTTGCGACAAACATTTCAAAATAATCATACGACCGGAAAATGAAATAGAAGTTATAGTTAGAACTCATCCTCTACCTACTCAGTTCTCATCCATTGAAGGCCATTGGCCATTAAATATCTGAACTTGAATTTAAAGAGAGAACTGTACAGTTAGCAATAAAGAATGCAACTGCATACACACAATAGAAAATTGCAGGAATGGAGGAACTTCAGTTGGGTCTCTTCAAATCAAAACCAGAAAAAACATTAAATTACCCCAAACAGTATAAGGTCAAAACTGTAATCTGGACTGTTAAGATAAAACTGGTGGATCAATAAACAACTCAAAAATGTCTTGAAATGTGAAACATGATCCTCTACAGATTGGCTATAGATCAATATATTGTAAGTGAAGTAGTGAACTTCCTCATCTATAAGCATGATATTCATAGTGCCGTGAAAAGTAAATGGGGCATTGCACATCCCAATGCTAAGTTTGTTACTTCGAGGAGAGTACCTTCATAAAAGAAAAAACAAATTAAAATCATGAAACATAAGACCTTTACCTGGGATATTCTTGCACGTAGAATGAAATTGCCCTATAGGTTATTCAGTCAAATATCGTAAACAAACTGTATAGCCATGCTTTCTTTGAAAGTTTAAAAGTTGAGTCTATGTGAAACTTGACATTTGTGACGATTAAAATAAATTATAAAACAAGAATCTTGAATGGTTTAATCTATTTTTTCTTGCTCTGAAATTTCTTCCCTTTAAGAGTATAGACTATAGACTATATTAAACTTGGCATTTGCTAAGGCATATACATTACAGATTCTTCCTTAAACACCAGGTGTGGTAATATAAACTTATTTCGGCATTCAATGTAAATTGTCTGTAATTGGAGTTTAGAAGATGATTAATTTGATGTTGTTAAGGTAGTAATGCACGACTTGTATTGTCCACAGTTTGGGGCTGATGGTAGTAGTTTGACGTTTGAAGAGTCATTTCTCCTTTTTTGTTCTCCGATACGAAGCATACACTTGCTATGTTAATGTTTATGTTTTTTGTGATAATAGGACTAACTAAATTAAAATTTTGCAGAATGTAGATTATGATGACGATGAAGATGATTTTAATGATGTAGAGGCTGGGAACGGTATAATCACTTTACTGGTTCAATGCAGATTTCATTCATCTTGTCATCGGCATCATAATTTCAACTGTTGCATGTTTTACTGTGTAATACATATATATTTTTGATTTATTGCAGATGAAGATGTCTATTAAGATATTATGGAGAATGATCGTTTGCTCATCCTGTGTCTGCTTCTATACAGCATGGACTATTGCTTAGGCCTATATTTTAATTTAGTTAATTTAATCACACCAGTGTCTGTTTTCTTGTAAATCCTTTGTTTAAGTTTCTGCTTGTCCAGAAGAAATGTAGTTGATTGAATAGTTTCATAAGTAAATTTAGGGTTTGCTGATAGAGAAGTTAAATAAGGTTAGTTTTTACCATTTGCATATTTAAGCTTAAAATTTAATTTCATACTGTTTTTGTATGTCTTGTAGGCAGAAGTTGTTCAACTAGTATAACCGGGGTACTTTGTGGTTAAAACATCACATAGGAGTAAGATTTTTCTTAAAGAAAATTGGATCTATAAATCAGTCTAAAATGGTAAAGTTCACGCGCCGCATTTGTAAGTGTTGGTTGTTCAATCTTAAGTCGAATTTACTGTGAGAAAACCATTATCTTATGGCAATGTTGATAATAAGAATAAAATGTGTCCTAGTGCATAATACCGTTACCTTATGTTGAGAAAACTACTTGTTCTTTGAGATTGTCTGTTAGCGATGAGCACCTGACTTGACTTTATATGCTTGATCATAGTTACAGAGAAGTGTTCTTTGAACTTAATTTACATTAGTGGATATATTTGAATATGCAGATAAAATTGAGTGGATATGGAGTTAATTGGTGTAAGATGTGAGCAATGATATTGGAGGAACAAATTGGTTCATGATGCTTAGGGCTATTCATGGGACAAGTCAGTGAAAAAACAAAACAGAACTGAATCAAATCAATATTAAAATTGACTTGAACCGAACTGTTCATGGTTCATGATAGTTATTGTCTCAGTAACACATGTCTAAATAATTATTATATGATAAACACAATATTAACTTATTTTTTTGGGTATAAAATACAATATTAACTTTGGTACATGATAAATAAGATATTAATTTTGGTACATGAATCATGATACATTAATGTGTAAGTTTGAAAATGGACTAGATAATTTTTTTACAAATACAATAAATGTAATTGGTACATCATTTAGGTGGTTTAGCACAATTTTTTTTTTTTTTTACAAATACCATAAATCACATAAACCAAGGTGTTTTAGAGATACATTTCTGAAAAATAATTTGTTTGCACTTTGATGTTATATTTAAATATGCAATAAATTTTTTTGAGATGTGTAACACCTCAAATTTACCTGACGTTGAAAACAACTGTACAACACTTAATTGTAACAGATACATAGCACATAATAAGTAGAAATAATTCACAACACATTAGTCTCCAATAATTCAACTTTAATAAAATACCTGCAGCGGATTCTCAACGGAAATATTTGCAAAATAAACATAGCATCTTTTAACAACTGAAAATCATCAACACTTCTCAAATTAATAACTTTTAATTCAACTGAAGAAAATAACATAATAATAAAAAACAAGTGTTCATCCCCCCGAGTGCTACGTATCAGAGTGACGACGCCAAAAGCTACTAAATTCTTTACTCCTCGTTACCTGCACGTTACCAATATAAAGGCAACAACGAACAAATAGAAAGAGTGAGATATCAAAAAATATAAGCAAAAGTATGATAATCAATATATTAGATATAGAATCATACAATATTCACCGCTTCAACAACTACAACATAACAATCAACAAAACAACGTAGTAAATAACAACAACTTCATAATGCAACTCAAAATGAGACTAGACTATGCAAATGCATGTGGAATCAGAGTAAACTCCCAACTTAAAATCATGCCAGATTATCGAGGCATTCAACAAGGCATAAGCCTTCAACTTTCAACTTGTGTCAATTCAGGCCAACGTGGTGAGCCTACGCTCCAACTTAGAATGCAATGTATGCAACTTAATATGAATGACATACAATTAACAACATCAACAACAATGCAACTTATAATTCAACACAATCAACTTCAACTTCAACATTGACTATTCAAGCCTACAACTCAAATTTGTCCAATTTGGGACAAAACAACTTATTTCAACAGTACCTGCAACTCAAGCGTTCGATATAAAATTCAACAAAAACAACCAACAATAATTATCTACTCTTATACACGAACTACCCTGTAAATTTTTATCTGATTCCGAGCAATTAAAATACCGCTTAATTCGGCTAACTGTCAAAATTTGGACTGTTTTTCTACTTCCTGCATTATTACTACATACTAAAATAATTTTGTCAATTTATATTCAACTAATACAAGTCATTTCCTGCATTTTAATTTATTCTAATATTCTGATTTTACCATCTATTACTATTTTTCAATTGCTGCTAAATAATATTCTGCTAGTAGTGTTTCTATGTTTTGCTATTTACTGCTATGGCTATTGTTTGCTACAGACTACATGTTAAATTCACTATTATAATTATTATGTGATTCCAATTATACTACTAGCACATGTGTTCATCATACTTAAAAGGTTCCTAAAAGTAATGCCAAGACAAGTACCTAACCATGTCATCCCCACCCATTACGTGGCTATAAGAAAAGAGGAAGAAAGGGTGTGAGGCGCCCACCCCCAAGATTGAGGCGCCCGCCCTCTTGGCCTGGTGGGGCCCACAACACTCTTCCTCACAAAATTTGGGGCGATCGTCTTATGTTTCCTTCATCTCCTTCGTTGTTCACCACTGTGTCGTCTCAGTACTACTTGTTCCTTAATACTCAACCCATAAACTTAATCTTTTTCCAGAAACACAACTTCTATTCACCACTATAATTTCACATATGAATAATACAACAACACAGTGTAAACAACTTCCATGACATACAGTATGACTTCAACAAAATCGATCAATTTCATCATAAACAAGGGATTGACAGCAAAATTTTACAACCCTAAATCCCACATAAAAATCATCATACAATCAATTATATAAGTCGAACCCCACCCCTTACCTTTGGATTGAAGAGAGCTCGAAAAATCGATCAAAAAATTCACTCCCAGACAACAACCTAAGCCTCTTTCTCTACTATTAGCAAACCCTTGTTCTTTCAATTTTCCTCTTCAAATGCTACTACTGCGTGAAGGTTTTGTTTTCTAAATACTAATACTACTTCCTTATACTACCAAGGCCACTTAAAAATAATAATGGGCCACTAAACTCTTATTGAGTCTACTAACTAATACTCTTAAAAATGCTATTTCACCCTTATAAATAATTCAACCTTATTTAATTAATAATTCAAAAAATAATAATTAAATTCTAATATTATTTTTCCCAACTAATTTTACCCGACTATCAACTTAACGATTCAAACCACAAATTCGAATTAACCAAGAATTAATTGGAAAATACTCAATAATATTTAATTAAATACGAGTGTTACAACTCTCCCCCACTTAGCATATTTTCATCCTCGAAAACTTACCTGGTTCAAACAGCTCGGGATAGGAGTCTCACATCTCGCTCTCCAACTCCCATGTCATGTTTTCTCCAGCAGCTCCTAACCAGACAACCTTCACCAATGCAATCTCCTTTTCACGCAAAATCTTCATCTCGCGATCCGCAATTTGCACTGCCATTGTTTCTACAGTCAGATTATCCCACACATGCACGTCATCTATACGAATCTCATGAGATGAATCTGGAATATACTTTTGAAGTTGCGACACATGGAACACGTCATGCAAATTCGAAATATTCGGCGGCAACGCCAACCTATAAGCAACCTTTCCAACTCTGTCTGATATCTAATACGGACCAATAAAGCGAGGAGTAACAAAGACCAACAGGCCCAAAGGTAAAAATGACCTCTCTGAACCAATCCTCATCAAGGTGATACAACTCAGATATCTTTCGTGCGTGGTTCACTAGTGG
This sequence comes from Vicia sativa, assembly GCA_021764765.1. NCBI lineage: Eukaryota > Viridiplantae > Streptophyta > Magnoliopsida > Fabales > Fabaceae > Vicia > Vicia sativa. The sequence goes on along the minus strand of CM038795.1, from coordinate 230,692,596 downwards.
AAATCATTTCTGTAAAGATAAATAATCAATATCAATTTTAACGTATTAATGTGTAAATCATTAAAATGAAAAGTGTAATAAAAAATATACTTGTCTCTCCAAAACATATCGAGCGACATGATCGGTGTAATAGATCAAGAGGGAGGTGTCAGACGACCCTCATGGAAAACCCGAGTTAACCTCTTCCCCGGCTTCCGGAACATCAACCTCTTTGAGTTCCGGAACCTGAACCCACTTGGATTCCTCCTCGTAATCCCTAGACGAGGACACACGTGAAAGGCGACTCCTTAGAGCAGAAGTCGATGTTTCCTCCATTTCCTTCTACGGTATTCGACCGCGTCCTCGATGGCTCGTAATCTGCTCAACTCTCTCTAGTCGAGCGAATGTAGTTTGGCTAAGCATACCAAGTCTTAATATGTTGGAGTTCTCTGCCATTTATCGGGAAAAAAATAAATAATCGTTAATCAAATGGAAGTGAAAGAACAAGAACATGTTTGAAATTTTAAAAAAAATAAACTCATGTCTTTTTTCGGAGATGCATCTTCAAAAACACCAGCGACTACCAACCTAATAGCACCATTTTTACACCAAGATCCAATTTTTACAAATAAAAGCAAGATTTTTACAGGTTATACATAATCTAAACAACTTAAAATACACATGCAAAGATTAAGAGGGATTGAAGAATTTACTCAAATTTGAAGCTTTTAGAGTTGTCGAAATGTGTTGAAATTGAGAATTGGAGTGAGTTGTAATAAGTGCAAATGAGTAGAGAAACTTGAATAAACCCAATATAATAGTCAACATTATATAATTATTTCATCAATACTCAACAGACAATACCAAACACAATCAAATAAACCTTGAAACTAGAATCTACTCGAAAAATCGAGCATAATTACGCAAAACCGTTCAAATAGAGGCTGACGGTCAACCCCCGAGCATAGCGGTCGTCACACATACTTATCACCACTCGCTTTCACAAAATCGTCATTGCAGTGGCACATGTGCTATAAGACGGTCCCTGAGACCATGATAGTCAACATGTCACCCCCTTGATGCCTGTCAGTTTCCCCTACGCAGTGACGGTTGGTCCGTCAAGATGGTAACGCCCGTCACCACTATGCAAAATATAGAATTTTGCGTTTTCACCATTGGAGCACATTCGAAGATCAAATTTTGATTTTAGGAGACCCAATACGCCTAAAATATCATCATACATCAATCATATAACAATTAGCGCATTGAATTTGTATAGATTACATATTTATATCATAATTATGTTCATCAAATCTTCATTATGTTCATCAAAACCCCAGACATGTGTTCATCAACATAAACTCAAAATTAAGCATATCAATCCATACGAAATTCAGTAATTAGCACAACATAAAAACAATATCACAACACAACGATTGAGAGAGGTTTACACAATCATATCAAGATCCAAAATCTCATAAATAGAGGAAAAAAATGAGTAAGGAAGAAGGTAACGATCTCTCTATTTCCTTTATGTATAATACACCCTTAAGATGAATAGTCCCCCTTACCACAAAATTACAACAAAACAAAGCTTGGCTATGAAATTCTTTTCCCCTTCAAGTGCTCTCTTAGGGTTTTGTCCTTTTCTCCACACTTGATCTTTTCTCTCAATCTTCATGTATTGTGACTTTTTCTTTCTAGCTCCACTATTTAAAATTTTAAATTTACCCGATTCTTTTATTTTAATTAATTTCACAACTTTCTCTCAACTCCCACCAATTCTACCTCACTACAATACTTTTAATAAATTTCTAGTTTTCTCCCTAAATCCATAACTTTTTTTCTAGTATTATTTTAAATATTAATTAAAATGCAACATTAGTTTCTAATAAAACTCAATTACCTAATAATTAAATAAATTTGTTAAAGCACTCTAAAAACTATAAAAAAAAATATTTAAAAAAATAATAAAAATATTAAAATTATAATCGTGGTGTTATAACTCTCTACACTTAAAGAATTTTTGTCTTAAAAAATTACCTAAAAGAAAAAAGATCTGGATGAGAATCTCTCATCCGACTCTTTAACTCTCATGTCGCGCTTTTTCCAACAGATCCTCCCCACACTACCTTCATCAGAGCGATCTTTTTGTCTCTCAAGTATTTCGCTTCTCGGTCATCAATCTGCAAAGATGATGCCTTAACACTCAAGTTATCTCTTACTTGCACATCATCCAATTGAATCACATGAGACGAATCACACTTTCGAAGTCGCGACACATGAAAATCACTACGATGGTTCGAATAGACGGAGGCAAGGCAGCTCGATAGACAACTTCACCGCCCCTCTTAATGATCTAATAAGGACCAATAAAGTGAGGTGTGACCTTTCGAGACTTCAATGTCCGACCAACACCAGTCACCAGAATAAATCCTAATAACACATGATCTCCCTCATATAACTCAAGAACTTTATGATAACTTTTATGTTTGTTTTGTGATGCCTTCATATTCTCTTGAATCATCTCTTAACCTTCTCAGTAATTTGCTGAACAATCTCTGATAAGCACAACACTTTTACCTGATTAGTATCAACACAAAGGTGTCATGTCCTACACCTTCGACCATACAAAGTTTCGAAACGTGTCATTCCTATACTAGAATGAAAATTGTTATTATATGTAAATTCAACCAGTGACAAATAACTGTCTCAATTACCTTATTACACCAAAACACAAGCTCTAAACAAATCTTTCAAAGATTGAATAATCTTTTCCGTCGATCATTCGTCTATAGATGATAAACATAACTTAACCTCAATTTAATTCCTAAGACTGCTTGCAAACTCATCCAAAAACTTGAAGTGGACCTCATATTTCTATCTGAAATAATGCACAAAGAAATTTCATGCAACTTCTAAGTTTCACTGATATAAATCTTTGTTATATTGATTGATGATGAACTCTTAATAGTTAACCAATAACAAAAAGATAGATCAACCATTGCATTTAATTTTTTTTATAAATTTTATATGTTTACTAACAAATTAAAATGTACATATATTTTAAAACAAAAAAATCATTATTATTTTTTAAAACAAAATGAAGTAAACGGTGGATGGTGGATGTAAGGAGTAAAAAAAAAAAAAGTGAATTAACAATTTTTTTTTGCCAAAACATATTTTAAAAATGCAATTATAAAAAAAAAAAAATAGTGTTGTTGTTAGTAGTGGTGGTGGATTAAGTTCCACGAGTTATATCTTGCTTACCGAAATAAATAAAAAAAGCTTCACGAATGTTCGAAGAGGGGGGAGAAAATGAAAAGAACCTTAACACACACAGCTGGGGTTTATGAATGAAAGAGGCCCTAACAGCCGCCACCGTAACCGTTTCTCGCCACCCTTACAACAACCGTCGTGGTGGTGGCTTTTCATGGCCTCACTCCTCTTCACACCAAGTCAATGACCCTCTCTCTCTTCCCAAAAACCTTAACCCGTCTCAAACCATTTCTCCCCCTTTTCTCCACACTCCCCCATAACAACAGCCATTTACATTCCGCGGTCACTCAGCCTGAGTCGTTCTTCCGAGTTCTCAACTCAGTTAAGCACCAACCACTCGTTGCGTTGAGATTCTTCCGGTGGGCGGAGAAGCAGCCTCACTTCAACCGATCTGGATCGGCTTATGTTGAGATTTTAGATATTCTCGCTAGAAATGGGTTTATGAGAGGTGCTTATTGGGTTATGGAGAAGGCTATTGAAGCTAAAATGGACGGTGTTGTTTTGGATGTTTTGGTTGGCGGCAGCGGCGAGGGTTTGGGTTCGGGTTCGGGTTCGGGTTCCGAGGTAGTGTCTGTTAAGCTTCTCGATTTATTACTTTGGGTTTTTGCGAAAAAGTCTGTGTTAGAGAAGTGTTTGTTGATTTTTTATAAAATGATTCATAATGGATTGTTGCCTGATGTTAGGAATTGTAATAGGGTTCTTAAGTTGCTTAGAGATAGGAGAATGGTGAATGAGGCTAAGGAGGTTTATAATGTGATGGTTGAGTGTGGGATTAAGCCTACGGTTGTTACGTATAATACTCTGTTGGATTCGTTTTGTAAACAAGGGGAAGTTGAACGAGCGATGGAGTTGTTGGTAATGATGCGGAGAATTGGGTGTGATCCGAATGAGGTTAGTTATAATGTTTTGGTGAATGGTTTGTCGAGGAAAGGGGATTTTGACCGGGCGAGGGAGTTGATGGAGGAGATGTTGAAGTTGGGACTTGAGGTTTCGGCTTATACGTATAACCCTCTGATTCGTGCATATTGTAAGGAGGGGATGCTTGAGGAAGCTAGTGATCTTGAAGGGGAGATGTTGGGGAGAGGAGCTTTGCCTACGGTGGTGACGTACAATACAGTTATGTATGGTCTTTGCAGATTGGGGAGAGTGAGTGATGCAAGGAGGTTGTTGGATGTTATGGTGAGTAAGAATTTGATGCCTGACTTAGTTTCGTATAATACTCTAATTTATGGTTATATCAAATTGGGAAACTTAGGGGAGGCTTTTTTGTTGTTTGTTGAGTTGAAATACAAAAATCTTGTTCCAAGTGTTGTGACCTATAACACACTTATAGACGGTGTTTGCCGATTGGGGGACTTGGATATTGCCAAGCGGATGAAAGATGATATGATCAGACACGGACCTTTTCCTGATGTCTTCACTTTTACGATTCTTGTTAGGGGATTTTGTAAGATGGGGAACCTGGCAACGGCTAAGGAATTGTTTGATGAAATGCTGTGTAGAGGATTGCAGCCTGATCGTTATGCCTACACGACTCGTATAGTTGGTGAACTCAAGCTCGGTGACCCATCAAAGGCTTTTGGCATGCAGGAAGAAATGCTAGCCAAAGGCTTTCCTCCTGATTTAATCACATATAATGTCTTCATTAATGGGCTCTATAAATTGGGGAATTTGGATGAAGCAAATGAACTCGTACAGAAAATGCTCCGCAATGGATTTGTTCCGGATCATGTGACATATACTAGCATCATCCATGCTCACTTGATGTCCGGGCATCTTCGAAAGGCTAGAGTGGTTTTCTATGACATGTTAAAGAAAGGGATATATCCTTCTGTTGTGACTTACACAGTTTTGATTCATTCATATGCTGTTAGGGGAAGGCTGGATCTTGCTATTATGTACTTCTTTGAGATGCAAGACAAGGGTGTTAATCCAAATGTGATCACATACAATGCTTTAATCAATGGACTCTGCAAAGAGAGAAAAATGGATCACGCATACAATTTTTTTGTGGAAATGGAATCAAAGGGTGTTTCTGCAAATAAGTATACATACACTATTTTGATAAATGAGAACTGCAACTTAGGCCATTGGCAGGAAGCTTTGAGATTGTACAAAGATATGCTAGACAAGGAAATTGAGCCTGATTCTTGCACACATAGTGCACTACTGAAGCATCTAAGCAAAGACTATAAATTGCATGCAGTTCAGCATCTTGAGAATGTAATTAAAGGGGGGTGAATAAGCTTATCATGTAACGTGGTTATTTGTTGTTTCCATTTTGGCATTCCCACATGGCAAATGAGCAAACATGATCCATTTGGATGGGTTTTGCCTCATAAAGGTGTACGCTTGCCATGATGTGACCGTCAGATCGTGTACATTTTTCTCTGAAACGGTAAGAATCCCTTTTTTTTCTCAGATGCATGATACCTTGTGTTACTAACTAGTGTTCCTTTAGCCATTTACACATCAAAATTTGTTTCAGGATAAAGATGCCAAGGGTTGTTCCCAATGATTAAGTTGGGCAAATTCCAACAATATCTGAGGCTTTTCACATGATAAATTTGTGACCAGGTAATACCTGGATGAGTGTAGACTTTATTTACTGAGTTTCAAAGATATGGCACTACACATCAAAGGCAAGTGGTATACAAATGAAGCATAAACCTTTATCAAGATAATTCGAAGAACTCTATCACATAACCATACCCCATTTTTTATTCATTTTACTCGAGTCTTTTGGGTGGAAAGGAATTTTTTTGACACAGTGGTGCTTAATTTTTGCATCATAATTGTGATTATCATTTTTAAGTCTAGTGGTACACATTTTTTACACCACAACTTGTATACGGAATGGAAAATAAAAAGGTTTGATCTCTTGTGTACAACAGTACAAGTTGATCATTGAATGCAGAAAAACTTTCTCAGTATTGTATCCTGTTATTTACTTGCATATTTTGTTAGTTAATATACTTTCACCAGTTACATGCTGCCCATACATTATCTATATTTTAGGCCCCGTTTGTTTAGTGTTTCAAAAATTAGAAAAGAAAAAAAAATTGTTTGATTTTTCTTTTTAGAATCTTTTTCCTGACCAGTTGTTTTTGAATTTGTTTCCTGTGCCATTGTTCCTCTTTGGTTAGTGTTTTTTTTTATCTGTTAATAAATGATAAATGTCAATCTTGTAATATATCATATAAGGTGACAAGAGATATTTGGTTTGAAGAAACAGTGCTGAAGAGCATTTCTTATCCATCATTTTTTCATTATCAAGCATCACTATTTCTTGTTTGGCCGGCCATTCAACTCTCTTTTTGATTTGATTAATCAGAAAGTGCACTGGAATAAGGCACACAAAACTGGAAAAAACCAAGACACTACCAACTTATTTTGCTGTTAGGACTTTCATTTGTCTTATTTATTCCTTCCGGGAAGAATTTTATTTCTCTTCTTTCTCTCGCGCTGTATTCCTTTTTCTTGTTGTAAGCTACTTTTGTTCTACTGTGTTTGTTTTGATTATCTGGATTTCTCATTTGGGGATGACGGCTCTTTATCCCTTTGCTTTAGAATGGTACTTATGTTCGTAGTTTCACTGCCCGGATAGTGCAAGGTGGGAAGATGACAAAGCATGAGTCAAAAGAAAAAATAAAAAGAAAGAGAAGGGTGTGTCTTCCAGTTTTCCTTTTTAGATAGTGTTTTGCATGTAAAAGGCGTTCCTACACATGTATAATTCGTGGTTGAAGTCAACAAGTAATGCATGATTGGCTTAAATTGCTTTTGGATCTTGTTATGAATCGGCCTTATTCTGTGTGGTTGTTAGGGTTTAGGGTTGGTTGGTATTTTGATGCATAGCTAAAGCTTGCTAGTGGGTCTGTTGGATGGGATTGTGTTTTTCTGCTTAAGATGATACAATGTGCTTGAAAAAATTTCTTTGGTTAATGAGTGTGAATGCAACGCAATGTTTTTTGTGTGTACATGCTATGAATATATTATATTCTAGGTTCCTTGGTGGCGTGGTGTTGTGTTGACGAGGCTACCACGAGATAGGATTTTTCTCTCTCTTTCTTCTGGCTCCGTGGATCACTTAATGAGTGTTCACACAGGTTAAGAATAAATTCATGGAAATTTCTTTAGTGGGTTTCTTTTCCACCCCTGATAAAAAACTAAAAATACCTTTAAATTTCGTAAGTTAATTTACGAATTTTTCAAATAAGGTGAATTTGTAAGTGTACTTACGAAATAATCCCCGATTTAAAAAAAAAGTGTATTGTTTTAGAAAACACAGAATTTTCTCCAATACTCATTTATTTTAAAACACAAATTATAACCTCTTTAATTCAAACCCTAACATTTATACTTTTGCAAATTCACTCAAGTCAAGTCATTCTCATCATTTCAACTCATTTCCACACATTTCAACTCCTCTAAAATCAACAAATTTGTGTAAGTTTTTTTTTTACTTTTTCCTATTCAAATTCTGAATTTTTATAAGATTATTAGGTTAGGTTGTAGAAATTTTGTAGTATATATAGTAATAATAGGTAAATGTAGTAGGAAAAAATGGATTTTGGGTGTTTTGGGACTGAGTATATGGTTTTGTAAAAATTTTGGACGAAGGGGGTTTTGCAAGTTAACTTGCGAAGTGAACCAGAAGAGACTTCGCAAGTGAACTTGTGAATTTATCCAGGATGGGCGAACTCGCAAGTTAATTTACGAAATTTTGTCTGATTTGCTTTTAAATTAGTATGCTAGCAATGTAATGGTTTATTTCAGGAAAATGGCCGAGAACGACAACTAGATGACGCGTTTGAGACATGCAGGCAATGTAACACCCCATCTAATTTCTCCGCGAATTATACAATTAATCAGAGTTTTAACATAACGAAAGGGCGTCACAATTAAAAATTTCAAATAAAATGAAACAATCATAACAGTAATCATGCTTTTATTAAAGAACTTATTAAATATAATTCAAAACAATGATTATGTTTTACACAGCGGATAGAACATAAAAATCCTGAATAACTCAATCATAATTATTCCAAGCATAAACTCAAAAGAAACAAGTTTAATCCTTAAAATTCCAAAACGATCGTTCCCCAGTGTTACAACTACCAGAGCATGACACTGACACGCGGACTATCTAAATAGCATAGCTCTATAAGCCATCCTCACTAATTCCTGAGCAGCTAATCACTTCAATCTGAAATCATCAAAGTAAGGGTGAGATTTCATCAACAATTAAAATGCATTATACGTTTCTTTAAAACAATAAAACAATCAATTCATTATTCCACCCTCATTAGTATATTCAGATTCCCGTTCACCAATACAAATCACACAGATCAAAATGCACATAATAACAATCAATGCAATTACAACACTGGAAACCATCCTAACATGTTATAATTACATATGCAATGCAGACTCAATGCATGTGGTACCATACGTGAATCAAGTTCACACCCTGTTCCGTTTACACCTCGGAAAACAACGTCAATCATCGATTCGCCCATACACCACTGGGTCAAGAGTCCAGCCTCACCACCACTATCCACTGGGTACGGGTATTGGCAAAACAAGTCAAATTTCACACAATGGGAATTAACTCCACCAGAATGCATATGCATGCACATCAAAAGCATGCAACATTCAACACAGATTATGATCACATTAGATATCATAAACCATCACCAACCACGACATGATATCAACACCTATCATGAAATAAATCATTCCAAAGCATAAATATGCCAAACGCTTACCCTTCAATTAGTAAGACTATTACCGATGTATACAACAACAACAACAACAACAACAAATCATGATATCAACAAGCATCATGAATATACAACATCGACAACAACATATAATTAGCAATACAATCATGAGTATATGACGTTAATTACAACACATAGAATTAACACCCAGCCAGTATATACAAAGTTAATGACACAATCATGAATTACAACGGATCCTTCCTATGGAAGCCAAAACAATCCTTCAAGATCTCAATTACTGGTTTTGAAATTGTTTTTAATAGATAGTATTCGTTCTAAGCTTTCCAACGATACCAACTATGCCTAAATCGGAGTTACAGTCGCAAAGATATGACCAAAACCGTTTTCAGAAAATCATGCCCATTCTTGTCCAGCTTAGGTCGATCCATAAGCTCATGTGTCAACACAAAACCTGTTTGTGTCGACACAAAACACGCATGTGTCGACTCATACGTTATAAATTTTCCATTTTTCAAAGTTTCTTCAGTATGGATCGACCCATAGCCTTCTTGTGTCGATACAAAAGCTACTTGAGTCGACACATAACTCTCTTGTGTCGATACAAGAGTTCAGATTTTGCACTATGAGTCGATGCATGGCTCTATGTATCGATGCAAGTGTTTCCCACGCCTCTGGTTTTCTAAGTTTTTGTTGCTTGCATCGACAAATAGCCTCTTGTGTCGACCCATACTGCTATTTTTCACCAAAAATCAGTTTATTCTTCACTGTTTCGAATTCCTATGGATTCCATTCATCACCAAACTTTCTAATACACCAGAACATAATTAATTAAGGCGTTTTTATATCCAATTGACCACAGAATTATGTTTTCTAATTAACCTACAATCATTCTACACAATTAACCGTTCTTATCAATTCCAATTGAATTATTACGTCGGATTATAACATTAGGGCACAACCTAAAATCCTAATTCGAGGTTCCTAACGAATCAATTCATTCTATTGATCATCAAAACCTATAAGGCATAATAATCTGATCAAATCACCCCTTACCTCGCGATGAATCTTCGAATTCTGACGATTGGCTTTTCTCCTCTTTCCTCTTCTCTTTTCCAAAAATACGTAGAATGCAGACTCTAATTTCTCTTCTCACTTTTCCCTTTATTTATTCCTTTTTATTTTCCAAATAATAGAAATAAATAAATTAGATTAATTAGAGCCTTTTACTCTACACACCTCCAAATTCTACTTCACACCTCCAACACTCCCATTTATTTAATTAATTAATTAAATCCATAAATCCAAAAATACTAATAATTAAACCTTTAATTAAATTAATAATTAAATTTCTAATTATTTAATAGTTGAATTAATTTGGGGTGTCACAACTTTCCCCTACTAAAAAGAGTTTTCGTCCTCGAAAACATACCTTAGACGAAAAGTTCGGGATACGAGTCTTTCATCTGGCTCTCCAGCCCCCAAGTAACATTTCCACCTGCTGGTCCTCCCCAAGCTACTTTCACCAATGCTATCTCTTTACCTCGCAACTTCTTCAACTTCCGATCCTCAATTCTCGCAGGTAATGCTTCAACAGTCAGATTATCTCGCACCTGTATATCATCTACCTGAATCTCATGAGACGGATCAGCAATGTACTTCCTCAACTAAGAAGACATCGTGTAAATTCGCCAGCGACGGCGGTAAAGCAATCTGATAAGCAACTCTTCCAACCTTCTTGGTAATTTGATACGGACCAATAAAGCGCGGAGTCAACTTCTTTGACTTCAAGGCTCAACCAATACCAGTCATCGGAGTAACTCGCATAAACACATGATCTCCTTCACTAAACTCAAGATCTTTCCTCCTCTTATCATGATAACTCTTCTGATGACTCTGAGAAGCCCTCATCTTCTCTTGAATCATCTTGATCTTTTCTGAAGTCTGTTGGACAATTTCCGGTCCAATCACAGCACTTTCTCCAGATTCGTACCAACACAACGGTGTCCAACGCCTCCTACCATACAATACCTCAAACGGAGCCATACCAATACTCGAATGAAAACTATTATTGTAGGTAAATTCAATCAATGGTAAATAAATATCCCAAGCTTCACCTTTCTCCAACACACAAGCTCGCAATAAATCCTCTAACGACTGAATCGTCCTCTCCGTCTGACCATCTGTCTGCGGATGATAAGCAGAACTCAATCTCAACTTAGTACCCAAAGCTTCTTGCAATCCTGTCCAAAACTTTGACGTAAACCTTGGATCTCTATCCGACACAATACTAGAAGGAATACCATGCAAACTTACAATTTTCTCAACATATAATTCTGCCAATCTCTCTATAGGATAATCCATTCTTATCGGAATGAAGTGAGCAGATTTCGTCAACCGATCAACAATAACCCAAATAGAATCACAATTCTTCACTGTCCTCGGCAGACCAGATACAAAATCCATAGAAATGCCATCCCATTTCCACTCTGGAACAAACAATGGTTCCATCAATCCTGACGGTTTCTGATGTTCGATTTTCGACTTTTGACAAACCAAACAAGCATAAACAAACTCATCAATTTCCTTTTTCATTCCAGACCACCAAAACAACTTTTTCAAGTCGTGATACATCTTAGTAACACCAGGATGAATACTCAATCCACTACGATGTCCTTCTTCTAAAATACTCCTCCTAAGTTCTGTAATATCCAGAACACAAACTCTATCACCAAATCTCATAACACCATTCTCGTCAATTCGGAATTCACCTCCTTGACCTTGGTTAATCAATGTCAATTTATCCACTAAACCAACATCAGATTTCTGCCCAGTTTGAATCTCCTCCAGAATACCACTGGTCAACTTCAACATTCCCAATTTAACACTATCAGAAGTAGTCTCACACACCAAACTCAAATCTCTGAATTGTTCAACTAAATCCAATTCACGAACCATCAACATAGACATATGCAGGGACTTCCTGCTCAATGCATCTGCAACCACGTTTGCCTTACCAGGATGGTAATTCAAACCGAAATCATAATCCTTCAGAAATTCTAACCATCTTCTCTGTCTCATGTTTAACTCTTTCTGATCGAAAAGATGTTTCAAACTCTTGTGATCGTTGAATACCTCAAATCGAGAACCATATAAATAATGTCTCCACAATTTCAAAACAAAAACCACTGCTGCCAGCTCTAGATCATGAGTCGGATAATTCCTTTCATGAACTTTCAATTGTCTCGAAGCAACAACATAATTCACTTCACAGTTAACAACAACATAATTCACTTCATAGTTAACAACAACATAAGCCACAACAACATAATTCACTTCACGGTTAACAACAACATAATTCACTTCATAGTTAACAACAACATAATTCACTTCACAGTTAATAACAACATAATTCACTTCACAATTAATAACAACATAATTCACTTCAAAGTTAACAACAACATAATTTAAATGAGACACAACAATGCATATGCATGTGGTACCAACAGAGCTTCAGCTCCCTTCACTATTGCCAATTAATAGAGGCACAAGACATAAGCCTTCTTCACAATTCCGCCAATACAGGCCTTCACAAATGCAAATGAAATGCGATGCTAACAACATACAACAACAACGTAAATTCACTTCACGAGGCATACACCTATATCATTGTTATTACCAATAAATAGAGGTAATTATCGTCACTGAAAACACCCTGCAACTTCACATAATTAACAACAATGTACAGCAACATATTCTTCACCAATAACTCCCAAAAAATTCAACAACACGATGATTTCAACATAATTCAACAAAATAAAATAATCGTAATCACCTCCTAAAATATACGAACCATTCCGACAATTTTTAATTAATCCCGGATAATTATTTACACCGCTTAATTCACTAACTCAGCTAATTCGATATTATTTCTATTCGCTGTTATCACTGCTCATTATTAACTAGCTTCTACTAATTTCATTATACTAATTTAGTTAATTCCCTGCAATAAACTTCTACTTCATACTGTTGTTTTAACCGCTGCACTAACTATTATATCAACCATGCTATTTCTTTCCAACTGCTAAATTATCAAACCTGTCATTTAATTATTTCTGCAATTTAACTAATAACTTCCTGCCAGTTATTGATAAGTCAAATTAATTATGTTAACTAAATACTACTAAAATTTATTATATTAACTAAATGTATAAACTAATAATCAATAAATATCTACTCTTCAAAACCATTATGCCATAACTAATTCTTTATTATTAATTATACTATCAGCTAGATTAGTCCCTACTATTATTATATTATTGGCATCATGCTACCCTCCTAAGTTTCTCAGTATTTTCTCCATTCCACTTATGCTTATACACCTAATGGTGTTGCTTGCAAAGAAAACAAGAAATGCAATCTAACACTAACTGCATATACATGTAAAACAGAAAAACAAAACAAAAAGGAACAAGTAGCAAGGTAGGCGCCCACCATCCATCCTAGGCGTCCGCCCCTAGCCTCATTATATTTTTTTTGTGTTTTCTTTATTCAACAAGGTGCCTATCCCTTAAACCAAGACCCCCACCTTGCGCGCCCTCGTCCCAATTCTTTTCTTCTTCGATACAGATTCCATATTCCAATCGACACCAATTTAACAAATTTCGACCAACATTACATCAACTTAATTTACTTCGATCAATTTCTCAGACCCAATTCGATTTACTTACTACACATTAATTTTCAAATACAACAATAATTTCCATCGAACGATCAAGATAAACAGGAGTGTTACAAAATTAAACAATTGTCCTACACACAATTTACACACAAACAGAGATAATTCTATACGATTTCATCCCCCATACGATTCATCATAAACCCGGTTAGAGAGTTAGAACCCCACCCTTACCTTGGATTGACGGTCTCTCTATAATTTCCGGTCGAATTCCGATTTGGCTTTCCGGTCTACAATTCCTATTCCAGCGGCAGTTTCCTCTAAACCCTTGTTCCTCTTTTCGTTCTTCCATATACAACTTTTTCCCAAAAAATTCACTAAACCCTTATAATTCTCCTTTTATATCTCTTATACTTAAATCCAACTTATAATAGTAATAATAATAGTATAAAAAAATATTAATAATAATAATAATAATATTTCTATTAATCCACACTTATTTCTAATAGTATTTTCAATAATATTCTATAATAAAATTAAGGGTTAATAGCCTTCTACCCCCATGCCATATGAGCGTGTTTTGATTTTGCCCCCCTTAAAAAAAAACTTAGTAAACAGACCTTAACAAATAAAGATTCCAGCTCCAAAGACTCTGATGTATTTTTTTTAAAAAGATTCTATTATTTTGCCTATGTGGCAATCCACATGGCTTTTCTTTTTATTTTTGAATTATTTTTTAAATCCAAGTGGCATTTTTATTAATTATCATTTATTTAATTTTTTTAAACATTATTTTTTTTTAATACTTTTTTTATGTTTTATTAAATTATTTTTACTAAGTTTTTATTTTAAGGGGGACAAAATCAAAACACGCTCATATGGCAGGGGGTAGAAGGCTATTAACCCTAAAATTAATTCATCGTTAATTAATCCCAACTTCCGATAATTCACTTAATCACCCTAAATCAACTTATCAAATTATTAATGCTCCTTATAATTCTACTGATAAATCCAACTTGGACTAAATTCCAATAAATAAATCCTTATATAATTTAATTTAAATAATTAAATAATTTATGGGTGTTACATTCTCCATGGGGCGTCTTCCTTTGGTGCACATGAGGAGGAGGTACTTGGGATATAGGTACCAGAGGTAGAGGTGCCGGCGGAGGAGGTCCAGGATGCCTAGGACGCCAAAAATGTTGAGGTTCTCAACGACGATGTTGAGAAACCTGCAGAGGCGGAGGATGTTGGTTATCCAGGAGGGTCATATGATAGATCCCTCCTAATTTACTATCAGGACTATACTGCCCGTTATGTCTGAAGTGGAGAGGTATTATAATTTTTATCGTTATATTTCGTATTATTTATTTTCGTTTACTATCTGTTCTTTCTTTTTTTTCGTATACTGCCCGTTCATATTATTTATTTATTTTTCGTTTAATTTCGTATATTGTCCGTTATTTTTAATTTATTTTCGTTTGATTCTTATGTTTCAGGAAAGGAAGACTTTTAAACATGTGAACCACTCTCGCAAAATCTTTGATCTATATGATTCAAAGACTCAGTGGTTCCACAATGTTATCCTCGCATCCGATCTTGCCGGATTATTCAGTACTGGTTACAGTACCATTAGCACCAGCATGCAGGATACTTTTGCTAAGAGAAGGCATAGGGACAAGAGTGGCCACTACACCGACGTGACCTACCTTAGATATTTTACGGACCTTTCTATAGTTCGTGATTGGAACTGGGGTGTCGATGTTCTTACCTACCTCTACCAGGGGCTGAATAAAGCTTTCAGATGGAGGGCTAGGGCGCTTATCGACTCGTGGACACTCCTCACGGTACGTTTTTATTTTAACGATAAATTTGAATTAATTTTAATTGATTTGTACTTACACATTATATTTTTGTTAAAGCAGAGCTAAATTATATCGTACTTTCATCGCATCCATGGTTATACCGTAGATGCTGACTATCAGGACTTCATGTCCAAGGCTGCCAGGTTTATTCTCAACAGGGGAAACCATAATGTGGTTCCTTACCGGTTGTTCCTTGATCACACCAACCATGACGATATCAATTGGAACCCATTTGAGGACTATAGGAAGGTTGTCCCCTTCGATACCATCTCGTTATACTCTGGTTGGCTAGCATGTGGGGCTAACATGATGGTTTAGTATCTTCCCGAGCGGTGTATGCGCCAGTTTGGCTTTGTGCAGATGATACCCCGATCTCCTTTCCAGGCTGCTCTCGACACCATGACAGGGAGGGCTCTAGATGGCGTCTTCCAAGATTAGGAGAATCATGTCGTGCCAGAGGAGTATCGGTTGATGCGGGCATCCCGTATGTGGCACTTTGTGGAGGGGTACGCGACTTGGTTCTTTAGAGTGTCGCACACTTACATGACACTAGAGGCTGAAGGACATCCGCCGAGGCCATCACATGAGGAGTTCTTGGAAAACGAGCTGGTCGAGGATGATCATACCATTGATCTACTGTCCATCTGTCAGTATATTCGCCAGATTGGACAAGAGGCGTTGGATAATGGGGTTGTCAATGGGGGCGGACCCGATGCGGTTGCCGTGTGGGAGAGGATGGTCGCTTAGGCAGAGCGTGCAGTGCATTATCACAGGCAGAGAAGGGTGCACGGGTGAGGATTAGACATACCTAGTAGCCTTTATGTTTTTTAGTTGATTTTGTTTGATCGCATTTTTTTCGGATTATGTAATTTGATATTTCTGACAATTTTTCTCTTTAATTGAATTTCTGAAAATGAAAACATAATCCGAGTTATTGTGAAAAAACATAGTAGTTTCAAACATGGTTTAACACATTTAGGAAAGGTTTCGTAAGTTAACTTATGAACTCACCTTGTAGGGTGAATTCGTAAGTTCACTTACGAAATATTTCCTGAATGTGTTAAACCATATTTAAAATAATAAAACGTACAAAAGTAAGGTGAATTCGTAAGTGCATTTACGAAATCACCCATAAAGCTTAATTCGTAAGTGAACTTACGAATTCACCATACTACTCTATCATCTCCTTACAGCAGCATCTACATTTCTTCTTGTCACATTAGCCATCGAGAAGTGATCTTATCTACATCATCACATTAGTCCCCGACAATGATCCTTTCTACATCATCACATTAGTCCCCGAGCAGTGATCCTATCTACATCATCACATTAGTTCCCGAGCAGTGATCCTATCTACATCATCACGTCGGTCCCCGTGCAGTGATCATCTACAACATCGTCACGTTAGTCTCCGAGCAGTGATTCTATCAACATCATCACGTTAGTCCCCGAGCAGTGATCCTACCTACATAATCACGTCGGTCCCCGCGCAGTGATTATCTATATTCTCAGCTCATCATGTTAGTCCACGAGCAGTGATCATCTACATTGTCACGCCAGTCCCCGCGCAATGAACATCAATATTGTTACATTGGTCCCCGAGCAGTAACTCGCCATCAATAAACTTATTATGTTAGTCTCCGAGCGATAATAGGTTATACAAGATCACATTATTCCCCAGCAAGATTCATACACGATATGTTCATCCCCAACTGAATATCTCTCAAGGATTGTCATTCCCCAACAACATCAATATCCAGACTTGAAACATGGTCAAATAGTGCATCAGATGAATTCATATCTCTTTTATTCCCCAGTCAGGGTCTCCAACAACTACATCCCCAAGCAGAAATCAACGATTCCCAGTAGAACATTTCTATCTTCTTCAAGATGGATACCACAACATCTACATTCATGCATTATAGTCATAACATATCATTCACGAGCATTATCATATACTCGCATGCATCATAATCTGCATAGAACTAATCATATCCTTGCAGGTTAAATTTCCCCCGCATGTGAAAGTTATCTCCAGATAAAAGGTCAAGGATTAATACCCGAAGTAAGACGGGAAAACTATCTGAACGACCAAACATGTTTATCAACAGACAGCAGGACACAGATTAATACCCGAAACAAGACGGGAAAGCTATCTACAGCCTGACGAATACTCAATTCAGATACAACCAAGACAAAGGCTTATTCTGACTCTCTCTTATCATCAACTACTCTAGATGGCATCTTTAAGCCCATCTCTGACCACATATGGTCATCTCTCCACCTACATAATGTTGCATATTTGGTTAAAAATCAATGCATACCGGTAATATCATTCAAAGAGGAGTATATAGTCTAACGTACGGCTCACTCCCCAGTATCAGCTTCTCCATATGGCATCTATATGCCCGTTCCAACGTATTGTCAATTGACAATCTCATTCCATACACTAGCGAGTGCAAATTTTCAAGTGTACTCGAGTGTTCAATCATCTTCTACCTTCAGGTCATGAAAGGCAAGCATACGAATCTAACCCTTTCGATATAAGTAGATTGAACAGGGGCAACTGTTATACCCCAAGATTTTCCATCCTATTTCTCAAGACACTCCACATCTCTATATTCAAGAATTCCTAAAGGGTTAACCAGACAAACCCTCTCCTAAGCAATCAACCCACAACTAGGGTTTTGATTCTCTCAAGTAAAAGCTGAGTTCTAATGCCTCAAATGGTCATCATACCTCCTCATATGTCTCAAGGTATAACCATGTCAAGTTTCAAGCCTCACAGCTCAAGTTTTCTCAATCAATTGCTCAAATGGTTGAAAATCATTTGTATTGGACAAAAAGTCAATTGTGGTCAACATACAGTCAAACTTCATAATTTTTGGTCAACATCAAGATTTTGAAGTCACATTCATCATTTGATCAAGGGTTGATCATGATTCGTAAAGAAAACTCAAGATTTGATCAAAAGTCAAAGTTTCCAAATTAGGGTTTTTGGACAAAAAGTCAACAGAACTTTGACCAGACATAACTTTCACATACGTTATCAATTTTTTTCCATAAAAGCTCACTTCAAAGGGAATTCAATTATCTACAACTTCATGTCTCACAAGCTTTGGCCAAAAATGCTTCATTTGAGAGTTATGGATCAAGATATTATAGGTCCTACTAAAAGTCAACAAAACGTCATCTTTTTGAAAAGACGTGTATATGAAGATGGAAACTTCAATGAATATGAAACCAAAAGTAGTGTTTAGAGGACATATTTATATTTCTAAAAAATCAAAGAACACTTAAAAATGTTGAAAATTGAGCAAGATACAAGTTGTACAAGTTTTATATTTTTGAAGTAGTGCATGAAGAGAAATACTTAGCAAATTCAAGTTTTTTCTAAATGGGCCTAATTTTTCATGATCCAAACTTATTCTTGAGATTATCCATGAACTCTACACTCATTTTCACGCTTCCTCCTTATTTATTTAATTTATTTTTGAATTAAAAGGCTAAAATTCAAATTTAATTAAATAAAATATAAAGGCAAATGATAACGTGATTTGGGCTTGGTATTTGCATGACTTGAGGTCCAAGATATCTCATCACAAGTTGTCAAATTCATACATAAAGCATTAAGGCAATATTGAGCCATTTTTGGAAAGATTTGATAAAATTTTCAAATCAAATATTTTGCATTCAAAGCAATATATTTTCATTCAAGTTTTGACCTAATTTCACTCTCCTATATATACACTACAAGATCAGACATAGAGAGAATGGATTCATGCAGCCACAAAGCTAGGGTTTGTGCTCAAAAATTTCATACAAACTTGCAAACTCTAATTCCAAATTCCAGCCATTTTCTTGAAGTTTCAAGCACTGATTCGTGCTCCCGAGGTATTGTAGGGTAATAATGGATCATTATCCATGGTTATAACACGTTGAATCATTGCCACACATGAACCTCCGATTGCATATTTTTCATGAATTCGTGTTTTACTTTTTAATGTGTTTTAATCAAAACTAACAATACTAATGTGTTCCTGAGATTCATTAGAACAGGTTTGGGCCATCGTTACAAGCTTTTCATGGCTATATCATAAAACACCATCGTTAGGGCTCATAAATTGTTGAGCTTTGTATCCCCGTTTACAGGAAGTTTTAGGACAAAAGAACATCATCATCGTGTTCGCAAGGGTCAATAATTGATCTGGACATTTGTTTTTCATTAATTGATGCATTTTGCAAGTTTTTAGGTTTTCCCCTAGCCGGAGAAGACGACCGGAGTGTTGAATCTGGCATCCCTGCGTTTGTTGACTCCAGTAGGGTTTAAGGACTAAGGTGTGGCGTTCCTTGGTTCGCCCGTTCAAACATCTTTTCCCCAGCACACGTTCTGTCTTTTAATTTGATTTTCTGAATTAATTTTCACTTATATATTTATGCTTTCACTTATATGAATGGATGTATCACCACCCCAGTGGTTAACCATGCGCGCGCTAGTCTCCTTTATCCCTCAGGTCATGGGTTCGAGCCTGCCTTTTGCCATTTATTTTCATAACTTCTAATTTTTGCAGGTTATCACATATAAACAATTGGAGGCGAGATCTAACACCACATGCACTGTGGTCCAGTGGTTAACTTTTGAACCTGTGACTCTCAGGTCACGAGTTCAATACTCTTCAAGGCCATTCTAATTTTTTATCACTTGTTTTCTTGCATTTTTTCTATTTCTTTCCTTTTTTCAGCTTATTTTAATTATTTCCACAAATTAATTTTTCACACATAAAAACCCTAAAAAATGTTTTAATTTTAGATTTAGGTTTCAAAAACCGTTATTTAATTTTTGACCCAAAAACATTTATTTTTTATTTGCATTTTCAATTATTTTTCTAATTAACATAGATTTAGGATTTTTACATTAAAATCAAATCTCAAAAAATACAAAAATATTTTTTCTTATTTAAATTAGGTTTACTAACCCTAAAAACATTTTTACTAATTTCCTAAACATTTTCACTAACGTTTTCTTGTTATTCTGATTATTTATTTATCATCTCACATTTATAATTCTAGAAACGATGTATAGGTCGCAAAGTTTATTTTGTAATAGCGTAGATTTACATTTTTTGCCTTTATTTTCCGCACCTCCTATTATGTATATGCCCCAAAGCCATGTAATAGCGTAGGATTTACTTTCTGCACTTTACATTTTGCACTTTACTTTTCTGTACATATTAACTGTATAGTAACTAGGGTTTGCATGAAAAGATAAAATCAACCCTTAGATCACTCTTATTTCCAAGATAACATATCTGAACTCAACACACCTTTCACACTTACACCCCCTTAGGGTATCCTCTCTTGTTACCTTTTGAATACAATGGTCATGTCCCTCGAACATAGGGATACCATTAGCAAAGACACTTACGAATAACATCATCATTGTCCCTGCGATACAAAAATCATAGTCCCTCGATGAGCCTCGATGTTGCCTACGAATAAGTGATGATCGTCCCTACGAATTACTAAAGGTATCCTTACATGTTGTCTTCAATGACCATACGATGACCCTTCGATTGTCCCTTCACATCCAAACGGATAAACTTACCTACCAACTAATGGTATGGATAGCCTTATTCTAAAGGAGAAGGAAAAATAAACATGGAAACAACCATTCTGAGTAGGTAATAAGACTCTGTTGCTTGCCCCAATCAAAATGCTTTTCACACCTCACAGTTTTCAAAAACTTTTCAAAAACACTTTGTATATATTCCAGCGAGAATTATTACAAAGTTAAACATTTTCCTAACAAACATTTCCGAACACTTCGTATACATTCCAACGAGAATCATTCAGAAGTCAAAGCCAAATGTCTTTTCAAAATAATTTTCAAACTACACAAACACATAAAGCAATTTTTTCAAAGTGAGCTAAGCAACTAAGAGTCCGTAGATAACTACTGATGGAAAGGGTGTTAATACCTTCCCTTTTCATAATTGCCTCCCGTACTCAGAATTTAACGGAGGTCTTTTCCTGTTCTTTTCACCTTCCTTTTATTGGATAAAAGAAAAGTCGGTGGCAACTCTTGCTATCCACAACATTTTTGATAAAAAGCAAAACAAACAAGTCAGTTCTTCCACCGTGTTACAGTCCTACACCTCTGTCCATAAAAAGCCTCAAATAATGCCATTCCAATACTCGAGTGGAAACTATTGTTATAGGTAAACTTAATCAAAGGAAAATAACTATCCTAAGCGTCTCCTTACTCTAAAACACGAGATCTCAAAAGATCCTCAAGTGATTGAATAGTCCTTTTACTCTGACCATTAATTTGTGGATGATACGCTGAACTCAAACGCAACTTCGTACCCAAAGCATCTTGCAAACCTTCCCAAAAATGAGAAGTAAACCTCAAATCTCTATCTGAAACAATAATCGACGGAACA
Organism: Vicia sativa; assembly: GCA_021764765.1. Taxonomy (NCBI): domain Eukaryota; kingdom Viridiplantae; phylum Streptophyta; class Magnoliopsida; order Fabales; family Fabaceae; genus Vicia; species Vicia sativa. The sequence goes on along the minus strand of CM038795.1, from coordinate 230,670,611 downwards.
CCATGCAAACTCACAACTTTATCAATATATAAGTTAGCAAAATTTTCCATAGGACAATCCATCAAAATTGGAATAAAGTGAGCTGATTTTGTCAATCTATCCACAATAACCCAAACACTATCATGACTACTAGGAGTCCTCGGAAATCCAGAAACAAAATCCATAGAAATGATATCCCACTTCCACTCAGGAATGGATAACAGCTGCTGTCATACCCCAAAATTTGCCCTCCATCTACTCAAGAGATTTCATACATCTATGCTCAAGGATTCCTCAAGAGTTGATCAGACAAACTCTCTCCTAGACAATCAACCCAAACTAGGGTTTGGTATCTCTCAAGTCAAGATGAACTTCCAACATCTCCAATGGCCTTCATGCCTCCTCATATGCTTCAAAGATTCTCCATGACAAGTTTCAAGCCTCACAAGTCAAGTTTCCTCAGACAATTGCTCAGATGGTTGAAAATCAGTTGTATTGGACAAAAAGTCAACTGTGGTCAACATACAGTCAAACTTCATAATTTTTGGTCAACATCCTTATTTTGAAGTTACATTCATCATTTGATCAAGGGTTGATCATGATTCATCAAGAAAACTCAAGATTTGCTCAAAAGTCAAACTTTCTAAATTAGGGTTTCTAGGTGAAAAGTCAACTGAACTTTGACTGATCATAACTTTCTCATACTTTCTCAGAAATTTTTCCACCACCTCTTGTTTTGAAGGAAATTCAATTCTCTACAACTTCATGTCTCACAAGAATGTCCAAAAAATGCTTCATTTGAGAGGTATAGCTCAAAACATTACAGGTCATTCTCAAAGTCAACAAAAAGTCAACTTTTTGCTTTGAAGATATATTGAGCATGTTAACTCCAATTGAGATGCGACCAAAAGGGTTGGTTAGAGGACTCTTAGAGCTTTCCAAAAAGTCCAAGAACACTCAAAAATGTGGAAAATTGAGCAAGATACACCATTCAGAAGTTGGGCAATTTTGGACAATTGCACAAAAGGACATTTTGGTCAAAATGCAAAACTTTCCAAATGGGCCTATAAACTTTTGATCCAAACTTGTTCATGACAATATTATTGACCCATAAATGCTTGGCCATGGCAATTTTCTATTTTATTGATTTTATTTTTGATTTTAAACCATTTAATTCCAAATTAAATTACATAAAATATGAAAATAAGGTTATTTTTTCAAATAAGTTGGATTTATATCTTTCTTAATGTCCAAGAAAGCCCAATACACTTGCCAATTTCGTGCATGATCACACATTGATGGGAAAATCAAATTTTCTTCAAAATTTGATTTTATTAGGAAAGAATTCAATGCACATTCAATCTCCAATCTTTTTTCCTTGTTTTTTCTCTTCCAAAACCCTCTATAAATATCAAGCAGTGTGTACAAACCCTAAGGACGAAACCCTAGCTCAAGCCAAACCCTTGTTCTTGCAAAAATTTTCAAGAAAACTTTGAAAAATCGAATTTCAAAAGCAGCCACTTGCAGCCTCTCTCAAGCACTCAATCGTGTTCTAAGGGTAAGTATGAGTAAGTTTACATCAAAAGCAATGGTTGAAACAGCCTGATTCGTGCCCTACATGATCATACATATGCATATGCTTCTTGAATTCGTTTTTTATTTTCCATCGTGTTTTGCCTGAATCTAACCATCGTTATGAGTTTCTGGGTTGACATAGAACAGGTCTGGGCGATTAAATGAGGTTCATGCTAACCGGAATCCAAATTGCCATTGTTAGGGCAGTTTATGTACTTTTCTTCGAAACTCATGATATAGCCGTTTTTAATCGAAACTAATGGCACCATTGAACTCAGAAGGGTCGAATTAGGTAGATTAGGTCTTTTTCTTGCTTCGATTCTACGTATTTTGCAGGTTTGGACGTTCTGATCATCGGAGAAGACGACCGGAGCTATGGCTCCGGCGTCGTTGAACGTGTTGACTCAGGCGAGGGTATGCGTGGCAATTCCGTGCGTTCTCATTCGTCCATCCAGTCAATCGGGCCCCACGCGTGCTGACTTTGATTTTTCAAGTATATCCAGGACATGTCATCCTTCATATGCATTCGTTTTCCACTTTCCCAACACCAAATGACACTTGGCCTAGTGGTAAGGACGCTGCCTGTTCAAAGATCCTCTCAAGGGACCCCTGTTCGAACCTCATCAGGACCTGGTTCTCTTTTCTTTTTACAAACTTCACATATTTTCTTATTTTCTCATATTTTTCATATTTTAATATTTTTGCATTTATTTTAATTCTTTTCACATTTTTATTCTGCTTTAAAAAATTATCAAAAATTAATTTTCTTTTTGCATTTATTTTCTGAAAATCTTTATTTAATTTAATAAATTAAAAAACATATTTTTGCATGCATATTTATTTTTATTTATAATTTTGCATTTTAATCATTGTTAATTAGTTTTAATTAGTAAATTGCATCTAAAAAATCCCAAAAAATTATTTTAGCATGTTTACATTATTTCCAGCATGTCATATTTTTTCCAATTTAAAATTTGCATTTTTTCTAACATTTTCTCTTATTTCGATTTCATCATATTTTTCGATTTCTCATTCGTTTCACAGGTTCTTCCAATTCGGACGTTTCTTTACTATTTTCGTTTTATTTTCCAATAATGTAATTGTATATGGGATGTAATAGTTTAATTTAGGATTTTTATTTTCCGCATTTTAAATTATGTATCTGCCCCAAAGCCTTGTAATAGCGTAGGACGTTTACATTTCCGCTTTTACATTCCGCATTTTAATTTCCGCACCCTATAAATTGCTAGTAACTAGGCGTGTATGGCAAGACTAAAATTGAACATAGCCCACTAATCTTCAAGATAACATATTCTGAAATCAACACACTTTTTCACACACGCACCCCTTAGGGTAATTCTCTCTCGATGCCTTTCGATTCAAAATGGTCATGTCCCTCGAACGTAGAGGTATTCTAGCACCGTTGCCTTCCAAATAAATCATCATAGTCCCTTCGATACAAAGATCATAAGACCCACGATGTCGCTTCCGAATACATGATCTTGACCCTCGATTGTCGCCTACAAAAAAAATGATGATAGTCCCTTCGAATGTGCTAGGATACTTCCTACAAGTTGCCTTCTATGACCATCCGATGTCCCTTCGAATGTCCCGCTTACATCCAACGAATGGAGCTACCTACTAACTAATGGTATGGCTAGCGCTATTCTAAAGGAATGTAGAAGTACAATAAAACGACCAATTCTGAGGGGGTAAATAAGTCTTTTAGTTGCTCGCTCTATCAAATGCTTTTCACACCACATACTTTTTTCAAAGTTCAAATTCTTTTCAAAACAAAACATTTCCAAACACTTTGTATACACTCCTACATGAGTCATTACAAAGTCAAAGCGAAATGCCTTTTTTCAAAACATTTTTGTCAAACACACAGAAAGTAATTTTAAAAAAGTGATCTAGAGCAACTAAGAGCCCGTAGAATAAACTACGGATGGAAAGGGGTGCTAATACCTTCCCTTTTCATAACCATTCTCCCGAACTCAGAATCTAACGAAGGTCTTTTTCTGTTACTTTTACCTTCCCTTAATTGGATAAAAATAAAAGTCGGTGGCGACTCTTGCTATCCGCACATTTGGATACAAAAAATCCTAAAAAGTCAGTTCACCGTATCACAGAACTGGCGACTCTGCTGGGGAGAAGACCCTAAAAGAGAGAATTGCCTTAGGGATTTCTAGACCATTTTTACTGCTTTTTGTTTGACTTGTATGCTTTATCTTTAAGGGTTGCTTGGGTATTATATTGTTGGGGGATCCTACACCCGGATCCGGGTTTCCTTTTAGGTAAGTGGCATTAGATCATCGCGACCGCTAGACGTATAACTACACGGTCAACATGATGGCTACGTTAGCGTGACACTTTGGTTGTCCCGATACTCTTCATTCCCAAGTTGAAGATAGTATTTGGCTTCTGCGTGGTGTCATCAAGCGCTAACTAAACTTTTAGAACCTTAATTGACCCATCTTGGCCATTAGAAGGTAGTGAGATGGCCGGCTTTGGTGTAGACCGAGGTTGGTTGATACTCGATGCTACGCTCATTGAGATCAGACTTTTGGGACATTTTCGATCGACCACTTGGCCGATTGAAATAAGCGCCATGAGAAAGATCTGTGATATGAGATTCCTAGAACCCGATTACTATTATAGGACAGGATGAACCAACTCAAACTTTTGGTGGGGTAATCACCTATACCTCATGCAAGCCTTAAACCTAGGCTCATTGTGTGAATTATTTGTGTGTGCTAAACATGACATCATGACATCATTTGCATTGCATATCATTTCTAACTATTTCAAGGACCTAGGGATTTATCTTTGCTCTGTTTTGTAGGGATTATGGCTTCTAGAAAGACTATCCGAATCAATTTCATGGGTATCCCTTCTCAACTCAAAGAATTGGTCTCAGAAATTCCCGACCATGCTCAGTTCATCAAAAGACATGGTTATCTGCTTGATTTGGTTATCTCCGGTTTTGAAGAGGATATGATGCATGTCCTATTCCAGTTCTTTGATCCGAAACACCATTGCTTCACATTTCCCGATTATCAGTTGGTTCCTACCTTGGAAGAGTTCTCTAAGCTACTTGGGGTACCTATTCTTGACCAAATGCCATTCACCGGCTTAGAAAAGGTTCCTAAGTACGAAGACATTGCATCCGCCTTACATCTTAAGCGTTCAGATATTGAAGCCAATTGGGAAACCAGAAGTGGAGTTAAGGGTTTACTTTCTAAGTTCCTGGTTAAGAAAGCCCGAGAATTCCTCAAAGTTATGAGTTTCCATGCATTTGAAAATATTGTGGCCTTGCTAATTTATGGTTTGGTTCTATTTCCTAACTCGGATCAGTTCATCGATATCAATGCCATCAAGTTGTTTCTTACCCGCAATCCTGTGCCTACTTTGCTTGGAGATATCCTGCATTCTCTCCACACTCGTACTACCAAGCGACAAGGAACTCTCATGTGTTGTGTCCCGTTACTTTCAAGGTGGTTTATTTCGCACCTTCCTCCATCAGTTTTGAAGAATGAACAAAGGTTGAGATGGTCTCAAAGGCTAATGTCACTCTCTCATTCCGACATCCGTTGGAATCTTTTCTCTCAAAAGGACTTCACATTCATTGAGTTGTGGAGAATTCTAATGTACCACTCCTTGGTATAAGGGAGGTATTACTTACAACCCTTCTAGCTCTACGCCGCTTGGTTTTGCTCGAAGGATGGTCCACATGATATGCTTCTCCAAGATATTGTGTTCGACTACAACCACGATCTCCGAATCACCGACGAAGGTTCATACACGCTGGGCATGGTAAAGAAGATCGATACCAAGACTTTGGGGCACCGTAACTCCATTCCTTGGGAACCTTACCTCAAATGGGTGCGAGCTCGAGCTCAAAACCTCATGATGCCATTCACACTGTTTTGCGGTAATTATGGAACCTGTTGCTATAGGTGACGTACTATGTTGTTCTCCATCCCGACATGCCTACCGATTTTGAAGACTTGAAGAGATCCTGATTCACTTAAAGAAGAGAGGATACCTTGAAGCTCGTTGTTACGCAAGTGAGAAGAAAGTGTTAGAGTTGACCAAGCTACTTCACGAGGAGCGAAACATCAACGCTTACATCGGCACCAAGAGGAAGCGCCCATGGGAGACTTAGAGCTTTAGGATGTTTATGTTTTCTTTTATTGTTTTGAACTATCTCTTGTACTTAAAAATAAAAAAGAATAATAAAAAGAGTACTAATAAATGTTTGTTCATTGTTTGTTTAACAAATTTAAATCTCTAAGGTCCTTGAAAATATTGCATGGCATTCGCATAAACATCGCATATCATAGCATAACATTGTATCACAGGTACATTGGAGATTGGTTTTCTCATTTGCTCGCTATTTATTTTAGCAGAAATGGCTCTTGAACAGATCAAAGATCTCCAAGCTCGTAATGCTCGGCCAAGAGATGTTCACCAGCTTGGTCCAAGGCCAAGAAGATTTGAAGAAGCTCATCAATAAGAAGAAGGTTGTTGGTCTCCTCAACATGGGCGACGCTACAAGGTGGTCCTAAGGTGGTCACCGTATTGAGCTCTGAAAGTTTCAAGAAGGAAGATGAGCAAAGTAACAAGGGTGATGACGAAGGCAGCCAGCATGAACCGAAAAGACTATGATATGGCCAAGACTGAGGAAGATGACAAATACAAGCAACTTGAAGATCGTCTAAATGTGTGGAAAACTTGAAGATGTCCGGCTGAATTTTGATGATCCGAGTCTTGCTCTCGTGTTGTGATTCCTCCCAAGTTCAAAGTTCCTACTTTTGCTAAGTATGATGGCATGTCTTGCCCTAAGTGCATTTGAAGTCCTATGTCCGTAAGATCAATCCCCACACCGATGATGAAAGTTGTGGATGCACTATTTTCAAGAGAGTTTGTCCGAACTCGCTTGGAATGGTACTATCACCTAGAGAATGACCGTATCCGTACTGGAGTGACTTAGCCGATGCTTTCTGAGATGAGTACAATGTGAATTGACACCCACTCGCATGCAACTACAAAGCATGTCTATGGGTCGTGACGAAGTTCAAGGAGTATGCTCAAAAGTGGAGAGATCTAGCAGAGTTCAACCACCCTTGTCCAATAGGAGTTGGTTGATATGTTCATGGGAACACCGACAGTCCGTTCTTCAATCATCCGATTGGAAATTCTTCATCCGGATTCACCGTCGATATTGACAAAGAGCGATTGAAGCGGTATCAAGAGTGGGAAGATCCATGTAGAGTCATCTTCAAATGCTGCAAAGAGATCTTTTGGTGGTAAGAAAGAAACTAATGTTGTATGGTCGAAAAGCCGAGCCAAGACCGACCGTGCTCAACTGGGGGCAGTTGTGATCTCCAATCCTACATCAAGACAACCTCGGTGAGACAACGCGCGTAGCGCCGCGCGCCACGAGACGCTTTACGAAGATCAACATGCCTTTGTCGCAAGCCTTGCAACACATGTTGAACGCAGAAATGACCTTGAGGGATCCTCCTCAGAATGTCAACACTTCCTCTCCGAAATACAATCCTAATGCTAAGTGTGCTTACCATTCCAATAGCCCAAGGCATGACACTGACAATTGTTGGGCTCTGAAGAACAAGATTCAGGATATGATTGAATCCAAGCAGATTGAGTTTGATCCTCCTGTTGAGACTCCGAATGTGATCAACGCGCCTATGCCTAATCATGACAAGAGTTCCAATGCTGTTGGTGACGATACTTATATTTTCAACATAGATGACTTGACCATTCCTCTGATGACTGTTAAGAAGAATTTGTTGCAAGCCGGTGTCAATCCAGGATGCCCAGAGAATTGTCGTTGGTGCCCATCTGCACCTGATGGTTGTGCTTGGTTGAGAAGACGTGTTCAGTGCATGATGGATAACCGTGAGATACTATTTCTGAAACCACCTGTGCAGAAGATGTGTGAAGAAATGTCTAAGTTGAAGATTGACAATGCAAACGAAACTGTACCATCTGTGTGGGATACCTGGGGCAGCCAAGGAAAATATGATTACATGGTGAAGTACAGTCACGATAGTTACAAGATTCCTATTGAAGATGTTAAGGCGACCGGATGGGGTGACGATTTCCCAGAAGATTATGCTGATGTTAACACAATAAGGATTTGCTCTGCGATCCTCGTGCCTAGAGTGGCGCTCTCATTATCACTTCTCAAGACCACCATATTCCTCCGACAAGGTTATCCCTTGAATTATGGAGTGATGTTTACTATCATGGTGTCAAGCAAGACCTCCGACAATTGAAGATCTTACCATTGGAGCTTCTATTCCCGACATCGACAACATCACCGGATCAAGTAAGGTGACCCGAACCGGAAGGGTATTCTCTCCAGATCTCTCCTCCAAAGACACCGCGACTCCACTGCATTTCGCCTACTCCACCAATATCCCCATAGAGGAAAGAACCTGGCTCATCCCGCTCAACCGAAGTACCAAAGGAAGTTATCAAGACACCTCCAAACAAGAAATGGAGGAAATTCTGAAGATCATCAAGAAGAGTGATTACAATGTTGTGGAACAGTTGGGACAAACTCCGTCCAAGATATCCATGCTTGCTCTGCTCTTGTGCTCTAAGGCTCATGCTAATGCCTTGGTGAAGTTTCTGAAGAATGCTCATGTGCCGCAAGACACTACCACTGATCAATTCGAAGTTTGTATTGCTAGCCTGGCTGCCAACAACGGCCTAGGCTTCTCGATCTTGATTTGACTCTGCCGGAAAGAACACAACAAAGCCTTGCACATCTCGTTGAATGCAAGGCACTACATCGCCTCATGTCTTGGTGGATACCGGTTCTGCTTTGAATATCCTTCCGAAGGCTGCTTTTGATCAACTTGATGTCGAAGGGTTGGTTCTGAGACCCAGTGACATAATCGTGAGAGCTTTTGATGGTTCCAAGCGAACAGTACTTGGAGAACTCACTTTGCCTGTTAAAGTCGGTTCCCAGACTTTTGACTCCACTTTCTTTGTCATGGACATCCGTCCAGCCTACTCTTGCCTACTTGGACGCCCTTGGATACATGGGGCAGGCGCTGTTACCTCTACCTTGCATAAGAAACTGAAGTACCCGGTGAAAGGGAAGGTTGTTACGGTATGTGGTGAAGAAGAGTATATGGTCAGTCATCTACAGTCATTCCGATACCTTGAGATGGAAGGTGAATTCTTCGAGACTCCCTGTCAAGCTTTTGAAACAATACCCAGAGTCATGCCTGTTGACTCTCCTGTCACTCCTGAGATTACACAAGCTCCGCCTAGGATGGCCTCGCTGAAGATGCTCTTGTTAAAAGGAGGTAGTGCTATTTGGGACAGCTCCCGATCTTCCCAAATCGACAAGACGGGTTTAGGCTTCACCATCAAGGGTCAAAGGTGATACGCGAACGTGCCGCCAACTTCCTTTCCGATTAGCGAGTGGAATCCATGCTATAGAAGACGGCGACAACGGCGACATCGCAAGTGGATCTTCCCAACTCCGGATCATGGGCCCAATTGGAAGATCAAGACGCCATACCAATCTCCTTTAGCCGGAGTAATTGCTCTTGTTTTGTTTTGCTTTTCGTATTTCTTTATGTTTTGAACAATAAACTTTGAAAGCCTAGTGCCTTGCCGGCATCATGGCTCGCTTATGAGGTTATTATCTGTCGTTTGCGTATTTTCATTCAATAAATTCGTTGGACTTTTGCATTCAATTGTTTGTTTTCTTTCTTTACTTTATCACCCCTTCAAAAGCTATGTGTTTCTTACACACACCCACGTGATACGCGAATCACTCCGAATCTTGTTAATAACACTATGCTAGTGCTAAATATGACTTCGATAATCCGATCTACCAAGCCAAGACGAAAGTGAGGAAGATTGTGAAGTGCCAGGAGAACTTGCCAGACCTACAGAAGAAGGGCGAGTTATACACCCACGAAGACCAAGTTGAGGTTGTGAATTTGGTACCGACGAAGATGAAAAGAGATCAAGATAGGAGCGGGTCTTGAGAAGTGTTAAAGAAAGGTTGGTTCAGATGCTACGAGACTACGTTGAGGTTTTTTCTTGGTCATACGAAGACATGCCAGGTTTAGACATTGATATTGTAGTGCACCGATTGCCAACAAAAGAAGGTTTTCTCCCAGTGAAACAGAAGGTTCATCGCATCGTCCCGAGATGTCGAGAAAATCAAAGCCGAAGTTATGAAGCGTTCAACGCTGGTTTCTTAGCCATACTTCCTATCCCTGGGTTGCTAATGTGGTACCCGTGCCTAAGAAGGATGGTAAAGTACGAATGTGTGTGGATTACAGAGATCTAAACAAAGCAAGTCCGAAAGATGATTTCCCACTTCCTCACATTGATGTTCCGTTGACAACACCGCTCAAGATAAGGTTTTCCTTCATGGATGGTTTCTCCGCAATCGATCAAAATGGCTCCAAGACATGGAAAAGACTACTTTTGTTACACAGGGGCACTTTCGCTACAAGGTTATGCCGTTTGATGAAGAACGCGGGCGCCACTTATCAATATGGTAACATTATTTCATGACATGATTCATCACGAGATAGAGGTCTACGTCGACGACATGATAGCTCGGTGCATCAAGAAGAGCATCTTGATCATCTACGTAAACTGCTTTGATAGGTTGAAGAAGTATGATCGAGACTCAATCCTAACAAGTGCACCTTTGGAGTCGATCCGAAAACTCCTAGGGTTTGTTGTCGATGGTAAAGGTATTGAAGTCGATCCCGCCAAGGTTAAAGCTATTCAAGAAATGCCGCTCCCGCACGAGAAGGAGGTCGAGGTTTCTTGGGCCGATTGAACTACATTGCCAGATTCATTGCACACCTAACTGCTACTCGTGAGCCAATCTTCAAGTTATTAAAGAAAGATCAAGTAGTGGAATGGAATGACGATTGCCGATCGCTTTTGACAAAATCAAGGAATACCTTCGTAATCCTCCTATTCGATGCCGCCCAAGGAAGACCTCTTATCATGTACTTGTTAGAGAACTCAATGGGGTGTGTGTTGGGGCAACATGACGAGTCGGTCGAAAAGAGCATGCAATATACTACCTTAGCAAAAGTTTACCGATCGTGAAACAAGATACTCACACTGAGAAAACTTGCAACGCTTTTTGGGCTGCTCACCGACTAAGACAAGATATGTTGACTCACACTACCTTGTTGATTTCCAAGATGGATCCGATAAAATACATATTTGAGAAACCACCTCTCCTAAGAATTGCAAGATGGCAAATGATCTTGACCGAATATGACATCCAAGACACTTCTCGAAAGCGATCAAAGGGAATGTAGTAGCCGATCATTTGGCTCATCAAGTAGATGACTATCATCTATGCAGTTCAATTTCAACGAAGATGTTTTACTAGTTACAGATTGCGAAGAACCAGGCCCGCATTTAAGAACCCGAACAAGGATCCCGATGGACTATGGTCTTTGATGGAGCCTCAAACGCATTTGGCAATGGCATTGGCGCCATCATTACATCCCCTACAGGTGGACATACACCTTTCACCGCCAGATTATGTTTCAGTTGGACTAACAACATGGCCGAGTACGGCGGCATCATGGGTCTTAAAGTCGCTATTGACTTAAGAATCAAATTCTTACAAGTGTATGGAGACTCGACTTTAGTGATCACGATAAAGGCGAATGGGATACGAAGCATCCGAATCTCATTCCGTGTCGAGAGCATGTTCGAGTTTGATCCCTACTCAAGAGATTACTTTGATCATATTCCACGAGAAGAGAATCGGTTGCACGATTAGCTACTATGGCGTATGTTCAAGGTCGATGGGACAACGAGGCTCCCTGTGTCATCATTGAGAGGTTCGACGAACCAACAGTATTGTTGTGAGCTTGACGCAGAAGAGAAACCTTGGTACTATGACGTGAAGAGGTATCTTGAGACTCAAGGAATATCCCGCAAGGGCATCTGTTAATGATAAGAAGTTCATGAGAAGATTTGCATCTAAATTCTTCCTCAGCAACGACATCTTATACAAGCGCAACCACGACTTGTGCTTACTCCGTTGTGTAGACCAGAAAAAAGCAATGCGTATCATGGAAGAGTTACACGAAGGCGCATTCGGTACCCACTCCAGTGGACACACCATGGCTAAGAAGATTTTGAGAATAGGTTACTATTGGTCCACCATGGAAGCTGATTGTCACCGCTATGCTCGATCTTGTCACAAGTGCCGACGACACGACAAAGTACACGTACCTCCGACCTCAATGTTTTAACTTCTCCTTGGCCTTTTGCAATGTGGGGCATTGACATGATTGGAGAAATTAAGACCACAGCTTCCAACGGACATCGTTTCATCCTTGTGGCAATCGATTACTTTACCAAGTGGGTAGAAGCAGCCTCGTATGCATCTGTTACCAAGAATGTTGTGGCTCGATTCATCAAACATAACCTCATCTGTCGATATGGCACTCGAAAGGATTATCACGATAACGGTTCCAATCTCAACAACAAGATGATCACCGAACTCGCATGCGCTCAAGATCAAGCATCACAATTCCTCTCCATATCGGCCTAAGATGAACGCGCATGGAAGCCGCCAATAAGAATATTAAGAAGATTATACTGAAGATGATGTGACTTACAAAGATTGGCATGAGATGTTACCATTTGCTCTTCATGGTTATCGCACAAAGACGAACATCCACAGGGCAACTTCCTTCTCTCGTATATGGTATGGAAGCCGCCTTACCCATCGAGGTTCAGATACCTCAACCGAGTCCTCCAGACGCAGAGTTAGCGAAGATGATTGTTCACACGACTTGACCAGATTAACTTGATTGATGAGAAACGACTCGCGTCCATCCGCCATGGACGATTTATCGAAACGAATGATCGAGCATTTAACAAGAAGGTCAAGCACCGAGTCTACCAAGTCGGTGATCTAGTAGTCAAGCGCATCATTCTTCCACAAGGTGATCCTGGGGCAAATGGACTCCCACCCACGAGGGACCATTTGTAGTCAAGACAATGTTTTCCGTGAGCTATGATACTTAGCACCATGGATGGTGAAGACTTCCCACACCGTGAACGCAGACATAGTCAAAAAATACTACGATAAAGAGACCCGCTAGGTCGATGGCCTAGGCAAAATATAAGATCTGGCGAACCAAAAGGTTCGGGCAAAATTAAGGATATATAAAAACATGTACACCGCAAGTCGAAAACCAAAAGGCGGCTTGGGCAAAAAGGGTATCCCAGTGAAAACCGAAAGGGCGGTCTAGGCAAAGTTAGGATTTAAGCATGACTATGTCTCTTCCGATCACCTACTTCCGACTACTATCAACATTCAAGATTCAAATGGCGAAGATCGTCTACTCACTTTCTACGATGCAAGGGGATGAGATAGTCGAAATATATGAGTACTAGCATAGTTGAACTTAACAAGATTGTTTCCGCATAGCTTTTACCTTTCTTGTACAAACTACTTGGCCATACGCCACCTTTCAAATAAACGCAAACTTCCTTCTCTTTACAATTTCTGTTGTTGTTATTTGCAATAAGTCCAACGTTTGCTTTGAATGACTATACGCATTTGACGATAAGAATCTAATCACAAACATACGAAAAGTGAACATACAAAAGTACTCACTACGTGCTCCGTGAATTGAGATGACAACGAAAGTCACCAATGCATTCCCCACGAGCATGATCCCCAAAGGTGTCACTCACAACACAACTTCCCAGCAGAGCAAAGGGAATCCACGAGCTGCAATTCCACTCGACTAAGTAATGTTACATCGGTCTCAAGCAGTAACACCTCAACCCCAGTCAAGGTATTTATCCCCGGTATCTCTCTTTTTTCCCCAACAGCAGTATCCAGACCCAAGACTTGGTCAGATAGTGCATCGGAGGAACCTACATCTTCATTCCCCAGCCAGAGATTACAATGGGATCCTGACTCTTCCAGCCCGGTCTCCCAGCAACTATCAAATGCTCTCCAGCGAAATCTGCACCCAGAATCCCCAGTAGAGCGCCTCCTAAATTTCCTCAGCAGGATCTACATACAAGGTCCCCAACGGATCGCCTCCCAGATTCTCCTCAGCAGGGTCTATATATGAGATCTCCAACAACGAGCTTCTCAATCTCTACCTTCCTCGACAATATCTAGGCCCAAGACTTGGTCAGATAGTGCATCGGAGGAATCCAGGGTGTCTTTCTTCTCCTTCAAAAGCAGAGATCTCACCTACTCAATTCCCCAAGCAGGAGTCAGAAATCCTCAAACAGGCATCCGCATCTTCTTCAAGATGGATATGTTTTGAAATACCACAACAGCTATCATTCATACATTTCTCATAAAGTCATAATTCATGCATACGTCATTCATATACACTGTCATGCATCATACTTTGCATAAGACTAACGAATATTCTATCAAAGTTTCTCTTGTTTTTTCCAAAACAGGTGAAAGTCACTGATGCGAAAGTCCAGATTAAGCCCCGAACTACGACGGGAAAACTATCTGAAAGACCGCCCCTAGTTTTCCTTCGACAGCTGGTCCAGGATTAAGCCCCGAATCGACGGGAAAACTATCTGAAAGACCGCCCTTGGTTGTCCTCTGACGATTGGTCCAGGATTAAGCCCCGAACCGACGGAAAACTATCCGAAAGACCACCTCGTTATCCTCCGATAATGTGCAATGGATCAACACCGATGCACAACAGAAGCTATCCACATTTTTGCCAACTACTATCTCCCTCGTAGTAATCGGCACGAAGATTTATTCGACCCTTCCTATTATCAACAAAGAATCACCGAGTCTAGCGACGACTCACTTGCCTTGATGGCATCTTAAGCCCATCTCCCACCATTTATCAACATTTCTCCACTTTCGTAATGCGCATATATGGTTAAAATCAATGCAAACCAGTAACTTCATTCAAAAATGAACACGAAGTCTAACGTCGACTCCTCCGGATGGCATCTTAAGCCCATCTCCATGCTCCTTCCGAATGTCTGAGCCAGCGTGACGGCCACTCCCCAGATCGATCTTTCCGATGGCATCTTAAGCCCATCTCCGTCAATTCTCCTATCAACATTCTCGAGTCTAGCGTCGACTCATCCTCCAAATAAGTGTCCAAATGGCATCCGTAAGCCCATTCCCGCATCATCCACCAACGAGTGCAAATTTTCAGTGTTGAGTGTTCAATCATCTTCTACCTCCAGTCACGAAAGACAAGCGTGTCAATCTAACCCTCCAAAGACAAGAAGATTGAACAGGGCAGCTGTCATACCCCAAAATTTGCCATCCATCTACTCAAGAGATTTCATACATCTATGCTCAAGGATTCCTCAAGAGTCGATCGACAAACTCTCTCTAGACAATCAACCCAAACTAGGGTTTGGTATCTCTCAATTCAAGATGAACTTCCAACATCTCCAATGGCCTTCATGCCTCCTCATATGCTTCAAAGATTCTCCATGACAAGTTTCAAGCCTCACAAGTCAAGTTTCCTCGCATAATTGCTCGATGGTTGAAAATCGCAGATTGGACAAAAGTCAATCGTGGTCAACATACCAAACTTCATAATTTTTGGTCAACATCCTCATTTTGAAGTTACATTCATCATTTGATCAAGGGTTGATCATGATTCATCAAGAAAACTCAAGATTTGCTCAAAAGTCAAACTTTCTAAATTAGGGTTTCTAGGTGAAAAGTCAATCGAACTTTGACCGATCATAACTTTCTCATACTTTCTCGAAATTTTCCACCACCTCTTGTTTTGAAGGAAATTCAATTTCTACAACTTCATGTCTCACAAGAATGTCCAAAAAATGCTTCATTTGAGAGGTATAGCTCAAAACATTACAGGTCATTCTCAAAGTCAACAAAAAGTCAACTTTTTGCTTTGAAGATATATTGAGCATGGTAACTCCAATTGAGATGCGACCAAAAGGGTTGGTTAGAGGACTCTTAGAGCTTTCCAAAAAGTCCAAGAACACTCAAAAATGTGGAAAATTGAGCAAGATACACCATTCAGAAGTTGGGCAATTTTGGACAATTGCACAAAAGGACATTTTGGTCAAAATGCAAAACTTTCCAAATGGGCCTATAAACTTTTGATCCAAACTTGTTCATGACAATATTATTGACCCATAAATGCTTGGCCATGGCAATTTTCTATTTTATTGATTTTATTTTGGATTTTAAACCATTTAATTCCAAATTAAATTACATAAAATATGAAAATAAGGTTATTTTTTCAAATAAGTTGGATTTATATCTTTCTTAATGTCCAAGAAAGCCCAATACACTTGCCAATTTCGTGCATGATCACACATTGATGGAAAAATCAAATTTTCTTCAAAATTTGATTTTATTTGGAAAGAATTCAATGCACATTCAATCTCCAATCTTTTTTCCTTGTTTTTTCTCTTCCAAAACCCTCTATAAATATCAAGCAGTGTGTACAAACCCTAAGGACAAAACCCTAGCTCAAGCCAAACCCTTGTTCTTGCAAATTTTTTCAAGAAAACTTTGTAAAATCGAATTTCAAAAGCAGCCACTTGCAGCCTCTCTCAAGCACTCAATCGTGTTCTAAGGGTAAGTATGAGTAAGTTTACATCAAAAGCAATGGTTGAAACAGCCTGATTCGTGCCCTACATGATCATACATATGCATATGCTTCTTGAATTCGTTTTTTATTTTCCATCGTGTTTTGCCTGAATCTAACCATCGTTATGAGTTTCTGGGTTGACATAGAACAGGTCTGGGCGATTAAATGAGGTTCATGCTAACCGGAATCCAAATTGCCATTGTTAGGGCAGTTTATGTACTTTTCTTCGAAACTCATGATATAGCCGTTTTTAATCGAAACTAATGGCACCATTGAACTCAGAAGGGTCGAATTAGGTAGATTAGGTCTTTTTCTTGCTTCGATTCTACGTATTTTGCAGGTTTGGACGTTCTGATCATCGGAGAAGACGACCGGAGCTAGGGCTCCGGCGTCGTTGAACGTGTTGACTCAGGCGAGGGTATGCGTGGCAATTCCGTGCGTTCTCATTCGTTCATCCAGTCAATCGGGCCCCACGCGTGCTGACTTTGATTTTTCAAGTATATCCAGGACATGTCATCCTTCATATGCATTCGTTTTCCACTTTCCCAACACCAAATGACACTTGGCCTAGTGGTAAGGACGCTGCCTGTTCAAAGATCCTCTCAAGGGACCCCTGTTCGAACCTCATCAGGACCTGGTTCTCTTTTCTTTTTACAAACTTCACATATTTTCTTATTTTCTCATATTTTTCATATTTTAATATTTTTGCATTTATTTTAATTCTTTTCACATTTTTATTCTGCTTTAAAAAATTATCAAAAATTAATTTTCTTTTTGCATTTATTTTCTGAAAATCTTTATTTAATTTAATAAATTAAAAAACATATTTTTGCATGCATATTTATTTTTATTTATAATTTTGCATTTTAATCATTGTTAATTAGTTTTAATTAGTAAATTGCATCTAAAAAATCCCAAAAAATTATTTTAGCATGTTTACATTATTTCCAGCATGTCATATTTTTTCCAATTTAAAATTTGCATTTTTTCTAACATTTTCTCTTATTTCGATTTCATCATATTTTTCGATTTCTCATTCGTTTCACAGGTTCTTCCAATTCGGACGTTTCTTTACTATTTTCGTTTTATTTTCCAATAATGTAATTGTATATGGGATGTAATAGTTTAATTTAGGATTTTTATTTTCCGCATTTTAAATTATGTATCTGCCCCAAAGCCTTGTAATAGCGTAGGACGTTTACATTTCCGCTTTTACATTCCGCATTTTAATTTCCGCACCCTATAAATTGCTAGTAACTAGGCGTGTATGGCAAGACTAAAATTGAACATAGCCCACTAATCTTCAAGATAACATATTCGAAATCAACACACTTTTTCACACGCACTTAGGTAATTCTCTCGATGCCTTTCGATTCAAAATGGTCATGTCCCTCGAACGTAGAGGTATTCTAGCACCGTTGCCTTCCAAATAAATCATCATAGTCCCTTCGATACAAAGATCATAAGACCCACGATGTCGCTTCCGAATACATGATCTTGACCTCGATTGTCGCCACGAAAATGATGATAGTCCTTCGAATGTGCTAGGATACTTCCTACAAGTTGCCTTCTATGACCATCCGATGTCCCTTCGAATGTCCCGCTTACATCCAACGAATGGAGCTACCTACTAACTAATGGTATGGCTAGCGCTATTCTAAAGGAATGTAGAAGTACAATAAACGACCAATTGAGGGTAAATAAGTCTTTAGTTGCTCGCCTATCAAATGCTTTTCACACCACATACTTTTTTCAAAGTTCAAATTCTTTTCAAAACAAAACATTTCCAAACACTTTGTATACACTCCTGAGTCATTACAAAGTCAAAGCGAAATGCCTTTTTCAAAACATTTTGTCAAACACACGAAAGCAATTTTAAAAAGTGATCTAGAGCAACTAAGAGCCCGTAGAATAAACTACGGATGGAAAGGGGTGCTAATACCTTCCCTTTTCATAACCATTCTCCGAACTCGTAATCTAACGAAGGTCTTTTTCTGTTACTTTTACCTTCCCTTAATTGGATAAAAATAAAAGTTGGTGGCGACTCTTGCTATCCGCACATTTGGATACAAAAAATCCTAAAAAGTCAGTTCACCGTATCACAGCTGCAACAACCCATACAATTTCTGATGTTCAATCTTAGACTTCTGACAGATCAAACAAGAATACACAAATTCTGCAATATCTTTCTTCATACCAGACCACCAAAACAACATTCTCAAATCTTGATACATCCTAGTAGCACCAGGATGAATACTCAAACCACTATGATGTCCTTCATAAAGAATTCTCTTCCTCAAATATCCAAAATAAGGAATGCAAACTCTATCACTACACTTCATGATACCATTCTCGTCAATCTGAAAATTACCACCTCGACCTTGATTGATCAACGTCATCTTATCCACCAAAACCAAATCAAATTTATGACCTTATCGAATCTCTTCCAAAGTACCACTAGGAAGCTTAAACATACCAAGATTTTAACACACGAAGAAGTCGCTTCACAAACCAAACTCAAATCTCGAAATTGCTCAAGCAAATCCAACTGTCGCACCATCAACATCGACATATGCAAAGACTTCCTACTCAAAGCATCAACTACAACATTTTCTTTACCCAAATGATAATTCAAACCAAATTCATAATCCTTCAAGAATTGCAACCATCTTCTTTGCCTCATGTTCAAGTCTTTCTGATCAAACAGATACTTCAAACTCTTATGATCACTAAACACTTCAAGTCTAGAACCAAACAATTAATGCCTCCAAATCTTCAAAACAAACACAATTGCGGCCAACTCTAAATCACGCGTAAGATAATTCCTATCATGAACTTTAAGTTGCCTCGAAGCATAAGCTACCACTTGCCGATTTTGCATCAATACACCTCCCAAACCCATCAATGAAGCATCACAATATACCACAAATGGTTCATTCGGATTAGGCAAAATCAAAATAGGAGCGATAATCAACCTTCTCTTAAGCTCTTGAAAATTAGCCTCACATTGAAACGTCCAAACAAAAGCTTCGCCTTTCCTTGTCAAATGCATCAAAGGTAACACCAACTTAGAAAATCCTTCAATGAACTTACGATAATAACCAGCCAAACAAAGAAAACTAATAATCTCAGAAACAGATTTTGGAGCCTCCCATTGAGATACAACCTCAACCTTCGAAGGATCCATAGAAATACCACCACTTGAAATCACATGCCCAGAGAAACTCACTTCCTTCAACCAAAACTCACACTTATAAAGCTTAACATACAACTTCTACTATTTTAGCACAAATAACACAATCCTCAAATGCTCAGCATGATCTTCTTCACTCTTTGAATAAATCAAAATATCATCAATGAACACAACAACAAACTTATCTAGATACTCATGAAATATCTTATTCATATATTCCATAAATATACCATGAGCATTAGTCACACCAAACGGCATTACAAAATACTCATAGTGACCATAACTTGTCCTAAAAGCAGTTTTCTGAATATCCTCATCTTTCACACGAATCTGATGATACCCAGACCTCAAATAAATCTTATTAAAAACACAAGCACCCACCAATTGATCCATCAAATCATCAATCCTCAGAAGTGGATACTTTTCTTAATAGTCGCCTTGTTCAATTGTCTATATAACCAACACACAACCTCATAAAACCTTCCTTCTTCTTAACCAACAAAATAGGTCTACCCCACGAAGATACACTCGGACGAATAAACCTCTTCTCAAGAAAATCCTCAAGTTGACTCTTCAACTCTTTCAACTCAGAAGCAGACATCTGATACGGAGCCATCGAAACAGGACTATTTCCAAGAACTAAATCAATCGAAAAATCAACTTTACGCTCAGGCGGAAAATCGCTTACATCTTCAGGAAATACCTCAGGAAAATCACGAATAATAGGCAATTCACCCATAGTTTGTTTCTCACCGGGATCCAACGTTGCCAACAAAGCAAACAACACAACACCATCTTTCAAGGATTCATCCACTTGCTTAGTGGATAAAAACAAATCCCTCTCAATACCAGAATCAAGACAGACAATCGACTTGTCAAAATAGTTGATAAAAATATGATTGTATTCCAACCAGTTCATACCAAGAATCACATCCAATTGATCTAACGTAAGACAAACTAAATCCATCCAAAAATCTCTACCAAAAATACTCAACGGAAAATTCAAACATGTAATAGAAGTACACACAGAACCCATAGCAAGAGTATCATATTTCCATGCATAATAGACAATTCAAGATTCAACCTCTTAACACAATTCAAAGAAATAAAAGAATGTGTTGCACCGATATCAATGATAGCAATCAAAGGTGTACCATAATAAAGCACGTACCTCAGATTATTCTATCCTCAACAGCGGTCTCAACACCTGACAATGCAAATAGTTTCCCTCTAGCTTGCTCTTTTTTTGGCTTATCACACTTGGTACTAATGTGTCCTTACTCACCACAATTGTAACGAGTCACATTCGAACCAAACTTGCAATCAACAGCTTTGTGACCCATCTTGCCACACTGAAATCATTTTCCAACATCCTTTCCACAATCAGAAGCACGATGCCCTTCCAAACCACACTTGAAGCACTTAATCGGAGTAGAAACTCCACTCACTTGACTTCTTGCCATTACCAGCTTGATGTTTTCTCTTGTCACCATACGACTTTCCACAAAATTGACCTTTTCCTTTCCTATCACTCAAATGTTTGTAATAAGAAACACTATCCCTATTATCTTCATCAAAAATCCTACTCTTGTTCACCAACTCAGCAAAACGAGCAATATGATGATAACCAATAGCCTACTTGATATCAGGTCTAAAACCATTCACAAACTTCAGACACTTAGATCTTTCAGCATTTATAGTATTGTAATCAGGACAATGCTTAATCATCTCCTAAAATCTTGCAGTATGCTCAACTACAGTTCCAATACCCTACTTCAGTTCAAGAAATTTCACCTCTTTCTTGCCACTAGGGGTGGGAATAGGTGAGGCCAGCCTACAGGGGCCTATAGCCTAGCCTATATGAGGCCAGGCCAGGCCAGACTTAGGCTTTTTCAAAAGCCTATTTAATTAATAGGTCAGACTTAGGCTATTAAAAAGGCCTATGAAACCTTATAGGTGGTATATATATATATATATATATATATATATATATATATATATATATATATATATATATATATATATATATATATATATATATATATATATATTGAAAATAGTCTAAATAAGTTGGTCTATATATATATATATATATATATATATATATATATATATATATATATATATATATATATATATATATATAGATAAAATGCTAAATAGACTGACACATATATGCATATATATTAGAAAAAAATGCTAAATAGGTTGGCCTATATGTGCATATATAGGTCGACCTATAAAACTTCTTAAGTAATATAAATTTATTGAAAAACCTAATGAGAAATAGGCTTTCAGGCCAGACTAGGCTAAAAAATTGAGCCTATAGTAAGCCATAGGTCAGACTCAGGCCTTGTAAGTTTATCGTAGGCCAGGCCCAGGCCTTAGAAAGTCTAGCCTAGCCTATTTTCACCCCTACTTGCCACACACATCTTCCGAAAAATAATTCTCTAGAAAAGCAGCACAGAAAAGATCCCAATTAACCTCAATACCTTCCTCATCAAACTTCTGAACAATGTTGCTCCACCAATCTTCAGCTTCCTTCTCCAGCATATGGGTACCAAACTGCACCATCTACGCATCAGTACAATTCATAACTCTGAAGATCTTCTCATTGCTTTCATCCACTCTTGCACCTTGTCAGGTTCATTCTCTCCCTCAAATATATGAGGATTGTTCCTCTGAAACTTTCCCAAAGCAAGAAACTCATCACCCTCATCTCTATGACCAACATTAGCCTAGGAAATCTGCCCAAGAGATCTAGTCAGCATCCTCAAGGCTTCAACAATAGCATCATCATTCCTTCTAGCAACCATCTTCCTAAGACATCCAAAAAAAAACAGACAATAGTATCGATCGTGTCAGATACACAAATCAAATACAACAGGAATTAGAATCATTAATAACGTAGCCAAATCTGACCAACCAGCCTCTGATACCACTATTGTACCACCCCTTTTCTATCCATAATAAATATAGCATATATCAGAGTAATTTATCACGCATATCATAAAAGGCGTCACAATTGTTACCCAAATATTCACAAATACCAAATTGCATATTGGTCATGATCATAACACGTATTCAAATTCATGTTTCCATATAATAATGTGAAGCATGCATCTCACAGCGGAATAATTAATTCATCAACAAAATATAAATGATTAATATCCCATACAACCAATCATGTCACGAGTACTAGGAACCAATGCCAATTATCATAACATCTCATAAATATCCAAATAAAAGAGAGTGATAACAAATATCTCTCAAAACAAGTCATAACACGAATTCAAACATAATCACCCATGTTACATAGACTAGAGCAATGAATCACTACCTAAGGAAAATAGATAAAATAAGCTAAGTTTCTCCACTAGTCTCGTGCAAAGCACCACTATCCTCGGGACCTGCATGTTACCCACATAGAGGCAACATCACAATAGAAGGGTGAGAATTCACATCATTATCGAAATGTATATAAATTGGAAGTAATATAGAAACAACATCTATTAAAGAATTCTCCACACTTTATGTGATATTCCATAAAATAAGATTTCACAATTCAAATAGAAATGAATATCATTATACAAATAATCCAAGTATAACATATCCACATTTATCACATATAGTATAAATGTCAGCAACACAATCAATCAAATGATTCACATATCCAGTTTTCACGTTTTCCAACATAAAACATACATTCTTTAATGACACATGAGACATTAATGCAACATGACTCGTGCATGTGGTATCATCATGAACGTCAAACTCACCTCGCTTTCGATTCAATAACTTAGAACCAAAACCACGCTTCCGATTCGGACAAGACAAAGCCCACCAATATGAACATATAGTTCACAGCTTCTTTTTCTATATATGATCAAGCACATTGTGAACCCAAAGTTTCATTGCCTATGTTTCCACTTAAGGATCAAAGCCATCAATACCGGAGTTCCAACTCCCCATGAATGCATGTGCAATTAACTGACAACATATGCAATTAAGATTTTCACCAACCTTAATTATTCAAGCATATCACAATAATTCAACATTTTGAATTATCACCTCTTTTGCATAACATCATGTTTCATCATCAATAAAAAATACACATATCATTTACTATCATCACACATGATAAATAACACATAGTATACAAGCCAACACATGTTATGCTCAACAATTCACCAAAACATAACATACATGTACTAATTTCATGTTACTTGAATTCATTGAAACCGCATCTAAAACCAATCCCAAACTCATCAAAACAATTATTAGAATTCATGTAAATTAATGATAAATCATAAGCAAACAATCCCCTAAACCATTCATGCATAATTAAAAAAAATAAAAAATTCTGCATACAGGCACCCGCGCTAAGGGCAATCCTGACCGCTGAGTAGCCTCACTTTTATGCAGAAAAATTTGCAGCCAAACAGCTCTGCACCAACACGAATTTCTCCCACCAAAAACAGTTTCAATGCTCATTTATCACTAATTAAACATCATCTAACACGTACACATCATAGGGAACCTATTTATAACATCAAATCTAGTTTTTCTCATTATAAACCCCAAATTCCCAATTCAATTTTGAGATAACAAAAATCTAGAAATTGATATACCCAATCCTATAGCATGTTACTAATCACCACCCTATAACACACAAATAAATAATAATGAAGATTCTCCCCCTTACCTCTTGTAGATTTAGCTTCTAGGGTTCCTCCTCTTCTCTTCTCTTTTCCTCTTCCCTTCTCTTCTTTTTCCTCTTTCTCTTCTTTTCTCCAAATGATAACTCTAATCTCTATTTCCTATAAACCCTTACTAACTAGTAAGCTCTATTTGGACTTAGAAAATAACATCTCCTTATTACTTCTATTCATTATAATTAGGCTCAACACCAACAAGTATTATTTATACTCATAAAATCCAATTATTCAAATAACACATATTCAAATAATCTAATTATTCATCAATTCACACTATTTAATTAATTATCATATAATATAATAAATAGTTAATAAATAACTATTAAAATTTGGAATGTTACATACTCAACCTCATCACTATCCCATACAAGATCCGTCCATAAAATGTTTATCGTCTCTTACATTTCTTTCACCACATATCACTTGCATCTCATCCCAACATTTTTGTTAATGTGAAATTGACATAGAAAATTAATTGTTTTAGGAAACACAGTTTCTACCGCTTTCATCAAAGCAAGATCTCTATCCGTCAAAATCACTTATGGACACAAATCTTTCTTCACAAACAATTCCTTCAACTTCTCTAAGACCTAACAAAAACTATCTGTTTGCTCAGACTCCATATAAGCAAATGTCAACTCGGTTGATGTTATGCCAACAATTTCAAACAGAGGTTGTCTATATTTATTTGTCTTATAAGTTTTATTCATAATTAACACAATAGGAAAAATATTCAGCAACTTAAATGATTCTGGATGTGCCCAAAAAATATCTCTCACAACTTTTGAGTCATCTCCTTTCTACTCCAGTAGACATAGGTTGCATCCTCTATGAGCTTTAGCAAATGTTGTATCTCACTTCTTGGATCTCTTATCTTTTTTTCTATCCACACTCTTCTGTTTATATATTTACGTGATCTGAGTGGCATTTTCAGGATCCCGCTCTTCCAAGGAAAGCAATATGTGTCTAGGTGGAACATGTCTCTTTATCAAATAAAAAACATGTTGTTATCATCTGAGGTAAACCTACCAACAAACGCATGACCTTCAAGCCTATATGGTAATCCATGATTATGAACTCCACATTTTATATCAACCTTCCATCCAGACCTATCTTTGACGGCGTCGACCTGATTTTGAATGGACATCCACATCTCTTAGTCTCACTTTGAATTTCACTTTTATCCTTGTATTTATCCCCTTGATCACACCCAAATATTATTTTGTTACTTCTTATCCTCTTGTCGGTTTCAGTGTCTAAATGCTTGATAATAACAATGATTTTATTTCTGATTCCAACCTCTTTGATCTACCTTGTAACCTCTTCTCGTGTATTGAATGTTTGTGTGGTGGATAATACATCAGTGGTATCTACGAAAGACTCGTTTTTTTGGCAAACTTGAATTGTAATTTCCATACCTGAAAAGGAAAAAAAATTAAATATGTGCACTTGAGAACTTTACATAAGTGTTCCGATTTAGATTTTAGGACAAACCGGAACACTTAGGAAAATGTTCCGGTTTACACAACTTTATTTCGGAAGACTTTTCAAAAGTGTCGCGGTTTATATAAATTTCCACTTTAAAATCGGAACATGTATATGTACATCGGCTTCTTTGAACTCTTCCGAAACAGATCTGTTGGAATGCAATTTTTAAATATTTTGATGAATAGTTAAAAGTGAAATAGTAAAATGATTAAAATCTATCAATGATAAATTTGTCATTTTTATAAAATTGTAAATATACAAATACTGAAGTAGGGGTACACAATAATTTTTTAAAATCGCAATCTAACCCGTCATATTTTATGGGTGGACGGGCAAGCTTAGTGAACCATTGTCCATTCCTTAATTTTGATACGGTCCCTCCATTTTTTTTTTTTATCTTCATTATTATGACATATTAATTAATCAATTAAATCTATTAATTTAGTCACATATTTTATGTATCATTAATAATATTAATGTCAAATTAAATAGTATTTAGTAACTTTAAAAGGGAAAATCAATAAATATAAAATTAAAAGGTGCAGAAATTAAATAAAATTAAAAGGTCAAAAAGTTAAAATAGAAATTAACAGCTTTGACAGATATTAGCTGTAACGATTTTTGATTCTAATTCTGATAGGTACTTAGAGTGTAACCTTCTACTAATTGGTTTCAATTTCATAAACCGAAATTAAGCATTACCAATCACATAACCAATGGTGCATTATACTGATGAACCTCCATCTAATCACGATATTTCTAATCAAGATTTTAACCGTTATGGACATTTTGTCGATCAACTTCACACCCAAATTAATCAGGTTTTTTATAATTCCTTATTTTATCATCAATCAAATTCTCTTTAGCTTGATCGATTGAATATTGAAATACAAAAATTGTACAAAATTGTCACCTAAAGGCTTTCGTGATTTTGATTGGTACAAGTGTCGTGTTGCGACACTGATTGTGATCGCCGTGATGTAAATTAACATAATATTTTTTGGCCGATTTCGTGGCGGCAGACGGTTTTTTAAAACCCTGGAAAATATTGCATAATTCTTTGTTGAATTTCTTGATTAGGCTTTAAAGGTTTATGATCACGATAAACCCTAGATAAATTTGGGCTCTATATATCAAGAATAAACCCTAGATAGTTAGTTATCTGGTTTATGATCACGATAAACCCTAGATAAAATTGGGTTCCATATATCAAGAATAAACCCTAGATAGTTAGTTATCTGGTTTTTATTTGTTAATATATCATTTATCAATTTGTTAAGCATTAACTTGCTGCTATGCATTGGTGTGTCTGTGAGTTCAAATTTTGATCATTATTTGTGTTGCTTGATGAGTGTAGCTTGAGAACCAAGTAACAGAGGTGGAACAGTTCTACCAATCTACTGATGTGCAAAGCAATGATTGCAAAACCAAAGGCTGGAAGAAGCCTCCTACTGGATCTAAGAAGCCGCTGCAACATGCTTCCGAAGAAATCATGCGTCATGTTTCCAAAATTATAACTGAGGCAAGTGATGTTAAATAACAGCGGTTTGAACAATTCGCTATTCTTGCATGATGCACTATTTAATACTACAGATTATTGTCAAAGAATAGCTATAGCAGCACTATAACATTGCTATGCCACAGAATTTGAACAAAACTTTATTTTCTGTCATAGCTCAATAATGATTCATTTTCTTTTTCTCAGATAACTCGGCATGAATGGGCATGGCCCTTTTTGGAACCTGTAGATGTTAAAGGTCTTAACCTTTATGATTATTATGAGGTATTTTTTTCTTCATTTTTAAGCTTTTCTATTGACTTATACCATAACTATATTCATTACATAAATGGTTTAGATATTTGCTTCGTCAATGTTATGACTCTGTAGCACTGACATGGCAGCATCTCTGAAAAAATATGTGTGTCCGTGTTAATGTGAACGTCCAAAATTGACACCAACATTTGTAGTACTAGTACTAGTGGTGGCCTTGCCGAGCTTGTTATTTATCTATTTTATCATAGCTCTCTGCTAACTCTTCTTTCAAAACCAATTTGTTTGTTTTTCTTTCCATAGATCATTGAACAGCCTATGGATTTTAGCACAATAAAAAGAAAAATGAATGCTAAAGATGGCGCTGGTTATAAAAATGTGAGGGAGATATATGCTGATGTAAGGCTGATTTTTAATAATGCAATGAAGTACAACGATGAAACCCATGATGTCCATCAGATGGCCGAGACCTTGCTGGACGAATTTGAGAAGAAATGGTCGCATCTTTCGCCTAAACTCACTAAATTGGTAATTTTGATTTATTTATTTTCAGATGAATGAAACTTGCTTTGTCTGTAGCTACATTATCTTTCTATATTTGATTATTTCAGGAGAGTGAACTATCAAAGGAAGCACAAGAAAATTTGAACAAAAAGCTTGCTCAAGAAGCCACTTATGCTAACATGACTATGAAATTAAGCGATGAGGTTGGTTCATTATTTTTTACAAAGTTCAGTTTAAACTTTAAAATCGACTGATGTATGTTACTTAGAAGAAGTACTTCAGATGGCTAATTTGTACATTTAATTTATGTTGTTCCAGTTGTCTAAGGCTGATAAGGCTTTGACGAATCTCAAATCAATAATGATTGCAAAGTGCAGGTTTGTGAAAGTCGAACTTCAGTAAAATAGTGCTACATATCATCTGTTAGTTTAGTGTTTAATCGCGCAACGAAATTGTCCTTTTCTAGAACACCCTTCCGTTCACACAATCACAGTTCACAACATTGTCACTGATCTGAATTGTCTAACCAAGATTAGACGATCCACAGTTTGACTTTGTATGTGTAAACGGTGATTGGCCCGATGGTCTTTATTTGAATGACTGCATCAGATGTATGATTGGAGTTTATAGCAACTAGTTACCATTTAGTTTGCTCTTTTAAACAAGTAACTGAGATTTTGTTATTGATTTTCTTTTGTACTGTTTGGTTGTTGACAATACTTTAGGAAACTGTCATCTATGGAGAAATCGTTACTTGCAAAGGACATCACTAAATTGTCTCCTGATAACCTCGGCAAGGCATTAGAGATAGTTAATGAGAATAATCCAAATTTCCAAGTTAGTAGGGAAGACGTTACCCTTGATCTCGACTCTCAGGTTTGTCATGTTATTTTCTTTCCATGCTAATGTTGTTTGCTTTCCTTCATTTTCTAAACTTGTCTGTAAAGTTTTGATTTTGTTTAGCAAATGTTATTTAGCCACTCACTAATTTTGTATCATTGTAATCTATAGAGCAACTACGCATTGTGGAGACTGTATATGTTTGTGAAAAACGCACTAGAACTTCAAGAAGCATCAAGCGGGATTACGCACGTAGACAACATTGAGGAAAAGGAAGTGATTACTCGTGCAGACAACATTGAGGAAGAGAAAAAACCCGATGTCAAAAGGAGGAGAATGATATGATTCTCTTGCTAATGACATGTCATAAGGACCTGGAAAAATGATTGGTATCACATTTGCAAACATCAATATATGATGATGCTTTTCAAGTTTAGTAGAGGAAGTCAAATCCTCAACATTATTATGGCGTTTTGATTTTATGGCTTATAACTTGTGTCATAAAGTATTTCTGAGTAGTTTTGAACTTTTATATAAAGAAAAGAGATAGTAATGTTTTTTTTCTTTCTAAAACACTTTTATTGAGTGTTGGTGTATTGAATTGAGATTAATGCAAATAATGTTAGGTAGAGGGCATAATGTATTGAGAATTTAAACTCACCATATTCATTATCATTTTGAACAATTTGTTTTACAAATGAAGCAATGAATTTGTAAGGGAGGGAGAACAAGATTTCTATCCTCAGTACATGTTAGCAATTGCTGATATAAAATGATAGGGTTGTAATAATGTTTGGCATTGGGCAAAAATCACTGTCACACCATGCGTCTTAGCAGATCTCAAGACGTGAGGTGGCGGTGAGTTTTCGTTTGCCAAACACACAATAAGTATAGCAACTAGATTTTAGAGTGTTTGGATAGGTGTTGTAATTGCCAAAAGCACGATAAACTTACTCAATAATATAGTTTTGTAGCATCTCAATTTTTACGGTGGCATATCTTTGAATCAATGTATTTTTTAATTCAAAATCGATTTAAATTGCACCGAAAACATCTCTATTATTTATCATAGAAAAAATATATGGAGTTTTTTCTTCTACATTGCATTTAGTGATAAATTTAGAAATGGATTTTGTAGCGCACCACCCTATAAAAATTCCAAAATGTCTTTTAGAAAATTAGAAATATATTTTTGATATACACTCGTTTTTGAAATATTTGAACGGAATCGTTTCTGAAATATTTGAGTGGAACCGGAAATTCGATATGCACTATATTTTAAAATATTTGACTCGAAAATCTGGTATGCATTATATTTTAAAATATTTGACTGGAAATATATTTTCGGTTCTATATTAAATAAGAAAGTCATTAATTTTTTTGTTAATTTTGTAATATATTATAAGATGTTCCAATATTACCCTTTTTAAAGTCCCAATTAAAATCTCTTTTTTCTAAATATCAATATCATAAATTAATTATTATGATTCTAAATATCAGTATTATAAGTTAATTATTATGATTTGAGGATGAAATATCTAGATTTAATCATGATTTGATAATAGAATATCTAAACTACAATTATTTAATCAACGAAAAAATTACGTGTTTTTTTAATTTATGGGATGAAAACCGGAAATATATTTTCGGTTCCATATTAAATAAGGAAGTCTTTAATTTTTTGTTAATTTTGTAAATATATTATAAGATGTTCCAATATTACCCTTTTTAAAGTCGTAGTCAACATCTTTTTTTACAAATATCATAAATTAATCATTATGATTTGAGGGTGGAGTATCTAGATTTAATCATGATTTGATAATGGAATATCTAAACTACAATTATTTAATCAAGGAAAAACTTATGTGTTTTTCAATTTATCATCATTAATAAAAAAACTTAAATTCACTGCATTGGAATACAACATTCATCGAAATATAAAAATTGTAGAAAAAAGAAATGGAATAAGGGCATTTTAGGAAGAAAAAAATTAATTGTACATTGAAATTACAAAACGACTTGCATTTTAGCACAAATTTTTTATGGCATATAATGAAAAATGGAAGGAGTAATGTAATATTAAGAGTTTATTTCAAATTTAGTCTCACATACCGGAAATATACTTCCGATTTACATTCAATCTTTTTCAACGTGATTTGCATGATAAAGGGTGTGAATCGTAAGTATATTTCGGTTCCAAATTTATTTCAAATTTGGTCTCATATACACGCTTTATTGAAATATTACATAAAATTTAAAACTAAAAATATACTTCCAATTTAAAAAGGGTGCTTAGCAAAAGTTTATTTTTGATTTTCCAAAGACAAATTAAATTTCACAAAAATGGCTAAAGAATGACATGAGTTGGTTAAGAAATCCACAATTTAGAAATTTAAATGAGTGGAATAAAATCATATTTTATATGTTTATGAGTTTGGAGAAAAAAGAAGTGAAGGGCTTTGAATTTAAAATTAAAAAAAAATTATTTTATATGGAATAATAAAAGAGTGTTTATCATTCTCATCTTTTTAATTTTTAAAATTCTTCTTGTTTAAATAAGCGTTACGTATTGAAAAGAAAAAGAGAGAGAACTACAAAGGATGAGGGATAATGACCAAAATCCTCAAAGTATAAGAAAAGGTTAGGAGAATCTATAGTTAGGCAAGCCTAACATATTTTTAACTAACTCGCTTAGGGAATTATTTTACCAAGTGAAAGCGCAAATAGTTAAACCAATAGAGACATGTATGTTTGCACAATAATTTTTTTTTTGTTCGAAGGCCAAAAAAAGAAAAGAATTATAAAATAGCATTATTGGAAGCAACAATTCCAGTGACATCATATCCGAGATAGTTATGTAAAAAAGAGGGGGTTCATTATAAATAACAAACTTCCTGTTAATATAAGAATGCTTTGCGAGATAGTCTGCACAAAAATTAGCAATGCGATAGACATGGGAAACCACCACAATATCGAATTCCGACATAACCACCAAAATTTTGCGCAGGATAGCAACACAATCCACCTGACCCACTTTTCTCTCCTCTATAGTTTTGACCACCATTGAAGCATCAACATTAATTTCAATACACTTGTGACCTCTACGAATGACTAAATTAATCTCTTCCAAAACTCCCCGAAATTCCGCAAACATAGCACTACATCTTCCCAAAAACTTACTAAAACCTCTCATCCACAAGCCATTGTGCTCTCTTAACACTCCACCACACCCACCCAAACAGTTATTATCCCTGGCTCCATCAGTGTTCAATTTAATCATGCTCCTGATAGGCGGTGTCCAGCCATTTCTCGCTCTCGAATAATCCTCCTCACGGACTACTTTGTAGAGATTCATCGCGTGTCTATAATCTTCACCCCTCTTCAAAATCTGAACAATGGGATCTGGGGGTCTTCGATAATTATCATTATGTTCTTCTAAGTTTCTCCACGACCAAATAGCATGACAAGATGTAATCCAAATATTACTACAGTCTACTTCTCGGTTACCACAGTAGTTAAGATTCAGCTTTATCCAAGCATTCATATCCACTGTAAAGAACTCAGTAGCCACCTCTCTAGGAACCAGGCTCTTCCAAATTTGACTGATTTTAGTGAAATCCCTTAACGCATGGATGCTCGTTTTGCACACATTACTGCATAACTCGCAAGCAGCGCTCCCAAGCCCCTTCTGATTTTTGCTGTAGTTTGTAGGGGTGTAAGCGGTTCAGAAAAAACCAATTAAACCGACCATCCAAACCAAACCAAACCGAAGAAAAACTGAATTTTTTTGGTTCGGTTAAAAAAACAAACCAAACCAATTAAAACTGAGGTGGTTTGGTTTGGTTCTCGATTTTTGTTTTTAAGAACTGTCAAACCGATGAACTGAACCGATGACTATAAATACCTACTTAATCTTTTATTTAGCTCATTTTTAAGCCCAAAATATGTATCGGCCCAACACTTTTTTTTTTACACTTTCTTTATTTCAATAAAATATGTAGGCAAAATCAAACTCCAAACATAAAAATAGAAATGCCAAGCCATAAAAACTTACTCTCGTCAAACTGCTACTATGGTTGTCCGCCAGCACACTTTCTCTCGCTATCGTCATTCTTATAGGTTATGATTTCCTTATTTGTGTTCAAGTTCTCTTTGTTAGTTTTTTTTTATTACCTTTTATGTTTCTTCTTCAACGAATTTTCTTCTAATCTTATTACAAAATAGTTTTTATGTGTGTTCGATGTGTGAAACGTGTTAATTATGTGTATTGAAACCTTTTGCTTAATTTTTGTCCTTTATTTGTTAAGCTTTCAAATCTCTTCCAAACCTTTTCATACAAGTGCCAACTTTTATATTCAATAGTGAACTTATTTCATGGCGTATGAAAATTATATCAATACTTCGTATGGATGAAGAACAACTTGTAGGTTGTTTGAAAAGTATAGTATGAAATATATTATATGAAATGTATTATTTGAAGAAAAAAAAGAAGTATAAAATATAACAAAAACATGATAGCAAATAATACACTGATGAATATAATAGTTACTAGTTAGAAAAGAAGTGTCGAAAATCGATCAACCAAACCAAACCGAATCAAATGGGTTAGTTTGATTTGGTTCTATTTTTAAAAAACATTAAAAATCGAACCAAACCAAACCGATAGAGATATCTTCGGTTCGAATTTTTTATACCAAAAATCGGTTCAAACCGAACCGATTACACCCCTAGTAGTTTGTCAGCAGCCTGTTATATTTCAAAATCCACAAAAATGTTTTACATCTTTTTGGAACAATCGTTTTCCATATTCTCTTCCAATCACTATCCTCTCGATCCAAGCTATGACCCTGTTGGCTGAAGATTTTGATATATATGGTTCGAAGTAGAAATCTCAAATTCGAAACGAAATGATGTTAGTGTTCGTTGGAACAAAGTGAATGTCACAGTTCGGAATGGGAGAAATGGCTTTTCGAAATAGACATACTAAAGCTCGGAGCTTCGAATGGCAGTTATGATGATATATGTAAAAGAAGTTTCGAAGTGGTAATAAGGTTGTGTCTGTGAAGTGAGTTCGAAGCGAAGATAGCCACAGCATTTGAAATTCAAACGCGAGCGGGATAATTGGAAGTTAGAATATATGTGTTGGAGACGGTTCGAAGACGCGTGGAAGCTAGAGAAGCGCAGTGTCCTGCATGTTCTGAACGTGGCAAGATCTCATAAGTCAGACCGTTATGGTCGAAGTAGTATAAATAGAAGTCTTAGTGTTAGGATTTCGGGTGTCATATCTATTGTACAAAATTCAGTAAACATTCAAAATATCACATGGCTAGGGAAACGAATGCTCGAACAATGTATGTATGATTGCACCAAAACCTTTATAATTCAGTAAAAGCATCTTTATCTTCCCAGTTTATCCTTTATCTTCGCATCAATTTCTTTTACATATCTTTACATTCAAAGCCATTTAACTACTTTCTGCATTTAAACGTTTTCTTCTATTTCGAAGTCCTTTACATTTCAGAAATCTTTTACATTCATGTCTTTTACATTCCAGATGTCTTTTACATTTCATGCTCTTACTTTAAAAGTCTTTTACATTTAAAAGTTATTTAAGTATTCCTGCACTTACACTTTTCTTTGTAAATCGAATCTTTATTTATTTACTCATTCAAGTCAATATTATGTTTCTTTATTTAGTCATGGCATCAAGTTATTTAACACTGCAATCGGAATACATTGGACATACATAAAACACTCTAAATATAAGTCTTAAACATTAATACTAGTTTAGTTATTAAATATATCCAAACGACCAATACCCCATAGGATCAATCTAGTCGATCCTGCAAGTTACCAGAGGAATTGAATAACAATCATAAAGCTTATTCGATAGTTTGGAGGACTAGCGGTTGTTTCACCAGAAATCACTGTGAACAGACCCTCAATAATGTTATACATTGCCTTGACATAATATTCATTGATTCCCACTTCTACAAAACAAAAAACGTCAAGACAATCCTCCATAATAAGAGGCACAATAGCTTTCAATATGTCCATCAAACTGGTCGGCATCCAGGACTCCAGCAGTTGAAAGTTCCAGTCTCCATTCAGATTCACCAGATCAGAAACTTTAGCATCCTTTACCACCACAAAAATATAAGTATTACGATCGCTCACCCTACAATCATGTTTTAACCAGACATCATCCCAGACACTAATGCTTTGACCATCACCAATAACCCATATACCAACGTTCAACATCGTTGGCAAAGATTTGTCTATATCCTTCCAGAGACTCGAATCCGAAGGTTTTCTAGGTCTGACAATCCCTATCATCCCTAATATTGTATTTGCTTCTTAAAATCTTGCACCATAGGTCATTTGCCTTATTGTACATAGACTATCCCAGTTTCATCAAACACACTTGATTCAGAACATGAAGGTTGTGCAGGCCTGTCCCTTCTAATTGCTTAGGTAGAGTAACCTTGTCCCAAGCAAGGGCATGGATTTTACGTTTGTCACTTGTGTCTCCCCGCACAAACTTTCTTTGAAAAGCCTCGATATCATAAATACAAGAGGCAGGGAGCTTATTTGTTATCATTGGGTATAGAGGAATAACTTCAATGATGCTCTCTGCCAAGGTAAGTCTCCCTACAAGTGAAAGATTATTTCTCTTCCAGTAATTGAGCTTCGCAGCAACCTGATCAACAATGTACTGTAAATCATGTCTCTTAAGCTTCGCCCCACTCAAGGGCACCCCAAGATACTTGCCAAAACTGGTAGTGCCTCGGAATTTGGAAAAATGTTGCAGTTTCGATTGCATACTTATAGGAACATTCTTCGAAAATAAGATGCTTATTTTTTCCTTGTTGATTTCCTGTCCAAACATTTGACCAAAGGTATCTAGAATATCAATAACACAAGCCATATTAGCTTCAGTGGCCTCTCAAAAAATTAGAAGGTCGTCCACAAACATAAGATGAGAAATTATAATGTCATTCCTCCCCACCTTGTCACCTTTTCATTTCTTGTTCACCACGGCTTCTTCAATTAAGTGAGATAATTTGTCCGTGCATAAGACAAATAAATAAGGAGAAATCATATCTCCTTTGTGAGTGCCTATTTGAGGGCGGAAAACTCACTTCTAGCATTATTCCAATTTACATTAGTTTCAACACTAGTAACCGAATGCGTGATCACGTTTCTCATGTTTTCTGGAATTTGAATTTCCTGAAGAACTCTCCAAATACATTCCTAACTCAAATTGTCATAAACTTTAGAAAAATCTAATTTAATGGCAAAAGATCCTATTTTCCCTTTCTTTTTTCCTATAGTATGCATGACCTCTCCAGCTACAATAATGTTTTCATGAATGAGTCTTCATGGGACAAAACCGGTATGAAATGGAGATATAAGATTATCCATGTGCATTTTCAATCTTCCAACAACTATCTTACTAAAGACTTTGTAAATGGAATTACATAGAGATATCAGTCTAAACTCAGAGACCAAGCTAGGCTTCTCAACTTTCAGGATAAAGTAGATATTCATTTTATTTACTCGAGCAATATCAATTGGATTCTTACACATGTTGCTCACCACATCATCAACACTCTCTCCAACAACTCCCCAAGATTTTTGGTAAAATCCTGCAGGGAAACCATCAGGCCCTGGAGCCTTCCAAGGTTTCATGTCGAAAATGACTTTTCTCACTTCTTCTTTACTAACATCATCATCTAACTTGCCAATATCTTCCTCAAGCAATCTGGGATAAGAAATTGTAGTCTGCTTCCAAATGATCCATATGCTTCCAATAGAAAACAAATTTTTGTAAAAGTTATTCACAAGGCCTTTAATTTGCTCCCTATCCTTAATCCAAAGTCGATTATCATCCTTAATCATGTAAACTTTATTTTTTCTTCTCTTGTTAATAGTTTTCAAATGATAATATTTTGTATTTCGATCCTCATCAACAAGCCAATGAGCACGGGACCTTTGAAACCACATAAGCTCCTCTTGGTGCAGAATTAATTTGAGATTTCTTTGCTATTTTTTTTCCAACCTAAGCACACCTGAAGTTGTGTGTTTCTCATAAATATTTATTTGAATACCATACAACCGAGCCATAAGCCTTCGCTTTAATTTTTGAGCATGCTGCACCGAACAAATATTCCACTCTTTAGTATCAATCTCAGTTCTGTTTAAATTTTGCAGAAAGTCATCTTGCTTGTCCCAAAAACTTCTGACTCTATCAATATAGTTATGATCCACCAACCAAGCACTCTCAAAACGAAAAGGTTTTGGAATCCTAACAAAATTACTTCCAGTAATAGCAATCATGATGGGATGATGATCGGAGAATTCCACGCGAGTAAGGAATTTAACAAAAGCTTCTGAGAAAAGCAATCTCCACTCTTCATTACTAAACGCTTTATCCAATCTCTCATAAATATGTTGGCCACCATGAAAAACATGCCCTCTCCAAGTAAACTTAGGTCCGTTAGCACCAAGATTAGAAAGATTACAATTATCCACAGTCTCACGAAACACACTACATTTACGAGTCGAGACTGGACCACCACCTTTCTTTTTATTAGCACCAGCTATGTCATTAAAGTCACTAGCAACAAGACAAGGGAACTGATTACTTTCAGCTATATTTTTCATGCAATCCCACAGCATCTGTCGAGAACTTGCATTAGGGCTAGCATAAATTATAGTGAACCTCCACTCATGCCCTTGTTTATTTACAATTTTCATATGAATAAATTGATCTCCTCTACTTATCATATTGACCTGCAAATTATCATCTTTGAATGCCACTAGAATACCCCCTGCATAACCAAGATTTTATACATCTAGAAAGTACTGAAAACCAAGATCATTTAGTGGGCGGTGCAATTTTTTTGGATCATACCTTGTCTCCATAACAACAAAATTTTCAGGCTTGTAGATATCATTGCAATATTTACAAACCTAAAAAATCGTTACTCGCAGCACCTCTACAATTCCAGACTATGATGTTTATTTGTGCAACCATCATAAACTAATTGATAAAAAGAAAAGCATTCCTCCAACACAAAACAATCAACACATATTGGGTGTCTCAATAACAATTTCTTCCTCCATGTTCGTCGCATTCCTAGTGATAATGTCGTTGATTGAAGAACTTATGCATGTTGTTTCATCATCACGCTCTTCCCCTTTATAATCTCCATCATGTTCTTTTTGACTTTTATTCCCATCAGGAGGTTTTGTGTGGAATGAAAAAGAAGCTGTTCTTTTTTTGTTCTCACTTGTTTCTGCTGCAGTATTTGCACCATTTATTTCCTGCATTTGAACTTGTTTAAATTGATTAACAAGATCAAAGTTAGTTTTTCTTGCTGGGTGATGAGCACTAGCATGATCTTTATTTAAAAAATTCAAATCTTTTTCCTTCTCAAAAACCACTTCAATAGCTTTTTTCATAGCAACAGTATTTTTTCTGTTAACCCTACCTTACCACGTGTACCTAACTTAATGGTCCTCTTCTCTCTACCTTTATTATCCACTTGTTTCTTCCTATCTTTGTCGTTACCGAATCTTTTTTGATGGGTCCCATTACTCCTACCCTATGCGGCCCCACTAGCCATTATCTCCTTATTATTATTTATTCCCTCCTCATTAATATCAATATCACCCGCATCTTGCCTAATGAAAACCTACTCATTATTGCTAACGTCAAAAATATTTCCTTTTATGATATTATTTGTTTCTATATTGTCCTCCGCGATATCAATAGCATCTTTTATTATGCCTCTATTTTTGCCAACCTCGTTCAGGGTCTCGAAACGAGATCCCATTTTCATGCTTCCTATGTGATTCATCTGCTGCTTTTTTTCATCTCTGGTTACTTCCTTCATCTCCTTTGCTTCTGGACAATTTTCCAAGGACCATCTTCCCCATTTCCACATACTGGAACCTCTGTGTAACTATTATTTGCTGCCTCTGCTCCTGTATTTTTCACAAGGGATCTTTAAGTGATCACTTCCATACCACTGACTCTATTATGACACCCCTCTTTGTAATGACCAATTTTTCCACAGCTTAGGCATAACATGTGAAGTCCTTCGTAATCAATCTTATAATTGTTCTCTTTGATTGAAAACATAGCAAGTAAAGGCTTTGATATGTTGACTTCCACACATATTCTTGCATATTTTCCTCGCTCCCTTTGTAGAGTAGTTTTGTCCACTTTGATAGTTCTTCCCACCAAATCACCTATTACATGTAACACCTTCTGATCATAATACTCAATCAACAAGCCTGAGATTTTGATCCAAACAGCCACATGAACAATACTCTCACTTCCTGGATGAAAATATGGAGTCCACTCTTTGACTGTTAAATAATGATCGTATATGAACCATGGCCCATCAGATATCGCTGCATTCTTGTCATCTTCATGAGTGAAAGCAACCAAGTAATAATCATTACTTAGATCTATTATGTTGATTATTTCCTTTCTTACCCACATTTGTTTAAGCCTTGTTTCCAATGCTTTGTATCCTATTCTACTTCCCAGAAGCTTTACTATCACACCACGCTTCCAAGGTCTCTGGATTCTATTCTCCTCATATTTTGACAGAGAAATATGAGGGAAATCATACCCTTCGTACTTTGCATCCATAACGTTGATACCATCAAGCATACCTTCCAGTTCTACGTCCTACTCCTCATTATGCATTTCATTACAGTCCTCATCTTCCTCATGTGACCCCATATCATTATCATCACTAGTGACAATATTCATGTAAGATACATTCCCACTGGTTTGACTCTTTTTTCCCTCAACTGACGGATCAGGAGGTGATGCCGGAGGCATCACCAGCAGCGTTGGATTCATAACCTAAAGCAGAAAACCCTTTTTACTGTATCTACTGTATTTCTCTATGTACCAAATTGCAGTTCAACAATGTGTTTCAATATTAACTTTTCTTTATTTCATTCCTTGTATATATGTGAGATAATTAAATTCACTTATCTAGTCATTATTGTATAATTGCCTAGACTGTTACTTATACTCCTGGAACAAAGTTTTGATTCTTGAAAGCTAGTGTAACTACAAGGGAATTTGTTTCTATCCAAAGAAATTTCCATCTTCTAATAACTCATTTTATTGCTATAATGGTTCCCATAAGCTTTGCATAAAGGGAATTATGTGCTCCAAGATTTGAGGCAAAACAATCAAGAACACCACTTGAAGCTGACCTGAAGATTCCTCCACAAGAAGTCGGTCCAATCGAACCAATGGAGGAACCATCGATATTACATTTAATCCAAGATTGGTTAGAAGGACACAAAATGTCTTCCTTAATTAGAGCAACCTTAGGATGAGCTTGAACTTTGAAAGCCTTTAAAATAGAGAAATCAATCATGGAGGGGGTCAGTGGTGAATTGAGTTTCATTTCCTGTAAAAGAAATCGAAGCAATAATGTTTGTAATAGCCATGTTGAAAGAAGATGAAGTGTCTTAAACCTTGAGCTATTCCTACATTGCCATATTATCTTCAAAATGAAGATGATAGTCGCGCAATTGACAAGAGAGCATCAATGGCTTCAACCTTTTTTCATGAACATTAAGGATGAAGGTGAAGGAAGACATCTATTGCATGATGTACGGTGGTTTGGAACTAGTACCATAATTTGAGAGAAAATGAACAGTCAATAAAAAGGTAATGATCAGTTTCAATACAGCTTTTGCAGAGGCAACACATTGAGGGGAGTTGGCAACCTCTTCTATAAAAATTTGGCATTAGTTAGCATTTTATGAGTGTCATACCCCAAAATTTTCCCTCCTACTTCTTAAGACATTTCACATATCCATACTCAAGGATTTCATAAGGATTGACTAGACAAATCCTGTCCTAAGCAGTCAATCCAAACTAGGGTTTGATCATTCTTAAATCAAGGTGGTCTCTAACACTTCCAGTGGTCATCATGCCTCATCATATGCTTTAAAGAATCTCCATGTCAAGTTTCAAGCCTTACAAGTCAAGTTTCCTCAGACAATTGCTCAGATGGTTGAAAATCAGTTGTATTAGACAAAACGTCAACTGTGGTCAACATACAGTCAAACTTCATAATTTTTGGTAAACATCAATATTTTGAAGTGATATTCATCATTTGATCAAGGGTTGATCATGATTCATCAAGAAAAGTCAAGAATTTATCAAAAGTCAAAGTTTCTAAATGGGGCTTTCTCAGACAAA
Source organism: Vicia sativa (assembly GCA_021764765.1). Classification (NCBI taxonomy): domain Eukaryota; kingdom Viridiplantae; phylum Streptophyta; class Magnoliopsida; order Fabales; family Fabaceae; genus Vicia; species Vicia sativa. Next base: position 230,629,651 of record CM038795.1, on the reverse strand, counting down.
AGTCAATAAAACTTTGACCAGACATAACTTTCACATACTTTATCAGAAATTTTTCAACCACAAGTCATTTTGAAGAGAATTCAATTCTCTACAACTTCATGTCTCACAAGCTTGGTGTAATACGGTGAACTGACTTTATAGGATTTTTGTATCCAAATGTGCGGATAGCAAGAGTCGCCACCGACTTTTATTTTTATCCAATTAAGGGAAGGTAAAAGTAACAGAAAAAGACCTTCGTTAGATTCTGAGTTCGGGAGAATAGTTATGAAAAGGGAAGGTATTAGCACCCCTTTCCATCCGTAGTTATCTACGGGCTCTTAGTTGCTCTAGATCACTTTTTTAAAATTGCTTTCTTGTGTGTTTGACAAAAATGTTTTGAAAAGGCATTTCGCTTTGACTTTGTAATGACTCATGTAGGAGTGTATACAAAGTGTTCGGAAATGTTTTTGTTGTTTTGAAAAGAATTTGAACTTTGAAAAAGTGTGAGGTGTGAAAAGTATTTTGATAGAGCAAGCAACTAAGAGACTTATTTACCCACCCAGAATTGGTCGTTTTGTTGTACTTCTACATTCCTTTAGAATAGCGCTAGCCATACCATTAGTTAGTAGGTAGCTCCATTCGTTGGATGTAAACGGGACATTCGAAGGGACATCGGATGGTCATAGAAGGCAACTTGTAGGAAGTATCCTAGCACATTCGAAGGGACTATCATCATTTTTCGTAGGCGACAATCGAGGGTCAAGATCATGTATTCGGAGGCGACATCGTGAGTCTTATGATCTTTGTACCGAAGGGACTATGATGATTTGTTTGGAAGGCAACGGTGCTAGAATACCTCTACGTTCGAGGGACATGACCATTTTTGAATCGAAAGGCATCGAGAAAGAATTACCCTAAGGGGTGCGTGTGTGAAGAAGTGTGTTGAATTCAGAATATGTTATCTTGAAGATTAGTGGGCTAAGTTAATTTTAGTCTTGCCATACACGCCTAATTACTAACAATTTATAGGGTGCGGAAAGATATAAATCCAACTTATTTGAAAAAGAAACTTAATTTTCATATTTTACATAATTTATTTTTGAATTAAATGTTATAAAATTCAAATATAAACCATGAAAATAGAAAATCACCAATGCCAAGCTTTTATGGGTCAAAAATAACATCATGAACAAGTTTGGATCAAAAGATTATAGGCCCATTTGGAAAATTTTGCATTTTGACCAAAATGTCCTTTTGTGCAATTGTCCAAAATTGCCCAACTTCTGAGTAGTGTATCTTGCTCAATCTTCCACATTTTTGAGTGTTCTTGGACTTTTTGGAAATCTCTAAGAGTCCTCTAAACAATGTCTTTGGTTTCATCTCAATTGGAGTTACCATGCTCAATATATCTTCAAAACAAAAGGTTGACTTTTTGTTGACTTTGAAAATGACCTGTAATGTTTTGAGCTATACCTCTCAAATGAAGCATTTTTTGGACATTCTTGTGAGACATGAAGCTGTAGAGAATTGAATTTCCTTCAAAATGAGCTTTGGTGGGAAAATTTCTAAGAAAGTATGAGAAAGTTATGATCAGCCAAAGTTCAGTTGACTTTTCACCTAGAAACCCTAATTTAGAAAGTTTGACTTTTGAGCAAATCTTGAGTTTTCTTGATGAATCATGATCAACCCTTGATCAAATGATGAATGTAACTTCAAAATGAGGATGTTGACCAAAAATTATGAAGTTTGATCAGTATGTTGACCACAGCTTGACTTTTGTCCAATACAACCGATTTTCAACCATCCGAGCAATTGTCCGAGGAAACTTGACTTGTGAAGCTTGAAACTTGACATGGAGAATCTTTGAAGCATATGAGGAGGCATGAAGACCATTGGAGATGTTGTAAATCCATCTTGACTTGAGAGATACCAAACCCTAGTTTGGGTTGATTGTCTAGGAGAGAGTTTGTCTGATCAACTCTTGAGGAATCCTTGAGTATGGATGTATGAAATCTTTTGAGAAGATGGAGGGAAAATTTTGGGTATGACACTGCCCTGCTCAATCTTCTTGTACTGAGGGTTAGATTGACATGCTTGTCTTTCGCGACCTGGAGGTAGAAGATGATTGAACACCGAGTACACCTGAAAATTTGCACTCGCTGTTGGTGGATGATGCGGGAACGGGCTTACAGATGCCATTTGGAGAAGTTGGAGACTTCTGGGAACGAGTCGACGCTAGACTCGAGGTTGTTAATAGGAGAGCGACGGAGATGGGCTTAAGATGCCATCCGAAAGGGATGGGGAGTGAGTCGATGTTAGACTCGAGATGTTTCGAAGGAGAGGAGATGGGCTTAAGATGTCATCCGAAGGAGTCGACGTTGGACTTCGTGTTTACTTTGAATAAGGTTATTGGTTTGTATTGATTTTTAACCATATATGCAGATTCGAAAGTGAAGCATGTTGATGAGTAGTCGAGATGGGCTTAAGATGCCATCCAAGGCAATCGAGTCGACGCTAGACTGTAGTCGCCGAATAAATCTTCGTCGATTACTCGAGGATTGTAGTTGGCAAAATGTGGATAGCTTCCCTGTGCATCGGTGTTGATCCATTGCTCACATCGAGGATAACTTGTGATCGTTCGGATAGGGTTTCCGCCCGCTTCGTATTAATCCGGATCGTTGTCGGAGGACAACGAGAGCGGTCGCTCGATAGTTTTCCGTCGATTCGGGCTTAATCTCGACCATCGTCGGTGGACAACCAAGGGCGGTCTCTCGATAGTTTTCCGCCGATTCGGGCTTAATCTCGACCTGTTTGCGTAAGCGATCACTTTGGAGAAAACAAGAGAAACTTTGATAGAATATTGGTTAGTTTTATGCAAAGTATGATGCATGACAGTGTATACGAATGACATATGCATGAATTATGACTTCATGAGTAATGTATGAATGATAGATGTTGTGATATTTCAAAACATATCCATCTTGAAGAAGATGCGGATGTTCTGTTTGAAGATTTCTGACTTCTGCTTGGGGGAATCGTGTAGGTGAGAACCCTGCTTTTGAAGGAGAAGAAAGATACCCTGGATTCCTCTGATGCACTATCTGACCAAGTCTTGGGCCTAGATACTGTTGAGGAAGGTAGAGATTTGAGAAGCTCGTTGTTGGAGATCTCACATATAGACTCTACTGAGGAGAATCTGGGAGGCGATCCGTTGGGGACCTTGTATGTAGATCTTGCTGAGGAAATTTAGGAGGCGCCATCGAATTCGAGTGCGATCTCGAGAGCATTTGATGGTTGCTGAGAGACCGGGCTGGAAGAGTCAGGATCCCGTTGTAATCTCTGGCTGGGGAATAAAAGGTGTAGGTTCCTCCGATGCACTATCTGACCAAGTTTCGAGTCTGGATACTGCTGCCGGGGAGAAGGGGGAGGATTGAGAAATGTCCGCTGGAGATGAATACCTTGACTGGGGAAGAGGTGTTACTGCTTGGAGACTGATGTAACATTGCTCGTTGAGTGGAATCACCGCTTGTGGATTAACATATACTCCTGGGAAGGTGTGTTGAGTGACACCTTTATGCTCGTGGGAACTATTTGGTGACTTTCGCCGTCGTCCCAATTCCGAACTCGTAGTAAGTACCTTTGCATGTTCACTTTTCGATGTTTGCAAAGAGATTTTACCGTCGAAAGATAATCATTCAAAGCAAACGTTGGACTTATTGCAACCGACAACAGGAAAATTGTAAAGAGAAAGAACTTGTATTTATTTGAAATGTGGTGTATGGCCAAGTAGTTCAGTACACAAGAAAGGTAAAAGCTATGCGGAAACAATCTCGTTAAGTTCCAACTATGCTAGTACTCATATATTTCGACTATCTCATCTCCTTGCTATCAAGAGAAAGTGAGTAGACCGATCCTCGCCATTTGAATCTTGAATGCCGATAGTAGTCAAGGTGTAATCCGAAGAGACATAGTCGACGCTTAAATCCCTAACTTTTGCCTAGACCGCCTTTCGGTTTTCACCTACCGATACCTTTTTGCCCAAGCCGCTTTTCGTGTTTCGACTTGCCGGTGTACATGTTTTGTATATATCCTTAACTTTTGCCCGAACCTTTGGTTCGCCAGATGCCCTTATTTTTGCCTAGGTTCGCCGACCTAGCGGGTCTCTTTACGCGTAGTATTTTTGACTATGTCTGCGTCACGTGTGGGAAGTCTTCACCATCCATGGTGCTAAGTATCATCGCTCCACGGAAAATCGTCTTGACTACAAATGGTCCCTCGTAGGTGGGAGTCCATTTGCCCCTGGGATCACCTTGTGGAAGAATGATGCGCTTGACTACTAGATCACCGACTTGGTAGACTCGGTGCTTGACCTTCTTGTTAAATGCTCTGATCATTCGCTTCTGATAAATCTGTCCATGGCAGATGGACGCGAGTCGTTTCTCATCAATCAAGTTAATCTGGTCAAGGCGAGTCTGGACCCAATCGTCTTCGCCTAACTCTGCCTCCTGGAGGACTCTAGTTGAGGGTATCTGAACCTCGATGGGCAAGACGGCTTCCATACCGTATACAAGAGAGAAAGGGGTTGCCCCTGTTGATGTTCGTGCTGTAGTGCGATAACCATGAAGAGCGAATGGTAACATCTCATGCCAATCTTTGTAAGTCACCGCATCTTCAGATAATCTTCTTAATGTTCTTATTGGCGGCTTCCATCGCTACTGCTCATCTTAGGCCGATAAGGAGAAGAGTTGTGATGCTTGATCTTGAACTGCGTGCAGAGTTCAGTGATCATCTTGTTGTTGAGATTGGAACCGTTATCTGTGATAATCCTTTCGGGGGTGCCATACCGACAGATAAGATGACGCTTGATGAATCGAGCCACAACATTCTTGGTAACAGATGCATACGAGGCTGCTTCTACCCACTTGGTAAAGTAATCGATTGCCACAAGGATGAAACGATGTCCATTGGAAGTTGTGGGCTTAATTTCTCCAATCATGTCAATGCCCCACATTGCAAAAGGCCAAGGAGTGTTAGAACATTGTGAGGTACCGAGGTACGTGTACTTTGTCGGCATATATCCGCACTTGTGACAAGATCGAGCATAGCGGTGACAATCGCCTTCCATGGTGGACCAATAGTAACTGCTCTCAAAATCTTCTTAGCCATGGTGTGTCCACCGGAGTGGGTACCAAATTGCCGATAACTCTTCCATGATACGCATTGCTGTTTTTTGGTCTACACAGTGGAGTAAGCACAAGTCGTGGTTGCGCTTGTATAAAATGCCGTTGCTGAGAAAGAATTTGGAAGCAAATCTCCTCATGAACTTCTTATCATTGATGATGCCCTCGGGATATTCCTGAGTCTCAAGATACCTCTTCACATCGTAGTACCAAGGTTTCTCTTCTGTGTCAAGCTCACAACAATATGCTGGTTCGTCGGACTTCTCAATGATGATCTGGGGAGCCTCGTTGTCCCATCTGACCTTGAACATAGACGACATAGTAGCTAATGCGTCTGCCAACTGATTCTCTTCTCGTGGAATATGATTGAAAGTGATCTCTTCAAAGTAGGGAATCAAACTCGTAACATGCTCTCGATATGGAATGAGATTCGGATGCTTCAGATCCCAATCGCCTTAACTGACCGATCACCAAAGTCGAGTCCCATACACTTGTAAGAACTTGATTCTTAAGTCAATAGCATTTTGATACCCATGATGCACGCTCATATTCACCATGTTGTTAGTGCAATCAAACATAATCTGCGGTGAAAGAAGTATGTCCTCAGGGGATGTAATAATGGCGCCAATGCCATTGCCAAGTGCGTTTGAGGCTCCATCAAAGACCATAGTCCATCGGGATCCTTGTTCGTGTCCTTCGTCTGGCCTCGTTCTTCTAATCAGAACTAGTAAAACATCTTCGTCTGAAATTAACCGCATAGATCGATAGTCATCTACGGCTTGATGAGCCAAATGATCGGCTACCACACTTTTTGATCGCTTCGAGAAGTGTACTGATGTCATATTCGTCAAGATCATTTGCCATCTTGCTATTCTTCCGAGAGAGTGGTTTCTCAAAGATGTATTTTATCGGATCCATCTTGGAAATCAATAAGGTAGTGTGAGTCAACATATACGCCTTAGTCGAAAGCAGCCCAAGCCAAAGTTGCAAGTTTTCTCGAGTCGTGAGTATCTTGTTTCACCGGTAAACTTTTGCTAAGGTAGTATATTGCATGCTCTTTTCGACTGCACTCGGCCATGTTGCCCCAACACACACCCCATCGAGTTCTCTAACACCAAGTACATGATAAGAGGTCTTCCTTCCGGCGGCATCAGGATGGGAGGTACTCTTTGATTTTGTCAAAAGCGATCCGCAATCGCTGCTCCATTCTACCACTTGATCCTTCTTAAGTAACTTGAAGATTGGCTCACAAGTAGCAGTTAAATGTGCAATGAATCTGGCAATGTAGTTTAATCGGCCCAAGAAACCTCTGACCTCCTTCTCTGTGTGGGGAGCTGGCATCTCTTGAATAGCTTTAACCTTCGCAGGGTCAACCTCAATACCTCTTCCACTGACAACAAACCCTAGGAGTTTTCCGGATCTAACTCCAAAAGTGAACTTGTTAGGATTAAGTCTCAGTCTGTACTTCTTCAATCTGTCAAATAGTTTCTACAAATGATCAAGATGTTCTTCTTCAGTCTGTGATCGAGCTATCATGTCGTCAACGTAGACCTCTATCTCGTGATGAATCATGTCATGAAACAATGTCACCATAGCATCGATAAGTGGCGCTGCTTCTTCGAACGGCATAACCTTGTAGCGTAGTGCCCCACCGTAACAAAAGTAGTCTTCCATGTCTTCGGAGCCATTTTAACTGATTGTAACCGAGAAACCATCCATGAAGGAGAAAACCTTATGCTGAGCGGTGTTGTCAACCAAAACATCAATATGAGGAAGTGGGAAATCATCTTTCGGACTTGCTTTATTCAGATCTCTGTAATCCACACACATTCGTACTTTACCATCCTTCTTGGGCACGGGCACCACATTTGCAACCCATCGGGATAGGAGGTGACATAAGAAACCGCATTGAACTGTTCATAACTTCTTTGATTTTCTCTCGACATCTCGGGCGCATGCGAAACCTTCGCTTCACCGGAGAAAACCTTCTTTGTCGGCAATCGGTGCACCACAATGTCAATGTCTAAACCGCATGTCTTCGTATGACCAAGCAAAACCTCAACATAGTCTCGTAGCATCCGAATCAACCTTTCTTTAACATTGTTCTCAAGACCCGCCTATCTTGATCTCTTTCTTGTCTTCACAAGATCCAAATTCACAACCTCGACTTGCTTTGTATAACTCGCTTTCTTGTCAGAGTCCGGCAAGTTCTCCGGCACTTCACAATCTTCGCCTTCGGCTTGGTAGATCGGATTATCAAAGTCATATTTAGCACTAGCATAGTTATTAACGAGATTCGGAGTGATTCGCAGTTGTATCACGGGTGTGTGTAAGAACACATAGCTTTTTGAAGGGGATAAAGTAAAGAAAGAAAACAATCGATTGAATGCAAAAGTCCAACGAATTTATTGAATGAAAATATGCAAACGATGATAATAACTCTCGAACGAGCCATGACGCCGGCAAGGCACTGCTTTCAAAGTTTATTGTTCAAAACATAAAGAAATACGAAAAGCAAAACAAAACAAGAGCAATTACTCCCGACTAAAGGAGATTGGTATGACGCTTCGGTCTTCCAATTGCCGAGCCCTTGATCCGAGTTGAAGATCCACTGATGTCGGCCGTTGTCGTTGTCTTCTATAGCATGGATTTCACTGGCTGATGCGGAAAGGAAGTTGGCGCTTGGGCGTATCATCTTCGACCTTGATGGTGAAGCCTAAACCAGCCTTGTCAAATTTGAAAGGAAGATCGTGGAGCGACCCATAGTACTCTTTTCTTCAACAAAGCAGCTGAGCATCTTTCAATGAGGCTATCCTAGGCGGAGCTTTAACTTTAGGAGTGAGGAGAGTCAACAGCATGACTGGGATTGTTTCAAAAGCTTGACAGGAGTCTCAAGAATTCTCCTTCCATCTCGAGGTATCGGAATGATAGATGATGACCATATACTCTTCTTCACCACATACCGTGGACAACCTTCCCTTTCACCGGTACTTCAGCTCGATGCAAAGTAGAGGTAATACCGCCCATGTATCCAAGGGCCCAAGTAAGCAAGAGTAAGCGGACGGATGTCCATGACAAAGAAAGTGGAGTCAAAAGTCCGGGAACCGACTTTAATGTGCAGAGTGAGTTTCCAAGCATCGCTCGCTGAACCATCAAAAGCTCTCACAATAATGTCACCGGGTCTCGAACCAACCCTTCGACATCAAGTCTATCAAAAGCATTCGAAGGATATTCAAAGCGTAACCGTATCCACCAAGACATGAGATGGTAACGCCTTGCATTCAATGTAGATGTGCAAGGCTTTGTTGTGTTTCTTTCCCAGAGTCAAATCAAGATCGAGAAGCCTAGGCCGTTGTTGGCAGCCAAAGCTAGCAATACAAACTTCGAATTGATCTGGTAGTGTCTTGTGGTACATGAGCATTTTTCCAAAACTTCACCAAGGCATTAGCATGAGCCTCGAGCATAAGAGCAAAGCGAGCATGGAAATCTTGGACGGAGTCTCGTCCTAACTGCTCCACAACATTGTAGTCACTCTTCTTGATAATTTTCTAATTTCTCCATTTCTCGCTTGAGGTGTCTTCAAGAACTTTGGTACTTCCGGCCGAGGTGATGAGTCACCGGTTCTTTCCTCTAGTCGGATATTGGTGGAGTAGACGGAATGCGAGCGGAGTCGTCTTTTGGAGGAGAGATCTCGAGAGAATACCCTTCCGTTCGGTCACCTTACTTGATCCGGTGATGTTGTCGATGTCGTGAATGGTAGCTTCAATCAGAAAATCTTCAATGGTCGAGGATCTTGCTTGACACCATGATAGTAAACATCGATCCATAGTTCCAAGGGATAGCCTTGTCGAGGAATATGGGCCTTGGAGAAGTGATAATGAGAGGTGCCACCCTAGGCACGGATCGCAGAGGAAATCTTATTGTGTTAACATTAGCATAGTCTTCGAAATCGCCACCCCATCCGTCGCCTTAACATCTTCAATAGGAATCTTGTAACTATCGTGAACAGTGTACTTCACCATGTAATCATATTTTCCACTTGGCTGCCCCAAGGTATCCCACATGTGGTACATTGCTCGCATTGTCAATCTTCAACTTAGACATTTCTTCACACACCGCATGTGGTTTCGTAAATAGTATCTCACGGTTGTCCATCATACACCGAACACGCCTTCTCAACCAAGCACAACCATCAGTGCGATGGGCACCAACGACAATCCTCCGGGCATCCCGGATTGACACCGCTTGCAACAAATTCTCCTAACATCATCAAAGGAATGGTCAAGTCATCTATGTTGAAAACATAAGTATCGCCACCAACAAAGATTGGAACTCTTGTCATGGTTAGGCATAGGCGCATTGATCACATTCGAGTCTCAACAGAGGATCAAACTCAATGCTTAGCTTCAATCATATCTTGAATCTTGTTCTTCGAGCCCAACAATTGTCGTTGTCGTGCCTCGGTGTTGGAATGGTAAGCACACTTAGCATTTGGATTATACTGGAGAGGAAGTGTTGACATTCGAGGAGGATCCTCAAGGTAATCACTCGCTCAACATGTGTTGCAAGGCATGCGACAAAGGCATGTTGATCTTCAGAACTATCTCGGGCGCTGCCACGCTGCTGTCTCACCGAGGTTGTGCCGATGTAGGATCGAGATCACAACCGCCTACGATTGAGCACGGTCGGTCTTGGCTCGGCTTTTCCGACCATACACAAGATTGGCTTCTTTCTTAGCACCAAAAGATCTCTTCGCAGATTTGAAGATGACTCTACATGGATCTTCCCACTTTGATACCACTTCAATGCGTCATCAATATCACTTGAATCCGGATGAAGAATTACCAATCGATGATTGAAGAATGGGCTTGTCGTTGTCCCCATGAACATATCAACCAACTCCCTATTGGACAAGGGTGGTGAACTCACCGCTAGATCTCTCCACTTCGAGCATACTCCTTGAACTTCTCGTCATGACCCATAGACATGCTTTGTAGTTGCATGCGAGTGGGTGTCAATTCAAAGATTGTACTCATATCGTCTCAGAAAGCATCACCAAATCACCCAAGTACGGATACGGTCATTCTCTAGCCGATAGTACCATTCCAACTGGTTCCTGACAAACTCTCTTGAAAATAGTGCATCCACAACTTTCTCATCACGGGATTGATCTTCGGACATAGGACTTCAAATGCAGCTTTGGGCAAGACATGCCATCATACTTGGCAAAAGTTGAACTTTGAACTTGGGAGGAATCACAACACCAGAACAAGACTCAGATCATCAAAGTTCAGCCCGACATCTTCGTGTTTTCCACAAAGATTCAGACGGTCTTCGAGTTGTTTGTACTTGTCATCTTCATCGTAGTGTTGGCTATAATCGAGTGGTCCTCTCCTCCTTTCTTTGGCTCACGATCACCTTCATCACCCTTGGTACTCCCTCGGTATGGACACTTCCTTCGAGAGCTCGATCCGACCGACCACTTTTGGACCCCTTGAAACGCCTACCCATGTTGAGGAGGCCAACAACCTTCTTCTTCTTGTTGATGAGCTTCTTCGATCTTCTTGGCCTTGGACCAAGTTGGTGAACATCTGCGAAACCGAGCATTCCGAGCTTGAGATCTTTGACAAAGTTTTCGCTAAAATAAATAGCGAGCAAATGAGAAAACCAATCTCCAATGTACCTGTGATGCAATGTTATGCTATGATATGCAATGTTTATGCGAATGCAATGCAATGTTTTCAAGGACCTTAGAGATTTAAATTTGTTAAACAAGCAATGAACAAACATTTATTAGTACTTCTCATTATTTTTTTTCCTTTTAAGTACAAGAGATAGTTCAAAACAATAAAAGAAAACATAAACATCCTAAAGCTCTAAGTCTCCCATGGGCGCTTCCTCTTGGTGCCGATGTGGGCATTGATGCTTCGCTCCTCATGAAGTAGCTTTGTCAACTCTAACACTTTCTTCTCGCTATGTAACACCGAGCTTCAAAGGTATCCCTTTCTTCTTTAAGTCGAATCCGTGATCTCTTCAAGTCTTCAAAATCGTGAGGCATGTCAGATGGAGAACAAGATAGGTACGCCACCTATAGCAATAGGTTCCATAATTACTGGAAAAACAGGCGTGAATGGCATCATGAGGTTTTGAGCTCGAGCTCTCACCCATTTGAGGTAAGGTTCCCAAGGAATGGAGTTCGGGTGCCCCAAAGTCTTGGTATCAGTCTTCTTTACCATGCCCCAAGCATGTATGAACCTTCGCTTGCATTCGAGATCGTGGTTGTAGTCGAACACAATATCTTGGAGAAGCATATCATGTGGACCATCTCTTCGGGCAAAACCAAACTGAAGTATGGCTAGAGAAGGGTTGTAAGTAATACCTCCCATTATACCAAGTAGTGGTACATTAGGGAATTCTCCACAACGCTCAATGAATGTGAAGTCCTTTTGAGAGAAAAGATTCCAACGGATATCGGAATGAGAGAGTGACATCAATCTTTGAGACCATCTCATCCTTTGTTCATTCTTCAAAACTGATGGAGGAAGGTGCGAAATAAACCACCTTGAAAGTAACGGTATACAACACATGAGAGTTCCTTGTCGCTTAGTAGTACGAGTGTGGAGAGAATGCAGGATGTCTCCAAGTAAAGTAGGCACAGGATTGCGGGTAAGGAACAACTTGATGGCATTGATATCAATGAATTGATCCGAGTTAGGAAATAGAACCAAACCATAAATTATCAAGGCCACAATGTTTTCAAATGCATGGAAACTCATAACTTTGAGGAATTCTCGGGCTTTCTTAATTAGGAACTTGGAAAGTAAACCCTTAACTCCACTTCTGGTTTCCCAATTGGCTTCAATGTCTGAGCGCTTAAGATGTAAGGCTGATGCGATGTCTTCGTACTTAGGAACCTTTTCCAAACCGGTGAATGGCATTTGGTCAAGAATAGGTATCCCAAGTAGCTTAGAGAATTCTTCCAAGGTAGGAACTAACTGATAATCTGGGAATGTAAAGCAATGGTGCTTCGGATCAAAGAACTGGAATAGGACATGCATCATATCTTCTTCAAAACCGGAGATAACCAAATCAAGTAGATAACCATGTTTTTTGATGAACTGAGCATGGTCGGGAATTTCTGAAACCAATTCTTTGAGTTGAGAAGGGATACCCATGAAGTTGATTCGGATAGTCTTTCTAGAAGCCATAATTCCCTACAAAACAGAGCAAAGATAAATCCCTAGGTCCTTGAAATAGTTAGAAATGATATGCAATGCGAATGATGTCATGATGTCATGTTTAGCACACACAAACAATTCACACAATGAGCCTATGTTTAAGGCTTGCATGAGGTATAGGTGATTACCCTACCAAAAGTTTGAGTTGGTTCATCCTGTCCTATAATAGTAACCGGTTCTAGGAATCTCATATCACGATTTTTCTCGAGGCGCTTATTTCAATACGACGGCCAAGTGGTCGATCGAAAATGTCCCAAAAGTCTAATCTCAATGAGCGTAGCATCGAGTATCAACCAACCTTGGTCTACACCAAAGTCGGCCATCTCACTACCTTCTAATGGCCAAGATGGGTCAATTAAGGTTCTAAAAGTTTAGTTAGCGCTGATGACACCACGCAGAAGCCAAATACTATCTTCAACTTGGGAATGAAGAGTATCGGACAACCAAAGTGTCACGCTAACGTAGCCATCATGTTGACCGCGTAGTTATACGCCCAGCGGTCGCGATGATCTAATGCTACTTACCTAAAAGGAAACCCGATCCGGTGTAGGATCCCCAACAATATAATACCCAAGCAACCCTTAAAGATAAAGCATACAAGTCAAACAAAAAGCAATAAAGGTTATCTAGAAATCCCTAAGACAATTCTCTCTTTTAGGGTGTATTCCCCAGCAGAGTCGCCAGTTCTGTAATACGGTGAACTGACTTTATAGGATTTTTGTATCCAAATGTGCGGATAGCAAAAGTCGCCACCGACTTTTATTTTTATCCAATTAAGGGAAGGTAAAAGTAACAGAAAAAGACCTTCGTTAGATTCTGAGTTCGGGAGAATGGTTATGAAAAGGGAAGGTATTAGCACCCCTTTCCATCCGTAGTTATCTACGGGCTCTTAGTTGCTCTAGATCACTTTTTTAAAATTGCTTTCTTGTGTGTTTGACAAAAATGTTTTGAAAAGGCATTTCGCTTTGACTTTGTAATGACTCATGTAGGAGTGTATACAAAGTGTTCGGAAATGTTTTTGTTGTTTTGAAAAGAATTTGAACTTTGAAAAAGTGTGAGGTGTGAAAAGTATTTTGATAGAGCAAGCAACTAAGAGACTTATTTACCCACCCAGAATTGGTCGTTTTGTTGTACTTCTACATTCCTTTAGAATAGCGCTAGCCATACCATTAGTTAGTAGGTAGCTCCATTCGTTGGATGTAAACGGGACATTCGAAGGGACATCGGATGGTCATAGAAGGCAACTTGTAGGAAGTATCCTAGCACATTCGAAGGGACTATCATCATTTTTCGTAGGCAACAATCGAGGGTCAAGATCATGTATTCGGAGGCGACATCGTGAGTCTTATGATCTTTGTACCGAAAAGGGACTATGATGATTTGTTTGGAAGGCAACGGTGCTAGAATACCTCTACGTTCGAGGGACATGACCATTTTTGAATCGAAAGGCATCGATAGAGAATTACCCTAAGGGGTGCGTGTGTGAAGAAGTGTGTTGAATTCAGAATATGTTATCTTGAAGATTAGTGGGCTAAGTTAATTTTAGTCTTGCCATACACGCCTAATTACTAACAATTTATAGGGTGCGGAAAGTAAAATGCGGAATGTAAAGCGGGAATGTAAAAATGCGGAAAGATAAACCTACGCTATTACATGGCTTTGGGGCAGATACATAATTTAAAATGCGGAAAATAAAATCCTAATTAAAACTATTACAACCCATGAGCAATTACATTATTGGAAAAAATAGAATGATAAAAAAGAAAACGTCCGAATCGGAGCAACCTGTGAAAGAATAAGAGATCGGAAAAATATGATGAAATCGAAATAAGACAAAATGTTAGAAAAAATGCAATTTTTAATATGAGAAAATTAATATAGGCTGGAAATAAGATAAATAAATTAAAATAATTTTTTGGGATTTTTTAGATGCATTTTAGTAATTAAAACTAATATACAATGATTTAAATGCTAAAATAAAAATAAAATAAATATGCATGCAAAAATATGTTTTTTAATTTATTAAATTAAATAAAGATTTTATGAGAATAATGTAAAAAGAAAAATATTTTTTGATAATTTTTTAATGCAGAAATAAAATGTGGAAATAAATTAAAATATAATGCAAAATATTGAAAATAAGAAAATATGAAAATAATATGGAGAAAAGGTGAGTTTTGGAAAAAGAAGCAAAACTGGTCTCAGTGTGGATCGAACCCATGACCAGAAGGAGAATCTCTGCTTGCCAGCGCCTTTACCACTAGGCCAAGTGACACTTGGTGTTTGGGAATTTGCAAAGTTGTGATTATAAGTGTTCACGTGTCCGGAGTTTATGAAGTCAAAGCACAGTCAGCCATGGGTCCCAGTCACTTACAAATAGACGAATCAGAAGACTCAGACTTGCCACGCGAGCCAAACCGGAGTCAACACATTCAACGACGTCGGAGCCCTAGCTACAGTCGTCTTCTCCGGTGAGGCAAAAATTGAACCTGCAAAAATACGAAAGATCAAGAGTTGAGGTTAAGGCTACCCCCCTAAATCGGGGTCTGCGAGTCCACTGGTGGTCTCCGTTTTCACTGAATCGGCCTGCAAAAAGAGATACGATGCTAACAGTTCGAGAAAAACCCTAGTAATGGTATAATGCAATTCTGACGTTCAAAACCAGTAACGATGGCCCAGATCGAACCTATGGGGTCTCATGAACACAAAAAAGGCATTAGAAACGATTAATACACGCAGGATAATCAAATGCAAAAATCAAAAGAAATTGAATATGTATGTATGTATATGCATCGATTCTGGATGGTTTAATCAATGGTAAAGGTGTATTCTTACTCAAACCTACCCTCTGAGCACGATGGAATGGTTTGTTTGGACTGGAAAGGGCTGGAAACAAGAACACGATTTTTGCAACTTTGAAAATTATTTTGGCAAAATAAGGGTTGGTTCTTTGGCTAGGGTTTCGTCTTTTGTGCCGGCTGCAATGCTGAGTATTTATAGAGGAAAATTGGATGGCAAAAGGAGTGAAAAAAAAGATTGCTTATTGATTGTGCAAATATTTTTCAATAAAAACAGATCAAATTTTGAAGGAAATATGATTTTCTCATCAATGCCATGGCTTGCACGAATTTGGTAAGTGTATTGGGCTTTCTTGGACATTAAGAAAGATATAAATCCAACTTATTTGAAAAAGAAACTTAATTTTCATATTTTACATAATTTATTTTTGAATTAAATGTTATAAAATTCAAATATAAACCACGAAAATAGAAAATCACCAATGCCAAGCTTCTATGGGTCAAAAATAACATCATGAACAAGTTTGGATCAAAAGATTATAGGCCCATTTGGAAAATTTTGCATTTTGACCAAAATGTCCTTTTGTGCAATTGTCCAAAATTGCCCAACTTTTGAGTAGTGTATCTTGCTCAATTTTCCAGATTTTTGAGTGTTCTTGGACTTTTTGGAAATCTCTAAGAGTCCTCTAAACAATGTCTTTGGTTTCATCTCAATTGGAGTTACCATGCTCAATATATCTTCAAAACAAAAAGTTGACTTTTTGTTGACTTTGAAAATGACTGTAATGTTTTGAGCTATACCTCTCAAATGAAGCATTTTTGGACATTCTTGTGAGACATGAAGTTGTAGAGAATTGAATTTCCTTCAAAATGAGCTTTGTGGGAAAATTTCGAGAAAGTATGAGAAAGTTATGATCACCAAAGTTCAGTTGACTTTTCACCTAGAAACCCTAATTTAGAAAGTTTGACTTTTGAGCAAATCTTGAGTTTTCTTGATGAATCATGATCAACCCTTGATCAAATGATGAATGTAACTTCAAAATGAGGATGTTGACCAAAAATTATGAAGTTTGACTGTATGTTGACCACAGTTGACTTTTTGTCCAATACAACTGATTTTCAACCATCTGAGCAATTGTCTGAGGAAACTTGACTTGTGAAGCTTGAAACTTGACATGGAGAATCTTTGAAGCATATGAGGAGGCATGAATACCATTGGAGATGTTGGAAATCCATCTTGACTTGAGAGATACCAAACCCTAGTTTGGGTTGATTGTCTAGGAGAGAGTTTGTCTGATCAACTCTTGAGGAATCCTTGAGTATGGATGTATGAAATCTTTTGAGAAGATGGAGGGCAAATTTTGGGGTATGACACTTGGGAAGAAAATGCTTCATTTGGAAGTTATGGATCAAAACATTACGGGTCCTTTTAAAAGTCAACAAAAGTCAACTTTTTGTAAAGAAGTGTTCATGAGCATGGAAACTCCAATGAAGATGAAACCAAAAAGGCTGTTTAGAGGACATCTTGAGCTTTCTAAAAAGTCCAAGAACACCCGAAAATGTTAAAAATTGAGCAAGATACACCTTGCACAAGTTGAGCATTTATGAGGAGGTGCACAAAGAGAAATACTTGACAAAACCAAATTTTTTGCAAATGGGCCTAACTTTTCTTGATTCAAACATGTTCCATAGCTGAATTAGAACCTCCAAGCCCAAGGCCACGAATTTATCTTTTATTTTTTATTTATTTTGGATTTTTAATCATTTAAAACCAATTTAATTAAAATAAAAGATAGAAAATCAAAAATTAATTGGAAGATGGATTTTCTCTCATCCTTGAGGTCCAAGCAAGTCATTTAATCTGATTATTTCGAAATAATCATGATTGGTAATGAGATTTGATTGAAATTGGCTCAAAATGGAAATATTTGGTTTGATTCCAAATCAAATAATTTCTCATTGATTGACTTGATTTTTTCTCATAATTCTTGACCTAATTCACTCTATTATAAATACATGATGCATCACACAAGGGACGAATTTCTGGCCTCAAGAACCCTAGAAAAGTTTCAAGAAAACTTGTGAAAAAAGCAATTTCGGTTTCAACTTTGCAGGCCAATTCAAGGAGTTTTGAGGATTGAACAAGCATCCTCAAGGTCCCAGGAACCTATTTTAATCATCACCACGCATTGGAACGTCCAGAATCGATACATCCAACTCACGGTTTGTGTCAAAAAAGCTTGAAGTCGAATTCGTACATACACTCATATTTAACATGCTTTGTTTGCTTTTTTATGTTTAGAATGCTATTTGCAATGTTTCTGGATGGTTTAATTCGTGTTTAGTTGCAGATTAAAGACGTTACCATTGTTAGGGTTTGGGAATTCGAAATAGGGTTTCTCAAAATAGGCAAAATTAGCCAAAACCAGTGGTACCATCACACTCAGGAGGTTAAACCGGATCGATCCCTGTATTCATCGTGTATTTATATTGCATATTGTGAATTTTCAAAAATTGCAGGTGTTCTAGTGACGGACGAAGCCGTCACTATAGGCTGTTGCTACGGACGAAAACCGTAGGTAAAAGCCTGTGGAAAAAATTTCAAACGAGGGAGACGATGAAGCCTTGGCGCGGTTTTTGTTTGAATTGATTTTCAGAAAATTATTTCCCTTATAACGTTTTTGCTTCATTCCACTAAAACGAATGCAGGCTAGCTCAGTTGGCAAAGGCAGCGCGCGTATGGGAAGGAGGTCCCTGGTTCGATTCCTGGCTCCAGCAATCTTTTTTACCACCTTGCAAAAACTAACCAATTTTCTTCATGTTTTTCCTTTCAATTTAATTTCTTTTCAAATAATTTTCTAATGTATAAAAAAATCACCAAAAATATTTTCTTTTTGCATTTAGGTTAGAAAAATACTTATTTAATTTTTGACATGAAAAAATTATATTTTGCATGCATATTTTAATTAATTGTTAATTAACCATAAAATTGACTTTTAATTATTTTTCCTTATCAAAAGCAACCCAGAAAATTCCCAAAAAAATTGGTTTATCATCTAATTAGGATTACTAACCTAAAAACTTGTTTCTAACTCAAAAATCTTTTTTTACTAACATATTTTCTCTTATGCGAAATTCTTTTCTTTTCCGATTATTATGTATCTGCTTCCAGGTTGTAATAGTTAGGACAATTTTCTCACATTTCTTTTTCCATATTATGTAACTGCTCATGGGATGTAATAGTTTAATTAGGTTTTACTTTCCGCACTCCTATATTATGTAACTGCCCCAAAGCCATGTAATCGCGTAGGATTTATTTTCCGCACTTTACTTTCCACAATTTACTTTCTGCACCCATATAAAACTGCTAGTAGCTAGGCGTGTATGGCAAGATAAAAACGAACTAGATCACTTCTAAATATCAAGATAAAATATCTGAATTTGACACACTCTCTTCACACATGCACCCCCTAGAGTATTTTCTCACGTTGCCTTTCGAACAAATGGTCAAGTCCCTCGAACGTAGAGGTATCCTAGCACTATTGCCTACAAATATATCATCATAGTCCCTTCGAATCAAAGTTCATAGTCCCTCGACGTGGCCTACGAATACATGATCTCGTCCCTCGATTGTTGCCAACGAAAAGTGATGATCGTCCCTTCGAATGTGCTAGGATACTCCTACAAGTTGTCTTCTATGACCATCTGATGTCCCTTTGAATGTCCCTTTACATCCAACGAATAGGGTTACCTACCAACTAATGGTATGGATAGAACTATTCTAAAGGAAAGTAAAATAACACAGAAACGACTGTTCTGAGTAGGTAATAGACTCTTAATTGCTTGCTCTATCAAAACATCTTTTCACACCTCACACTTTTACAAAGTTAAAACACTTTTCCAAAACAAAATATTTCCGAACACTTCGTATACATTCCAGCGTGAATCATTACGAAGTCAAAGTGAAATGCCTTTTCAAAAACATTTTTAAACATACACACACAAAGCAGATTTTAAATGAGCTAAAGCAACTAAGAGCCCGTAGATAACTACGGATAGAAAGGGTGCTAATACCTTCCCTTTTCATAACCTTCTCCCGTACTCAAAATCTAACGAAGGTCTTTTCCTGTTCTTTTCACCTTCCCTTAATTGGATAAAAGAAAAGTCGGTGGCGACTCTTGCTATCCGCAACATTTACGATCAAAACGCAAAACAATCCAAAGTCAGTTCTTCCACCGTGTTACAGAACTGGCGACTCTGCTGGGGATACACCCTAAAGAGAGAATACCTTAGGGATTTTAGATCACTTTTTTGCTTTCTGTTTGACTTGTATGCTTTACTTTTAAGGGTTGCTTGGGTATTATACGTGTGGGGGATCCTACACCCGGATTCAGGTTTCCTTAGGTAAGTAGCAATAAATCGTCGTGACCGTTAGGCTTATACCGAAACGTTCAACATGATGGCTACGTTAGTGCGACACTTTAGATGTCCTGATGCTCCTCATGCTCAAGTTGAGGAAAGTATTTGGCGTCTGCGTGGTGTCATCAGCACTAACCCAACTTTTAGAACCCTAGTCGACCCATCTTGGCCATTAGAAGGTAGTGAGATGGCCGGCTTTGGTGTAGACCGAGGTTGGTTGATACTCGATGCTACGCTCATTAAGATCCGACTTTCGGGATGTTTCGGTCGACCACTTGGTAGTCATATTGAAATAAAGCCTACGAGAAAGATCAATGATATGAGATTCCTAGAACCCGGATACTATTATAGGACAGGATGAACCCACTCAAACTTTGGTAGGGTAGATACCTATACTTCATGCAAGCCTTAAACCTAGGGCTATTATGTGATTTGCTTGTGCTTGCTAAACATTACATCATGACATCATAACATTGAATCATCATTTTTAACCATTTCAAGGACCTAGGGATTTATCTTTGCTCTGTTTTGTAGGGATCATGGCTTCTAGAAAGACTATCTGAATCAACTTCATGGGTGTACCTTCTCAACTCAAAGCATTGGTTTCAGAAATTCCCGATCATGCTTAGTTCGTCAAAAGACATGGTTATCTACTTGATTTGGTTATCTCCTTCTTTGAAGAAGATATGATGCACGTTTTATTCCAATTCTTCGATATAAAACATCATTGCTTTACATTCCCAGATTATCAGTTGGTTCCTACCTTGGAAGAGTTCTCTAAGCTACTTGGGATACCTATTCTTGATCGGATACCATTCACCAGTTCAGAAAAAGCTCCCAAGTACGAAGACATCGCATCAGCGTTACATCTAAAGTGATTAAACATTAAAGTCAATTGGGAAACGAGAAGCGGAGTTAAGGGTTTGCTTGCTAAGTTTCTGATAAAGAAAGCTCAAGAATTCCTCAAAGCTATGAGTTTCCATGCATTCGAAGACATTTTGGCCTTACTAATCTACGGCTTGGTGCTATTTCCTAATCCAGATCAGTTCATAGATGTGAACGCCATCAAGATATTCCTCACTCGTAATCCAGTGCCTACCCGACTTGGAGATATTTTACATTCTCTCCACACTCGTACTATCAAACGACAAGGAACTCTCATATGTTGCATACCGTTACTTTCCAGGTGGTTTATTTCGCACCTTCCTCGATCCGTAATGAAGAACGAGCAAAGGTTGAAGTGTTTAACAAATTTAAATTCCTAAGGTCCTTGAAAACATTGCATTGCATTGCATAAACATCACATATCATGGCATGACATTTCATAACAGGTACATTGAAGATCGGTTTTCTTATTTTCTCGCTATTTATTTTAGCAGAAATGGCTCTCGAACAGATTGTCAAAGATCTCTAGGTTCAGAATGCTCAGTTCCAGGAAATGTTCGCCAGCTTGGTCCAAGGCCAGAAGGACCTGAAGAAACTAATCACCAGAAAGAAGAAGGTCATCGGTGTCCTCAACATGGGAAGACGTCATAAGGGTGGACCTAGAGTGGTCAGCCGGTTAGAACTCTCAGACAAGAGCGGTGAAACTGATGAAAGTGTCAAGAACAACGAAGAAAGCCAGCATGAGTCTGAAAACAGAGAAGAAGACTATGAGAATGAGTAGTATTCTCTCGAAGTTGACAAATACAAGAAACTTGAAGACCGTCTGAATGCTGTGGAGAATCTGAAAATGTTCGGGCTGAATTTTGATGATCTGAGTCTAGTTCCTGGTGTGGTGATTCCCCGCAAGTTCAAGGTTCCTACTTTTGCCAAGTATGGTGGCATCTCTTGTTCAAAGCTGCATTTGAAGTCCTATGTTCAAAAGATCCATCCTCACACTGATGACAGGAAGCTGTGGATCCACTACTTTCAAGAGAGCTTATTTGGAGCTCAGCTGGAATGGTATTATCAGTTAAAAGTGCCCACATCCATACCTGGAATGACTTAGCAGATGCTTTCTACAGGCAGTACCAGTACAATGCTAAATTGGCACTCACTCGCATGCAACTACAAAGCATGTCTATGGGTCGTGATGAGAAGTTCAAAGAATATGCTCAAAAATGGAGAGATCTAGCAGGCAGAGTTCAACCACCCTTGTCCAATAGGGAGTTGGTTGATATCTTTATGGGAACACTGACAGGCCCATTCTTCAATCATCTGATTGGGAAACTCTTCAGCCAGGTTCACCAAGCTGATATTGACAGGAGAACGCATTGAAGCAGGAATCAAGAGCAGAAAGATTCAGGTAGAGTCATCCTCAAATGCTACGAAGAGATCTTTTGGTAAGAAAGAAGTCAATGTTGTGTATGGTCAGAAGAGCCGTGTCAAAACTGATCGTACTCAATCTGTGGGGGCAGTTGTAATCTCCAATCCTGCACCAGCGCAACCTCAGCGAAATAACACGCGTAACCAGAACGCGCCACGAAGACAGCAGTTTACAAAGATCAACATGCCGTTGTCGCAAGCATTGCAACATATGTTGAAGGCAGAGCTGATTACCTTGAGGGATCCTCCTCAACACATCAACACTTCCTCTCCAAAGTACAATCCTGATGTCAATTGTGCTTACCACTCCAACATCCCGGGGCATGACACTGGCGACTGTTGGGCTTTGAAGAACAAGATTCAAGACATGATTGAAGCCAAAGAAATTGTGTTTGATCGTCCTGTCGAAACTTCGAATGTGATCAACGCACCAATGCCTAACCACGGCAAAAGTTCCAATGTTATTGACAAGAATTCTTATGTTTATGATATAAACAACTTGACTATTCCTCTGATGACTGTTAAGAAGAATTTGTTGCAAGCCGGTGCCTTTCCAAGATGCCCAGAGAATTGTCGTTGGTGCCCATCGGCACCTGACGGATGTGCTTGGTTGAGAAGGCGTATTCAATACATGATGGATAATCGAGAAGTACTATTTCTGAAACCTTCACCTGTGGAGAATCTGTGTGAAGACCTGTCTAAGAATCTGAAGATCGAAGACGAAGCCATACCAGAAGTCTGGGATACCTTGGGGCAGCTAAGTGGAAAGTTTGATTACATGGTGAAGTATACCATTCCTGAAAGCTATAAGATTCCTATCGAAGATGTCAAGGCAACCGGATGGGGAGACGATTTCCCAGAAGATTATGTTGATGTAAACACAATAAGGATCTTTTTTGTCGATCCTACGCCTAGAGTGGCACCTCTCATCATTACTTCTCCCAGACCAGTTCCATACTCCTCTGACAAAGCTATACCGTGGAACTATGGAGCTGAAGTTTACTATCATGGTGTCAAGCAAGACCCGCTAACCATCAAAGACATTACAGCTGAAGCATCTGATCCTGATATCGACAATATCACCGGATCAAGCAAGGTAACCAGAATCGAAAGAGTGTTCTCTCCAGAGATCTCTCCTCCGAAAGACATTGCGACTCCAGCTCGCATTCCAACTATCGAACCAGTTCCCGAAGCGCAAGGGAAAGAACCAGTAACTCATCCTGCTTAGACAGAAGTACCAAAGGAAGTTGCTGAAGATACCTCCAAACAAGAAATGGAGGAAATTTTGAAGATCACCAAGAAGAGTGATTACAATGTTGTGGAACAGTTGGGACAAACTCCGTGCAAGATATCCATGCTTGCTCTGCTATTATGCTCTGAGGCTCATGCTAAGGCCTTAGAGAAGTTTCTTAAGAATGCTCACATACCGCAAGACACCACTACTAATCAGTTTGAAGTTTGTATTGCTAGCCTGGCTGCCAGCAACGGTCTAGGCTTCTCTGATGTTGATTTGACTTCTGCCGGAAGGAAACACAACAAAGCCTTGCACATCTCTGTTGAATGCAAGGGCACTACACTGTCTCACGTGTTGGTGGATACCGGTTCTGATCTAAATATCCTACCGAAGAGTGCTTTTGACCGACTTGATGTTGAAGGATTGGTCTTGAAGCCAAGCGACATAATTGCGAGAGCTTTTGATGGTTCTAAACGAACAGTACTTGGAGAGCTCATTCTGCCAGTTAAGGTCGGTTCCCAGACTTTCAAATCCACTTTATTTGTCATGGACATCCGTCCATCTTACTCTTGCCTACTTGGACGCCCTTGGATACATGGGGCAGGCGTTGTTACCTCTACCTTGCATCAGAAGCTGAAATACCCAATGAAGGGGAAAATTGTTACAGTATGCGGTGAAGAGGAATACATGGTAAGCCATCTGCAGTCACTCTGATACCTCGAAATGGAAGGTGAATTCTTCGAAACTCCCTGTCAAGCTTTCGAAACAGTTCCAAGAGTCATGCCTGTTGACTCTCCAGTCACTCCTGAAGCTACACAAATTCCGCCTAGGATGGCCTCGCTGAAGGATGCTCAAGCTGCAGTTGAAGAATGAAGTCGTACAATTTGGGGTCAACTTCTTGATGTTCCTTTCAAATCTGATAAGACTGGTTTAGGCTTCACCACCAAAGGTCAGAAGATGATACACCGCGAACGTGCCGGCCAACTTCCCTTTCACATCAGCAAGAATGAAGTCCATGCTATAAAAGACAACGACTTCGACATCAGCAATTGGATCATCCCAACTTCCGACATTGGACTCAGCAATTGGAAGACCGAAGACGTCATACCAATCTCCTTTAGACAGGAGTAATTGCCTTTGTTTTCTGTTATGCTTTTCGTTTTCTATGCTTTGAACAATAAACTTAAAAGCCTAATGCCTTTCCTGGGGCATCACGGCTCATTTGTGAGGGTTATTATCTGTCATTTGCATATTTTCATTCAATAAAAGCATTGGACTTTTGCATTTAAGTGTTGCTTTCATTCTTTTCTTTTACTTTACTACCCTTTCAAAAGCTATGTGTTCTTACACCCACCCACATGATACACTGCAGATTCACTCTGAATCTCGTTGATAACAGCTTTGCTATTGCTAAATATGACTTCGATAATCCGATCTACCAAGCCAAAGACGAAGGTGAGGAAGATTGTGAAGTGCCAGGAGAACTTGCCAGATTGCTACAACAAGAGGAACGGGTTATATAGCCACATGAAGAGCCAGTCGAGGTTGTGAATCTAGGTACTGACGAAGACAGAAAAGAAATCAAGATAGGAGCAGGTCTTGTGAACGGTATCAAAGAAAGATTGGTCCAGATGCTACGAGACTATATCGAGATTTTTGCTTGGTCATACAAAGACATGTCAGGTCTAGACATTGACATTGTGGTACACCGGTTACCGACGAAAGAAGGTTTTCTCCCAGTGAAGCAGAAGGTCTGTCGCATGCGTCTTGAGATGTCTGAAAAGATCAAAGTTGAAGTCATGAAACACTTCAACGCCAGTTTCCTAGCTGTTACTTCTTATCCACAGTGGGTTGCAAACGTAGTACCCATACCTAAGAAGGATGGCAAAGTACGAATGTGTGTGGATTACAGAGATTTGAACAAAGCGAGTCCGAAAGACGGTTTTCCACTACCTCATATTGATGTTCTAGTCGACAACACCGCTCAACATAAGGTTTTCTCCTTCATGGATGGTTTCTCTGGTTACAATCAGATCAAAATGGCTCTTGAAGACATGAAGAAGACTACTTTCGTTACACAGTGGGGCACATTCTGCTACAAGGTCATGCCGTTCGGACTGAAGAATGTTGGCGCCACATATCAACGTGTCATGGTGGCATTATTTCACGACATGATTCATCACGAGATAGAAGTCTACGTTGACGACATGATAGCTCGATCACAGACCGAAGAAGAACATCTTGATCATTTGCTAAAACTGTTTGATAGACTAAAGAAGTACAGACTGAGACTTAATCCACACAAGTGCACCTTTGGAGTCAGATCCGGTAAACTCCTAGGGTTTGTTGTCAGTGGTAAAGGTATTGAAGTTGACCCTACCAAAGTCAAAGCTATCCAAGAAATGCCAGCGCCCCGAACCGAGAAAGAAGTCAGAGGTTTCTTGGGACATTTGTACTACATTGCCAGATTCATTGCACATCTAACTTCTACTTGTGAGCCAATCTTCAAGTTACTGAAGAAAGATCAAGTAGTGGAATGGAACGACGATTGCCAAACGGCTTTTGACAAAATCAAGGAGTTTCTGCAGAATCCTCCTATCTTGATGACGTCCGCCAAAGGAATACCTCTTATCATGTACTTGACAGTGTTAGAGAACACAATGGGGTGTGCGTTGGGGCAACATGACGAGTCTGGTCGAAAAGAGTATGCAATATACTACCTTAGCAAAAAGTTTACCGACTGTGAAACAAGATACTCACAGCTCAAGAAACTTGCAGCGCTTCGGCTTGGGCTGCTCGCCGATTAAGATAGTATATGTTGACTCACACTACCTTGTTGAACTCTAAGATGGATCCAATAAAATACATATTCGAGAAACCAGCTCTCCCCAGAAGAATAGCAAGATGGCAAATGATCTTGACCGAATACGACACCCAGTATACTACTTAGAAGGCGATCAAAGGAAGTGTAGTAGCCGATCATTTGGCTCATCAAGCCGTAGATGACTATCTTTCTATGCAGTTCGAGTTTCCAGACGAAGATGTTTTGTTAGTTACTGATTATGAAGAACCAGGACCAGACGAAGGACCTGAACAAGGATCTTGATGGACCATGGTCTTTGATGGAGCTTCAAACGCACTTGGCAGTGGCATTGGAGCCATCATAACATCTCCTACAGGCGGACACACGCCTTTCACCACCAGATTATGTTTCAGTTACACCAACAACATGGCCGAATACGAAGCGTGCATCATGGGTATTAAAGCTGCTATCGATTTCAGAATCAAATTTTTGCAAGTGTATGGAGACTCAGCTTTAGTAATCAGTCAGATTAAGAGCGAGTGGGATACGAAACATCCAAATCTCATTCCATATCGAGAGCATGTGTTAAGTCTGGTCCCCTACTTCGAAGAGATTACTTTCGATCATTTTCCACGAGAAGAGAATCAGTTGGCAGACGCATTAGCTATTATGTCCTCGATGTTCAAGGTCAGATGGGACAACGAAGCTCCCCAGATCATCATCGAAAAGTTTAACGAACCAGCATACTGTTGTGAACTTGATACATAAGAGAAACCTTGGTTTTACGAAGTGAAGAGGTATCTTGAGGCTCAGGAATATCCCACAGGGGCATCTGTCAATGACAAGAAGTTCTTAAGAAGATTCACATCCAAATTCTTTCTCAGCAATGACATCTTATACAAGCGCAATCACGACTTGTGCTTACTCTGCTGTGTAGACCAGAAAACAGCAGAACGAATCATGGAAGAATTACACGAAGGCGCATTCGGTACCCACTTCGGTGGACATACAATGGCTAAAAAGATTCTGAGAACAGGTTACTATTGGTCTATCATGGAAGCTGATTGTCACCGTTATGCTCGTTCTTGCGACAAATGCCAGATATATGCAGACAAAGTGCACGTACCTCCAGTACCGTTGAATATTTTGACCGCTCCTTGGCCTTTCGCAATGTGGGGCATTGACATGATCGGGCAAATCAAACCTACTGCTTCCAACGGACATCGTTTCATCCTGGTGGCAAATGACTACTTTACCAAATGGGTAGAAGCAGCCTCATTCGCATCTATTACCAAGAATGTTGTGTCGACTCATCAAGCATAATCTTATCTGTCGATACGGCACTCCCGAAAGGATCATCACAAACAATGGTACCAACCTCAATAACAAAATGATCACCGAACTCTACATGCAGTTTAAGGTCAAGCATCGCAACTCTTCTCCATATCGGCCTAAGATGAATGGCGCAGTGGAAGCCGCCAACAAAAATATCAAGAAGATCATACAGAAGATGACAGTGACTTACAAAGATTGGCATGAGATGTTGCCATTTGCTCTCCATGGTTATCGCACTATAGTATGAACATCTACAGGGGCAACCCCCTTCTCTCTCGTATACGGTATGGAAGCAGTCCTACCAATCGAGGTTCAGATAACCTCAACCAGAGTCCTCCAGGATGCAGAGCTAGGCGAAGACGAGTGGATCCAGACTCGCCTCGATCAGATCAACTTGATTGACAAAAAACGACTCGCATCCATCTGGCATGGACAAATTTACCAGAAGCGAATGATCAGAGCGTTCAACAAGAAAGTCAAACACCGAGCCTACCAAGTCGGTGATCTAGTAGTCAAACACATCATCCTTCCATAAGGTGACCCCATGGGCAAATGGACTCCCACCTCTGAGAGACCATTTGTAGTCAAAACAGTATTTTTCGGTGGAGCTATGATACTTAGCACCATGGATGGAGAAGACTTCCCACCACCTGTGAACGCAGACATAGTCAAAAAATACTACACATGAATGAGACCCGCTAGGTTGACTGACCTAGGCAAAAATAAGGGCATCCTGGCGAACCAAAAGGTTCGGGCAAAAGTTAAGGATATATACGAAACATGTACACCCGGCAAGTCGAAAACCTGCAAAGGTGGCTTGGGCAAAAAAGGGTATCCCGGTAGACTGAAAACCTGAAAGGGCGCTCTAGGCAAAAGTTAGGGATTTAAGCGTACGACTATGTCTCGTCTGGATCATCCATCTATAGACTACTACTATCGGCGTTCAAGATTCAAATGGCGAAAATCAACGTACTCACTTTCTACTGACAACAAGGAGATGAGATAGTCGAAATATATGAGCACTAGCATAGTTGAAACTCGACGAGATTACTTCCGCATAGCTTTTTACTTTCATTGTATACAAACTGCTTGGCCATACGCTGCCCTTTCAAAATTAATGCAAATTCTTTCTTTTAACAATGTTCATTTTTGTTGTTTTTTGCATAAAGTCCAATGATTTCTTTGAATGATTATATGCATTAGAAAATAAACATATGTTCACAAACATACGGAAAACGAACGAACAAAAAGTAATTACTACAGGCTCTAGGAACTGAGATGACGACTAAAGTCACCAATACGTCCCCCGCGGGTTACTTTCACAAGAGTACCACCCCCACAGAGCCATCGCTCTCCCTATCAAAGACAAATCTTCTCCGACGAAGTATTAATCTCTTCCGTTAGTGTTCCAACACTTCAAGCTTCATCACATTAGTCCCCGAGCAACGATCTTAATCAACTTCACCCCGTTACATCAGTCTCCGAGCAGTAACAGTTCATCTCGTATACACAGAGATATTTATCCCCAGCAGAATGTCTTTTGACGATTATCACCCCTCGGCAGCAGCAATGTCTAGACTCGAAACTTGGTCAGATAGTGCATCGGAGCAAACCTACATCTATCTTTCCCCAGTCAGAGTTTCCAACAATTTCAGATTCATCACCTCAAAAGATTTTTCAGCTTTACTCTCCCTTCAGCGTCGCCACATTACGTCAGTCTCCAAGCAGTATTCGGATACTCCCTAGCAAGATCTACGCACAAGCTCCCCAGCGGAGTACCTCCCAGTTGTTAGTCTTTCCAACAACATTAATATTCAGACTCGAAACTTGGTCAAATAGTGCATCGGAGGAATCAAAGATATCTTTTCCCCTCTAAGCCAAGGTTTTCAGCAACTTCATCCACAAGCAGAAGTCAGAAATCCCCGGCAGGGACGTTCTTATCTTCTTCAAGATGGATATGTTTTGAAATACCACAACATTTACATTCATACATTATTCATAAAAATCATGACATGTGCATATATCACTCACGAACATTGTCATATGCTTGCATGCATCATAATCTACATAGGACTAACTATATTCTATCAAGATTTTATTTCCCCAGCAGGTAAAAGATATTTTCCAAACGGAAGGTCAAAGATTAATACCCGAAGCAAGATGGGAAATCCAATCTAAAAGACCGTACAAATTTGTTCCAAACGGAAGGTCAAAGGTTAATACCCGAAATAAGACGGGAAACCCAATCTAATTAACTTCCGACAACAGGTCATAGATTAATACTCGACACAAGACGGGGAACCCTATCTGAAAGACCATACAAGTTGTCTTCCGGCACCAGGCATTGGATCAACGCCCGAAACAAGACAGGAAAGCTATCCGCATTCTGCCGAATATCCACCTCGGAATAGCTAGGACGAAGGTTTATTCTGAATCTCTCTTATTATCAACAACAATTATAGAGTCTAACATACGACTCAGTTGTCCCGGATGGCATCTTAAGCCCATCTCCGACTACTTGTCAACATCTCTCCACCTTCAAAATGCTGCATATTTGGTTAAAAACCAATACAAACCAATAACTTCATTCAAAGATGAGCGTTGAAGTCTAGTGCACGACTCAACATCAGCCGCCCCCGGATGGCATCTTAAGCCCATCTCCGCGCTTTCTTCTATTTTCGAAAATATCTACAGAGTCTAACGTACGGCTCATTCCCCAGCACCAGTCTCTCCTAATGGCATCTTAAACCCATCTCCGATATTTCTCCTATTCAAATGACGTTCGCGAGTCTAACATA
Source organism: Vicia sativa (assembly GCA_021764765.1). Classification (NCBI taxonomy): domain Eukaryota; kingdom Viridiplantae; phylum Streptophyta; class Magnoliopsida; order Fabales; family Fabaceae; genus Vicia; species Vicia sativa. The sequence continues at coordinate 230,599,560 of CM038795.1, read as the reverse complement.
TGACTTGCCCTCTAGCTCAGCTTCTCCAAATGGCATCTGTAAGCCCATTTCAGTGCATTATCAACCAACAACGAGTGCAAATTTTCAGGTGTACTCGAGTGTTCAATCATCTTCTACTTTCAGGTCACGAAAGGCAGGCATGTCAATCTAACCCTTCCAGTACAAGAAGATTGAACAGGGGAAAATGTCATACCCCAAAATTTGCCCTCCTACTTCTCAAGACATTTCACATATCCATACTCAAGGATTTCACAAGGATTGACTAGACAAATCCTCTCCTAAGCAATCAACCCAAACTAGGGTTTAATCATTCTCAAATAAAGGTGGTCTCTAACACTTCCAGTGGTCATCATGCCTCATCATATGCTTCAAAGAATCTCCATGTCGAGTTTCAAGCCTTACAAGTCAAGTTTCCTCAGATAATTGCTCAGATGGTTTAAAATTAGTTGTATTGGACAAAAAGTCAACTGTGGTCAACATACAGTCAAACTTCATAATTTTTGGTCAACATTAATATTTTTAAGTTATATTCGTCATTTGATTAAGGGTTGATCATGATTCATCAAGAAAAGTCAAGAATTGATCAAAAGTCAAAGTTTCTAAATTGGGCTTTCTCAAACAAAAGTCAACAGAACTTTGACCAGGCATAATTTTCACATACTTTATCAGAAATTTTTCCACCACAAGTAATTTTGAAGATAATTCAATTCTCTACAACTTCATGTCTCACAAGCTTGGGCAGCAAATGCTTCATTTGGAAGTTGTGGATCAAAATATTACAGGTCCTTTTAAAAGTCAACAAAAAGTCAACTTTTTGTAAGGAAGTGTTCATGAGCATGGAAACTCCAATGAAGATGAAACCAAAAAGGTTGTTTAGAGGATATCTTGAGCTTTCTAAAAAGTCCAAGAACATCCAAAATATTAAAAAGTGAGCAAGATACACCTTGCACAAGTTGAGCATTTATGAGGAGGTGCACAAAGAGAAATACTTGACAAGACTAAAATTTTTGCAAATGGGCCTAACTTTTCTTGATTCAAACATGTTCCATAGCTGAATTAGAACCTCCAAGCCCAAGGCCACGAATTTATCTTTTATTTTTTTATTTATTTTGGATTTTTAATCATTTAAAACCAATTTAATTAAAATAAAAGATAGAAAATCAAAAATTAATTGGAAGATGGATTTTCTCTCATCCTTGAGGTCCAAGCAAGTCATTTAATCTGATTATTTCGAAATAATCATGATTAGTAATGAGATTTGATTGAAATTGGCTCAAAATGGAAATATTTGGTTTGATTCCAAATGAAATAATTTCTCATTGATTGACTTGATTTTCTCTCATAATTCTTGACCTAATTCACTCTATTATAAATACATGATGCATCCACAAGCACAAGGGACAATTTTCTAGCCTCAATAACCCTAGAAAAGTTTCAAGAAAACTTGTGAAAAAAGCAATTTCGATTTCAGCTTTGTAGGCCAATTCAAGGAGTTTTGAGGATTGAACAAGCATCCTCAAGGTCCCAGGAACCTATTCCAATCATCACCACACATTGGAACATCCAAAATCGATACATCCAAGTCATAGTTTGTGTCAAAAAAGCTTGAAATCGAATTCGTACATACACTCATATTTAACATGCTTTGATTGCTTTTTATGTTTAGAATGCTATTTGCAATGTTTCTGGAAGGTTTAATTTGTGTTTAGTTGAGATTAAAGACGTTGCTATTGTTAGGGTTTGGGAACTCGAAATAGGGTTTCTCAAAATAGGCAAAATTAGCCAAAACCAGTGGTACCATCACACTCAGGAGGTCAAACCGGATCGATCCCTGTATTCATCATGGATTTATATTTCATATTGTGAATTTTCAAAAATTGCAGGTGTTCTAGTGACGGACGAAGCCGTCACTATAGGCTGTTGCTACGGACGAAAACCGTAGGTAAAAGCCTGTGGAAAAAATTTCAAATGATGAAGCCTTGGCGCGGTTTTTGTTTGAATTGATTTTCAGAAAATTATTTCCCTTATAACGTTTTTGCTTCATTCCACTAACACGAATGCAGGCTAGCTCAGTTGGCAAAGGTAGCGGGCGTAAGGGAAGGAGGTCCTTGGTTCGATTCCTGACTCCAGCAATCTTTTTTACCACCTTGCAAAAACTAACCAATTTTCTTATTTTCTTCATATTTTTCCTTTAAATTTAATTTCTTTTCAAATAATTTTCTAATGCATCAAAAAATCACCAAAAATATTTTCTTTTTGCATTTAGGTTAGAAAAATACTTATTTAATTTTTGACATGAAAAAATTATATTTTGCATGCATATTTTAATTAATTGTTAATTAACCATAAAATTGACTTTTAATTATTTTTCCTTATCAAAATCAACCCACAAAATTCCCTAAAAAATTGTTTTATCATCTAATTAGGATTACTAAACTAAAAACTTTTTCTAACTCAAAAATATTTTTTTACTAACACATTTTCTCTTATGCGAAATTCTTTTCTTTTCCGATTATTATGTATCTGCTTCCAGGTTGTAATAGTTAGGACAATTTTCTCGCATTTCTTTTTCCATATTATGTAACTGCTCATGGGATGTAATAGTTTAATTAGGATTTACTTTCCGCACACCTATATTATGTAATTGCCCCAAAGCCATGTAATAGCGTAGGATTTATTTTCCGCACTTTACTTTCTGCAATTTACTTTCTGCACCCATATAAAAATGCTAGTAACTAGGCGTGTATGGCAAGATAAAAACGAACTAGATCACTTCTAAATCTCAAGATAAAATATCTGAATTTGACACACTCTCTTCACACATGCACCCCCTAGAGTATTCTCTCCCGTTATCTTTCAAACAAATGGTCAAGTCCCTCGAACGTAGAGGTATCCTAGCACTGTTGCCTACAAATATATCATCATAATCCCTTCGAATCAAAGATCATAGTCCCTCGACGTGGCCTACGAATACATGATCTTGTCCCTCTATTGTTGCCTACGAAAAGTGATGATCGTCCCTTCGAATGTGCTAGGATACTCCTACAAGTTGCCTTCTATGACCACCTGATGTCCCTTAGAATATCCCTTTACATCCAACGAATAGGGTTACCTACCAACTAATGGTATGGATAGCACTATTCTAAAGGAAAGTAAAATAACACGGAAACGACCGTTCTGAGTAGGTAATAGACTCTTAATTGCTTGCTCTATCAAAACATCTTTTCACACCTCACACTTTTACAAAGTTAAAACACTTTTCCAAAACAAAACATTTTCGAACACTTTGTATACATTCCAGCGTGAATCATTACGAAGTCAAAGTGAAATGCCTTTTCAAAAACATTTTTAAACATACACACACAGAAAGCAGATTTTAAATGAGCTAAAGCAACTAAGAGCCCGTAGATAACTACGGATGGAAAGGGTGCTAATACCTTCCCTTTTCATAACCTTCTCCCGTACTCAGAATCTAACGAAGGTCTTTTCCTGTTCTTTTCACCTTCCCTTAATTGGATAAAAGAAAAGTCGGTGGCGACTCTTGCTATCCGCAACATTTGCGATCAAAATGCAAAACAATCCAAAGTCAGTTCTCCCACCGTGTTACAATGAGCAATGCAAAACATAGTAAGGGTAGCATATTCACACAAATCAACAAACACATCAGGCATATTCGTAACAACGGAACAATTCACAATGCTTTTATGTATGCAATGTGATTGACACTCTCGACTTAATGCATGTGGTACCATGTTGCGAACATTGGAGTTATGTTATTGATTTTCATACTCTCATTGTGGTTCTTATTTGAACCCAAACTCATCACTAATCCCCACTTCTGAATAAACGACTTGTCACTTACTCGTGAGTGGTCCCTTCTTATGAACCATCTCGTCAATTAATCATCATTGATCACCTCTTTTGAACCAATGACTCATCACTTCTCAACACAATGTATGATGTATGACATTCAAATTCAACAACATTATTGGTTCCACTTCAAACTGCACACAACAACACACAAGACAATAACAGTAGTTCCCACTCCAAACTACACGTCTCAACGTGAAGAACATATACTTATATTCATCAACACATAATTATACCAACAGTTCATAACTCATACACATACATATAATTTATAACATAATTATGTAAAATTTCTCAAATATTATTAAATTCATCATAATACTTTATCTCAACATAAAACTAAAGGTCATATAACTTCTCATTAATAATCATCTCAACATAAAACTAAAGGTCATATAACTTCTCATCAATAATCATCTCAACATCAACATTCCTCCCCATAGAAAAATCAATCACAACAATCAAAATAAAATATTGTCCTCGTCATTAACAATCAATTGGCATTATACAACAAATAACATTATATAATCACATTCACAAGTACACTATTAACCTCTTTGGACCTTACCATGAGATACACGTTAGCTTTATAACGCTTTAAACTCCACCGGAAACAAAGTCATAGTATTCAAGTTACGGTGAAAACAAAATTAAAAGATTTTCAGTGTTGGAATGTATCGCTACGCGAGGTCCTCCCTAAAAATATGCAACTTGAATTAATAAAAAATGAAAGACAAATTAATAGCAAAAAATTTAGATATTAAAGGTAAATAAATTTTCAAAAGAATTAAGATTAAAAATTCTTCTATTTAAGATTAAAAACCTTATTTAATCCTTAAAAATAGGAAATTTCTTCGCCCACCTAGTGGGTTTCTTCTCCACCCCTGGTGAAAAACCAAAAATACCCTCAGGTTTCGTAAGTGCACTTACAAATTCATCTCGGAGGTGGACTTTGCAAGTGCACTTACGAAATAATCTAAGATTTTCTAAAAATAAGGTGAATTCGCAAGTGCATCTACTAATTCACCTTGTTTTTTTTTTAAAATAAGGTGAATCTGTAAGTGCACTTACGAATTCACCTTATTTTTAGAAAACAAGGTGAATTTGCATGTGCACTTGCGAATTCACCTTATTGGGTGAATTCGTAAGTACATTTACAAATATTTGTCTAGGCAGAATTCAAAAACATTTAGCACAATTCATACAATTCATACTTAATTCATTTAAAGAACTTACATAGTAGATGCAGAAAATTAAATTACATATTATTATAAAGGGGGAGCTGTGAAAGTTGCAACATCTTGATAACATCTTTTGCTGATCTACAAAGTGACGCATCCATCTTAATCGGACCCTTTGTCGAGTATTATTGAAATGTCTCCCACATAACCTTTAAGTCCTCGCCATTCTTCAACTGAAACCGGGTGAATTTGACTTTTTCTTCAGCATCAAGTGAAGGTGGACGATACTCAAGCTTGACCACCTCGCGATTATCTATATACTGCAATAAAGAATGCAATATTGTAATGAGCTTGTCGTACAGGTATCCTGCGAGAGCATGGATTGAACTGAAGAACATGCAGCAGTGAAGTAGACAAACGCAAGGTGTGGTTAGGTTTGTGTCATTTTTTTGGTTTTGGTTTGTGATGGAGAATGTAATGGGTTGTAGACTCAATTTATAGTCAAGTAGGAGTAATAAGGACCAAAGAAATCTTATCAGGTCACATTTTGCAAGTGCACTTACGAATTACACTAAATCAGGTTAATTCGTAAGTGCACTAACGAATTGTTCCCTGTGTCGTTTTTTTTTAAAAAACCAGACAGAATTCGCAAGTAACAAACTTAAAATCAGTTTTGGCTGAAACATAATTATGTTAGTTGGTCTTTTAGACATTCAAAATATTATATACATAGATAAAATGGGATATAGATAAAACTCATATATATATATATATATATATATATATATATATATATATATATATATATATATATATATATATAGAGAGAGAGAGAGAGAGAGAGAGACACTTCGGATTGATATTTTTTAAAATCAACAGTTGGATTGAAACATATCATCATATAGATCATGCCTATAAAATTTGAGATTAATCTATAATGATTTACTATACGATCAAGATATCCAAAGATTAAAGTCAAAATGGATTTTCATATAACATTAATTTTGATGTAGTTCAATGACATACTAAGTCATTATAGATTAATCTCAAACTTTATAGGTATGATCTATATGATGGTATGTTTCAATCTAACGGTTGATTTTAAAAAATATTAATCCGAAGTGGCATTTTTGAGCAAGTGTAACTCATGGTGTAACTCTTCGGTGTAATAGGAGGATCAATGAAGTTACACTTCAAGCCACTGATTAATATTTTTTAAAATCAACCGTTGGATTTAAACATACCATCATATAGATCATACCTAGAAAGTTTGAGATTAATCTATAATGACTTAGTATGTCATTGAACTACATCAAAATTAATGTTATATGAAAATCCATTTTGACGTTAATCTTTGGATATCTTGATCGTATAGTAAATCATTATAGATTAATCTCAAACTTTATATGTATGATCTATATGATGATATATTTCAATCTAACGGTTGATTTTAAAAAATATTAATCCGAAGTGACATTTTTGAGCGAGTGTAACTCATGGTGTAACTCTTCGGGTGTAATTTGATCCCTCTTCTCTCTCTCTCTCTCTCTCATTTATATATATATATATATATATATATATATATATATGTGTGTGTGTGTGTGTGTGTGTGTGTGTGTGTGTGTGTATGTGTGTGTGTTTGTGTGTTTGTGTATAATATATATGCATTGAAACATTAATATTTTACAATGTTTCGATAATACATACAAAAAAAGTTTCGGTTACATTCTAAAATGAATCGAAAAAATTATCTCTGCTTAAATCTAAAATCGGTTCTTTCTTTGATTGCTCCCTATTGGATTCTCTCTCGAGATCCATCAAATGGGTGAACTCCATCATTCTCTCCAAAAAAATGATTCAAATAAGTTTCCGCCTTTTTTTTGGTGATGTTCCATCCATTCCACGGATGTGGCCGGAATAGGACAACCCAATTTCAAATATACGTCAACAAAATGACATGAGCTTAGATAGCCAACACACACGATGCACCCGAATGGATCAATAGGCGGTGTAGCTTATAGAGGAAAAAAGTTTCTGAAAAACCATATCTTGTCAAGTCGACGCACACCACGTTATAAGCACTTGCTATAAGATGTTCCATTTCTGGGAAACACTTCCATTTTTCAACCGGTGGGTGTACGATAATACTTGGAGCTAGAGCATGGTGAATTTTATTAAACTTTTCCTTTGTCATGTATAGGTACGTGTAAAGTTCACTATGCGAGGTCAACTCCGAGATAAGTTTTTTCCGGACAAGAATGTGTTGCTTCTCTCCATGGCTAAGCAAAGCGGATACATCCTGATACCCGCAATTACCATCGGTTTCCACATCCACGATTTGTTCAATGTGTTTGTGCATAAATAACGACATCTCATTAATGTAAATTATTAGTGGTGGTGGTGGTGGTGTCGATGTCGGTGTCTGAGGTGGTTTGGAAATCTGAGATCCTTTTTTAGCACTTGCCTTGGATTTTGGGGTTGGAGAATCTGAAAATAATTCATCGACAACTTCATGATAAGACGGCGTACACTTGGCTGTATTGTCAACTTGTGAAGTTTTCACCTTTTTTGGCGTGAAATTCTGGTGCAGCAGACTCAGATGTCCTATAAGGATGTTGAGACATCTGATCTGACATTAAAATAGAACAGACAAGGTAAAGTAATACAACATTACAGAAAGCATAAAGAACACAACATAATTATTAACCCAGTTCGGTTCAAACCAACTTACATCTGGGGGCTACCAAGCCAGGAAGAAGACTCCATTATTAGTAGTAGTATTTTATGTAAACAACCTCCGGTTTACCTAGTCATTACCCAATTAAACCTTTATCTTAGAAGACCATGTAAGACAAGAGAACCTCTACTCACTCCCTATTGATACCTAACTGTTGCAAACCCCTGCAACAATAACAACCTATTTGAAGAAAACCTTTTCAAATAACAAAAACAATCAAACTCGTGACACACATATACTTGGAATTTCTTCAAAGCTTCTTCCAAGAACACAACTCAACTCATTGCTCCACAACTTCTGAGGCGAGTAAAAACATCCTCTTGTCTACAGGCTTTGAGGTACAATTTAGTGGCCATCCCACAATCCGGGTGGTTCACATATGGCTAACCATAATGATTACATATTTCTATATTTGACTAGCTTACTAAAACTAGGTTACAAAGTCTTTATTTATAACCTATTACCCAACTGGATTTGGGCCTTTAAAACAATAGCATATAAGCTATAACAAACTGCACAAACAAACTTTGCATAAAACAAACAGCAGAAAACTTATGCTACAATCAAGGTCTTCAATATGATTTTTCTCCTTAGCTTATGATTGAATCTCCTAGCTCTCAACATATGCCTTCAATTACACGCCACATATGATGCATAATATTTCCAGAATATTCTGCATAATTTAAAACAGAACTGTAACAAACTTAACAGTTTAGTAGCGTGATGTCTGATGTCACGACATCTCTTTCGACATGTTTCAGATGTTGATTTTACTCAACACAACATATTTACGCATTCCAATAGGATTTACAAGATATTAAATATCCTATTGTACAATACATTGTTGTTGTTGTTATTTGTTTTATTAAAATTAAGCCAATCTTTAAAATCCAGGAACTTACATGACACACCTTTAGTTTTCACCGGTTGAGACAGAGGCTTCAAATCGGTTGTTTCCGGAAATGCGAATTTTCTCAATTGTTCTTTAATGTGCAATTTTGTAGCATCGTCTGCTTTTGAAAAACGATCTACTATGATTTCCAACTCAGTTGTAATGGTAATGTTGGAACTACCTTCCTTTGCCGGCTCGTAATCGTCGAAACAAAGCCTTCTTTCAATGAGTGCATATCTCATCCATTCGAATAGGGGAATTGAGTTTGTTTTTTTTGAAATAATACAAGCACATGGAAGCCCATAAGTTGTCTGTATTGTACACCCACATTTCAAACTATCGGGTCCTGTTGTTTCCGCTCGTTTTGCTTCATAAAAAATAAAATTCAATCCCGCCGGAGATATGTTGTGAACCAACTGTGCATAAAGAGTCTTGTCTTTGAACCAATGTCCCAATATAGTTTTGCTCCTATCAAATGTTGTTTGAATTTCATTATGTTGATTTATGAGCATTTGCTTCACAACATCCCAATCTCTACATAAGTCACCCTTATTATCACCCAACCACCTCCTCAAAGCTGCATATGTTGATTCCACTCTATTAGTTGTTGTGTTTCCCAAATGTCTAATATGGTTTGTCCATGCACACACCACTTTCTCTTTCACTTGATCAGGAATAATGGATTCAACATATTTCAAAAAATAGGGATATTCCACACACAAATTCCTAAAGTGGACCACATTCTCAGTATACATCTTTTGAGTAGAAGAATTAAGAATATCAGTCCATGCACTCATAATTTTCTCCACCACAACACCGAATTTGACAACTTGCCCGTTTCCATCTTTCTTCTCTTTGGTGCCAACTACGGGTTTTAACCGTGCTCTCACATTTTTTGTGATGTGATACCGACATAGTAAAACGGTTAACGAAGGAAACATGGTGGCAACCGCATTCATAAGAGCGTTATCTCGATTGATGACGATAACCAAAGGCTTGCTATTTTGATTTTTCAACAAAGTCTTGCAAACACCCAGATGACATTGTCTTCCTTCTCACATTCCATGAAACAAAAACCAACTGATTTTATATTTGACACACATCCCGCTCTATTCCATTTCAAACCGGCAAGCATGTTTCTAGGTGCAATTTTGATCAACGGCAATTCAGAAACATATTTCTTCTCCGTAGTCTTAAGCCAACAAACAATAGGATGCCCGTGTAACTTGGTATCTAACTCATGATTATGCATTTCAGACATCATAGTCAACCGTCATAAATTATCCACCCTACAATAACCACACAACTTGAACGGATACCCACATTTCCTCGAACCCGTGTCTTCGTGTTTTAACTTGCGAATTTTGGAATGTATGCTCCACTTCTCTCGCATGTCAAAATAACAAATGATTGCCATTACTACTCTCATTGTCGGACCTCACAATCACAACGCCAAAACCAAGTTTGTTAGCTTCAATTCTAACATAATCAACCATTTGTTGATGAGTATTGAAAGTTTTGCCATTTGGAAATTGATTTTCATTATTGATCACAACATCAATCGTTTTATCTACTTCTTTGACCACAATTGACTTATCTTTTATGCTCACTTTGTCCAAAATCAGAACCTTCAAAATAACATTGACAATGTTGTCGGGGTGCACCATACCTAAAATATATAAAACATATGAATTATATTAAAACAAAATTCTGTTTTTACATCAGTGAAGAATTCGCAAGTACACTTGCGAATTTTTTCTAGTGTTCTTCGCAAGTGTACTTGCGAAGCGACACAGTTTTCCTCCAAACTTTAAACAACACAATGCATTAAATGTATATTGAAGGGATGTAAGTTTACCTCAAATTGTAGCTTCCAATGCTCACTTTGCTAGGATCCAACACTTGAAACTTGATTTGGAGAAAGAAAATTATATTGATTTTTGGTGATGCTTAGAGGGTTTTTTTGGGTTAGAGGTGTTGAAAATGGATAAAATAATATGAAGAGGAGACCATGCAACATATTAATATACTAAAGGATGTTTCGTAAGTGTACTTACGAATTAAATTTATTTTTTCAAATGTCAATGTTTAAAATAATAAAATATAAAATATAAGGTGAATTCATTAATGTACTTACGAATGATATTTTTGATTTTTCAAGGGTACGAGAAAAACTCACGATAAGGTAAAATAAAGTGATAAGGTAAAATAAAGTAAAGAAGTATTGACTATGCATTGTGGTCATTAGATAGATAGATATTTCTATATCCAAAAATCCCGAAATCCGGACATTGGCGCGCAACAACACGAGAGAGAATCTCACGAAAAAAAGGGTTTAAGAAGCACTTCAGTTTTGTTCTTCTCAAAATCCCTAAAATTTTCCAACTCAAAATGCCATCAACAACCCTATGAAACCCTCTCCCTCTCCTTCCCTCATTCTCCAACAAACAAACTCCTCAATGGCATTCTCCTCCGCAATCCGTCTCCTCACACTCTCCCCCTTCACTTCCGCCACTCGCCTCTCGTTTCTCCGCCGCTCTACGTCGGATATCCGATTCCTCTCCGCCTCTTCCCGACGCCGTCCCTCCTCCACGTCTATTAAGGCTGCTTCTAGTACTGTTGGACGCCGTGACGAACCGGAGAAAGACGGAAATGGAAGTTTGGCGGTGGCGGATGGTAATGGTAGTGATGTTGTTAAGAGGAGTGAGGGGAGGATTGTGTTGACTGAACTTCATAAAGAGGCGACGGAAGCTTATATGGCGTATGCTATGTCGGTTTTGCTTGGGCGTGCTTTGCCGGATGTTAGGGATGGGTTGAAGCCTGTTCATAGAAGGATTCTGTTAGTACTTTTTTTTATTTATTTCTAACTTTATTGTTTTATTATTATTATTGCATGGTTTTCTGATTGAGGAATTGCAAAGTTAGTTTTTATTGTTTGATTTTTTGTTACCAAAGGATGTTGTTTATATGATTTATTTCATAATAATGAATACAATGCGTGTCGTGCTATCTATTAAAATATAGAAACTAGCTCGGGATGTGGCCGCTCTTGCAAGCGGATGTAGACGTCTTTTTGACACTCATTTTTGAAACTCTCATGTTGAGTTAGTTTGTTAGGAGGCAAGTCAATGAGATTATTGATTGATGTTTGCTGGAAGTTTTGAATTTTCTTCATTTGAGATTTATTTTATATTTTGTTCTTGAGATATGAATGTGGAAAGTTTAATGGCTTTGATGGCTTACCAGTTACCACTTGGTGTGATTTTTCTGCCTTGAAGAATTTTACAAATTTGTGAAGTGGATTGCTTTTTGCTTTGGTTATTTACATCATATGTTTAAAAGTTGTCTGAGGGTCGCTGGAGATTTTTGAATTTTCCAATGAGATTTTTCCTTTAATTTTGACTTGGTCCTAAAAGGAGACAAATTTCAATAATGTTCTTCTTTCTTTTTCTTTTATATCTCAAACCAAACATTGACAGTTTTGTCTTATGATATTAGTATTTTAGACAGCAGCTGGAAAAAATGTTATGCATCGTAGATGCGATTGTGGTCTCAGAGCTGAATAAATGTTATTGTAATGAAAAGCTCACTCAAATTTATGTCTCAATGTAGTGAATTAATGATTGTTATCATTTTGGTAGTCATGACACTTTTTTATTGAAACACACTTTAGTTACATGTTGTGAAAATTTTCTTTGTTGTATGTTTTGAAGCATACCTTGTATGTTTAATTCATGTGAAGATTTTCAATTTGAGATGCCCAGTTATAGTTTGCTAAGTAGAAATAATCTAGGGGAATATAATTTGAACTCTTAAAAGTTAAATGTCTATTCATATTCTCCACTTACTTCTTTCGACTGTAATTTTCCAACTTACTATTGTTGATGGAGCTGAAACATGAATAGAGTTTAGACACATACTCCCTCCGTCCCAAATTATAAGATGTCTTGGACATTTCACAGGAATTAAGAAACGTAATTAATGTTGCATGGGAAAGACAAATTTTGCACGACTTTACAATTTTGTCCTTCATTAATTACACCTGAAAGTGAAGTTTAAAGAATTAAAAGAAGAAATAGTAATAATTGATGGAGGGTATATAGGGAAATTATCATTAATGTTGCATTGGAATTGGAAAGTGACTTATAGTTTGGGATAATATTTTTTTTTTTTGCAAAGAGACTTATAATTTGGGACAGAGGGAGTATAATTTATCATTAACCACTTATTTGAATACTATAAAACTTTTAAATTGAGGGGAAATTTAGGAAATCATAGTGAAAAGTAATTAATTAGGATGTAGATCCATTATCCATAACATATCATTTGGAATTCAGGTTGCATCATACTTTTGACATTTGATAGTTCTCATTGAGATGTTATTGCAAGACAAGCTAATATTCTGAAATCTGAATGCAGATTTGCAATGCACGAGCTCGGTCTTGCGTCCAAAAAACCATTCAAGAAATGTGCAAGAGTTGTTGGAGAGGTTAATAACGAAATTTTAAATATTAGTTAATAATGAAGCACTCAATAAATTCATCTAGATGTATCTTTGGAGTTTGAACAGGGTATTATCTACTGTTGGAATAAGCTGCTCTACCACATTATTATTGTAGGTATTGGGAAAATTCCACCCTCATGGTGACTCTGCTGTATATGATTCCATGGTTCGGATGGCACAGGTAAAACAATGTTTTTTTGCTTTTTTTTTGTTTTATTTTTTCTTCATCTTAAAAATATACTATTGTTGGGTCAATAGTTTCTTATCTGTAGTATCATATAATATAACACATATCATAGAAAGTTGATAAAAGGAGCCATTGTAATTTATATCCCTAAAATGAGCTAATCCAAAATCTCAATAATTGCTTTTCTTCTCTAAATTGCTATCGTACTTTGTAGTGAGTTATGCACGACTATTTTGCCATAATTGATTATTATTTAGATTATTTATAAATTGTATCTTTTGTTACTTTTAGGGAATTTATCTTTTATAAGACAACTACTATATGGAAATTTATTAAGATTATGTGTCATCATGATTTATCTAAGGTTTTTAATATTTTTAGGTTATAAGTAACCTTATGGTGCCTTAAGTAATTATGAGTTTGGAATAATCAATATTGGCATTTCCATCTATGGATAGAGTATAGATACCAAGGTAGATAAGTATTTTACTTGAGAGACAAACTACTACCCTCCCTAGAGGATAATTTGAATTTATGAAACTAATAATGATTTCCCCTAATAATTCTTTTCCTTCTTTTCCTTAATAAGATTTCAATTTTTCTTATCGTGTTTGGCCCTCTCAAAGAATTGGGCTGCCTGCTTATCACAAGTCCCGTAGGATTAAAGAAGTCCTCTCCAAATCATAAATGGTCGATTTGGTGACAATACGAAGTCGGGCATCAATGCTACTCCATCAAGAACGGTCGGTGACAAGCAATAATTAATCTTTCATGGATGAGACGATCTTCATAATCTAGACCTCCAAGCCAAAGTTGATAGAAGCCCACATATCATAGATGCTGGTGTCCAACCTATCACTGGAGAGCAGGGCATCGGCTTGGTGTAAAAAAGGCGGTCGATTTATTGCGCGCTATTGACAGCATTGCTTACTTCTCGTTATCCCACCGCCCTGTTTCTTCATTTGGCCAAATATTCTCGCTATTCACCTGAAGTGTAGGATGGATGTTAGTTTTTTTTTTGGGAGTGGTAATTTGACATTACATCGCTTTCTTGGCCTGCCTACGATTTATGTGTTCTGGGGGATTGGAAGTTGGAATTGGAGAAATATCCTTTCTCTCCCTTTTACCGAGAGTGCTATTTCCGGTTGTTCACCTAGTGTCTTTTGGCATGTAATATATGCAAAATTACTTTTTTCTAGTGATGCTTTTTGCAGATTCTCTCCTAGACTTTTACTACTCCCTCCGTCTCATAAAAAGTGTCCCCTTTAGACAATGCGCGGTTCTTAAGGAAATGATTGAGTGTGTTGATTTTAATGATAAAATTGTATGCTTTTACTAAAATTCCCTTAATCAACTTTTAAAAATATTTTTATTATTTGTGCCAATAAAAGCAAAAGCAAAAGCGTGTAGTAAAACAATGATGACAAGTTTTATTTTATCTTAGATATAGTGCCAGTATATGAAGAGTTATTCTATATAACCAACCAATGTCATTACATAGAGTAAATATAGATCATCAGTATTGCTTATTGCCTTTTCTAAATTTTCCGCCACAGTATTGCCTTTTCTAAATTTTCAACTTTCCCACCACAACACTACTTAATGACCAAATTTTCCCACCATAAATTTTGTATATATAGAGCATCACTAACACAATTATTTTTTCATTACTAGAAATGGAGTTTAAATTAGGGATACCTGATCTCAATATTGATATTTCAAATGTTGAGTTTGCATAAATTCAAATTCCAGACCTAAATATCAATCCAAATGATACATCAAATAATTTTTTGATCGATTTAAATGTTTTCGATCTTGAATTTTTAACGCTATTCAATCCTTACAACATAAAGAGGCTCCCAGAACCGTTGATGAACTTATTAATGCAGTTGTGAAATCATTTGAGAACTTTTCGTCAATGAAGCCAATCATATATTTTTGACGCTACAATCGTGCATGAACGAAATTATGAAAGCTAAAGGTTCACACAAGTACAGGATTCCACACACGAAGAAGACAATGTTAGAAAAAGATGGTCAACTCCCTAACCAAATTAAGTGTGATCCCATGTTAGTTCAAGAAGTTTTACGTTATTTAAATTGAATTTTGTTTTGGAATGAATAAATTATTTTACAATATTTCAAAAAAGATTTTTTTAATTGAATTTTATTTTCAAAATTTTAGAATTTCTTTTTAATTGAACAAGAAATAAATAAAAAAAAGTTTATTCTGCATAGAAGAGAGAGAATATGACATAAAGTTAGAGAGAGAGTATGAACATGTATTTGTTGTAATAAGGGTAGTATTGGAAAAAAATAATAAATGTTGCATTGGTATTCTAAAGGGACAATTATTGAGACATGAAAAAAGTGCAAAAGGGACACTTTTATGAGTCGGAGGGAGTATTATTTTATTTTCTGCTTTATATTTATATTTTTCCAATGTTTTTCAGGATTTTTCGTTACGTAGTCCTTTGGTCTCTGGTCATGGAAATTTTGGGTCAATTGATGCTGACCCTCCTGCTGCAATGCGTTACACAGAGTGCAGATTGGAAGTATGTGCTTAACCCTTTACTCTTAAAATATTAACTCTACTTTTCTAATAGTTTAACTTCAATTTTATACCACAAAGTTTGATATATATCAGACTCTCCTATCAATAGTTATTTGTGTTTGTTAACTACTGGTAGGTAAAGTTGTGCACTAAGTTTTAGTCATGCCAGAGTTCTGATGGAAGTAAACAAACAGTTATCTTTTATCCAATTGTAAGCAGTTTTAAAAATAAACATTCTAGACGCCAAACTTGCAATTTTATATTCATGAGATATGTTTCCTTTTCAGAAGTGTGAGGACAGGAAAATTGAAAGATCATATAACTTACATCCATCAGTTATTGAAGGGATTCTGCTTTTAAAATAATGTTTTTTGTACTTGATTTAGCTACAGATCTGAAGTCTGAAGAGGTTTTGTTCTTGAGAAGCTATTGCAGGATGTGCTAAAAAGAATTGTTTAAATTGGGTCTTGTGGATTAATCTAACAAGGAACTTCTAGGAAACACAACTTTTGTCTTCATAAACATGAGTGATCAGTTCTTGAGTTTTAGTTGGTTATTGTTTGGTATTATGTCGCTTAGACATCATATGCATATTTCTTATCTAAATCTCTGTTGTTAACAAATGATTATAGATGTAATTCTCTTCAAAGAGTCTTATTCCTTTTTAATTTTTCTTCTTGGAAGGGAGTGTTGAAGAGACCATTACTTGAGAATTTTGTGTTTAATTTAACCTAAAAAGTCACTATAATTTTAATAGTTTTTGCAGAAGGTGGTGGAAGTGCATTTTTCCATAGTGTTTTAGTGATTAAAAGAATTTATTGTTACATAGTTCTTGCTTTTGCTTATATGAAAACAGAGGGAAGGAATTGTATGAATTTTTCTTGTTCAAATACATGTTTTAGGGGATTGACATGAAGTTTTATTAGCCTTAAAGAAAATGTCCAGAGTTTTGGATTTGCGATCATTGTCTTTCATGTTCTTTGAATGGATTTGCATATTGGCATACATTTTGAAAGAATTTAATTAGTTCTTGGTCTAAATATGCAGGAACTGGCTGAAGCAATGTTGTTGGCGGATCTTGATCAAGATACAGTCAGTCACTGCTGTTCTCTGCCTTTTGGGTTTTCTGATTTAATTTGACATCAATATTGAGTGCTTTATATGTGTATTCATTCCTCGTTGCAGGTTAATTTTGTTCCAAATTTTGATAACTCACAGAAAGAGCCGTCAGTCCTACCTGCTCGTCTTCCAACCTTATTGTTGAACGGTTCTTCTGGGATTGCGGTGATTTTGAGCCCCTTTTGCATATTGAAATTCCTGATATTTGTTCATCAATAAATCATACATATGTATCTTCTTACGTAGAGCTTTGTATTCTTATATTTCCCAGGTTGGCATGGCGACTAATATCCCTCCTCATAATCTCGGAGAAGTAGTAGATGTGCTCTGTGCTATAATACATAATCCAGAAGCTACTGTGAGTGCCCAAATTCACTCTTTTTTGATAAAATGGAAATCCATTGAGAACATAGGTACATCCGGATACACCACGGAACAACTAACAAAGTACAGTTGCATGGAGTCTTGACCTCTTTTCTTCTTCCAGATCTTTTGAACCTTATTGTTGCAAAGGAATACTTGCAATGCACTTTTTGGAAAGGTCTCGGAAACACACTTCATGATTGTTTTTTTAGAAGGTTGACAAACTTTCAAAAAGCGATTAATTTGAATCAAATTTGTCAGCTTTTTTTGGAATGGATCAATCATAATGTATTGAAGAATGTGTTGGTCTTGTCACACAACTAAAAAGTCACTGTTACAACAAACCAAATTTTCTCCACTAACTAAAAACAGCCAATTCCACAATAAACTTGCCCGTTGTCAAATTAAGAATTGTCTTGTAACTGTTCGTTTGCATAACTGTAATGCAAATGCCAAATCAGAGTTCGTACGTAAAATAGTTTTTGAGAAATGAAAGCATAGTCATTTTATTATTTGTCAGTTACTATTTTTCAGGCTTTTAAATATTATTGTTTTGTCCCCTCTTTCCTTTTAACTTTTATAATTTTGCCTGGTCTGTTGTAGCTGCAAGAATTACTTGAATACATGCCGGGACCCGACTTTCCAACAGGAGGGCTGATTATGGGAAACCTTGGGTGAGTCTATCAAGTTTTTGGAAGGACCCCTTTTTATTTATATTTCATAAATGTTTTTAGTATTTTATGTTGACTTGCAAATCTGTATTAACTGCGTCAATATAAACTCAATATTATGTTGCCTATAGCATTCCTTTTAGCTGGTAGTAGTAATTTAACTGATTATTTGTCAGTTACAAATCAATAAACACGGTGAATGTCTTGGTGGTGGTGTATGGATAGTTGATGTGTTGCATCATACATTATTTGCATTTTCAACTCTTTCATTCTTGAATCGAGAATGGTGATTACATGATAGAAATTGAGGGTTTTACATAAAATAAAACAAACCTTGAAGAGAATCTGGCATCTTCTGTTACAGAAGTCTGGCACTTGAAAACTATGTGACCTTGTTTTAATCCATAAGTTTGATATCAAACCTTCACGAGTATGTTGTATCAAACTTTGTGCCTTCCCCAAAATTATGCACCGTTTGATGTCTCGTATGATAGATATATATATACTTATTTTTCTTAAGGATCTTGGAAGCATACCGTACTGGTCGTGGACGTGTTGTTGTCAGAGGAAAAACTGATGTTGAATTGCTTGATTCTAAGTCGAAACGGAGTGCAATAATAATTAAAGAGGTAGTTCTTTAGATTCTTTCAGATTCTGACATTTGAAATACATGCTTTATTCTCTGTATTCAGATTCCTTACAAATTCTGTTTTATGATTGGAATAGATTCCTTACCAGACAAACAAATCAGCTTTGGTTAAGAAGATTGCTGATCTTGTGGACATTAAGGTATTGATGTGTTTTAAAAAGTTTTTTCTCTTCTTTTTCATTCAAATGTTGTAAATGTCATTGTCAATTTATGTCTTCTTGGAATTGCATGTAACTGACTACTTCTGTGTAATAAGGCCCTGTCTGAGGGATAAAGATGACTATGCCTTCTAAAACTAGATATATAATCTAACTGTTGTGAGGTCATTTTTTAAATAAGGTGTTTAGTACCTAAATTTTGAAACATGAGTGCCATGTAAGTTTTTTGAGACAATACTAATTATTACTATTATATAAATTTTGTGGAAACTATTTTAATTTCCTAGCCCAACTTTTCTTTAGTATTTCTACCTTTTCCCCCTTTCTCTCTCTCTTCAGCTATTTGTTGGGGGTAGTTATTGGATAATATATAATACTGGGCTGTTATAGGAACTCAACCACATTTAGAATAAAACTGAATTATTATTGAATGAATAGAATGTAACAGATCACTCACTATCCTTGGATATTCAAGTGATCTTGGACTTTCCTTGATGCTAATCCTCACCCTAAGACCCGTCTTCCTCTCAACTCTCATTAACTTTCCCTATATTTTTCTGTTAACAAAGTGAGCCTCTACAACCCTCTCAATTTTTAGTACTCCCTCCCTAAACATTGACCTTGTCCTTGAGGTGGAAAAAAGAAGAATTTTTTATTCTTTTTAAAATTTCCGCCAGGATCCCATTGAATGAAATATGATGGCTCTGATATAGATGGATGGTGGTCCATCGTTTCTGAAATACCCAATTCTTTTGGTTTAAATTTAAAAGGCCCATTAGGCCCACAGATTGGCCAAGTCCATGTCCAATGGTTTGGGTGGTGGTGGCAGGTCTACAAGGTTGCCACCAGGTTTGTATTTTTGACACCCTAATCATTTCATCCACGCCATCATCACCCTATATTTGCTTCCTCATTCTCCCCCTCTTCATTGGGTGCTGCCCTTTATTGTTTTTCAGTATCAGTTTCTACCTGTTTCGTAGGTTCTTGTTGGCTCTCCTCTTGAACTTCAGCCGAACTTCTGTGCTATTGTCTCCCAGAAGCTTATAGTCTTTACAGATAAAAACCAAGCCCTGGTTGGAAACATATTAGCAGAGCCTTCTCAAGGAAAATACAATTTTCTATTCGGTATTGTTGAGATATTGCATTGGCCTTGTATCTTGTTGTGTGAGTATTTGAGATAGTTATCTAAGGGTTTACTATTAATATGCAATATGATTGCTTGTAATAGAGCCACATGGCTCTAATTAGTTTTGTTAGAGAGCCACATGGCTCTAATTAGTTTTGTTAGAGAGCCACATCAGCATCGTTAGTCTTAAGTCTTAACTGCCTCAGAGTTAGTTAGAAGTAGGTGCAGGTTTAGCCCCAATTAAGTGAAGGATAATGTCCATATAAACTTTTGTAATCTGAATATATTCTTCTGCTTAGAAAAGATTCAACGAATATATGAAATATCAATTTTACTTTCTCTTGTTTTTCCTCTTCTAACACTTGTTTTGAACCTTTGGACTTTGCCTGTGGTTTTTGTCTCATATCATATGTTTTATACTCAAGAGGTTTCTACTTTGTAAGTTTCAAATATTGTTGGTGTTTTCTGCATTCTCTGGGTTTTTGAATGGTGCCAATCATTTTAACATTCAGCCAAACCTAAAATTTTTGCTTTTACATTTTTTTTAAAATTTTGTTTTCTTTGCAGAGTTTAGATGGGATAAGTGATATCAGGGATGAGAGTGATCGTTCCGGAATGCGTGTAGTCATTGAGGTAAAATATATAAATAGGCTCTGGTCCTAATTCCTATATTCTCTTGTTCTATGACACATGCAAGAAACCTAAAACAAAATGAAAAAAGATACTGTTGTATTACAAGATGATTAATTTTACCCACTTTGCAGCTGAAGCGGGGTTCAGATCCATTGATTGTTTTGAATAATCTTTATCGCTTAACTTCTCTGCAGTCTACATTTAGTTGTAATATGGTCGGGTAAGTTTGTTTTCTACCTTATTTTCCCCCTTCAAAATAGCCAATTTAAATACTCTGATTCTCTGATCATTAAGGCCATTCTGACAATTGATTGTTATTACTTTTCACCATATCTAGGAATTGCATTTTAATAAATAAAAATTGTTTGTAACGATTATAGTTCTGCACTCGCTGAACCCCCTGTGGGTGTATGGTTCTCTTATCGGCATAGAACTTGTACTTGGTATATTTAAGGATAATTTTGTTAGAATAAACATATTGATTAGGAATTGTGGAATTGGATAGGCCAGAGTCAGACCTCTATCTTATTCCATATGATAGATGGTTCTTTTTTCACTTCCGATGAAAGGGAAGGTTCCATCGTATTTTATAATTTATATATACTAAACCAAATACATATTGCTTCTTCTTGTCCTTGATCTGGGCTCTATGGGTTCTAAAGAATTTGCCAGCATATTGTCTCTCACTTCTTGATTATATTATATATGTATTATTATGCTTTAATACTTCACATCTTAATTTGAACATACCTTTTTTGTTTGAAATTTTGCAGCATTCTTAATGGACAACCTAAACAAATGGGATTGAAAGAAATTTTGCAGGTGAGTACTTACTGGCCTCAGTAGTCGAGTGTTTGTCCCATATCATCTACGGTTATTTGAAAAAAAATCTCTCTAAGTGACTCACCACTGTGTAGGGTCTGTGAGAAAATAATCTTCTCTGTCTTAGTTTATTCAGGTGTTAGTTAGTCAATTTAGTTAATTTCCAGTAACAACCAAATAATTAACTATTAACTGTCACAACTGTAATTGCGGTGTGTTCATCCTATCTTTAAATATGAGTGCTCACAGTTGGTGTAAAGTAACATTTTCCATGTCCAAGTTCCATGATCAAATTGCTCTTTTAACCTACCTTTTCTTTAAACGGCCTCTCTAGCCAACAAGCTTTCTTTTGAGTTTTTGGTAGTGTAATATGAATATTTAGTTTTTCGTTCTGTACAATCTATCGAAACATTTAAATTTAACCTGTAATAAAGGTAAAATTATTAATTTGAAAACTATATTCAGTATCCACTTTCCCTATAGTAACACATATTCTTTCTGCCAGGAGCCACTAATATTTTTAGCTTATTATACTGATGTGTGTCCAGTAATGACTTTTTTCTTTCTATTTGATGTTAGTCAATTGTGTGTGGGGTGATGTCTTTGTTTTTTTAAATTGGAGTGCTACTTTCTATTTTCCTGGCTTAATCTTAAATGTTACTTCAGGCATTCTTAGACTTCAGATGCTCTGTTGTTGAGAGACGTGCAAGATTTCAGTTATCAAAAGCACAACAGAGAAGACATATTGTCGAGGTATGTCACAAAAAACAGAGAATCTATTTGTGTTTTTACTGTCAATTTCCCATGTACATAGAATATAAAGCTTGGACACATTTCACAAAGTATAATCATTGGTTGAAAGGCTGGATAACTAGTCTGGCCAAAATTGGTTAATCACTAGAGTTTCGGTTTGGTCCCTTTAACCAAAAAAATTGATTGATCACCAAATCTGTGGGAACTGGCCAAGCTGGTGTTAAGTGATTAATTGAACAATATTCTTTATCTAAATGAATGCCCTATGCCAAGCTACAAAGGCCGACATATAGATTGCTATTATTTTGCGTTTGGGTGGCAATATTGAACTCTAGACCGATTTGTCAATGAATGAATGGCTTTATATTAAATTTCTAACAAGGATTGAGTGAGACTAATTAGTGAAGGTACACTTTTTTAATGAGCATTTTGACTGAATGTTGTTATGTACAAACTCAGGGTATTCTTGTTGGGTTCAATAATCTGGATGCGGTGATTCGCATAATACGCGGAGCTTCAAGTAACTCAATAGCTGCAGCCGGGCTACGGAATGGTGAACTCCTAATTTTAAGTTTGTTGATTAATTTCACTGGTTCCAAATTTTCTTCTCGGAATATGTAAATTAAGACATGATATGTAGAGGCTACTTTCTTAGAAGTTTTTCGGTTGGAAACTCTATTTTGCATCCCTGTTGTTTGAAAAGTTATTTTTTATTGAAATTAATTCCATGTTTAATGTGAACGAGAATATCTATTTGCAGAGTTCAATCTCTCTGAGAAACAAGCTGAAGCTCTTTTGGACATGAGCCTAAGAAGACTGACCCTTCGTGAGGTGCTCTAGAATCATACCTTTCACTAGATTATAATGATTGTTGTTTTTATTTTATTGAGATTTCTCTTAAGTTTACCTGTGCTAGGAGCATATCTGAACTATAAGCTTTGTGCTGTGCAGAGCGAACACTTTGTGGCTGAAAATAAATCTTTGATCGAACAAATTTCCAAGTTAGAGGAACTGCTGTCCACCAGGAAAAATATTCTGGAGGTATAGTATCACTTTGAATCTGTATTCTTCTCATTCAAAACTCACTGAATTAGCTCTGTAAAGTTTTGGCTGATCAGTCTAATTACCGAGTTAGCTTATTAAGTCAATTTGTTCAGTGCAATACTGGTATCACCTAATTGCTGGTATGAAAAAAAAAGAAGAAATTGTATTAGTTTCAGCCAAATTGTTAATGCTATTCCTATAATCAACAAGGAGATATTGTGCACAAGTAGAGGCTAAATATAATAGATCATAATACTAGATCAGCAGTTAGATAACCAATTAATTTTATTGAGAAATTCCTAACTCGCAATCTGCTCCAGTGGTGTATTGTTATTGAGAAATACAGAATAACAGCATAAATAATTCAAATAGTCTTCCAGGCTATTATTATATTCAAGAATTCCCAAGAATCCTCGTACTATCCCTCCTTCCTCAGTTCTTTTTATTTCCAACCTAATCTGACTACCTAACTGTACTTAGTTTTCCTGTTATTGCCGTTCTCCGTTTATAAACCCTCCTATTCAGGGTTTCCTATCAACACCCCATTCCCAAAATAAAATAAAACACGCCACATTGTCGTCAAGGGGAAAGGCTAGGAATGCCTCTTGAATGCTGTGTTTCTTGTAGACTTGATATTTGTTTGGAATATCCTTGGCTTGTTTACGCGGGAGGAGGTCTTAACTTCATTGGCCTTGAAATCACAACTGAACATCAGTATCCCAGTTACTGTAGTTGGCTGTCCTGGTCAATTTCTCACATGGAATCAGTGGGACATTGTTGACGGTTACTGCAGCACTGGAATACAAACAGTCTCCATCCTCCATTAATGTGACCTCACGTTATTTTTAATGTTTTGAATTGGGAAAAGTGGACATTTTTATTATTTACAATGACATATGTTGATTATTAAAGTGACATTTTTGTAAATAAGATAGTACAGAATCAATTTTCAGAATCAACGTTATGTTTAGTTATCTTCATTATGTTGATTATTAATGTCCATTAAAGTGACATTTTTGTAATTGAAAGTGTAAACAAAATATAAAAATAGATGTCATAAAACAGGCCTTAAATTTATCTTAAAACAATTTTCATCAACTTTCTAGTGAATGTTTGCGGTTGACTGCAATTTTTCATAGTTGAAGTTTATATTGGAGATCTAATGAAATTACGAAACCATACTACTGCCTCTTTCTAAATTTTTTAAAGAGGTGACATGTGACTTAATAGAGAGGCAATTGGCATTGCAATTTTTTTTCCCTCATTTATATGGGATTGATAATTTTGTTGATTTTCTCATGTTTTTAGCTTATAGAACAAGAAGCAATTGATCTGAAAAACAAGTTTGCTAGTCCGCGGCGTTCAATTTTGGAGGACGCAGATGATGGTCAGCTTGAGGACATTGATGTTATTCCAAATGAAGAAATGCTATTGGTACGTGGCAACTATAGTACAAATCTTACTTTTACACTCTTATTCTTCTATCTATTGGTCAGGAAATGGATACTGTGTTCATGACAGTGTCTTTTACTTTCAGGCACTCAGCGGAAAAGGTTATATGAAGCGTATGAAGCCAGATACTTTTAACCTACAACATCGTGGAACAATTGGCAAATCAGTAGGCAAACTAAAAATGAATGATTCAATGTCTGATTTCATCGTTTGTCGCGCACATGATTATGTCCTTTATTTCAGGTATGTTTTCGTTGTGGTTCCTAAAGTGGACTGGTATCTGCCTATTGAAATTCGAGCTAACCATTTTGGTCAATGCAAGACTTAAGTTATTTATTTTTGTTCAAGAGACTCATACCTATAGAAGCTCTGTAAGGCATATGGAAAAAAAAGTAAAAAACCCTAACCTTTTGGACAAATAGCCTGAACATGTTACTTCATATCTTATATGATTAAATCCAAATATTTTGGATCCCAGTATTCCCTCTGTCCAATATCTATCAGTGAGATCAGCATTAGATTTCACCCAATAATAAATACTGTTGAAACAAGTCTCAAGGATTATTTTGCTAGCATTAATCTTAATGTGGGTAAAAATATTTTTAACTATGTTTTCGATCTTGGTTTGGGCAGTACCTAGTTTTTTTAAATATAAATATGCACCTTCATATGATGCAGAGATACAATATTGAATATGTATTACCATTATGGAGAGAGAGAGAGAGGGGGGAGAAAGAGAGGGGGGAGAAAAAGAATGATATATATATATATAAATTAAATAAAAGTATCATATATAATTTTACATTGTGCGCAGTAAAAAAATGGACAGATGGGCACGGGAGTGCCCGTTTGAACGCTAGTTACCATCATGGCGATACATCATTCCTTGAAAAATAGAGGATACTCTAAGTATATACATATATTGTTGGAAGTTATTAGAGAGATAGTACAGAATCAACATATTCATTGTAAATAATAATCATTAATTAGCTATTAATAATTAGTAATTAGTTATCTTCTACTATATTTAGAATTAGCATTTAAAGTGCTTTGTCTCTTGTATGCTATAAATACCTTTCATGTATTAGTTATTGATATATCAAAGAAATATAAATAGTTTGTTTCTTTATGATATCAAAGCACCCGATTCTAGGGGCTCTGCTTCCACGCTCAAAACATTAGCCGTTTTTATTACGGCCCTTTTTTCTTGGTCAAGGTTCCCTTTCTCTTGGAACCTTAGTGATCTCGGTGACTTCGCAGCCGTTGTACACCGCTCAACCGCCGTTGCAGATCCGGACGGTTTCACCTTGATTGCTGTTTTCAGAACAACCTTCATTGTTGTACCTCTGTTTTTGTTGTTTGCAACCCTTGATTGTTTGGTTGTCATCTTTGTTGGAGTTTCTCATTGGCAGCCCCTCGATCCTCTCCTAATAGTAGATCTCGACTCTCCTGGCTCGAGACAGTTTGTTTCTCTTTATGGACTCCTTAAGTTCTCTAACACTAGTTCTCTGACCATGACTGGTAAGAACTCTAGCTTCTTAGCTTTTAATGCCTCTTGTTCTAAAGATATCTGGATTATTGACTCTGGTGCAACTGATCACATGACCCCATATATGTCATATCTCTCTTATTCACTTTTACCTAATAAACGCCATATTACCGTTGCAAATGGATCCCAAACCCCGATTGTCGGATCTGGTAACATCCGCCTAAGCCCATCTCTCCACCTAAATCATGTGCTTCATGTCCCTAAGCTTTCTAACAATCTTTTGTCCATCCATAAACTCACTAAAGACTTGAATTGTGCTGTAACTTTTTTTCATTCTCATTGTGTTTTTCAGGACCTTGCCACAGGCAACTCTGTTGTTAAACTCGGACTACGGCGCGGCGCGGCCATCCAAAAAATTGGAACGGAAACGCGGAACAGAACGGGCGTTATTTCGGTGACGCGGATACTAATATATTTAAAATTAATAAACACATAACAATTAAAAACTAAAATAAATTACTCAAAATTCATGAAGCATTCACTCATAAGTAAAAATAAAAATCATAAGTCTTAAACAAAACACACTTTCAAATGTCAATAAATTAATAAAAAAACAAACACTTAATTCAAATCTTCATCATCACTTTCTCCAGCATTAGATTTGTCTTTCTCGACTTTCTCTTTATCCTCTAATTTCTCTTCATCCTCCTCAATATCAACATCTAACCCAGATAAATCATCACCATCCACTAAATCTGATTGGGGTTCTTCTTCATCAACTTCATTTCCCAATAACCACTCATTACTAGTATCAATATCATCCATAACTATAGGATCAATCACATCATCACTTTCATAGCGTTCTTTAAAGTTTAGGAACAAAACAGAAGAGAGAAGAAAGGAAGAAGGAAGAAAAAAAGTTGAACATACCGAAAGAAAGAGAAAGAGTTGAGAGAAGAGAGAATGGTATGCAGCCAAAGTGAGAAAAGAGAGGAAGGAAGGGTTGTATGTGAGAGCAGAAAGAGAAAATTAATTTTAAAAAAGTGCATTAAAGAAAGAGAGAGGGGGGTGTTTAAAAAAGGAAATCTGAAAAATAAAAAATTAGGATTTTTTTAAAGTTGAAAAAGACAAATTTGCCCCTTCCAACTGTAAAAAAGAGTACACACCGGAAAAACGGTCGTTCTAGACCGTTTCACCGCCGTTCCGCGCTAGTTCCGTTCGCGATTTCTCAGCCGTTCCATCCGCGCCGCTCGCGCCGCTCGACCAGATCGACGCGCTTTCTCCACGTGCGCTCACGCAAGATCTCGGCCGTTCCGGCCGAGTTTAACAACAGAGACAGGCAAGACGATTGGAATTGCTGAGGAACAGAACGGGTTATATTATCTGCCTCATAAGGAAAGCAAGTGTCATCAGACTGGTTCAGAGTCATGGACAAATACTCAAATATGGCTCAAACACAGGCGTCTTGGACATCCTCCTTTCTGCATGCTCAAGTCTCTATTCCCTCACCTATTTACCAAAGTGTCTGTTGATTCCTTTCACTGTGATGTGTGCCAGTTTGCCAAATCCTATTGAGCAACTTATTCGCCTAGTGATACTAGGAGTGTCGAACCCTTCGATCTTGTTCATTCTGACGTATGGGGGTCTTCATCAACTTCCAATATTTCTGGTGCAAAATGGTATGTTACTTTTATTGATGACTGTACTCGGGTTACATGGGTTTTTCTTATGAAAGATAAGTCTGAAGTGTGTCAATTGTTTGTTAACTTTTTTCAAATGGTTAAAACACAGTTTGGGAAATCTATTAAAAGGTTACGGTCAGACAAAGTTAAGGAGTATGTAAACCAAAATTTTCACAATTTTCTCAAAACTAATGGTGTTGTTCATGAATTGACATGTGTTGACACTCCACAATAAAATGGGGTTGCTGAAAGGAAAAATCGTCATATTCTTGAAATCACCCGAGCATTGCGCTTTCAAATGAATGTTCCTAAATTTTATTGGGGGGAAGCTGTATTGACCTCTGCTTATTTAATCAATAGGTTACCTTCTAGGGTGTTATCTGGTGTTAGTCCTGTGCAGGTCCTGACTCGATTCTTTCCGTCCTTGCCCATTATGTCAAGTCTTCAGAATCGTGTCTTTGGTTGTTCTGTCTTTGTCCATGTTCATGGTCTTCATCGGGGTAAGTTAGATCCTCGGGCTATTAAATGTATCTTCATAGAATATGCTTCAAATAAAAAGGGGTACAAGTGTTATCATCCTCCTAGTTGTCGTGTCTATATATCTATGGATGTTACTTTTCAGGAATCTGAGTCTTTTTATTCTAGTCCTTAGCTTCAGGGGGAGAATAATCAAGAAGCTGAGTTTCCTCTAATACAAGACCCAAAGCCGTCTCCTGAGTTGTCTGTTCTTCATGTTATTCCTCTAATACAAGACCCAGAGTCGTCTCCTGAGTTGTCTGTTCTTCCTGTTATTCCTCTAATACAAGACCCAGAGCTGTCTCCTGAGTTGTCTGTTCTTCCTGATATTCCTGTAATACATGAGCCCTTGCCTAATGAAGATGGTGGTGATGTACCAATACCGGTGCATAATAATGTTGACAGATACAAGTTACAGTTCCAGCGAAAAAGGTGCTTCCCCACCATGTCCAATCGTCTGAACCTGAGGTAAGTGTTCCTAACCCTGAGCCTAGTAATTCTTGTGAGCCAAACCTTGATGACCTACCTATTGCTTTGAGAAAAGAAAAAAGATCTTGTACCAAATACCCTATATCCCAGTTTGTTTCTCAAAAGCTTTCAAGATCAAAGTTTTATTTCAGCTATTGACTCTATTAGAGTCCCTGCATCAGTACAAGAAGCATTAAAGGATAAGAACTGGATTCAAGCCATGAATGAAGAGATGCATGCACTAGAGAAAAATGGGACGTGGGAGATTATTGAGAAGCCAAATGACAAGAGGCCAGTAGGCTGCAGGTGGATATATACGGTAAAGTACCGATCTGACGGCACACTCGACAGATATAAGGCGAGGCTAGTTGCAAAGGGATACACCCAGACCTATGGAATTGATTATGAAGAGACATTTGCTCCAGTAGCAAAAATGAACACTGTAAGAATCATTCTTTCCTTGGCAGCTCACTATGATTGGGAGTTGCAACAGTTTGATGTGAAAAATGCTTTCTTGCATGGAGATTTGGAGGAAGAGGTGTATATGGAGATCCCACCCGGATATGACCCTATTTTAGGAAGTAATAAGGTTTGCAAGTTAAAGAAGCCCATATATGGGCTCAAGCAATCACCCCGGGCTTGGTTTGGGAGGCTCACTCATGTTATGGTGTCCTTGGGTTATAAACAAAGCCAAGGTGATCATACTCTCTTTATAAAGCATGCTCAAAATGGTAAACTCACTCTTTTGTTAGTCTACCTAGACGATATAATCATAGCAGGTAATGATGAATTTGAGAAGAAGAACTTGAGGAAGGAGTTGACAGCTCAGTTTGAAATGAAGGACCTTGGAAAGTTGAAATATTTCTTAGGTATGGAGGTAGCATATTCAAAACAAGGCATTTTCATTTCTCAGAGAAAATGTGTTCTTGACCTTCTCAAAGAGACTGGCAAGTTGGGTTGTAAACCCACCAGAGTTCCTATAGAGCAAAACCACAAGATTGAGAGTGATGAGGAAAGCCCAAGGGTTGATAAACCTCAATATCAGAGACTTGTGGGTAAGCTCATTTATCTATCTCACACCAGGCCTGACATAGCTTATCCGGTTAGTGTTGTCAGTCAATTCATGCATGACCCACGGGAGAGGCACTTACAGGCAGTGGATAGAATCTTGCAGTATCTAAAGATGAGCCAGGGAAGAGGACTACTGTTCAAGAAAAGTGAGCAGTTATATATGGAGGTTTATACTGATGCGGATTATGTAGAGTCAATTGTTGACAGGAGATCCACCACTGGATATTGTATGTTCCTAGGTGGAAATTTAGTGATATGGAAGAGCAAGAAACAAAATGTAGTTGCCAGATCAAGTGCAGAGGCAGAGTTTAGAGCCATGGCTCAAGGAGTTTGTGAACTGTTGTGGATGAAGATCATTCTAGATGACTTGAAAATAAAGTATGAAGCTCCTATGAGACTTTTTTTGCGATAATAAGTCTGTCATTAGTATTGCTCACAATCCGGTCCAACACGACAGAACAAAGCATATAGAGATAGACCGACACTTCATCAAAGAGAAATTGGATAGTGGTCTTATTTCTACACATTACGTCCCATCAGGACTTCAGTTAGCTGATGTACTCACCAAAAGACTTCCCTTGGAGCGGTTTCGAGATCTTACTTGCAAGCTGGGGATGATAGATATCCATTCCCCAGCTTGAGGGGGAGTGTTGGAAGTTATTAGAGAGGCAGTACAGAATCAACATATTCATTGTAAATAATAATCATTAATTAGCTATTAATAATTAGTAATTAGTTATCTTCTACTATATTTAGAATTAGCATTTAAAGTGCTTTGTCTCTTGTATGCTATAAATACCTTTCATGTATTAGTTATTGATATATCAAAGAAATACAAATAGTTTGTTTCTTTATATATATATAAAAACTCATTGTATATTTAATGGCATTATGGTTTAGCTTCTTTTTGAAGATGCTCTCTTTTTTGGTCCTGATTTCTTTCTGGAGATGCTCTCTAACAGATACTAAACTTATAGGTGGGTTTGTTGTATGGTTTAGCTGTGCTTGTTAACAGTCATTATTTAGAATCCTTAGTTTTTGTTTCTTTTCTTGGTTGTGGTTAGTTATGTTACTGTTAGTATTTGAAATCATTGCTTTGCAGCAAATTTAGTTGCATTTCATTGAATATTATGTGGCTTGTGAAATTCAATTTTCAGTGATAAGGGAACGGTATACTCAGCTCGTGCCTACAAAATTCCCGAATGTAGCCGGACTGCTTCTGGCACACCACTTGTTCAAGTATTTCTCTCTTCTTAGTTCTTATTCTCTCTGTACACACCAACACACCGTCACACACCAGAAAAATGGGAATACTTGTATACAATGTCTACATACAGCAACATAAAGGTTTCGCTGAAAGTGGGATAATGGAAAAAATGAGCAACATATACATATGTTTGTATGTGTAGTGTATGCCTATGGGCTTATAAAATGGTTTAGAGAGAGTCTGGCAAACGAGATAGTGCGATTTAAGGCAGTTATTGACTATCTATAAAACAACATTGTTTATCTGTACACTTTTATTTGTGCCTCTCTTTAGTAACAGTTTAACACTTAAAAGACTTGAAATTAACACACATTGCCTTAAATAACATCTTTTTTCTTTTGCTACTTTTGGGACAGATCTTATCTTTATCAGACGGCGAAAGAATAACATCCATAATTCCTGTGAGTGAGTTCACCGAAGATCAATTTTTGCTGATGCTTACAGTGCAAGGGTATGTCAAGAGAGTGCCCTTGAATTCATTTTCATCAATCAGATCAACTGGAATCATTGCAATTCAATTGGTTTGTTCTCTTATTTAAATTCTGTCTACATTGCTATATTCATTTTGTTGTCGTGTGACTAGATTAGTGGTTAAAATCCTTGTCGACGGATATTCATATATATCATTTAACTTGAAAGGTTCCCGGTGACGAGCTGAAATGGGTCCGATGTTGCACAAATGATGACTTTGTGGCTATGGCTTCACACAATGGAAAGGTCATATTGTGTCTATGCAGTAAGGCAAGTTTTTATCTTTTATTATCTATACAGTACGTAAAACCTCTTACCTCAAGATGAGGCTGTTTATATAGTTCAAATTTTACCATAAAGTTTGATCATGAATCATATCTGGTCTATTGATATGTTACTATTTTACTTGAATTTAAATTCCAAATTTAATAATCTTTGAAATAGAAGTGACTTAAATCACTATATTCATTGAAACTAAAAGGATTGAATTTTCTACTGGTATTATGTAATTTCTTCTAAATGACTCGGCTGAAAGTAGGGTTAACTTTTTGAATAGTTTATGTTTAGAATTGGGGGAAATGAAGGGAGAGCATAAATAGAGAATACAAAAATGTGTAGTTCATAGTAAGTTTTGAATGTCCGAGGGAATAGCTGACCTTTTATCTTTATTAGGGCTAAAACTATGACTAAATAAGGACATTTCCACCCTGAATTTGGGAAGACTACAAAGTAGTCTTTTATTCAACAAATATGTATTTCCTAATTTTCCTTACAGTTTCTCAAAATGTTCTACTTTATGCTCAAATCTGTTAAAATACACTACCTGAAGCGTGCTTCCGGTAACCCCCCCGTGTTTTAGGTGGTGGATTAAGAAACTGGTACTTTATCTTTTGTAATATATTTAGTATAAACATAAAATTAGTATAAACAAAAATTAGTGTTTTGTCTTTTGTAATAATACATAATATATTATTCACATCATATCTATTTTATTTTATTTTATTATTCTGAGTATTCTTTTTCTCTCTAAAGTCTAAATTCCAACTTCAAAAACAGAAACCACATTGTAAAAGTGTTTTTTTAAACCCCTCAAACAAGCTAATCCCATGTTTTTCTATCATGACCATCCAAGTAAACTGCTAGAAGTACTAATATTTCTTTGTTGAGTCTGGCTTCCAGCTTATTGCCATGTGTTGTAAAATTTTGTTCTTACATTATTTGTCTTGATTTAAGCCCAGATTCGCACGCAAGGAAGAAATACGAGGGGTGCAGCAGCTATGAAACTCAAAGAAGGTGATAAGATGGCAAGTGTGGACATCATACCAGCAGCCATGTGGAACAACTTGGAAACCATATCAAAACTTCCTGGGAGCAAGTAATTATGATGAGATCTTACATGCTTTTCTATATGTCGTCTTTGATCATAATTGTTTAGAAACAATGTTCAGATGTCCTTATAGTTGCCTGTTTTTCATGATTGGAACATTTTAAGTTTAACACAATTTTCATGTAGTTTTTTAATGTGTTTTGTATATTTCTTTGACATAAACTTCATTTCAATAATATTGGCATATTTTTTTGGATGATCCGTCAACAAGAATTGCTTTTGCACTGAGCAGTAATGTTGTAGTTTTAGTATTACTACTTTCCAAATTTTGGAACGGAGGTTTAAATATTAAATTACAAAATAAATCAAATTTATGAAATGACATTGTGATTTGAAGATTCTAGTTGGCATGCATAGGCTTATTTATATAATAAAAAAGTGAGAATCTATTTGTTTGGTTATCATCATCAGTATTATCATTATTTTGTTATTTTTTCTGCTTTTGGGACATGTTATTTTTGCTGACAAAATATGTTAGATTAATAAATCTATTTCCGTCTTTAGCTCTTGATGACTTCAATTGTACAGACAGGAAGCTCAGATTCAATCACAACTAAGTGTCATTTTAATGCTAGTTGGGAATAACTGATCACATTTGTCCTTAATATATTTATTTATGCCTATAGTGGAAAGAGCCAAGATGGCCCATGGCTGTTGTTTATTTCTGAGAGTGGTCATGGAAAGCGAGTTCCTTTAAGCCGTTTTCGAATGTCATCTTTGAATCGAGCTGGTCTGATTGGATACAAGGTGTTTTTTCAACTTTCACAGCAATCACTCTTGAAAATAATAAACTATTCATTCAATATGTTTCTTTCTGGTCTGTGTTTCAGTTTTCAGCTGAGGATTGCCTGGCTGCCGTATTTGTAGTAGGATTCACATTAGCTGGTATTCTCTCACTGTAACTATGTTTAACATTGACATGTTTGTTTGTAGTCCGATCATTGTTTTAAAATTGGACTGGACTAGATAGGTGATACAGTTGGTTAAACTAGAAATGTATGATTAATTACTTTTATTATTTATTCATCTTACATAATATGTATGATTATTTTATGTTTATTCGATGTCTTAATTTCTTAATATTTATGTTACTTAATTAGTTCATGTTATATGTAAAATTAGCTTTAGCTATTTAATTATCACTAGTTTGCTCGAGTTGAACCTGAAAAACTTTAGAAGTACTGATTTACTGCTTACTTTACAATTATTTTATTAAAAATATCATTGTCTCTACAGAGGATGGTGAAAGTGATGAACAAGTGGTTCTTGTTAGCCAAAGTGGTACAGTCAACAGGATTAA
Source organism: Vicia sativa (assembly GCA_021764765.1). Lineage (NCBI taxonomy): Eukaryota > Viridiplantae > Streptophyta > Magnoliopsida > Fabales > Fabaceae > Vicia > Vicia sativa. The sequence continues at coordinate 230,565,195 of CM038795.1, read as the reverse complement.
AGTTCGGGATATTTCTATTCAAAATCGATTTGCAAGGTACATTTGAATTGTGCCCCTTTCACATATTTCCTGCTTATTTGATTTGAGTCATTGCAGCTATGTAAGGTTTTGTGAGGTAAATTTGAATTGTCTCATATTTTGTGCTTATTTGTTTTCTGCGTCATTATAGCTCTATGCTTATGACAAGTGTCTTGGATACCTACTACCTGTTGCATCTTTAATGACTATTTTGTTTGGTGAATTTTGTTTAGGGGAGTTATTTTGATGCGGCTTGATCATGCTGGAAAGATTCAGTCTGCTTCCTTAATCTCAGCAACAGAATGCGAGCCTGAAGAAGTTCTTGATATCGCCCAAGTCTAGTTGTAGATTCAACTCCATGTCTAGAAGAGTGTACTTGCCCAGATGCATATCTAACTTGGACTCGAGCCTTTTACAAAATGCTGCTGCTTGATCTTGAATCTGTCTGGAAAATATGATTGCACTGGTGATTGTTCTAGTTCTCCTCGTGTAAAGTGTGATATATAATTATTCATCTTTCACAGGCAGGGGATTTTGTCTTCCTAATATGGTTGAGAGAAGGGCTACTGTTAGTTGCTACATCTGTATAACTATTGGAACCACAAATCTGAGGGGCATTGGTTTAAAGGAAAATGCTTGTAATGAAAGGACTTCTGTAATGCAAAATTATACTAATGAATTTCAACTGGGGATGAGTATTAGTATTTATTGCAAAGAGGCAAAAACCATAGTCTTTCACGAGGCTTTCTTTTATACTACACTTGTTGTATCAGTAGCATTGTTACAACTATTAGCGGTGACTGTTTTGGTCATTAGACGTCATAGAGAAGATTTATAAGTTGATCCAATTTAATTAATTCATTCAATCAAATATAATTTAACCTCTTTCCTTAGATTCTAAGTTAATCATGATTAATATTCATAATTCTAAGTTAGCTGAACTGTGGTGTAGGCAAGTCAACAGAAATTTGTACTTGCAGAACCTGTGGTTATAACTCAATATTTCAAATTGTTTTATTTTTTATTTGTAATGTAATCACATATTGTGGAAGTAGATTATTTTTATTTTAAAAAATTGATTACATAGAAGCAGAGCTTTAAAAATCGTATCAGATTGAACCAGTGAAGTTTTCTGTTTATGGTTTAATTGGTTTAACCGGTTAAAATCTATGGTCGAACTATTTATTAAATAAACTATAATCTATGGTCGAACTATTTATTAAATAAACTATTAATATGAAATTATTTTTTGATAGATATGTCACATAAAATTATATTCACAACTTAATAAAGAAAATATTTCAAAAATCAACAACTTAATACAACAATATCAATAGTACATATAATATCAATAGTACATATAATAACACAATATAATAGTACATTTCAACATTCATTTAAAAATAATTTAAACAAATTAAAGAATTACCATAAAATAAGTTAAACTAAATTTAGAAATTTGTATGTTTATATTAAAAACATGGAATTATTTTTCATAATTGGGGAATCTATATTAAGTTTTGATATTTGATATTTACGTATTAAACTTAAAAAAATATATAAAAAATGATCAATTTAATATATTTTTTTGAATCAGACGATTTTACAAAATCAGTTTCAATTCTATACTTTGAATGATTTTGGACGGTTCAATCTAATTTTTCAATTCAATTTCAATTTTGACCTACTGGTAGTTTTGAAAAATTAACCCAATCAGATTCATCTCTTGTTCACGGTCTAACTGATGACATAGAGGTATAAAGGGGCGAGGATATCGCCTTATCATGCCTATTTTTAACGATCCAATAATGTTGAATTCTCGAAAGAGATCTTGAGATGTGTCATAGGATATGCAAACATTCATGGTAGTTATAGGATAAAATCCATGCCTATTTTCAATGTAATGGCAATATTAAACCATGTCAACAAAGATTTTAACACATAAAAATCGGTGCAAGCAAGCATTGTCTCAAAACTCTCACTAAAAATTGATTCTATCATTAGTTGAATTAATGAGATTAGGTAAGTTAATCTTACCTCGGTGAGCTTCAAGAAGCTCATCTTAAGAGGTTCATGAAATTTTTGTTGGAAATCCACCAAATATCTATGATGAATTTCTACCAATCTTAATGAACAAGATTGATATCACCATACAATGGCAATGAAAAATTAAAAAAAAGAAAAAAATATTTTCTACAGAGTTTCTCTCTACCCACAAACCGTGGAAAACTTTATTATTCACTTTGCAACTGCAAAATATTGTGAATGAATTGATTACAAAAAATAGGGGTTACTCCCTCTATTTATAGATTTAGGTAGGCTTGCTCCCTAAGCTCCCTAAGCTAAATCAAACATATTCTATCTTAGATTTAAATCAAATCTATCTAAATCTAAAGTCAAATTTGTGTGTAACAAACTGTTTCCACACTCCTAAATCAAATCAAATCAAATATTTTCTAACACAAAGAATTACTTTCAACACACCACCTAATTCATTGTGTCTAAGTTTTATCTACATTCATCATAGCTCTTAGTCTTCTAAATACTTCGACTTGCACACCCTTCACCATGATATATGCAATCTAACTCTCAGTTCTACAGTGTTCCAAATTCATCTTCCCATCTGCTACCTGCTCTCTAAGATAGTGGAACCTCATTTTGATGTGCTTGCTTCGACTATGAGCTATCGGGTTCTTCGCCAGGTTGATATCTGACATGTTGTCGATCTTCATGGTAATTGCTCCATGATCTTTACATGTAATTTCTTCGACCAAGTTCCCCATCCAAGTTGCTTGACATGCACAAAGAGAAGCAACTATGTATTCTGCTTCGCATGATGATAATGCCACAACTGGTTCCTTTCTCGAACTCCAAGCAACTGGAGCACCACCTAACATAAACACATATCCTGCTGTGGATTTTCGATCCTCAACATCACTGCACCAACTCAAATATGTGTACCCCACTAACTTGCATTCTTTTCCTTTATCTGCTGCTGGAAATAAAATGCCATAGTCAAGAGTTCTTTTCAAATACCTCAATATCCTCTTTGTCGCTTCTAGGTGTGATACCTTTGACTTCTGCATGAATCTACTCACCATACCCACATTGTATGCTAAGTCAGGCCTCGTGTGGAAAAGGTATCTTAAGGATCCAATAAGTCTTCTATATTGAGTTGGGTCGACATCATCTTCTTTTGAGTCTTTCGATAGTTGCAGTCTTGGTTATGCAGGTGTCGAAGTCAAATTGCATTCTTCCCTCTTAAATCTCTTGAGAATTCCTCCTGCATATCTTCTTTGATGCATCATCAAACCTCTACTAGTCTTGTAGAATTAAATGCCAAGGAAATATGAAATATCATCCAAATCAGACATTTCAAATTCCTTGCTGAGATCACCTTTGAAGTCTTCGATCTCCTTCTTGCAGCTACCTATTATCAGCAAGTCATCTACATAGAGACATAGTATAAACAATTCACTGTTGCTTTTTCTTACATATACTCCATGTTCAGTTGTGCACTTCACAAATTCCTTCTCTCTTAGAAAACTATCAATCTTCTTGTTCCAAGCTCTTGGAGCTTGTTTCAATCCATACAGGGCTTTATGAAGCCTGTACACCTTTGTTTCCTCGTTATGTTTCACAAACCCAACTGGTTGTTTAACATACACTTCTTAGTCTAATGGTCCATTCGGGAATGCACACTTCACGTCCATCTGACATATGTGCCAACTGTTTATTTCTGCTAAGACAACAACCAACCTGATTGTTTCGATCCTAGCCACATGTGCAAAAACTTCATCAAAGTTAATTCCTTTTTCTGGAGAAATCCTTTCGCCACTAGCCTTGCTTTGTGTCGAGTTACTTCCCCTTTATGATTCATCTTCACTTTGTATACCCACTTGACATCAATTTCCTTCTTACCTTGAGGCAATTCAACAAGTGACCAAGTGTTGTTGTCGTTGATGAATTTCACTTCTTTGTTCATTGCTTTCACCCACTTCGAATCTTTCAATGCTTCAGCATCATTTACAGGTTCGACATCTGCATAGAAAGCATAATGTACCAGCTCTTCTTTGTTATCAACCACATCATCTGATGTAACAACACAATCTTGCAATCTTGCAGGCATGTGTCTTGCTCTCTGAGGTCTGTTTGTACTTGTACTTGGTTGATCTATAACTGCTGGTTCCTCTTGTCGAACTTCTCTTTAGAGTTGAGTTTCTGGTTCTTCAAGTAAAATTCTCATTGAATATTTCTTGACATTTTGAGTCCAATCCCATTCTTTCAACTCATCTGTAACGCCCCGATTAATTTATTAATTATTTAATTATGTAGTTAGAAATTATCTGATAATTGGTGTGTTGGATGAGATGTTTTGACATTGCTTGGTATGGGGTAGTGTCAGATTTAATGTTGTTGGGAGCAATCTAGATTTATTAATTTGTTGGTGAATTATTAAATTTAGAAATAATAGAATTATAATTTTTTTACTAATAAGTTGATTGTTATTTAAATAATTTAAATAAAATAGTTAGTAGAGATTTGATAAGGGCAATGTGGTTATTTTAGTGGAATAAGTGGGGATAGAAAAGGGAAACCAATATTAGGAGTCCTAAGGGTAGATATGACTGTAAGGTGAAATAAGAAATATAATCCTCATTAGTTGCATCGTAAAACAAGGAAAAGTAGAAGAGAAAGAGAAGAGAAGGAGAAAAGGCAAGAGGATTAGGGCAAGAAGAAGAAGAACTCCATTGTTAGAGGTCTTAGAGCAACCTTCAATCCAAGGTAAGGGTGGAGTTGCAACTTTCTAAAGTGTAGTATAATCTTAGGTATGTGAGATTTGTTGTATGGTTGTTTTGTGTGATAGTGTTGAATGGTGAATTGATTCTATGGTGATTTGTGAATTGATGAAATTGGTGTAACATGGTGATTTTAATTGTTGTGTATAATGTGGGTTAATGATCTCATGAATTAACATGTTTTGATGTATGGGAAAAACTGATTTTTGGGTGAAAATAGGGGAATCCCGTAGTAGAAGAAAATTCTGGTTTTTGGCTCTGTAACAGTGAAGTAACCGGTTACCTCAGAAAATTTTGGGGATTTTAGTTACTGGTTCAGTGAAGTAACCGGTTACCATTATGAGGTAATCAGTTACCTCGACCAAAATTTGGAGTTATTGGTTACTGTTTCAGTGAAGTAACCGATTACCATTTTGAAATAACCGGTTACCTTAGGCAAACTTTGCATAATAGAAGCGTATCAGGGTTGAAGTAACCGGTTACCATCCTGAGGTAACCCGTTACTTCACTGAAGCTGACAATTTTTCAAAACTTTGAAAATCCATAACTTTGCGCTCGAGTGTCCTTTTGACGCACCGTTCGAATCGTCGTAAAACTGAGAACATTGTCTATTATGTAAAAATGGCTTCCAACACAGTAGTTAATTACTTTATGAAGTTAACCTCTTTTGCAAAAGTTCTTAATTGTGTGTTATAAAGAATTGTGTGGAAATTAGTGACCGTGTTGCGTTGCATTATTGTTGTTGGTTTACAACAGGTGGCTGGAAACGCTAAGACATTGATGATGATTGAAATCAATGTATTATGTTGTTGAGTTACATGATCATCTCATGCATCCATATTGCATCGTTGTTGTTGTTGTTGCTGGTTCAAATCCTAGATGGAGTGAATACGAGCAAGGTGGAATACATTTATTCTCTTTTGTTGATGGCTCTAATCCTAGATGGAGTGGATTAGTAGTTAGGTGAACCAATTGTTCACGAAAATGGTGACCCCAATCCTAGATGGAGTGAATTCGGTGGAAATCTTGGTACCACATGCATTGTGTCTAGGTTGAGTTGCATTCCATAATTGTTATTGATGTTGATTGCGAATTGTTATATTGTACAATTTATGACAATTGTGTTGGGGTGATGAAATGTTTGAACACTGATAATTATGCATGACAATTTTGTATATCTATGATTATACTGTTCTTTATATTGTTGTGATATCTCACCCATTCTGTTGTTATGTTTCCTCTACATGGGTAACGTGCAGATACTCAGAAGTAGATCGAGTAGCAGGAGTCGAAGAGGTTGCTCTTATTTTTAGTTTGAGTCGACGTTATGCTCTGATACGTAACACTCGGGTTGGGGATAAACGTTTGAATATTTATTTTGATTTGGTTTTCTGTTGTTAATTCCGATTGGAGTAGTTTGGACTCCAGAATAATTGATTGAAGTTGTTTTGTTGAGAATTGAAATATTTCCGTTATTTCAATAAAGTTTTTGATTCATACTATGTTACGTTTATTCTAATCATGTGTTATGTATATAATTGAATGAGTTGTATGGTTTTTGAAGCATGTGACATCCTTATTTATTTTGTTTGAAAATTTAAATTTACTCTGATTTTTGTATAATTCTGCAACGGGGAAGTCAAGGTGTTACATCATCTATGATCACATCCCTGTTGATCACAATCTGCTTGTTCACTAGGTCGAACAACTTGTAACCTCCTGTCGAATGCTATCCAACTAGAATTATTTGACTCGACTTGTCATCAAGTTTTCTTCTTAATTGATCTGGCACATGTCTATGTGCAATAAATCCAAATAACTTCAGATGACTCAAACTAGGTTTCACACCAGACCAACATTATTCTGGAGTAATCCCTTCTAGATTCTTTGTTGGACATCTGTTCAAAATATAAGTTGTGGTAGACACAACTTCACCCCAAAACTCTTTAGGTAAATTCTTGCCTTTCAACATACTTCGAACCATATTCATGATGGTTCGATTCTTCCTTTCTGCAGTCCCATTCTGTTGTGGAGTGTAGGGTGGCACCACCTCATGTATAATCCCTTCTTTTTCACATAACCTGTCAAAGTCTTTCGACACATACTCTCCACCACCATCAGTTCTCAAAACATTGAGCTTTCAACCACTTTGTCTTTCGACCATAGACTTAAACTTGGCAAATACCTCGATCACTTCACTTTTCTTCTTGATCGGATAAGTCCACAGTTTTCGACTGAAATCATCTATGAATGTGATAAAGTATTTATTTCCTCCAAACGAATCCACCTGGATTGGTCTACATACATCAGAGTATATGACTTCGAGAACGACTTTCGACTATCTTCCTGCATCCTTGCTGAATCTATTTTTGTGTTGCTTTGCTTGCACACATTCCTCACACACTTCATTTGGAATGTCAATTTCTGGAAATCCTGAAACCATATTCTTCTTCTTTAAATCACTGATGTCTCTGAAGTTGAGACGACCTAGTCGATAGTGCCATATCCATTCGTCTCTGCTAGCTGCAGTCGAAAAGCACTTGTGCTCGATGACATTAAGTTAGATCTTGAAGGTTCTATTTTGGGAGATAGAGGCCTTCAAGATTAATTTTCCATTCGCGTCGACGACTCTAATCTTGTCTTTGACAATCACTTTGTAATTCTTTTCGACCAACTGCCCTATGCTAAGCAAGTTGCTCTTCATGCCTGGAATGTATAACACATTCAAAATTACTGACCTTTTGCCATCTTTCCTCATGATCATAACATCTCCAATACCTTCAGCTGCTAGAGTATTATCATTTGCAAATTTCACCATGTTCTTCATTGAGGGCTTTAGATTGACAAACCAATCTTTCCTTCCAGACATATGTGATGAGCATCATGAATCTAAGTACCATTGATCATTGAATTTTTCTTCATCTCTTGTTGTGACCATCAACATCATCTCTTCTTTTTCATACTTAGCGATCTTTGCATCATTTTCTTGATTCTTTCGCTTCTCTGGACAATCATTAAAATAATGACCATATTTCTGACAATTGTAACATTGAATGTGACTCTTGTCAGACTTTCGACCACCACCTTTTCCTCTATTTGCAACACCACTGATAACACGAAATCATATCGTTTATTTTACATGAAATTAACCCGTTTTGTATTATTTTGACCCGATTAACTCCCGAATATTTCGAGTTTGTCATTACTTTTTGCAGGTATTCATAACTTAGCTCAAAACAGAAGAAAACATGAAACAATGCAAGAAAGCGCAAAAGAATGTAAGAAAAGATAAATCATCAAAAGATACGTTTTGTAGTTGTTGTCGCATATGCCACGACCGTAACACATTCCGAGGCGTGTGATGACCGTAACATACCCACCACGACCGTAACACGGAAGAAACACCAAACCTCGAACGCCTGGCGACCGTAACGCATACCGCTTATTTGAAAGTGCGATCGTGGCAAAAAATGAAGGAGTTTTGAAACTCCTTATTTCTCTCCAACCAAGACCCCACGTTTACCACTTCTTCCTCAACAACCCACGTTCCTACATTCGTGGAGAAATTGAAGGAAAGCTTCGTGTGATTTTCAAAGCCAACTGCCAGATTTCATTCCTCTATAAATACCTCAACATTTCAGTGTTAGAGGTACAAAGCATTTTATAGTTTACTTGTGCTGAAGCTCTGCCGATTTTCGAACCCAGCATTATTTCAGTTTTTAATTTCCTCTGCATTCAATTATTTCCAGTTCTTTCATTTTCATTGCCCAAATAATAATTTCCAACATCAGGAAATTATTATTATAGTTTAGGATTTATTATTCAAGCCTCAGAATTTTTTACATTCCATTTCAAGTCCGGTGGAAGAAGGATATAGGATCTTGCTTTATTCGTGTTTTTATTTTGCAATTGTATTACATACCTTTTAATTAATTAATGCAAGTTTAATTTATTATTTATAATGTCCAATTTATATTTGTTTGTTTTTATTTCCCGTACGTTCGTTTTAATTTCCATGGCTAGCTAAACCTTTAGCGTCGGTATGGGATAGTAAGAGACATTAGGCATCTGATCAAACTTAGGCTAAAACTTTAATCAACTTGACTGGTTATAACTTTTATGCTTAAAATAAAACCTTTATTACGAAAGTAAGAAGAGTAAATAGGTTAGATCGAGACCACGAAAGTGTGAGGTTTTTAACCGGATAGCTAAAGTTAGGCATTTGATTTAAATACAGTGAAAGCGCTTTAAACCAAATTAGATTTAATTAAGTTTCCAAAAAATACTTCTAAACACTTATAGGCTAGCGAAAGCAGGTATAGGGCTTTAGACGTATAATCCGAGATAAGACCATGAAAGTGTGAGTTGAGGGTTTTTAAACTGATTAATTCCACAGATAAACCAAGTTGACCATCCTTATATGCCTAGGTCCGATTAGATCCTTTAGGTCGACTCTATTGCATACCGACCATTTCATTTTATAATTACTTTAAAATCAATTAATTTACCTTCCTTAACCTTCCTAAAAACAAACGTGACAATTTCCGCCTTAGCTAAACTAGCATTACTTTCCCGCACTAGAGTGATTACAAAGTCCCTGTGGATTCGACAATCTTTTATTACTACCCGCGATAGGCTGTGCGCTTGCAGTTAAGATACCGTTAGACACATTAGGTTTATCGCACATCAACCACCTCTTCGGTTTTCTTGGTATGGTCTTCTCTGATTCGACACATTTCCTTCGTTCTGATTTCCTCTGCCAGTCAAATTGTTGTAGCCACCTCTACCTTTGTCTAACCACTTTCCTATGCCTTTCTTGTCTTTTGCTGATTGAGCCTGCAGAACCACACCACTCTTTGATTTTCCTACAACTCTTTCATTCATCATTTTTTTATGAGATTCAAGTGTCCCTTGAAGCTCTTCCTTTCTCAATTTCGACAAATATTTCCCTTCTTCTACAGCCACCACCACGTGGTCGAACTTAGGAGCCAAAGATCTCAAAATCTTTGAAACAATTTCTCTTGTTGTTAACGTTTATCCACAAGTCTTGATTTGATTCACTAGCTTTGTAACCCTAGTGAAGAAATCAGATATGCTTTCACTGTCTTCCATCTGAAGCAATTTATACATTCTCTTGTGAGTTTGTAACCTCAACTCTTTCACCTTTTCAGCGCCTCCAAAAGATTTTTCAAGGATCTCCCAAGCTTATTTTGCAGATTCTGAATCACTAACCTTTTCGAAGTTGTCTGGACTCAAACATTGATGAATTATAAAAAGAGCTTTATAACTCTTCTTCTCCGATTCTATATGCTCTTTCTTTTCTTCTTCTGAAGCGTCTTCTTCAATCTCTTCTACTCCATCCTTTACAAGATCCCAAAGACCTTGACAACGAAATAAAACCTCCATCTGTTTGCACCAATTCTCATAGTTATCTACTTTCAGATTTGGTAGACTTGTTGGATAATTCGCATTCCCATAACTAACTGCCATAGTGAATTCTTCTTCTTTAATCGTTCTTGATCACTTCTTCCCTTGAATCGATTAACCGAAGCTCTTGATACCAGATGTTGGAAATCCACCAAATATATATGATGAATTTCTACCAATCTTGATGAACAAGATTGATATCACCACACAATGACAATGAACAATTAAAGAAAAGAAGAAAGAATTATTTTCTGCAGAGTTTCTCTCTACTCATAAACTGTGAAAAACTTTATTATTCACTTTGCAACTGCAAAATACTGTGAATGAATTGATTACAAAAAATAAGAGTTACTCCCTCTATTTATAGATTTAGGTAGGCTTGCTTCCTGAGCTAAATTAAATATATTCTATCTTAGATTTAAATCAAATCTATCTAAATCTAAAATCAAATTTGTGCGTAATAAATTGTTTCCACACTCCTAAATCAAATCAAATCAAATATTTTTTGACACAAGGAATTACTTTCAACAACTTTCTCTACCTTCAATTAATCTATAGTTTTCTACTTCTCGATCACTATTCTAAGCATGCCTCCACTAATTATGACGACATTGAGTACAAGAAAATTTCTGAAGATAGTGGAGAGATGGAAAGTCCACCCATGGTGGTCAAGGTGGATGGATGATGTTTTGTTCAATATCAGGTGTTCCATAAGTTTGACCACGATGCTTCCATTTTGTTTTTATGAATCTACGCGCTCTACATGTATGATTGTAAGTTGGATTTGATGACGATAATTATCAAAACAATTTTTAAAGATGATAAATTTATAATTCAAATGACTTTTTGTATGTTGATAGCTCTTTTCAATAGTTTTCTATGACAATCGACAAAAGAGGAGTTGACGACAACGATAAAATAAGTTCTTAATGAAGATATATGATGTTGGATGTTTGTTTTAGATTTTTTAAAAATGATTTTTACAGTGTTTTATAATTTGTGTAAAAACAGTTATAAATAAATTTTTCATAAAAGTTTCAATTAAAAATTTGTTTTGAATAGTTATTCTTAAAATAATATTTTAAATATTTATCATTTAATTGAAACTATTTTAGATATTAAAATTTTAAAAAATAACTTAATTTTGAAACTATTTTAAATAGATTTTTTTTAAAATTATTTTTAAAATACAACTATTTTAAAAAATTGTGATTTGGACTATGTATTAGTCTTCAATAATATACGTTTGTGTTATAAGATATCAAAATTAGTGTTTTAATTAAAAAGAACAAATATAAAAAACTTTTAATATTTAAAAAAACGGTTTTGAAAAATCTATATTTTCAAAAATATAAAAAATCTATTTATTTAAAATTGAAACAAAAAATTTATTCATATTCTTCATACGAAGAAAGTTACTTGATTTGGACCCTTCTTGACACACTTGAGTGTAAAAATTAGCTTATGTGGGGCATCCAACGTGTATTTAACTTGATTCAACACATATTTATCAAAAACTGTAGTTGTACCCCTATTTTTAAATCTGGATCCTTATAATAGTAATTTTTGGACAAAAATACCCTCATATAAACAGTATAAGTTTTTAAAAAAAAATCATTTCTCATATTTCACTATAAAAAGTGTTCCGAAAAGCTCTCCACACGCAAGCATTCCAGAACAGTTTTCTAAAGGCTTTCGGTTTACAAAACACACACCGAAACAGTCAAGGTGAGTGTTTCGGAAAACATTATGCACCGAAACACTTTTCAAAAGTGTTCTGGTTTGGGTGATTTTTGGTATTTTTTTCGGAACAGTTTTTAAAAGTGTTTTGATTTGAACAAAATGCACCAGAACAATTTTGAAATCTGTTCCGGTTTTATAAATTACATTCCGACACACTTTTGTAAAGTGTTCCGAAAATATTGAAAAAACATAATCCGAAACACTTTTCAAAAGTGTTCCGATTTTCCCTTTTTAAAATTTTTTTAAATTTTAAAATTTTTTAAATAATTTTTTTTGCTTGGTTATTTTACAGAATGCCGTGAAGATTAGACCGTGATGGACGTCTTCCTCATAGAAACAACAGTGCATTTGGATCCAGTTCAAATCCTCCGGAGGAGCCTAGGGGATATCCTGGCGAACCATCAAACTTATCCCTATTAGTTAGATACGAGCAGCACCACGCTCGACACTTGTGGTACGGAGAGGTAAGTAAATGAAAATGTAATGTGAAATGAATTAACTTAATTTTTGTCGTAGTTTATTAATATGTTATTTTTTTTCCAGGAAAGAGGACCTAAAAAACAACTAAAATGTGTTGCACACGGGCAAAAATTGAAGGAGTGGGTTCCCCAACAACTCCCCAGAGAGATAGATAGGTGGGTGACAAATTCGGATCTTACATCATTGCAAAGATGCAGTTTGTCAAAGATAGACCCGAATTTGATCACTGCCTTTGTAGAGAGATGGAATTCTGAGACATCATCATTTCACATGCCATTTGGTGAGATGACGATTACTCTAGATGATGTCTCTTGTCTTCTTCACCTCCCTATAAGGTGTATTTTCGGGAATCCCCAACACGTCACTGAAGATGCTACTGCTGAGTTTGTTGTGGCCTATTTAGGGGTGTCACGTGTAGAAGCCATGAGTAAGGTTCGTGGAAATAGAGGTGCCTACTACAAGATGGAGTGGTTGTATGATCTATTTGTTGCCTATAAAGCTGCTAGTAACTGGGAATATGCAACCATGACTTACCTTATGATGTTAGTTAGTTGTACCATTTTTGCTGACAAGACGTTTACGCTTGTCGATGCAAAATATGTATCTCTTTTTGGGGACTTGGAGGGTCTTGGAAGATACAGTTGGGGGCAGCTGCTTTGGTGACCCTTTATGATTTCCTTGGAGATGCATGTGTGTTTGGCACCAAACAACTTGCTGGTTATCCGACTCTTCTTCGGGTATTTCATTTATTATTTTTAATTATTATTAATTGATTAGATTATTTTTAATTCTTATTAATTGTTTAGGAATCTAAAATTATTTATTATTTATAATTTTTATTGAAACAGTGATGGATCCATGAGTATTTTCCTGAAATTGGAAGAATAGAGGAAAACTGGCATTCAAGTGAGAACTTTGGAATGCCGAGAGCGATGAGATAGTCCTACAAGCAGGGAGTGTTGATGGTGGATGCCTTGCGAGCTATTCTTGATAGATTGACACCGGTGGACGTGGTGTGGCATCCACTTGAGGATCATAGGTAGTTTCGCGCATTTGACGAGCTTTCTTATTTCAGAGGAGGACTAAAGTGGGGAGGTACATATGTTCTATACTTGACTGACAAATGTTTATTTCAGTTTGGTATGATTCAGTATATACCACGTCTACTCGCTGATATTATTAAGGCGGACGTTGATGTTAACTGGATTGGTTACGACCAGAGTGTTGTAGATATGGTTGATCATACAACAGTTGTCATATTTCCCTCTGAGACCGTGGCAAATTATTTGGACTGGTATTATCAGGTGTCACACCCTCGATTGGTACCACCACCTGTGGATGAACCAAGAGAGGTGCCAGTTCCTCAGTTTGCAGTAGGGCCATCCAATCCTAAATTGGCTTGTATCTCCGCTTTGATTCATCATCACCTCCAGAATTTTTGTGCTGAGCAGGATGATCTGCAGTTTGCGGATTTATTTGCGGCGTTGCATTTATTTCATGAAGAGTAATTTTTATGTTATGTTTTTATAATTTATGTAATATTTTAGTAACCCTTTGAATATTTGTCTTTGACTGTATAACTTAATTTTATGATTTATGTTAATGTTATCATTGGATTTATGCGTTATTTTAAGTTTGAATGGCTGTGATTGGACCGACACTTTGAATGAATGTGATTGGACTGACACTTTGAATGGTTGTGATTGGACCGACACTTTGAATGGCTTTGATTGAACCGACATTGAATGGTTGTGATTGGACCGACACTTTGAATGACTATGATTGGACCGACACTTTGAATGATCTAGAATAAATGAAAAGTACTATAAAAGAGAGTCATGTGTTGTTTAAAATTTCCATCTCAAAATGTCTCTCCCAAATTGGTTAGTAGATGCTGAAGTGTATTTCAATAGAGAGGAAGAAGCTGTGAAGTTTAAGATCCCAGAGGGATATATAAACTTCGAGGGATTGAAGGAAATGTTTGACTACGAATTGTGTCCCGAGACTGATGCTAGGTGGGTGAAGAAGATTTCATATTGTGAAAATTGGAACATGGATGTTGATGGAAGGATAAGTTACAATGTGGTAGAGGTGAAGATAAATGAAGACATGACGACCATGTGGAAATCATATCATCATAGACTAACTAAAGACCCTGTTGAGTTTGAAGTGGAGGTAATTAGATCTACCGAAGACGTTATAAAAGCACTGCAACATCCAGAGTCATCTCGTAGAGCCTAGATGTGTTGTTTTTAATTCTCGTGTGATGTTTTAAGTTATTTCTCATGTATTGTTTTAAGTTAAGTATGCATGTTATTTTAATGTTTTTGGATGAATAAAAAGAATGTCGGCGTGTTGTTGTAATGCTTTGCCACATTTCATAACAATTTAATTCTATATTACACAAAATATAATTTTACGATAAGCTTATGCTAAGCGAACATATGAAGGTAAAACGTGGCGAAAGATGTAGCTATAGCTGCAAACGTCCCGCTAATGATAACATCCAAGCAGTTGCATTCGGGTGACAAAACTTCTTCCAATCTGTACGCACCGGGGGTAAGGGAAATCCATCTTTCATGTTTACTTGAGTATAAAAAACAATTAATACAACACCTTATATAGTAAATAATAATTGAAAATAGTATTATCGGGTATATAAATTATTACCTGAACCCAATGGTTACCGTTGACTAAACCGATACACCAAGTAATAGGTTTATGTGAAGGTGATGATGTCATAGGGAAAAAGTCAAGCATGGACTGCCTAAGTGAACAAGAATGACATTATAGCGATTCACTATCAAGTAACTCATATCTGGTAGTGTCAACCATTTATCCTCTGGCTGTCTACCAGTGGACTGTATCACAACCCGCTTCTCACTTATGATAGTCTATCTCTTAATAACTTCTCATACAAACTCTTCTTGTCCCTTATTTCCATGTCCAACTCTCGACGAACCATTGCCCAACCATCCTGACTATACCCATGCAATGACTCTAAATCCCTCTTTGATTGTGATTTCTGAGACAATATTTGTGAAGTTTGAGATGCTTGTTCAACATAGTCATGTTGTGAAGGGTACCTGTAAACATCATATCCAACTGGTTTCTTCCCTTTCTTCTTGACTTCTCCCTTGGTTTTTATTTTCTCAGGTGGTGAACATAAGGTAGTTGTTGCGGGGTAAGCAATTTCACTACACCTGGTTTTTAATGCTCTTTTCCCAACGATATCTGATGATCTATACTTTCTCCATATTTCTTCCATTACATTATTCATGTCAATCTCCGATCCATCTTCTTCATCTTCCTGCAACTCACCTCCCATACTTAACTTCCTCCAATGAACATGAACACTCTCAATAGGTATAGGTACACCACTAAGCACATATCTACCTAACTCACAAGCACAAGGTAACCCATAATTTGTTCTATGAGTACAATCACATATTTCTCTAGAAGTTCCAACATAATCAACCCTCTTTAACTCTTGTGCAATGCGTCTCAAAGAAGCTCTAGAAACAAAGGTTACCATACAATGGACTAACATGTGCATGCTCAACTTCATAAAAACATTTTTGGAATGAAGCACGAATGTTGCCTATTTGACAATATTGTTGTTCATATCTTCCCAACATTTGACCATGTCATCGAGACTATTTCCTAACATCTGCTTTAGCTTTCAATGAGTGGATTCAACCCTAAAAAATGAATGCATAATAAATATATAACATAGTAAGAAACCTAAAATAATTAACATTCTACATATTAATGCATAATATATCTAAAAAATAATAATAAAATTCTAAAATATATAACATTCTAAATATTAATGCATAAAAGACATACTGGTTAGTCCTGGTATTGTCCAAATGAAGTACTCGATTAATCCATGCTCCAACAAATCTATGTCTATGTGGAGTCAACCATGTGTCTTTCACATAATCAATAAAGTCCGCACAATTAAAACATGCCTGCTCAAGTTGTTCCAACTTTTGAGCATACTCAACCTCATCACTAGCCCATACAACTTCCTCCCATACTCAACCTCATCACTAGCCCATACAACTTCCTCCCATAATGTGTCAATGGTCTCTTGCATTTCTTTCACCACATATTTCTTGCATCGCATCCCAACATTTTTGTTAATGTGAAAGCGACATAGCAAATTTTGTGTAGTAGGGAATATAATTTCTACCACTTTCATCAATGCTAGATCTCTATCCGTCAAAATAACTTTTTGGACGCAAATCCTTATGCACAAACAATTCCTTCAGCTTCTCCAAGATCCAACAAAAACTATTTGTCTACTCAGACTCCATATAAGCAAATGCAACAACAAAAGTCAACTCAGTCGATGTCATGCCAATAATTTCAAATAGAGGTTTCCTATATTTATTTGTCTTATATGTGCTATCCATAACTAAGACAATGGAAAAAATATTCAGCAACTTGATGGAGTCTGGATGCGCCCAAAAATTATGTCTCACAATATCTGAGTCATCTCTTTTTCTACTCCAGTAGACATAGCCTGCATCCTCAATTAGCTTTAGCAAATGTTGTATCTCAGTTCTTGGACCCCTTATCTCTTTTTGTATCACTCTCTTCTGCTTATATATTTGAGTGATCCGAGTGATATTTTCAGAATTCCTCTCTTGCAGGGAAGTCAAAATGTGTCTAGGAGGAACATGTCTCTTTGTTAAATAAAAAACATGTTGCTTTTCATTTGAGGTTGAAAACACCGGCGGAACCTCCGACACGAATAATGCGGCAAAACTCAATTCAAATCAAGAAATTCATGAGTACAAGTTCTAGAATCAGAATCTACATTGAATTTGCATGCAATTTTAGTATTCAATTTCAAGAAAAGCTGAAAGTAAAAAAAACAGTTTAAAATAAGTGCTTATTTGAACCTAACACTTACTTGCACTTGAAGTTTGAGTCAAATCGAAGAGGAATTCCTTGTGCTCTTCAAAGAAAATACCAAATCAATGAGGCATTGTAGATAATCTTCAGAATTAAGCTTGAATCCTTGAAGAAAAGCTTGGATTTCAATGGAAGATTGAAGAAGAAGAAGAGAAATCCTTAGATCTTGAAATTGAGGAGAAAATCAAGATGAAACCGTTCCTTCCATGTCAAATGTGAGTAGAAGGAGGAGAAGGAGATGTAGATTGAAGTAGGAGAAACTGCAATGGAGAAAACCAGAATTCGCAGGTCGCGCTTAGCGCGGTCTGTGGTTGAAGCCTGTGGTGAACGGAGGTCCGGTGGCGGTCTGTGGTGGTTGCTTGGAGGGAAAGTTGAAGTTTGAACTTTTTGAGTTTTTGTGCTTTTGGACTTTGAGAGAATTGGAGTGTTTGTGGTAGTGGAAAATTAAGCAAATGAATGTGTTGTCGTGATTTGTGAAGAGGAGAATCTATTTATAGCTTTGGATCCATAATCAACAAGCTAATTATGATTATCCGAATAATTTTCGTAATTAATCCAAAACTGCCAAATTCGTGCGGAATTTGGAGTCGGAATGTAAACGAAAAGTGTTCGTAATGAGATTTTGCTTGAGTGAATCAAAATCCCGACTTGATCCGATGAATTATCAAGGAAATAGGGATTTTTGAAGTTTCAGCATCAGTTTTTGATCATTGACACATGCAAAATTTCGTTCGCGCTCTGTGGGGAAAATGCCTCAGACGAGGATCTTCTGATCGAAATTTTCACATGCGTATCTCTGGGACATTCGAAGCTAACAAAATTTGTGAACTTTTGGCACTGGACCCTTCCCGTTTCGATGAAAATCGAGCAAGATATGATTTTTCGAACTTCGCGTATCAGATGAAAATTGCTCTGTTCAGCTCAAAATCAATCTCAGAGAATAAAATTATGGTACTGATCGGTGTGGAATCAGCTCCCGAGTTGCAAATGAGAGTTGTAGAGGATTTTGATATGGAATTTTAGAAATCGGTCCCGCTCAATTCTAAGCTTCCAGCTAGGAGATAAAGCCTTTTTGATGAGCCAAAACGCACGGTTCAGCACTAAAATCAGCTTGATCTGCCGGAAAAATGACTCCTTTGAGAGCCTTCCTCACGAAATTTGTCCTCGACCTTCAAACGTAAATCGTAGATAATAACGAGAAGGAAATGTCAGTCGAAGACCAACAGAAAATACCCAAGGAGATGGGAGATAAGCCTTCTGGAGTGCCCAAAATGCGCCGAAAATCCGAAATCTACTTTATTGAGAAATGAGCTCTTTTGGATGACATGTGGAATACCTGTAACCTGATACTCCTTTTGATGAACGCTATGCATGCTATTACATGTATGTTTATGCAATGGACTTATAAGCCAGGGAAACGCAGAAAAGAAGAGGGTAAATTTTGGGGTACAACAGAGGTCAACCTGCCAACAAACGCATGACCTTCAAGCCTATCAGGTAATCCATGATTATGAACTCCACACTTTACATCTACCTTCCATTCAAACCCATCTTTTGACGGAGTCGATCTGATTTTGAATGGGCATCCGCATCTCTTAGTTACACTCTGAGTTCCACTTTTATCCTTGTATTTTTCCCCTTTATCACACCCAAAAATTATTTTGTTACTCCTTCCTCTCTTGTCAGTTTCAGTGTGCGAACGCTTGATAATAACAATGATTTTATTTCTTAATCCAACTTCTTTGATCCAACTTGTAACATCTTCTCGTGTAGCGAATGTTTGTGTTGTAGTGAATACATTCGTGGTATCTATGGAGGACTCGTTTTTTTGGCAAACTGGGACCATAATTTCCATACCTGAAACAAAAAAATGAAAATTCAAAAACGCGTTCCGGAATAAATCAGAAAAGCGTTCTGGTTTACGGTTATGACAAACCAGAACACATTTGCAAAGTGTTCTGGTGTACATTGCTAAATTTCGGAACTTTTTCCATATGTGTTCCAGTTTGTTTTAAAAATTGTCTTTTCACTGGAACACTTACAGAGAAACTGTTATGGAATGTTTTTTTATAGTTTTCGGAATACATCATTAAACTGTTCCAGTTTGTGTTTTTACAAATCGGAAGACTTACTCAATGTGTTCCGAACCAGTTTTTTGACTATAAATTTTTGAGTTTTTTTATGAATGGTAAACGTGAAAAGATAAAATAATTAAAATATGCTAAGAATAAAAGTGACATTTTTACAAAATTATAGGGGTCTAGAACTAGATGTTGGAATACAAAGTAAAGTTTTCATATTTAACGCTGCATTACTATTTCATTTTTTTCATAAATAAAAAAAAAGCCCTCTCATTAATCTTGTCAATTTCATCTTCTTCCTTATTTCGCCCATCTACTTCCTATATTGTAAGGTGAGTGGTAAACACACTTATCATTTAAAGACTTGGGTGAGAATGCACATAGGTGCTAAGAATTTGAATGATAAATCTGTCAAGTCTAATTGAGTTGTTAACTCAATGGTGAACAAAATGAAAACAAGTAAGAAAGTGAGAATTAATGATATCATACAAGGCATGAGAAAATGAGGAATGACAGATTATACATGCATTTAAAACACTGCAATTTATTGTTGTTATTTCCAAAAGAACATGTACTTATAAATTTTTGGATTTGATTGGAATTTCATAACCTAACATTAACATTAATAGCCACACATGTCTAAGAAAAAATGGAAAAAAAACGATTCGAATCACATCCAACGAGTCTTATACCAATTTGTACATTCATATGTCATGAAGGATAATAAAACAAAGAAATATATAGGAGGATTCTGATAAATTATTCAAATTCAATCTATTTTCTTATAATTCTCTCAATATTCTAGAATATTAATCCCAAACTTTATTAATCATTCTACACTAAATACTTTCTTTTTTCAAAAAAAATTAAGAGAATTATCTATTTTTTTTCTACACCACTCTTTCTTCTAAATTCTTCCTTTCTCTCCCTTCAAATTTCTATAAAGAATCGAAAAGAGATCTTATACATAATGAAACAGTACATTAATGCTATTATAGAAACATCTTATAGATCCCCATTAGTTTTTTAAGAAAGTTGTTAACAACTTATTAATGCCAAATCAAATCACAAGTCTAAATTTTATGGAAAAATACCTTGCAATACAAGTCTAAATTTTAGTAAGATATTTTGCATACACAATGACAATCCTACAACTTTTAAATAGTCATGGCAAAAAAATCCGAACTCAATTATCCTTGTCTCAAATTTAACAAAAAAAGTCGACTTCATTGAGGGTGAAACGGATGCAGAAAAAACTTGATTTTTAATTATGGAGGAGGGGAATCGCTAGTACGCCCCGCCTCCACCACTCCTAGTAAAATTAATTGATTATCATTATTATTTTATAAAATTCGTTAACTTTTCTTAATTTTAAAATATCAAATTTATTATAATTATTATTCATTTATTCAAAAATTTAAATTAAATAAAAATGACCAAGAATTATAATTGCTCTTAAAATAATTAAATATTTAGTTTAATTATTAATTTCTATTGCTATGGAAAAAATAAATATTTAAAAAAATAAAATTTATACGAATGAAGATGGGGTGGAAAAACCTATTCCTTATTGGAGGCAGGATGAAGGATAAATTGTTACCCCGACTAGGTATGGAGGCGAGGTGAAGGTGAGGTGGAAAAACCTATTCCTTAGGATAAATTATTACCCCGATTAGGTATGGAGGCGGGGTGAAGATGAGGGTGAGAAAACCTATTCCTTATTAGAGACAGGGCGAATGATAAATTAAGATTGATACCCCGATTAGGTATGGAGGACGGGTGAAGGTGGGGGGGGGGGAGAAAACCTATTCCTTATCGGAGGCAGGCAACGAAGATTAAGATTGATACCCTGATTAGGTATGGAGGCGGGGTGGAGAACCTACCCCGATTAGGTATGGAGCCCGGGGTGAAAAAACCTATTTCTTATTGGAGGTAGGGCGAAAGATAAATTAAGATTGATAATGCCCGCTCTTTTGTCATACTTACTTTCAAATGATGTAATGCTACTTACTATTTTTAAGTAAATTTAAATAAATAATATTCCCTCCACCCAAAACAAATGTTACACTTGTAAAAATTATTTATTACAAAATAAGTGTATTTTAAAATTTTCAATGTAATTTTAATTTTAATCTTCTAATTGTATTATTTAATCAATACTCTTATTTATTATTTTTGTCTCTATACATTAATGATAATAAGAATATACCAATAACAAATACATGTAATTTGGTAAAATTGTCATTTTCTCTTGTGAAAATATCAACCATAACAATTATTGATTCCTTTAGTGGCTGATATAAAGTTTAACCATTATTTCATCATGTAGCTTTTGGAAGAGCTTTAAAGCGTACATATGAATTTTACTACTAGACTGTTTGACATAAAAAAACCTATATTTACCAACCTAAAATAAGAGCAGTCCTACTATGGTTAATATTGGAGCTAAATTACTTTCTCAACCACCAAAGTGAGCACACATTTTTTGTTGCTGTTGAACTATCCCAATCAATTATAGACGACTATTATCTAAATAAAAACAAAACAAAAACTGCTGTTGATGTTGCCCCATATTTGGTTCACCAACCACTCAGTATACAGCTCATAGAATACTTAAATTATTAAATTTACCGGTCCTACCAAATACTACTTGTGGTACACCACTACATACATTTTCTTATCAATAACATAACATCAGACTAAAAACATGGACTCTTTCCCCGCATTGCCAGAGATAACAAGACATAAAGCCAAAACTTAGCAAAATTCAAAACCAAATTTTTATTCCATCAAAAATTCAAAGGCTTATTATCACCAAATACATCAGAAATACATTATTCTAGCCAGAATTCAAAGTTGTTGTCTGTGGCTAAGGAGATCAGAGACAACCTAGAAACAAACACAGCCAAGATGAACCATAAAAGTAAATTTACCCAACACTCAAAGATAACATTGTAGCAAATGTTTGATTCATTAATGGGAAGAAATTTTAAGGTTGAGATGGAACCAAGACTTCCAGCTACTACTTCCCCTGCGTGGAAGTGATGACGAAGTCCCACTTCCATTATCAGCTGCTTCATTTGTAGTGTGTGGCTTCTTGCATAGCACGAAATTCCGAGCTCCATGTGATCCGATTTTGTCCCATGGACTCAAAGCCGCTGCACCATCAAACCACAAACCACAATAAGCATTACAAATTGTAAATGAACAGAATGACACTACATTATGTAACTGAAGAAAAAGATGAATACCATCAGATACATTATGAGGACAGTAAAGAAAGAAATCTCTCCGATCACTGCCGAGCCGCGGTAACCGTTTTTCACGAGCATAACACTTGAGAGTCATATCAATAACAGCCTCAACAATCTCCTCCTCATCCACAACAAACCGAATCGGTCCAGCACTCCCCATCACATTCACACTAACCAACAGCCTCTTGCCGCTGTTACCATTCTGATTCTTCCTATGCTTGCTCAACAACATTGTGTGCGAAATTGCGAATCACCACACCACAAATCAAAAACCCAAAAAAAGAAAGAAAACTACACCCTAACGTTGAAATTGGAAAAGAATTTAGAAAAAAATGTGGAAAATGGATGATGATTTAGGGTTTGGATGGATGGAGACGGAGGCAGCGATAGTGCCAACCTTGCATGCAAGAAGCGAAGGGGAAGAGAGCGGTCGCCGTTGCTGAAGGTGAAAGGGAGCGCATGAAATCGAAGGGGAAAAGGGTTTCTACCATTCACGAAATTTTGGAAAGAAAGAAAGAGATTTGGTGAGAATAGAAGAAAAGGAAAGTGGAGTATATATAGTTGAATTGGAGAAGGAATTGAATTGAAATTAGGTATTTGTTGGTTGTTTACACCTTTTCACCCGGAAAAAAATAGGACTACTTTCACCTCCAAATTTACATTTAGCTTTTTTTTGAAATAGCCATTTATTTTTTAAAAATTTATATCCCCAAATAATCACATTTTCAAAATAAATAATAAATATTAAAATAATTATTTTTAAAAAAAATCGTCACACGCAGGAGATGTCACACTGCATGACGCATCCAAGTTGTAGAACCAAATGTCATTTTGAGGTGGTGTATTTAGATATATGTGGACAGATGCAAGTTGATTTCATTAATGACAATAGATATTTTGTTACATTCATTAATGATAATAGTAGAAAATTATGGACATGCTTAATTAAGAGAAAATGTAAGGTATTTGAAGTGTTTAAGAAGTTCAAGTCTATGGTTAAAAAGAAAAGTGGTCATAAACTTAAAGTTCTCAAACGGATAGTGGAGGCAAATATATCTCAAATGATTTTGGTAGGTTTTGTGACCAGGAGAGCATAATATATGAGATAATATCACCTTATAGATCATAGCAAAATAGTGTTTCTAACATGTTCTAAGACCAAGATTGTTTAACATCTAAAAAATAAGCCATCATTACTTACATTAAATGAATTCGAGTGTGTTCATCTAAGTGATTGATGTTTGACATCTCTAACTGACACATTTTTCACTCAGAAGATACCTTGAAAAGGGGTAATGACTCACCCTTAACGACGGGAGTCACCTCAAACTGAGGGGCTCACTTCTAATTAAAGAAGTCACCCATAACTGAGAAAGTCACCTTTAACCAGAGGCGTCTCAAATTTTTGGAGGTCCTGTGTAAGCTAGCCATAATTTAGCAAGGACAACATAAATAAAGACCCTATATAATCACAATTTAACCTGACAAATATTTTATGAGGTCCTATTTAAGTATAATTTAATTTTGAAAATTTTGAGGCCCTATGCGGTAGGCCGCCTTGCACGCCCTCAAAGATGACCCTGCCTTTAACTAAGAGAATCACCTCTAACTAAATGAGTTACCCCTATCTAAAAGAGCATCCTCTAACTAAATGACTCACCCCTAACCTCAAAGTTCGATAGAAGGAAATGATAAGTTTAAAATATTTCGCCCTTTACAAACCCTCGTTCTTGAGGGACTAAGTAGTGATATATTTGTGAGGACCCCCAAAATGGGGCAACATATGTCCTTCACTAGGCGCCCCCATGACGCGTCGCTAAAGGTATAACTCTCAGGAAGCAGGGGAATCTCCCTTAGGGAAAACATGGACAATAACGTATATTCATCCCATAATTGCATGTGTGAAGTCATACCCACGACTCTCTAGGTAATATGTAGTAAAGAACTCCCTCAATTAAGAGGGAAACGTTACAACTTCTTTAAGAGTTTTGTAAAATCTAGGCACATAGGCCTCTAAATACACATTAAGAGGGAAGAAAATCTCATAATATACAAAACAAAACTAAAAATACAAAGCTTGTCAACTCACGTGAGCATGTTCTATATAGCTAAAAATACTACCAAACTTAATTTTTCACCGCCATGAATAAATTCTAAACTACCAAAAATACTAAGGCTCTGATCACCTCTACCATCATAGACCTGCCACACTTTTTAATACTTTTTTTATGAGTAAAACTACTAAGTTATTAATTAAAATATTTTCTTTTATTTTACATACATACTTTGAATACATTTCCATGTTATATTTTAATATATAGCAGGAGAGATATTTTTAATCAATTATCATAACGACAAATTTTTATAAAAAGATATTTTGTGGAACAAGATCCTATTAAATATTTTGTAAAACAAATTAGTTAGTTCACTTAAAACTTCATTCTCCCTTACCCGAATCCAAGAACTTTTTTAATAGATAAAGTTTTGAGAGTTTTCATGTTTAAAACATAGAAAACTTCTTAATTGAATTTGAGATTGATTGAATTATTATAACTTTTAATATTTTTAAGCATAGAATTTTTTTTAAAAAAAAGCAAAATTATTTGTATTTCAAATAAGAGAGAACATGGTCAATTTTAATATTTTAAAGTGCAAAAAAAATGAAAAAAGATCATAACTGTAAAAATAAAATAGAAGGATCAACTTTATAAATGCGATTAAATTAAAAATGCGGTAAAGTTAAAAAACTAAATTATAATTAAGTCTTTTGTTTAAATGAGTCATAAATAATGCCCTCCCTTGTTTAATTGCTATTGAATTTGCCAGCAAATAAACAAAAGTAGAGGAGGGGGCAATCACATCAATTTTCAACCACATGGTGGCCATTTATTGACGACACCAACATCAACTATGGTGCATACTCTCAACACTATTAGGATTATAGATCACATTCGGACATTCCCTCCCTAAGCAATGCATGCATTAAGAAATATAATTTCCAACCTCATTTTATGTGGGATGTATGTGAACCTACTTATCTAACATTCTTTCTGCCTCACAGTATATGTCATCTTACTTTATCTCCCTCAAATTATATTTTTTTAGAATATTAATACAATATTTATTATTTTTTTATCAACTTATTAATTATTATTATTTTTTGTATTTAAATTTATATAATACTCAACTATTTATACTATTAATAAGGTTATTTTAGTAAATAATACTTGTTTTATTATTAAAACTAACACAATTAATTCTTATTTTAAAAGTGTGAAAATTTTAAAGAAACACTTGTGGTAATGCAGAGGGAATAACATGTTTTATTTAGCGGCACAAATTAAAAATTCACGTAACATAGAAGCTACACCTTTGTAGTTTCTTTTTTTTATTTTATTTTTTATGGTGAAATGTTATTTTAACAGGTGACGACGGTAAAGAAATTCAAACAAATTTATATATTGTTATTATATTGAAAAATAAAACTCGTGACTTTAAAAACATTTTATCATAAAATGAACATCATAAAATAGTTTCGAATCTACTATATACATAATTATTAATAAAAGATACATGCACACTATCGATTTTGTCTTTCACTTTAAAATTATTTATGCAATTAAAAGATTAAAATAGTGAATATCTAATCTCTAAATTGATTCTACTGGTCCTCTTGACTGACACGTGGCAATGCAAAATTGAAAACATCTTTAATTTTCTTTACAAACCTACCGCATCACCTATTTATTTCAATATTTATTATGTGACATCAACTATGAATCCATTAAACTTAAATATGAATAAACTCCCTATAATTAGGGGTGACAAAGCGGACGGTCCGCCTCATTTAGACCCATTTAAAAGTGAGTGGGATGGAACGGACCAACTTAGATCTTCGAACGTAAGTATCAAGTTTATCCCGTTTATTAATGGAAAAATTTACTTTGTACTTCATTAATTAGACTTGTACCCTTACAATTTTTTAAAAATGTCAATTTTACCCTTTAATATTTTTAACTAATTTATCATTTACTAAAAAAGTTTTAGCAACGGTTCAAAACTGTAGTAAAAACTTTTTTTTTTTAAATTATTGTACCGGAACACTTTTTGAAAGTGTTCCGGTTTAAAAAATTCCTAAAAGAGTTTTAGCAACTGTTAAAAACCGTAGCCAAAAATACTTTTTTTAATTATCATTCCGGAACACTTTTTGAAAGTGTTCCGGTTTGTATTTTAAGATACCGGAACACTTTCTGAAAGTGTTCCGGTTTGAAACATTTCTAAAAGAGTTTTAGTAACGGTTCAAAATTGTAGCCAAAGCTGTTTTTTTAAAAAATTACCATACCAGAACACTTTTTGAAAGAGTTCCGGTTGGATGTATTATTAAGATACCGGAACACTTTTTAGAAGTGTTCCGGTTTGAGAAAATTTCTATATGGTTTTGCAACGGTTTGAAACCGTGGCCTAAACTATTTTTTTTTATTTTAAATTTCATACCAGAGCACTTTTTAAAAGTGTTCCGGTTGATGTATTATTAAGATTTCTAAATGAGTTTAGCAATGGTTTAAAACCGTTGCCTAAAGAAACGAAATTATTTTTTAAAAAATTATTTTACCGGAGTGTTCCGGAAAATATGTGTAGGGGTGCAACTTTTTTTTTAATTTATAAATTAAAGGGTAAAGTTGACATTTTTTAAAAATTGTAGGGGTATAAATTTAATCGTAGGGGTACGAAGTAAAGTTTTCTTACTAATGAGTTGGTGGGTTGACGGGCCGGTCCACCAAATTTACATATATTTTATTTTAAAATTAAATTTACTACATAATTTATAAATTTTTTAATTATTAACAAAGAATCGACAAAATATATTTTTTAACGCATAATAGAACTTCAACATGTGTTAGTTCAAATAGTTCAAAATATAAAATAAATAAAGACCAATTACAACCAAAACAAATAACGAAATAAACTCAATCACAATAAATAAAAAATATCAAAATAAAAACTAAACGATACCTATCATCCTAATCCTATTTAAAAACTAACTACTAAAGAACCATATTAAGATTTTACACAAGACAAATAATGATAACAATTACACTGCATAAAACATCTTAGTGCATAAAATATCAACACTTGACTTTTTCAATGTTTACATCATGTACTCTTATATCGACTGATTCTTTAATAGTTAAATCATAAATTTGTCACACGTATACACTAATCAAATCATTCTTTTCATAAAATCAACATCTATTTCTAAAGAAAATATGTGAGCGAATGGATTGAAAACTTAATAATTCTACATGTCGTACAATTGTTTTTTTATTTTAATATTTTTCAATCAAGACATGTATTAGAAAGTTATAAAAAGAACGTTTAACTTATAATTCAATTTGTGTGTATAATAATTTAAAATACAATTTCATCAACATAATCCTAAGAGAAAAGTGTTATTTTTATAGTTAAAGTTGTTTTAATTCGAAGTAAAAAATAAAAAGTTTTAACAAAAAGCCAGCGGGCAAAACCCATCTCACCCCGTCTCGGCCTACTTTTTAAAACGGGTTAGGCGGGACGGGCCAACTTAAGGTACCGAGTCAAAAATCTCAGTCCAACCAACCAAAAATGGAGGGTCAAATGGGCCGACCCGATGGGCCCAACCCGTTTTGCCATCCCTACCTATAATGTCCTTCTGCATATTTTAAAAAACACATACACAAGGATACAAAAGTAATCAATTAATCATGAATTCTAATTCCACGTGGCATTGATTTTTGAAAGATTCTTAATTTGATAAAAATTCATTTATGTGATTATTTATTTTAAATCTTGATCTTGAAATATACATTGATTTTTGAAAGATTCTTGATTTGATAAAAATCAATTATGTGAATATTTATGATTAAAATCAAGATTTAAGATGATAGTTGATCTTGATTTTGAAATATTTCTTCAATAAGTGAAACTTAAAATATTAAAACGTATATTCAAAATACTATAAATTGATATTCATGATTACATCAATTCATTTGATAAACTTAGTATTATTATCTATAATATTATACTATATTTTTATATAATATAGAATTAATATATAATATATGATAAATAAAAATCAGGAACATTTATTATAAAATAAATTTAATATAATTTAAATTTAAATAAAAATTAGATTAGTTTAGTATAATTATTTATAATATAATTTTATATTTTTATAGAATATAGAATTATTATATAATATATGATAAATAAAAATATAGTTTGTCTCTCATTGATAGTTGATTTGATGTATCATAAATTATAAATTAAATTTAATATAATTTAAATGTCTTTTTTAAATTAATTTAGGAATTATTTATAATATAATTATATATTTTAATATAATATAGAATTATTATATAATATATGATATATAAAAATATAGTTTGTCTCTATTGATAGTTGATTTGATGTAATATAAATAATAAAATAAATTTAATATAATTTAAATTTAAATAAAAATTTGATTAATTAATTAAAATTATTTATAATATAATTCCATATTTTTATATAATATAAAATTATTATATAGTATATGATAAATAAAATTATAATTTGTCTCTCATTGATAGTTGATTTTGTGTAATATAATATAATTTCAACGGAAATATTTATTACACAATAAATTTAATATAATTTATTTAAATAAAATTATTATAAATAATTATTAAGTATATAATATATAATTTTCTAGACATAAGAATTTATACAAATATATATAGACATTTTATTATAAAAAAAAAGTTAATATAATTTAAATTTAAATAATTTTTTTGATTAATTTAGTATAATTTTTATAATATAATTCAATATTTTTATTTAAAATAGAAATGTTATATAGTTTATGATAAATAAAAATGTAATTTGTCTCTCATTAGTAGCTGATTTGATGTAATATAATATAATTTCACTGGAAATATTTATTATATTATAAATATAATATAATTTATTTAAATAAAAATTTGATTAATTGAGTAATTATTTATAATATAATTTTATATTTTTATATAATATCTTTAAAAGGGGCTAAAAACATATTTTTAGGTTATGGGTTGGGTATTTTTGAGTCCCAACACCATCATCATCATATTTTTGATAGATTTGCTTGGAAAACAACATTGGAGCTTGCATTTGGATGATCCGGAGTCGAATCCCTCGTCGATTGGTGTTGACAAACCAAGAAATGTCTGGTTCCTATTCTTCTCTTCTCTTTGTAATCTCTTTTCTTGGTTTTGTATGTATTTCTACTCATAACTCCTGTATATTTATCGCCCTTGGCGTTGTATAAAGTTTCTTTACGAATTTGTGTTGGTAGTTATCTTGGGTTTTTAATCTATGTTAGGGGTTTGAGCTTTACTAGAGATAGATCGCTTAGATTCTTACCTAGGATGATTATCTGTTAGTTTCTGAATACTAGAAATGGGTTTAGATCTAACATTCACTATAGAGTATTCGAACTTAATGCCTCTGCGTTGGTGAAGTATGCTAGAGATGGTTATGGAGGTGACGCAGTTGACTTCTGTGTTGTCGAGATAGGCCAAACATGGCTATTGAGATGATTTAGGAGGATTCTCAATTTGGGTTAGAAATAACCAAGGTTGTGAGAGGTATGTGATGACACGGACGAGTATCGTAGGCCGAGCATGACGTGGGTGGTAGATTTAAGTCTGTGACGGGTAGTTTACATTCGTTCCAGACAAGCTATCTATCCTTTATACTTTTTGTTCATTTACTTTTTGTCTTTTATTTTCATTTCTTTTAATCTCAAACTCATTGACGGTAGAATTGTCGAACGACGAATCAATAACCAATCTCTATGGACACGATACGATATAACCTAACCGGTATATATCATCCAAAAACACTTCGGGAAATTCACTAACATCTTCCAAAAACACTGCGGGAAATTCATTCGCAACATGTAATTAACCACTCTTAGCTTTCCCCTTACTTCCATCGAAGAATACAACATAACAATACCGCACCATCATTAACGGCTGCGCAACTCTGATCATGCATCTTAATTCATTGTCCTTATTAGAGTCTTCGTCAACTCATATGGTTCATAAGCTTCTACCAAACTTCATTCATATTCATCTCTTTATGCCCCATTTAGATAGTAAGACGATTGTATACCATCCAATACGATTCCGTCTACTATCAATAAGAGATTAAGGGTGATCAAGTCCTCAATTTGTCAATAGACATCCAATAATCATACTGGAGTATGAACCATCATTACCAACACTTTCTGTTCTCAGAATCGTACTCTCCTTTTTGCACTTCCAACTATGACTCACGGTCTAAACAATTCCAACAACTCTAACAATTCTTGCACTGTCTTCTCAAGCAGCACCTTGTGCCAATGACTTAGAATCAGAACATATCTGGGAAGCATCTCTTCTCCTCCACTTAGTTTCACACTACTCCTGCAATAAGCAATCAAAAAAAGCAACATGTACCGACAGTGTTGTACACACTTGTCGTGTACAAAGATATAATGACATTAAGACACTGGTTACAACGACCAACGATGTTTTGATACCACTATTGTAACACCCCTTCTAAAATACCCCGCGAATTAATAATTAAATCAAAGTTAACATAAACGAAAGAGCATTACAATTTGTTAAAAACAGAAATCTCTTCAACATGTCATGCTTTTACTGAAGAACTTTATTCAAATAATTCAAAACCAATAATATGTTCTACACAACAGAAAATAGCATAAAATCTGGAATAAATTCAATTCATAATTCTCCCAACATGAACCAAAATCAAAACAAGTTCAAAACTGTAATTTCCAAAACAATCGTTCCCCGGTGTTATAACTACCAGAGCATGACAATGACATGCAGATAACTAAATAGCACAGCTCTATAAGTCATCCTCACCAACTCCTGAGCTGCTAACATTAATCTGAAATCATTAAAGTAAGGATGAGATTTCATCACAATTAAAATGCATTATAAGTTCATCAAAAGCAATAAAATATCATCAGACATCAGTCCACCCTATTCAGCATAAACAGATTTGCTTCATACACAAGTTACAAATATATGTCATACACAAACAACAGACTATAACTCTGGAATCCATCCTAACATGTTATAAATCAAACAAATAATGATGTAGACTCTATGCATGTGGTACCAAAACGTGAACTAAGTCACCAACATCGATTCGTCCATAATCACCCGGACATTAATCCAGCCTCACCATCCATAATCACCCGGGAACGGTTATTGGCAATACGAGTCAAATTCCACAGAATGGGAATTAACTCTCCCAGAATGCATATCCATGCACATCATAAAGCATGCAACATTCAACACAATTTATGACCATATCAGACAACATAAACCATCATCAACCATAACATGATATCATCACTTATCATGAAATAAATCATCACAAAGCATAGATATGCCAAACGCTTACTCTTCAATTAGTAAGACTATCACCAGTATATACAACAACAACAACAACAGAGATCAATAACTACCAGGTATATACAACATCAACAACAACACATGATATCAACAACCATCATGAATATACAACATCGACAACAACACATGATATCAATACAATCATGAATAAACAACATCGAAAAAACACTTGATATCAATACAATCATGAATAAACAACAGGGAAAACAACACATAAGCATCAATCTTCGTTCAACCTGTCAGAACAAATCTAAACCAGTTCATCCACCATTCCTAGAACTACCAGAATTCACAAATCAGAAAATGGCTCTTTTCAAAATAAAATCTATTAATTATAATTTTCTTCATTTTATAAAGTAGAGTATTTAATTTAAGAAACAACGTCCAAAACGGCGACTAAAACGGACTTACGGTTTGAAAGTTATGAATTTTTAATGTTTAGTATTTTTCTAAAAGTAACAGTGGGAATGGGTTCCTCATACGGAAAGTCATATTAATCCAATAAGATTCACTCACTAGGTGTTAAGAATGTTTTTATGGGAAAGTACGTGCTTCCAGCTTTCCAAATTCTAACTACGACTAAATCGGAGTTACGGTCGCAAAGATATGACCAAAACAGTTTTTCAAAAGTATCTGTCCATTTCCTGCCAGCTTGGGGTCGATACAAAACCCCATATATCAACACAAAACCAGCTTGTGTCGACACAAGCTTCATATGAGTCGACTCATACGTTCTGCAAAATCCCATTTTTCTATTTTTCTTCAGTATGAGTCGACACAAGCTCCTCTTGTGTCGATACAAAGCTCCCAAAAATGCCACATGAGTCGATGCATGGCTGTATGTGTCGACACAAACAGTTTTCTAGCCTCTGTTTTCTTAAATCAACGCAGCTTGTGTCGATGCATAGCCCCTTGGGTCGACTTATGCTGCGTTTTCTCCACCAAATACCTGGTTTTTCCACTGTTATGCAGTTCCAACTCATACCATTCATCACCAACAACCACAGTACAACAGAAACAGTATAAATATTATGTATTTTCACATCCAATTAACAACAGAATTACACTCCCTAATTAATCCACAGTCAACCTACACATAGTAACCATTCTTATGAATTCCAATTGGGGTTTTTACGTCGGATCATATCATTAGGGCATAACCTAGAAAATCCTAATTCGAGATTCCTAACGTATTATTCCATCCTATTGATTATCAAAACCTATAAGGCATATTAACCAGATAAAATCACCCTTACCTTGCGATGATTCTTCGAACTCTGACGCTTTGGCTTTTTCTCCTCTTTCTCTTCTCTTCTCCAATGTACGTACAGTGAAAACTCTAACTCCTTCTCTTTTTCCCTTTTCCTTTATTTATTCCCTTTTTATTATTCCAAATAATAGAAATAAAACAATTAGAATAATTAGAGTGTTTTACTCCACACACCCTCTAAGTCAACCTCACACCCCAACACTTCTATTCTATTTAATTAATTAATTAAATCCAATAATTCAAAAATACTAATAATTAAACTTTTAATTAAATTAATAATTAAAATTCTAATTATTTAATAATTGAATTATTCGGGGTGTCACACCCTTCATCATGAAGTCTCATACCTGCACAATCGCATAATCCCTCTCATTCCAATGTGACGACCACCCTTAGCCCGCGTCGACCTAGAGTATTACATATGGTGTAACCATTCCCCGTCTTCTTTGACCTTAGGTGTTACAGTTTACACCTCATTTTTGTGTAGTGTGACGTGATGGTCCTATCATAAAATATATTATTTGTAGTAGTGAGATATTTATAGTTGGGTTGACGAGAGCCTCATTTGGAACTTCAGGTGGAAGAGGCGTTTGTTTGTTCATGAGAAACTTGTTGACGAATTCCTTCTTGTCATTTGAGGTCATATTTTGTTGGACAAAGATAAACGGGTTTAAAGGTTAGCTAGGGATGAAAATTTCTTAGTATCGTCTACTTATCAATATCTTTGGGATTATACTAATGCTCGAAATCTTTTATCCTTTATTTAGTTTTCACCTCTACCTCGTATTTAGGAAATTTGTGAACTTTTTATGGTATTTATTTTCTTTTGGCAACCTCTTTTGGATAAGTATTTTTTAGAGAGAACTTTTAGAGAAAAGTGATTGTCAATTGTGTTCTTGTTGTCTATCCTTTGTGGTGATTTTCCTGAGTCGATTTTCTACTTCTTTGTTAATTTGAATTTAGTTAATAGTAATTAGTATATTATTTTTAAATGGTTGAGGTTTCAGATAGTCTTTCTTTAAAATGGTCTGAATTATTTGGAGAGACAAAAATGAGTTTGTGTTTTTGGATACTATGATAAACATGAAAGAAGTGAAGGAAAATAATAGTTTTTTTTCTTAAAAATAATTCTTGGGAAGATCAGTTGAAAACTATTACACCTTTTTAAATTGACACAGAATCTTATCTTTTGGATAAATCAATAATAAATTGAGATTTTAGCCTGAATTAGAGCACTCACGACCCTTTTTACTTTCTTTGGTGGTTTCTGACCTGACGGTGATGATTCTGTTGACTTGAAATTTTACATATGAAAATTTCTTTCACTCACCTAATAGGTTTCTTCCCCACCTCTGATGAAAAAACCAAAAATATCCTTAGGTTACGTAAGTGCATTTACGAATTCATCTCGGAGGTGGACTTCGCAAGTGCACTTACGAAATAATTCAAGATTTTAAAAAAATAATGTGAATTTGTAGGTGCACATGTGAATTCACCTTTTTTTTATAAAAAAAAATAAAGTAAATTTGGAAGTGTACCTGCGAATTCACTTTATATATATATATATATATATATATATATATATATATATATATATATATATATATATATATATATTAAAAGAAGATCTCAATCATAAAGCATAATCTTTTTTCTATAAAAAACAATTGAATGAATTCATGCACACATACCAAAATATATGTCTGATCCATGATGACACGATAACACGCTGTAATTTTGATAAACTTACCTTAAACAAATTTCTAGACATGTTAATTTTTGGAAAGTAAATAAAAAATTATTTGCGATCCAGCAAGTATGTAGCTATAGGAGAGGCTATGATAAGACAAAACAGGTTGGATTACTAATATTGCTACATGCCAAAACAAAACTGAGGTCGGCATCGCCACTTTGTTTTTCTGTTCTTGTTTTTCCTATGTACTAAGATTCCTTTACTAGGTTGTATTTTATTGTTTTTCAGTTTTCAGTTTTCACACGTTTGTGATTTCTATTAATACCCCAAACAAGTTCCTTAAAGTTTCATAATCGGTTCTGTGTGGGAAGACAATTCGTTGATAATGGATAATATTCTTGGTCTTCTCAAACTTCGTATCAAGAGAGGAATTGATCTTGCAATTCGTGATTCTAATTCCAGCGATCCTTATGTTGTTGTCCAGATGGGTGACCAGGTTCCAACCTTAATTGCTTTTTCTTCTCTCCTTTAAAAGTGTTTTTATATGATCGAATTGATTACGATTAGAATTGGTGTTCATCCTCAAAATTATGTCATGTGTGATATGTTTAGATTAAACCTCGTGTTCATCTAATTTTCTTTTGTAAATATCAATTAAGATAGCCACTAGGGTAGATATTTTTAAGGAGGATGGTAATAGTTAATCTTGAGGATGTTTTCTTTTGATGCAATTTTTTCTAACGTAGCGTAGTAGTTGAACATGTACTTAAATGCATGGTTTTAAACTGCAGTAGCGGATATGGTTGTGCATGTTGTGATTTCAGGAATTGTGGCTGCTGCAAAGCGTATTGCGGTAGTTGCAGTGTGATGTGAATTTTTATCAAGAAGTGTTCAAAAGATAACGTTAAAAATACTTAATGTTAAAGGTTTTTCATTGAAAATTGAGTCTTGGGTTTTTGAAATTTTGAGATTTGATTAAAATGCGTGATAAAATATGGTTCAAATTGTGTGGTGTGGTTTCCGATGCGGCAGCTAAAATATTGCGGCCGCAATTGAGGTTGCGGAGTGAAATTTAAAACATTGCTTAGATGGTTAGATAGTTAGGATTGTAGGTGTTATATTCATGATTTGAGGTTCAGTAGTTTGATTTCTTTATAAATCTCAAAATGATGTTGTCTTTATCAGAAGTAGGATGAATATAAGAACATATTCTTCGCTTTGAAATGTCTTTGTGATAGGTCGCTCTGTGCTTTCCCGATCGACTTTGTAACCCTATTCTCTATCGAAGTCGATAAGGGTTCGAAAATCTTTGACCTGCTCCTTTGGTGCATTGTTCTTTGTGTTTTTTTTTTCTTCTTGTTATTGTGTTTGGTGGCAGCAACACATAATGGTTCATGAAATCAATTGGTCTGAATATATTTTTATGGATGCAGAAGCTGAAGACCCGTGTAGTGAAAAACAATTGCAACCCTGAGTGGAATGAAGAATTAACCCTTTCAATAAGGGATATTAAAACTCCAATACGTCTCGTAAGCAAACTATCTCTCATTTTTACAGATTTATTTATGAATTTTCCTTCTCAAGAATGAGAGATTCATTTCAAGCAGAAAATATTGAAGAGTTATACTTATAGCTAATATGAATATTTTGTTTTTCTTTGTACAG
Source organism: Vicia sativa (assembly GCA_021764765.1). Lineage (NCBI taxonomy): Eukaryota > Viridiplantae > Streptophyta > Magnoliopsida > Fabales > Fabaceae > Vicia > Vicia sativa. The sequence goes on along the minus strand of CM038795.1, from coordinate 230,528,351 downwards.
ACAGTTTTTGACAAAGATACATTCTCCGTAGATGACAAAATGGGTGATGCAGATGTAGACTTGAAACCATATGCTCAAGCTATACAAATGAAGTTGGCAACTCTTCCAGATGGTTGTGCAATCAAGAGGGTTCAAGCAAATAGGACTAATTGTCTTGCTGAAGAGAGTAGCTGTATTTGGAAAAATGGTAAGATCATTCAAGAAATGATTCTAAGATTGAGAAACGTTGAGAGTGGGGAATTGGTTGTTGAAATTGAGTGGGTCGATATTCCTGGTAGCACAGGTCTAGTAGGGGGGCATAGTTAAGTTGTTGTCCTTTTCAGTGAGTTTGATACATGAATAAAAACTATGTCATAAATTCATAATGAATTTATATCTTGTATAAAGTATCAAGACTTTATGAACACTACCTCGAGCTTTATATGATGATAAAATATTGTGTAATATATATTCAAAAGTTATGTCGGCCATTTTTAAGCAATGACTTTCTTGCAGCTTTAATGTCAAATTTATTGAATATGTGAGACAAGGGAATTAAATTAATGTTTACACCCAAGTCACATAAGAGTTTTTCATAAAATGTATCTCCAATATGGCAAGGTATTGTAAAATGTTGTGTAATATATATTGCAAGTATTGTAATTTCTTGTATTAAATTAGATAGAAGTTAGTTAATTTTTTGCTTTATATCAAAAGTAGGGGAAGTGATTCTTCTTGTGTTTCCAATGCCATGTAAGTTATGATCTTTTAATGGTGCGTAATATATGGGTTCAAAAACCCATAAATTGGTATGAGAATGAATGATCTTGAACACTTTTTGCCAAATAGCCTCAAGTCCTCCTGTAAATGCAAGTGAATAAACCATTGATTCTACTTGGTTAATATTGCAGTCAATAAAATGATGTGAATTTTTTAACCGCAACACATAAAAATTCTAAAATTTTATTCATAAAGTTGGAAATTTATTTCCGCTTCGATCCACATTCTGAAATTTTTGAGTGAAACCAAAAATATATCTCCGGTTCCTTATCGGAAATATAAATTCGGTTCTGTGCAATAACAGTTAGTAGAAAAACCTAACTATAAGCAGTTACTTTAGTAATTATATTTATAATTTAAATTAAAAACCTGCAATTTTTAAATAGAATAAAAGCCTAAAAATGTTATCCAAAATACATTTTATAATAATAGTATTCAAAATACAGATCCGATACAATACGAAATACAAAAAACTAAGTCAAAATACAATCAAAATAAACTACTGCTTATGGCGGAGGCGGCCCTGTCACCCACAAGGCGTCCCTCTTTTGCCTCTTGTAGACCAGGGCATTCTGAGTCTCCGCCATGATGACCTCCAAAACGCCTCTGACATCGGACCCGTCAAGAAACAGCCCTCTATCGATGTCATCCCTAGCAAGCTCCATAATACGGCGGCACCTAGGCAGCACGTGTAACATCCCAGACCCCTCGCAAGGCAATTCCAGCACTGACACCTCACGATCTTCTCTACCCCCTCTCTAGTAGAGTTTTTGCCTTCCGTGGGAATCGAATTATGTACCCTGAAGTTCAAGTATATGTTCAATCCATTCCCACTACCAATTGAGCTACGTAGCTCAATTGGTAGTGGAAATGGATTGAAAATTGTACTTGAACCCCAAGGTACATAGTTCGATTCTCAAGGAAGGCAAAAAATCTACTTGAGAGAGGGGTAGAGAAGATCGTGAGGTGGCAGTGCTGGAATTTCCTTGCGAGGGGTTCGGGCTGTTACAACACGTCCTAATCATGATCCCTCCCCGCCTGCTCTTCCTCCAGGATCTCCGGATGAGCCAGCCTGGGTGGGTCCCCTGGAGCCTCCCGTATCAGAGGCATGGATGTGAAATCTTGAAGAATCATAACATGTAACAGTGCGCATAACTCCAATCGTATGGAGCCACGGTACTCCTGGCCTCCTCAGGTACGAGATGCTTCTCAAAATCATCAAAAATCTCATCTATCTCTTCACTGTCGGAGGAGCAGATAAGGTAGGGTGTCGAGGAATCGTTTGAGTATACCTGAAATGACGCATCACTCGCTCGAGCATATAAGCAACAGTTTTCCGAGAACCGCAGACCAACCAACCTGTAAATTGAGAAACCACATGCATTATCCGGTTCAGGTAAACCCGATACGAAAGTGTCGTCTGGTTGCCTCTGAGCGGCTCGTATGCACATGCACGAGGCATCTGCTCAGTATAACCCTCAACAAATGACCATACTGAAATTTGTGGGAAGTGATGTATGATCCATCCCTGAAATATCAAAATTAAACCAGATAGTTTCAAAATCAAAATTATTAAAAAGGAAGTTAAGAGAAATATTTTATACCGTCGTAAGAGACATGGTGCCGGTGATCTTCCTCGTCTTCCACCTAGTTGCCTCCGTCAACTTGGTATACAAGTAAACCAAGCAGGAAGCCCCCTAGTTCCACCCATTAACCTGCTCTAAATCGGCAAAGAACCTGAGGTACATGATGTCAGTGTAGGTGGCAATAGTGTCCACAAAGATCTGGGTCCCAACAAGATACAAGATGTATGCTCTCATGGCATATCCCCTGTGAAGGGTAACCTGCTCGGGATCACCATCAGCCTCTCGTGCACGTGCAACCTCTACATTAAAAACCTTCTTCAACCAACTATATCTCATGTGGCAACCACATGTCTTATCAACCTCCTCCACGGTAACTCCCAGCCTCTCAACCAATAGCTTAATTGCCTCGTCTTTCTCCAACTTCTGGTGATCCAGAAACCGCCCTTTGATCGACAAGTGAAGCAGACAAGCGACGTTGTCCAGTGTAATCTTCATCTCTCTATGTCGTAGATGAAACGAAGACGTCTCCTCGTGCCACCTCTTTACAAAATTGTTGGTCATCCCCTAGTTGACCACACTATATTCATAGAGGATCAAATCTCTCAACCCTGTAATACGTACTAGATCATCAAACCATGGCTCGAGAGGAGCAGTTAACTTGATGATCTTCCTCCCATCGCTGATGACCTTCAGTGTATCGCGATCCTGCAAAAAAAAAATTCACTGTTAGAATTCATCATATAACATAATTAATAAATGAAACATAAATACAAATTTTGTACCTCTCCATCCCATAAATGTCTAGCCACATGGGTGGGATAAAGCGCGAGCACAGATAAGTCAGAAGGTCCCCCTCCAAAGACTTGAGGGACCTGTGGTGCAGCTGGTGCCGCCTCTGCCGCCGACGCCTCTGCTGGCATTAGTGGTGCCTCTGGTGCCACCTCGGGTGGCACTGGTACCTCAGGTAATGGGGGTGTAGGATCACGTCTCACCTCAGATTTCCCTGCCTGTGAAGTAGATGGGGATCCTGTCTCAAAAACCAGTGGTTGTGAGGATGGTGAGGATGTGCATCCACGGTAGGACGAATGAGGGGAGGGATAAATTGGAGACTACCATCTACTGCGGGAGGAAGAAGTAGAAGGTGTACAATCGGAATCAGCAGAATGTGCCTTGGACATAGCCTGTCCGGATGTCGAAGGAACCTGTCTGGCCAACCACCTATCTCTCCGCACAGAAGCATGCTATGAAACCCGACCATGCTTTAAACAGGACGGTCTCTCACACATATCTCATGTAGAAGTAAGAACGAAACATTAGCATATGGCTTACAGAGAAAAAAATGGAAAAAAAACAATTGAGAAAGAAACCGAAAATTAACCTCTAGTTTTGTTACAGAGCCAAATTGAAAAAAAATAATGCAGACACAAATCGGAAATTTACCTCCAGTTTTGTTCATGTCATGAAACTGGAAATAAACTTCCGGTTTTCTCTGCGAAACAGAGTTCGTGAATGCCCCACCCCAACATCTCAAATGTGTCAAAAAACACAGATTGATCGTCAAAATAACTATACAAACACTTACACAATGACTCATAATGATTCATATTGCAAAAAACAACACATTTAAAACCCTATTTCACTAATTTCAATAGAAATTACATAAACTCTAAAAATGTGTTAACCACTTACTTGATTGATTGAAGATGGTTGTTGCTTGCTTGATTCCGTTACTTGTTGTATTTAAGCAATGCCTGATGATTTGTGTTGATTGTTTGAGAGAAAATTTGATTTTGGTGAGAAGGGTTGAAATAGAGGGTTTGATAGTTTGTTTTTGAAAACGGAAGCTGTTACGGGGAGGGGAAGGGTCTGGCGCCCTTTAAGTGCATCCAGGAACCGAAAATTTACTTCTGGTTCCATATCGTAAGTAAATTTCCGGTTTGCACTCAACCCTTTTCAACTTGATTTGTATGGTATAGGGTGCGAACCAGAAGTTTATTTCTGGTTTCCAGGGGCAATAGTGGAACTTTACGTGGTGCACAAGAAGACTATGGGGTGAGTTAAGAAATTCACTAAAATGATTTTAGAGAAAGCGAACGAGATTGAGGAAGATGATTGTGCAACGAGGTTTAAGACGATGGTATAAAAAGGGAAATAAATTGATATAGACGATGGTTCAGGCTTTAAGATTGAGAAAACAAGTCCCATGGTTTGAATTAGACATAGTAATGTGACGGGTCGGGAACAGTTTTTATCTCCCTCAAACCCAAACCCAAATTTCCAAAATATCTCCGTTCTCCGCCCCAAATTCAAACAAGATGGGGAATTAAAACTCAAATCCGTCCTAAATGGGTTCGGGTATCCCCGCCCCGCCACCATCCATTTGATAAAATTAATTCTTTTAGGAAAAATATTTAATTTTTCCAAAATTATATCACATAATAAATAATATAATAAAATAATCTTAAAAAATTACATACATACATTTCAAATATTTTAAATAATAAATACAAAACAAATTATCAAAAAATTGACCACATATTTAATATTTTAAATTATCAAATATAAATAAACATACAAGAAAATGGGCGGGTTCTAGTTGGGTACTAGTGTCCCAATTATCCAATTCATTCCCATATTGTAATCAGGGAAAACTCAAATCCAGTCAAAACGGATTTTCCCCGTTAATTTCAGAGCGGGTTAGGGTGGGTACAGGGTTTGTTGCTATGTCTGATTTGAATTAAATTTAAGTGTTTATATATAGCGCACACACTAAAGGCATGTTTGTTTCAACTTTAAGAAAAAAAAGGATTTTTTCTTTGTATTTTTGAAAATAGATTTTACAAAATCATTTTTTAAAATATTACAAATACTTTTATATTCGTTTTTTTTTAAAAATTGAAACAATAATTTTAACATTCAATAATATAAACATACATTATTGAAAATCAACACATAGTCAATATAGTAATTTTTTTAAAAGAAGTATTTTAAAAATGAATTTTATAAAAATCTATTTAAAATAGTTTTCAAAATTAAGTAATTTTAAAAAAATTTAATATCTAAAGAAAATTTCAATAAGAAGATGAAATACCTAAAATAACATTTTAAAAATAACAATTCAAACTGAATTTTCATTTGAAGTTTTCATGAAAAATTTATTTACAATTTTTTTTACACAAAAGTTTGTAAAACTATAAAAATTATTTTAAAAAAAGTCAAAACAAACGGATCCCAAATCTCAACTTGTGTGATTGACAAATGGATCTACATTCACGGGCTGTAGCACAAATAATTCTTGTGAGTATTTGTATTAAATATTTCTTGTGAATAAAAATTAAATAAAATAAATAATTTATTAATTTAAATTAATTATTCATTCAGTAAAAAATGTAAAAAAATTATAAGAAGTTTAGTCTATTTAGATTTTGAATAATTTTTACCCAAATGCCACTTTTTGAAATATAAAATACCAATATGTCATACTTTGAAAAATATTTTTCAGAATGCCACTTTTTTGAATTTTTTTATATTTGAGGATTAGAATAAGATAGAAAACACGATGGAGACTAAGAGAGATTGATCGGTCACCATTTCTAGTAAGTTTCTATGTTCTATTCGACGTAAATTCATCAATCTGGTAACATCTGTGGTTGTTTTTAGTTGCTTTTAATGAAGTTAATGTGTCTTTGGTTATTTTAGTCTTGTTGTGCATTTTTGAGTTTAAGTGTCTTTAAAAGTATGTTTTTTTATGCTTCTTTTGGGTAGTCTCAGTGTTTCAGGTTAATGCATGCGATAGAAGGAACTTGTGGCGGTGACGATAAGCACCTCGGTCGAAAGTTGAAGATTTTGAAGATTTCAGAAGTCAAACGGGCACCCGTTCATCAACACGGCCCGTATTGAAAGGCCGCAAAATGGACACAACAGGGATCAACACGGGCACCCGTGTTCATCAACACGGCCCGTGTTGAAAAGCAAGTGGAAGGTGCAAAATTATACAAGACAGTGGATCAACACGGGCACCCGTGTTCATCAACACGGCCCGTGTTGAATGTTCTGGAGCATGTTTATTTGACTTAGAGATCAACACGGCACCGTGTTCATCAACACGCCCGTGTTGAATGCCGCGGAAACCGATTTTTCTTATTTTGGAGCTTGTGTTGTCATTAAGGGTACTTCCGACTTTTGCCTCAAGGAAATGAGAACAGAGACTATTAGAAGGGATTGGAGGTTAGGAAAACCTACTTTTGAAATCACGAAAGAAATATCAGGAAAAAAGAAAGCTACGGAGAGGAATTCAGAGACGGCGAGATTCAAGGGCAGCAACCATTGAATATCAAAGTCATCATTCTTCTTTGTAATGTTTAACTCTATTTCGATGTTTTCTTCTAATACTATGAGAGGCTAAACCCCCCACTGCTAGGGGGGTGATCCTGATTTGATTATTTTATGAATTCGAATACTTGATTTCCTTAATGCAATGTTTTTATATTTCAATTTAATTGTGTAGTGTTCTTATGATCATGTATCGGACAAATACATGTAGACCTATGACTAACAATTGGCAGGACTGTGATTGTTAGGGTTTCTACACAATTAGGTTATTAGGAGTCTAACCTAGGACTAGGGACTCTCTTTTAATCACTTGAATTCTTGATATTTTTATGGTTAAAACTAAGATTTGTTTGAATGGACATTTGAACAAGGATTAGGGTTTTAATAGTTGTCTTCATTAAGGACTTAAGGAAGAACAATCTAGAGATAGGTAATTGATAGTGTTCATTTGCAATTAGGAAATCTGAATTCGGATCATAGTTTTGTTAAATCAACCACTCACCCTAGCATCATTCTCATTATATTTCGTCAGTCATTACTTGTTACAAGCGTAATTGAAAGTTTTAAAATCAACCCAACCATTGTTTTTGTTCAATTGAATTAAGAGCACGAATAGGTATTTACTACGCAGTCCTCGAGATCGATACTTGGGGAAACTCATTATAACTACATCGGCGAAAATAGTACACTTGCTATTTTTCCGATCAAGTTTTTGGCGCCGTTGCCGGGGATCTGCCAAAATACTGATTTACTCTTAGTTTGATTGAAATTTTATTGCTCTGCAATTAAAAATTTTCTATTCATTTGTTTATATTTATTGCTCAGCAGAATATCTTTTTGACGCAGAAATAGAAAGAACCCTCCGTGCTTGGCGAAGAGAAGCAAAGCAAGCAAGACTGGCCGAGGAAGAAGATAGGAATTCGACACACTCCGACTCAGAGCCAGAAGACGAGGCCATGAATCCACCTCAAGAGAGGTTGCTAGGGGATTATGGAGGGACAAATGCACCAGGGGGAAGATTGACCATTGTCAACCAACCCGTCAATGTTCCTAATTTTCAGCTCCATCCGAGCACTATCACTCAGTTGGAGAAGAGATCTTTTTCTGGAAGGGTGAATGAGGATGCTAACAAGCATTTGCAACGATTCCTGACCATGAGCACTACTCTCAAAATAGACGGGCATACCGAAGAACAGAAAAAGTTGAGAATGTTTCCGTTCACTTTGGCTGATGAAGCAGAGGAGTGGTTTTATTCCCTTCCCGCAGGCAGCATTACATATTGGGAAGAGATGGAGACAACTTTTCTAAATGAATATTTTCCAGCATCGGTGTTTATGCGAAAGAGATATGAAATCCTCAATTTCAAGCAGAAGGAGGGTGAATCATTGGGAGACTCTTTCAAGAGGTTTAAGAGACTTTTGGTTGCGTGTCCTAGTCATAACCTAGATCAGACCGAGCAGATGCAGATGTTTGTGAATGGTCTGAGAATCAAAACGAAGCAACTCATTGACACAGCTGCTGGTGGCTCATCTAACTTCTCAACAGCCACCAGCATCAGGAAGATTATTGAAGCAATAGCTGCAAATGAGCATCTGGAGTTATATGACAGGGTTGCAAGCCGATGGAGTTATAGATTTGAAGCCAAGAAGCAGTTAAAAATTGAAGAAACAATAGCTGCCGAAGTTGAAAAGAAGTTGAAAGCCATGAATATTACTACACAACAGGTGGCTCAAGTCCAACAAGGCCAAAGTACTATATGTGATATTTGTGGTGGACCTCATCTGACAGCACATTGTCTTGTAACAGCTCAGCAGATTGAGGAAATCAAGTTCCTCAAACAGAATAATCCTTATTCTAACACTTACAATCCAGGTTGGAAGAACCATCCAAACTTTGGGTGGAGGGATCAAAAGCAAACACTCAACAACAAGGTCGGGACAATACCAAAACCAAGATCAACAACAACAACAACAAACCCTAAGAAAGCAGATCGAGATAGCTATTGAAAAAATGGCAGCTCATAATATTCAATTTCAGGAGGAAACGAGAAACAATCACAAGAACACTTCAGCGTCAACAAAAATCTTGAGGTTCAGATGGGGCAAATAGCTCAGCAATTGGCGAATGTGCAAGCTCTCTCACGAGTTCAACTGCACCAAATCCAAGAGATAATCGGGATGAAAGTGGTGACAAGAGGTGGAAAAAGTGGGAGATGTTGAGAACAAAGAGATTGAAGAGAGAGTTTGCTTGAGGTAGATCTAGAAATCAGGGAGGATCAAAAAGAGACTGAGAACAAAATAGGAAGACCTGTGGGAGAAAAAGAAAAGCCTAAATAAGAGAAACCTAAAGTTGTCCTCCCATACCCTGCAAGAACTAAGAAGAAAGATCCGAACGAGAAAACTTCGAGAAATTTTGGAGTTTTCAAGAAGCTTGAGATTAACATTCCTTTTAAGCTTTAGAGCAGATGCCAATTTATGCAAAGTTCATGAAGGACATCATTTCAAAAACGCCATTGGAGACCGAACCATTACTAACCGAAAGGTGTAGTGCTATTTTGCAGTCCAAGGTTCCATTAAAGAAGAAAGACAAAGGCGAACTATCCCCGCTATAGGGATAGGACATTCAAAAAGGCACCGATTGACCTTGGCGGTGTAAGTCTTATGCCTCTCTCTATTTATAACAAGCTTGGCATTGGTGAAGTCAAAGATACAAGGATGACATTACAGTTTGCTGACAATTCGATGAAAAGACCACATGGAATAGCAACGGATGTTCTTGTGAAGATAGACAAGTTTGTGTTTCCAGTTGATTTTGTGGTTCTGGATATGCCGGAAGACGAAGAAATTCCAATAATATTGGGAAGGCCTTTTCTTGAAACAGGGAGAGTGATGATAGACATGGAAGAAGGAACTATGACCCTCAAGGTCTACGATGAAGAGCTAAAAATCAATGTTAGAGAGTCAATGAAGTTCAAAGAAGATATTGGCACAAGCAAGAATGTTGAAGTTTTGGATACATTATTCACCAAATCGGTGCATAGCCATGTACCTAAATTACCCCTAGAAAGAGTGTTTAGTCTGGCCATTTTTGAAAGAGATGGAGAGATTGATGAAAAGGAGTTAGAGGTTTTAGATATGATGGAAACTCAACCTAAATGGGCGAAACATACACCCAACGGTGGGAAGATTTAAGGCATCCACAACCTGTCGTAGAGAAAAAGGAAGATAAGAAAGGGATGGAGTTGAAGCAACTACCTAAAACTTTGAAATATGTTTTTCTTGATTCAGAAGAGAAATGTCCGGCAATTATCAACTCTGCCCTAAAAGTTGTGGAGGAGGAAAAACTCATACAAGTACTCAAGAGATACAAAAGTGCTATTGGATGGGCAATCGAATACTTGAAGGGCATTAGCCCTACAGTGTGTATGCACAAGATTCTAATGGAGGATGATCATAAGCCAGTGGTGCAACCTCAAAGAAGACTAAATCCAGCTATGAAGGAAGTTGTGCGTAAGGAAGTCGTGAAGTTGTTGGATGCGGGACTCATTTACCCGATATCTGATAGCTCATGGGTGAGTCCGGTTCACGTTGTACCAAAAAAGGGAGGAACAATGGTTATGATGAACGAGAAGAACGAGTTGATCCCGACCAGAACAGTCACTGGATGGAGAGTGTGCATTGATTACAGAAGGTTGAACATTGCCACAAGGAAAGATCATTTTCCTCTTCCTTTCATTGATCAGATGTTAGAAAGATTAGCTGGACATGATTACTATTGCTTCTTAGATGGGTATTCAGGATATAACCAAATTGCAGTAGCCCCTGAAGATCAGGAAAAGACCGCCTTCACATGTCCTTACGGTATTTTTGCCTACAGACGGATGCCATTTGGCTTATGTAACGCCCCAGCTACTTTTCAAAGGTGCATGACATATATATTCGCTGACATGCTCGAGAGGAACATGGAAGTATTTATGGATGACTTTTCGGTGTTCGGGCCTTCGTTTGACGAGTGTTTGGAAAATTTGTCCCTGGTCCTGGAAAGATGTCAACAAACCAACTTAATCCTCAACTGGGAAAAATGTCACTTCATGGTGAGAGAGGGAATCGTGTTGGGCCACAAGATTTCACATAGAGGGATCGAAGTGGACAAAGCGAAAGTAGAAGTAATAGCACATTTACCCCCCGGTAAATGAGAAGGGTATAAGAAGTTTCTTAGGACATGCGGGATTCTACCGCCGGTTCATAAGAGATTTTTCAAAAATCGCAAAGCCATTGACTAGCTTACTGGTGAAGGACACTCCTTTCGTGTTCGATAAAAAATGTGGGGACGCCTTTGAAACATTGAAGAATAGGTTGGTGACTGCACCGATATTTATTTCTCCCGATTGGTCCCTACCTTTCGAGATAATGTGTGATGCGAGTGACATAGCAGTGGGAGCAGTGCTTGGGCAAAGAAGAGAGAAGCTGTTGCATGCTATTTACTATGCAAGTCATGTGTTGAATCCTACCCAGATGAACTATGCTACCACAGAAAAGGAATTATTGGCAATGGTGTATGCCTTTGACAAATTCAGATCCTATTTATTAGGAACAAAGGTAATCGTTTACACTGACCATGCTGCTTTGAAATATTTGTTTTCTAAACAGGAATCAAAGCCAAGATTATTGAGATGGATCTTGCTGCTACAAGAATTTGACTTAGAGATTCGGGATAAAAAAGGATATGAAAACACAGTGGCCGATCACCTATCAAGGATGTCTCCAATAATGGAGACGGAAAAGACACACCCCATCCAGGATGAGTTTGTTGACGAACGAATCCTAGCTGTCACGGGGGTGCCATGGTTCGCAGACTACGCAAATTATCTGGTAGGCGGTTTTATACCTGAGGATTTTGATTTTAACAAAAAGAAAAAGTTTGTTCATGATTGCAGGTTTTATTTGTGGGACGAGCCATTCCTGTATAAGAGAGGGGTGGATGGATTAATCCGCAGGTGTGTCCCAGAGGAAGAGCAGAGAGAAGTCTTGAAAGCCTGTCATGATTCTGACTATGGGGGACAGTTTAGTGGAGACAGAACAGCTGCAAAAGTCCTCCAATCTGGATTGTATTGGCCCACAGTGTTCAAAGACGCCCAAGTAATGGTGAAAGAATGTGATAGATGCCAGAGGACTGGAAATATTTCTAAATGAAATCAGATGCCACAGAAAGGTATGCTTGAGGTGGAATTGTTTGACGTGTGGGGCATTGATTTCATGGGACCGTTTCCGCCATTATACGGGAAAAACTACATCCTAGTCGCTGTGGATTATGTATCGAAATGGATCGAAGCTGTGGCACTACCTACAAATGATGCGCGAGTAGTGGTGAGTTTTCTCAAGCATAACATCTTCTCGAGGTTTGGAGTGCCTAGGGCACTTATCAGTGATGAAGGGACACATTTCTTAAACAAGCTCATGGAAAACTTGTTGAAGAAATATAATGTGAAACACAAGATTGCGACTCCATATCATCCTCAAACGAATGGGCAAGTTGAAGTGTCCAATAGACAAATAAAGCAAATCTTGGAAAAGACTGTGAGTGCGTCAAGGAAGGATTGGTCAGTAAAGTTGGATGATGCACTGTGGGCATACAAAACTGCTTTCAAAACACCCATCGGTATGTCTCCTTATCAACTGGTTTATGGTAAAGCGTGTCACCTACCTCTTGAACTTGAGCACAAGGCGTTTTGGGCCTCCAAGTTATTAAATTGTGATCTTGCAAAAGCCGGTGAATCCAGAATTCTCCAACTGCATGAGTTAGAGGAATTTCGTAATCAGGCTTACGAGAATGCCAAAGTGTATAAGGAACAAACAAAAAAATGGAATGATCAGAGAATACTAGAGAAGGAGTTTTGGGAGGGTCAGCAAGTGCTGTTGTTCAACTCCAGATTGAAGTTATTTCCCGGAAAATTGAAGTCCCGTTGGTCCGGTCCGTTTGTGGTGCATAAAGTATTTCCCCATGGGGCGATTGAAATTCAGAATCCCCACAATGGAGATGTTTTCAAAGTGAATGGACAAAGGTTGAAGCCCTATTATATAGGACTAGAACCGGGAGTGATTGATCATGTGCGTCTCACCGGATGAGGGGCCCAGCCGTCGAGCCATGCGACGATAAACGAAGCGCTTAGTGGGAGGCAACCCACGGATTTTCACTCTAACGCATTTTATTTTTGTTTGTTTTGTTTTCTTTGTTGTTATTAGGGAATGAGAGATTGGATAAGATGAAGTACATAGAATCTGATGAAAAACAACGATCGAACAAGTGCACCCGAAAATAGCATGCAAATTTCAAGTTTTGACGGAAACAGAGCATCCACACGGGTGCCCGTGTTCAGCAACACGGCCCGTGTGGTTTTCCAAGTGGATCATGAGATTTTGGGAGAAACAGAGCATTAACACGGGTGCCCGTGTTCAGCAACACGGCCCGTGTTGTTTTCCCTGTAGCAAAAAAATAATGTTGGAACGTCTCAGATCAGCCACACAGGCGCCCGTGTTCCGGAACACGGCCCGTGTTGTTGTGCACGAGTTTGAATTTCGAATTTGATTTTTTTTAAATTTTTGTGGACCCCACTTGGTTTATAACTTCCTTCCACCACTTTTCTCTCACTTTTATTGTTTTCTACTTTCTTCAACCTTCTTCCTCCATTAGAACCCTAGCCTCCATAAGCACTCAAGAACAAAAAGCTTCATTCTAACCATCAAAAACTGCTCCGAACAATTTTTCCTCTTCACCAAAGTGACCCCAATTTTCATCCTCTACTCAGTCACGGTTTTGGTTTTTCCTAATTGTGTGTTATTATTTTTTCGAAATTTCTCTCTTGTAGGTTTCAAGCATGCCTCCCAAAAGAGCCACGAGAGGAAAGAAAGTTGCTGAATCTTCCAGACCCCACCAGCGAGCACGCCGTATTCCTAATGCACACGATCTGGTGTTTGAAAAACCGGAACACCGTAAGCGGTACGAAGCACTCGCTAAGCGTAAGTTACTTTCAACAAGGTACATTTGCAATGAAACTTTGGATAAATTAGGATTGAGAGAAGAGATTCATCGCATGTTTGGTAACTTAGGCATGTTAGAATTTATGCAATTCGAAGCACCCACTTTTGAAAAAATTACTCTAGAATTTTTTAGCACTGTTGAATTTAAACTGAGACGCAGGTGGAATGGCTCTGAAATGGAGTATTATGGTGACTTGATATTTCAGCTATTTGGTGAGGAGCACAGCCTCTCTTTGCAGGACGTTGGAGCCGCTCTCAAACTTTCTTCTGCTGGCCATGGCGCGCCCCCAGAAACTTTTGCATCTGCAGAATTCTGGACGACGATTACTGGTAAAACTGGTTATAACCCGAGCACTGCTAAAGCATCGGGCATTCACAATCCGTGTTTTAGGTATGCCCAGAAGGGACTCGCTTTTACACTTTTGGGCGGAGATAGTACCGTGTTCGCCAAAAGAGACTCTTCTTCTTGTATTGCATGACGAGAACACCGGTGAATGTCGCTGCCTTTGCCGCTAATCACCTGAAGCAAGTTGGACATGCCAGGACCGGTGACATTTCAGTGGGTGGGATGATCACTCAGATCGCGAATCATCTTAATTATGGTGGTTATTGATGGAAGAACCGGCTATGGCGAGAAGATTGACATGCAAAACTTGGTCAATCAAGGTATGATTGTGGTTCATCCTGTATTATTCCCTTGTTAGTCGTGATCACCATATTCTTGCATTACTCCGATTTTATTAGTATTGCAAATGTTGCTAACTGGCTCTATGCAGCTTCTGCTCCTTCGTTAGGGGAGATTCCTCCTCGTGATCATCAGTTTTCAGGTGACGAGATGGAGGATGACACTCCAGCTCAAGCACGGTTCAGCCCACCACCCCAAAGTTTTACCCGACCAGATGTGGGATCGTCCTCTATGTCTCAAGATCAGTGGGGGTGGGTGCAATCTGAAATGAGTGCTCTTCGCACCGAGCAAACAAGACAAGGTGTGGAGCTGTTTCGACAAGGCGTTGTTATGGATGACATGCAGACCATGATGCAACGCCTCATGTTACATTTTCCGCACGACCCTCCACCTCCTCCATCTCAGTGAGTTCTGTAAGTCGCCTCTCCTTGGGGTTAAAACATTGAGGTCAATGTTTAATTCAGGTAGGGGAGGCTCACTATTTTAGTTTATATATTTTGTTTTTGTTTTGTTTTGTTTTGTTTTGCATTCCCTTTTCGTTTTTATAGTTTTTATGTTTTCCATTTTTACTTCATTTTATCTGTCCTTGGTTTGTTCTGTTGTTTTGTTTTGTTGCACGGTCACCATTATGTTACAGATTGATTGATATTTGTTGAATGAAGATGGAACTGACAACGAGTGGTTGAACGACACTACCCTTACTTGATCTCCTAAGGAACCCCGGAAGTTGACACAACTAAAGGATTAAAGGTCGGACGCTAGTTAGTGGAACTGGACCGAAATTGTCGGGTGGTAAGCCCGAGTCGAAAAAGAAGCCACATGACACGAGGGGGACTTCTAAGTTTGCAAGCTTAACCAACATGGTGAGATTACCAAAGTCCAAATACATAAATATCATCATGAGAGATCGGGCAGGTATGACTCTATCATTCTGATTTTGCGTATGTTCTTTTAGCACAGCACATCATGAGACACACACTGAGGCATGTTGTTTGTTTAACCTGAGCCTTCTAGCCTACCCGTATTAAATGTTATCCCTCGTGAACCACGTTGAGCCTAGTTTCAATTTTCATGTTTGTTTGTTGTGTCCCCGTTGTAATAAACCCCATGTTAACCTTTCACCACATTTATCTCACCATTGCTCGACATGATTGTGATCAATTTCAAGTGTTGCACGAATTTAAGTTTGGGGTAGTCGTTCATAAAAATTAAGGGCAAGCAAGTGAACAAGTTTCAAAAAAAAAAAATATAAAAAAAAAGAAGAAGAAAAACTAATGGAACATGAAAGTTCTAAAAAAAAAGAAAAAGAAAAGAAAGAGAACACTTGCCTACATGTCAGACTCTAGCTAGTACTGTGCTCAAAGTAAACCTGAGTAAAGATGAGTCAAAACGAATGAACCCCAAAATATACGAATGCAGCATAAAATTGAAGAAACGTTACATGAATGCCGAGCCAAAAACCTTTGTGATCCAATTTTCTTGTTTATCCCACCGTACCTAAGCCCCGTTACAACCCAAAGACCTCATAAAGTGTGTGAAATCTGTATGTGTAGTGCGAGTAGAATTTATTCAAAGTTAAGAATGATATTGCATGCTTCAGTCTGTGAGTGAAAATACTGTAACCCTGAGAGATTTGGTGAGAGTGTGAAAAGCTTGCAGGTGAAGTAGTCTTCTGATGTGGAAGTGTGGTAGACAGATTGATTCGGGAAGCCAGCTTCTTGATCGGGAAGGAAGAAATTAATTTGCGAAAGACACAGGTTGTGTTGTGGAAAGAAGATATTCGTGGGTGACCTCTGTTGGACTCAATCATTACTCGAGGACAAGCAATGAGATAAGTTTGGGATTGTGATCGGTCACCATTTCTAGTAAGTTTCTGTGTTCTATTCGACGTAAATTCATCAATCTGGTAACATCTGTGGTTGTTTTTAGTTGCTTTTAATGAAGTTAATGTGTCTTTGGTTATTTTAGTCTTGTTGTGCATTTTTGAGTTAAGTGTCTTTAAAAGTATGTTTTTTTATGCTTCTTTTGGGTAGTCTCAGTGTTTCAGGTTAATGCATGCGATAGAAGGAACTTGTGGCAGGACGATAAGCACCTCGGAAGGCTGAAAGTTGAAGATTTTGAAGATTTCATCAACACGGCCCGTGTTGAAAGGCCAGTGGAAAGCGCAAAATGGACACAAACAGGGGATCAACACGGGCACCCATGTTCATCAACACGGCTCGTGTTGAAAAGCAAGTGGAAGGTGCAAAATTATACAAGACAGTGGATCAACACGGGCACCCGTGTTCATCAACACGGCCCGTGTTGAATGTTCTGGAGCATGTTTTTTTTACTTAGAGATCAACACGGGCACCCGTGTTCATCAACACGGCCCGTGTTGAATGCCAGCGTGTGGAAACCTGAATTTTTCTTATTTTGGAGCTTGTGTTGTCATTAAGGGTACTTCCGAATTTTGCCTCAAGGAAATGAGAACAGAGACTATTAGAAGGGATTGGAGGTTAGGAAAACCTACTTTTGAAATCACGAAAGAAATATCAGGAAAAAAGAAAGCTACGGAGAGGAATTCAGAGACGGCGAGATTCAAGGGCAGCAACCATTGAATATCAAAGTCATCATTCTTCTTTGTAATGTTTAACTCTATTTCGATGTTTTCTTCTAATACTATGAGGCTAAACCCCAGCTAGGGGTGGTCTGATTGATTATTGTATGAATTCGAATACTTGATTTCCTTAATGCGATGTTTTTATATTTCAATTTAATTGTGTAGTGTTCTTATGATCATGTATCGGACAAATACATGTAGACCTATGACTAACAATTGGCAGGACTGTGATTGTTAGGGTTTCTACACAATTAGGTTATTAGGAGTCTAACCTAGGACTAGGGACTCTCTTTTAATCACTTGAATTCTTGATATTTTTATGGTTAAAACTAAGATTTGTTTGAATGGACATTTGAACAAGGATTAGAGTTTTAATAGTTGTCTTCATTAAGGACTTAAGGAAGAACAATCAAGAGATAGGTAATTGATAGTGTTCATTTGCAATTAGGAAATCTGAATTCGGATCATAGTTTTGTTAAATCAACCACTCACCCTAGCATCATTCTCATTATATTTCGTCAGTCATTACTTGTTACAAGCGTAATTGAAAGTTTTAAAATCAACCCAACCATTGTTTTTGTTCAATTGAATTAAGAGCACGAATAGGTATTTACTACGCAGTCCTCGAGATCGATACTTGGGGAAACTCATTATAACTACATCGGCGAAAATAGTACACTTGCTATTTTTCCGATCAGAGATACACAACGGAAATAAAAAGAATCAATGAAAAAATAAAGAAAAAGGAGTTTAGAGAGAGTTCATGAGATTAATACAGTTTTAGCATTACCATTTTTTAGTACTATTGGTCCCAAGAGCTTATTGAAATCATAATTGAACTACATGATCAACCTGCAAACCTTCAACAAAAATTAAATAGAGCTTTTATACAAACTTAGCTCAAGAATATTCACCAAATTTTTTGAGGTTTAGCTTGCAACCTTTTAAGTCCTTTACAAATACAACTTACAAGAGAATCACACTCTTGGATGAAGAAATTTAGTCACGACACCAATTGAACCACAACTCTCATAAGGGTTTTTCAGTCTTTTAGAACTAAGTAAATTCTTGTGAAAAATCTAATTAAAAAACAGAGTAGAAGAAAAATGAAGAGATTTTTATTTAGAAAATGGAGCAAAATGAAATGAGGAGAAAACTCATTTCAACACCAATTACAACACAACTATCATAATTCAAAAATAGAGAGAGTAAAAGAAATATAGAGAAATTTCTATTCAAAAAATGGTGCGAAATGAATTGAGGAGAAGCCTAATTTAGATTGGAAAAATTTTGACTAAAAAAGAAATGATCCGTGGGATAATTAATTGTTTTAATGGATTAACCCTAACTTATTAACCTTAGCTTGTAATCGATTAATATATTACAAAATATGATAACCCTTATCCAAAAAAGGAAATCATTACGTTTATACCTATTAATCAATTTATAGGTTTTCTAATCGATTAAGGGCCATTTACATTGCTCCGACGGATTGAATTAACTCCTTAATCGATTAAGCCATGTGTAAACTTCTTTAATTGATTTGAAACACTTCTTAATCATTTTCATACAAGCTTTTATAGGTTTTGAGTAAGCTTTGTGAAATATTAGAGAGTTTGAAACACTTTTCTATGTTTGTGGTACTTCAAAACTTACTCTCGATCTTTTACATTTAAACTAATCACTCTAAGACGCCAGACACATGACTAGGCAAGCCTCCATGCTTTCACACTTCCAGACTTCAAGATTCTCTGCTTGATTAGTTCACTCAATTCTCACTTTAATTGGATGAATTTTCTCAGTCCCTCTAGAGTTTTAGTTTTGCTACTTGCCTTGTTTTCTACTTATTCATTTATCAAGTCTCCTATATGTACGGTTTTGCATACATATTTAAATTGAGTGTAATGCACTAAGTGGTGTTTTTCGTTAAATAATTTTTTTGCTTACGTTAAATTGATCCATGTGATAAAATACGTTATAAGTGGTTTAAGTCAAATTAATCAATTATTTGGGGCAATACTACACTTGACTTGTCTCAAAATTAAGATTTTTAGATGTGTGATTCAAATCAATGTTATGTTAACTTCAATAAAAAATTGAAGGTGAAAAACATATTTTGCCATTGTCAGCTTGATTCGAATAACTAGTTTCTCTTATACGAATGAGAAACAAGCTTAATTTGAATCAAGCTAAAGTGTAACTCAAATCAAAAATATATTTTAAAATTAGGATATCAATTTAGTCAGTCTCATTTGAATCAAAGATTTTCTTGACTCAAATTACTGACTTGGATTATGATTCAAATCGAATTGTCAAAATTTTGGGTTTAAATTTTTGATTCAAATTATTTCCTCTTTCGAATTGAATTTTACTCATTGCACTTTAATCGAAAACAAATATTTTTGTTTATTTTTAGTGTTATATCATAAACACATCTATAACTCATCTTGTGTAATTTTTTCAATAGATGTGAGAAATAACATCAAAGTTATGCGAGTTTTCAAACTAGAGTGTTTAGCTTTCAAAGTACATCAAATTAAAATATTCTTTTTAATCTCCATTAGTCTTTGATCTATATCAAGTTAGCATGAATTGGCTGGTTCTCAATTCTTAGATAAAGTGAGTTATATTATAGAAGAAAGTCTTTTATCATTGATGTTTGTGAAGTTCTGCATATCAATATTAGGATTATGCGGTGTTGCTAGAAATTGAAAATACAATAGGATTAGAAATAAACGGATTTTTTTCTCCATCGAAGACTTCAATAGTACCAAGAAAATGTAGTTATGGAACGAAGTTGAGAGTTTCTGTCCCGTTAGATTGAACCGAGAGCACAAAAAGGGGACCGATAGAACCGAGGAAAGATTATTATGGAAATGATTCTTTTAACGAATCTTAGATCTGAGTAAGAGGACAATCAAGAGTGAGTGAAAGTCTTGGAGAATTCAACTGTGTGGGATTTGTACAACAGAAGAAGGACAAATTCATATTGAAGCTCAAGTTAATAAGAGAGTGAAAAGTAAAGTTTGAACGATAAATAGTTTGAATACATGTGAAGTGACACATTTTCCTCTTTATATAAAGGGATGTCTAGTAACCACACACATGTGAAATAACGTGGAATGTGGTCAACCGTTGGATTGGTTTGGAAGGGTATCATGACATTCTCGTGAGAGATACATTGCGACACAAGGACTAAATGGTCTACTTGTTCTTAATGTGACCATTTTTGGCATCACAATTGGTCCTTCGTCCTTTGGGCCTTGCAGACGACACGTAACAAATATTATCAGTAAAATTTGAGATGAAAGACACTAGTCGATCTAAATATTTCATGAAAATTGATGTAGCATATTTCAAACAAGACATTTTTCATCTCTAAAAAAAAAGTGTTTAATCTTTTGCAGATATTACGCAAGCTTAGATGCAAATATGTAGGTGTTTATATTGGGGAAAAAATACAAGTTGAAAAAGAAAATATCAAAATTGATAATGTATAATTAACAAATATTAATTAAAAAATCGATTTACTTTTAACCAAATTATACAGTATCTGAAAAGTCATTTCTTATACAAAGTTCTAGAAATGTTGTTTTGAAAAGAAAAAAATAAACATGGATATATTATTTGTGATCTAGCGAGTATATAGTTATAGTAGAGGCTAGGAGGAGAGAGAACATGTTGGATGTAACAATGATCGCAAATATTTTTGCTACCGGCTAAATCAAAATTGTGGTCAGCATCACCACTTTGTTTTTTTCTCTCCCTTTTACCTCGTATACTAAGATTCCCTCAGTAGGATTATTTTTGTTTTTCGGTTTTCAGTTTTCACACAATTGTGATTTCTTTTAATACTTCCAAACAAGTTCCTTAAACTTCATAATGATCGAGACAACATGGGAAGACAATTCATGGATGATGGATAATGTTCTTGGTCTTATCAAACTACGTATCAAAAGAGGAACCAATATTGCAGTTCGTGATTCTATTTCTAGCGACCCTTATGTTGTGGTCAGAATGGGTGAAGAGGTTGCAAACCTTAATCTTTTTCATATTTGAAGGTGTTTTGATTAGGGTTAGAGGTGTTTCATGTTCATCAAAATTAATGTTTTGTTCAGTTGCAGAAACTGAGGACTAGTGTTGTGAAAAACAATTGCAACCCTGTGTGGAATGAAGAACTAACCCTTTCAATAAAGGATGTTCATACTCCTATACATCTAGTATGAAAACTAGCTCACATATAAATTAGGGTTACAAATTTTTTTTAATGAATTTATGATTAATAGTGTGAATAATTTGTTTCTCTTTACAGGCAGTTTTTGACAAAGACACATTCACTATTGATGACAAACTGGGTGATGCAGAGATAGACTTGCTACCATATGCTAATGCTGTACAAATGAGGTTGGATAGTATTCCAGATGGTTGTGCAATCAAGACGATTCAAGCAAGTGGGACTAATTGTCTTGCTCAAGAGAGTAGTTGCATTTGGAAAGATGGAAAAGTAGTTCAAGAAATGATTCTAAGATTGAGAAATGTTGAGAGTGGTGAATTGGTTGTGGAAATTGAATGGGTGGATATTCCTGGTAGTAGAGGTCTATTAGGGGGACAAAGTTAAACCTTCCCCCTTTCAATAACCATGAATATTACTTTAGTTTGATACATGAATAAAACTATGTCATAAATTCATGAAGAATTTATGTTTTGTATAAAGTATCAAGATTTTATGTACACTAGCTCGAGTGTTATATGATGATAAAATGTTGTGTGGTATTATTGTAAACTATTGTGATTTATAGTATTTAATTTTGAAGTGCAAGGTGATGGACATTTATCGCAACGCCCTGAGTATTTTCCAATAGTAGGCAACATTTGGAACATTATATGAATTGAAATTGGGTGACAATGATATATTTCTTGATAACACCAGTGTCTATAGCATTGGAATCAAAGACCGCATAGCCCCTCACGTTAACTTGCGTTGTTTCTTCTTCTTCCTCTTGTTAATTGTCTTCAAATTCAACTTCAACTTGTCCATGAACTGGAATATGGGTTTCAAATAATTGATGAGTGTTTTAAAATCTCCTTAAAATTATCAAAGTATTTCCTTGCTCTAGATCTCTTCTATATTCTATAGAGATTAACATGCTAAAATGTTAAAATTTTAAAATTCAATTAAAAATCAAAATTTTAACGACGCAATCCCGATAACAACATAAAATACTTGATGGGTATTTTGTATGTACAGTTATACACGGCCAAACTAGTAGCAAGTGAAAAAAGTATCAATCCGACAATAATTATACAGAGAATTTTTAAATTTCTTACAATTTTTTTAATAAACATGAGTAATTGGTAAAAAAATAACATGTGTTACGTGGCAGAAAGGCATAATCGAACACTAATGGAAATAGATAAGAGTATGATAAGCAATTCATTATTGCCCAAAATTTTATGGATGTATGCGTTAAAAACTGCTATGTATTTATTAAACAGAGTTCCTAGCAAAGTTGTTCCTAGAACTCCTTTTCCTTTTGAGTTATGGACAAGAAGGAAACCTAGTTTAAGGCATATGCATGTTTGGGGTTGCATAGCAGAAGCAACAATATATAATTCACATGAAAATAAGTTAGACTCTCGAACAGTAAGTGGTTACTTTATTGGTTACTCAGAGAAGCCTAAAGGGTATACCTTTTATTGTCCTAATCATAGTCAAATAATTATAGAAACTAACAATGTAAATTTCTTTGAAAATGGTGAAGTTAGTGGGAGTGAGGAACAATAAAGTGTTGACATAAAGGAAGTTAAGGTAAATGTCACTTTACCTATAAGTATTCCTTTGTTAACAATTGTTTCAAGTGATGTTCTTGTTGTTCAAGAACATTCTAACAACAATTAATAAAATTTGAATGATAAACTCTAGATGAAGATACTAACTAACTCACAAGTTTCTGAACTAAATGAGTCTCAAGAAGTACCTTTGAGAAGAGCTCAAGGCGAAAGAAAACCAGTCATTCCAAGTGTTTATGAGACTTATTAGTTAGAGTTAGACATATAGATTAATAAAGATCTGGTTTCTTTCTTAGAAGCCATTAATAGTTTTGGGTCAGAGAAATGGATTGATGCCATGAAAAAAAAAATTAAAATCCATGCAAGAAAATAAAGTTTGGGAAATCGTCGAGTTGCCTATACATGCTAAACGAGTTGGCTCTAAGTGGGCCTTTAAGACCAAGCAAGACTCAAATGGCATAAAGGCCGACTTGTTGCTAAAGGATATACTCAAAAAGTTGGTGTGGATTATAAAGATACATTTTCTCCTGTTTCAAAGTGTTGTGAATCATGATGTTAATTATGACAAAATTCAATATCAATTTGTGGGACAAAGAATAGTAGCAACCAAAATAAATGATCTTCAACAATAATAATTTGTACACATAAAACATAACAGAATAATGTAACATAATAAGGCGAGAAAATGACAAAGGTTTGCTTACCCAGTACGATCAAACGGTCTACTCTAGGGTAGAGAGCAGCTCTCCAATACTATACTCAGAAAGTTGTTACAAGAGATTACAGATGAGTTACAAGAAAATAGTCTTCGCATTCAGGTTCTCAAGAACAACCCTGAAGGTTCCCAAGAATTATCCTATTTTCTACCCAAGTGTTTCACAACCCCTTCAACCTTCAATATATGAATAACTCAAACCCAATGTGTAAACAAGTATTTCCCACTTCCCAATATCCTTAGATAACCCCCAAAGATTTTCCAAAACCTTTGCCTTCTAAGATTTTCCTTGAGAATAGCCAAAACTCTATACTATACATTCAAACTCTTGTTCTCTGTTTTGGTGTAAGCTCTAAGATTGTCACACCTGCAAGAATATAAGAGATACATATTTATAATAGAAAATACCCAAAAAACAAAGCGCAAAATCACAATCCAATTATACATGGATCCATGGATCGAACCGAAAGAGCCCAAAACACCTAAAACAAGAAACTATCGAAAAATCCTGAAGACCCTGAAATCACTATTTACGTTCGTACGATCACTATTCCTGTCCGTACGGTCACTATTCACTATCCATACGGTAACTATTCACTATCCGTACAGCCGTACAGTTTGTTCGATTTTTGGTTTTTTGAATTTTTGAAACTTCCGATTTTCGCGGTATACGCAATCTCCAAAATATGTTTTCTTTCTCTTCGTCAACAGAGGTTTTAAGGCACATTTCCAACAATCTCCACCTTTACTTTAAACTGTGTTGATATCAATCAACAACATTGCTGTTCTCTACTAAGTTGAAACTCTAATCAATAACCTTGATCAAATTCAAGCAACTCTTGAATCTTGATCTCGCCACTTGCATCCACTTGTTTCCAATTACATTTTTCTGCCAAGCTAATTTAACAAGCCTACAAGTATGATTTTTCAACCACCCTTGACTCCACCTGTTTTCAAATTCCTTCCTGAAAGTTTTTCTTCTTTTATTTTGCAGTCCTTCAGCCACATTAAAAACATAATATCCAAGGCTAGCATAACCGTCCCTTTGAGATGCTACAATAACCATCCTTACCTTATCATGAGTCAAATGATAATAAGAGATCTCTGTAGTCGTTCCCTCACTACTACTAGTATCCATACTAGGAAACTCCACCTCAAACTGAGTTTTCTCTGTTATAATTTCTCCCGATTTTCTCCCTTGGTTTTCACTATTCTCCTTCTGAAGAATTTCTCTACCAATCAAGTAAGCTATTTTAACCTCATCTTTTCCCCAAAAACATAATAATAACTAAATGGTAACATGCATTTTTAGTACAACTCCATGTTCAACTCTAGTACAATAGCCTATATCATCAAACATACTTATAGATAACAAATTTTGCTTGAGTTCGGGAATATACCTCACATTGTGAACAAGAAGTTCACGATGATCAAATATTTTAAGTCTGACCGTATCAATACCATGAACCATGCAAGCCTTATTATCATAAAGGAGAACAACTCCACCTTGAACCATCTTCAAGGTTTCAAAGTATTATATTCTTGGACACATATGATAAGACAAACTTGAACCAATGACTCAACTATCTTCAGTTTCCAAACTCGATACTACTAGTGCTTCGACATACTCATAATTTTCCTCACCTAAGCCAACTGCATCTTGAACAGAATCTTCATTGACCTTTCTCTCAGGACAATCCCTTTTAAAATGACCGATGTTCTGACAATTAAAACATTTTACCTTTGACTTGTAAGATCTCTTTGATTTGGACATCCCTTTACGCTCACCTCCTCCTCTTGACAAATTTAAGCCTTCACCACTATCTTCAATCTTCAAATCTTTCGACTTTGAAAATTCTTTAGATTTCACCGCCATTTGGACTTTATCCAAATTAATAGTATCTTCCTTACCATAAAGAAGGGCATCCTTAAAGTACTCAAAAGACCTGGGTAATGAACTCAACAATAGTAAAGCCTATAATATACCTTCAAACCCTTTTCTCCCCTTTAGTGTAAGCTCTAAGATTGTCACATCTGCAAGCATATAAGAGATACATATTTATAATAGCAAATACCCAACAAACAAAACCCAAAATCACAATCCAATTATACATCGACCGAAAAAGTCCAAAACACCCAAAACGAGAAACTGTCGAAAAAGCCTAAAAAATCCAAAATCACTATTCACGTCCGTAAAGTTACTATTCATGTCTGTACAATCACTATTCACTATCAATACGGTAACTATTCATTGTCTGTACAATCGTACGGTTTGTCCAATTTTTGGTTTTTTGACTTTCTGAAATTTTCGATTTTCGCGGTATATGCATTCTCCAAAATATGTTTTCTTTCTCTTCGTCAACAAAGGTTTTGAGGCACATTTCCAAAACAAATAAAGACTCATTGCGTGTTATCATGGTATTGATGGCTCATATGATTTAGAGCTACATCAGATGGATGTGAAAACAACCTTTATGAATGGTAGTCTTGTAGAAGAATTTTATATGAATCAACTTGAACGTTTTCCAATTGAAGGAAAAGGTAAAGGAAATGGTACATCAAGTTCTACAATACCATTACCTCTTTTGGTTTTGAATAAAATCTAGTTGATAGATGCATATACCGAAAGATCAGTGGAAGTAATTTTATGTTTTGGTCCTATATGTTGATGATATATTGCTTGTAACTAATATTTTAAGTATGTTGTATGAGACTAAAAAATATCTCTCCAAAAATTTTGAAATAAAAGATTTAGGAGAGGCACCCTATGTGATAAGAATTGAAATATTTTGTGATAGATCACAAGGATTGGTTGGATTGTCTCAAAAGCCTATATCAAGAAAGTTCTAGACAAATTTAACATAGAAAATTGTTCTCCTGGAATTGTACCAATTCAGAAAGGAGACAAAGTTAGTCTTATGCAATGTCCAAAGAATGACATAGAGCGGAAACAAATGGAATCAGTTTAGTATGGTTATTTAGTTGGCAGTCTGATGTATGTGTAAACTTGCACGTGAATGAATAATAGTTTTGCGGTTGGAATGTTAGGCAAGTATCAAAGTAATCCTTGAATTGATCATTGCAAAGATGGAAAGAAAATTTTGAGGTATCTTTAAGGTACTAAGGATTACATGCTCATGTACAAGATATCCAATCAGTTGGAAGTAGTTGGACATTCATACCCTGATTTTGGTAGATGTGTTGACACTAGAAAGTCTTCATTTGGCTACATATTATTTCTTGGAGAATGAGCCATGTCATGGAAAAGTGCTAAGAAAACAGTTGTTGCTTATTCCACCATGTAAACAAAATTTATAGCATGTTTTGAAGCTACAATTCAGGAATTATAGCTGCGGAATTTTATTTCGAGATTCGGGGTAGTTGACACCATTATCAAACCATTGAAATTTACTGTGACAATTCTGCGATAATAGTTTTTCTAAGAATGAAAAATACTCAAAGGATGCAAAGCACGTGGAGCTAAAGTATTTCTCTGTCAAGGAAGAAGTTCAGAAACAAAGAGTATCTATAGAGCATATCAGAGCAGACTTTATGATTGCTGATCCGTTAACTAAAGGATTACAACCAAATACATTTAAGGAACATGTACATAGAATGAGTCTTGGTTATCCCTCTTGAATGATGTATTTGATGATGTTGAAATTTTAATCTCTTTATAATTATGTGTTTATAAACCTTAATGAATGTTTCTAGCTATTGTATACATTATTTTACTAATAATTAAGTTATAACATGAATGTTGCATAAACACTTACAAGACCATAATGAAATTTTATGTGGTGATTAAACACCTTGTATAATAGGATATTGGTATTTGTGGTATATGGACGGAATTGTGTTTAGAAAAATAATACATAGCCGCCATAATCCACACTCAGTATTCTATTATACTAAGGTAATTATGTATTCACAAGAATGAGATTCAATATTTTAATGTTTACTTATCATACATTGTATAGTGATTCTATCAAATTTGAACGTGGAAAAATGTAAGAAATTATATTATAATCTTGTAATCTCCTAGTTAATGGCCCAAATGATTTTGGATAATGATAAAATAAAGTAATGACAATCATTAATCGATACAAATATTGTGATCTTGATTGTAGTTATTATGATCTAAATTAATTATAAATTATTCTTTACCTTAAAAATAATGAATAATTATAATGATATCAACATTTTCTGATATCTTTTTGTCACGATTGTTTTTCATAATAACAAATAATTTTTTTAAACTGTAGGTGCACAAGATAATCTTATATATAAATAATTCTTTTTAAAATTAAAGTTTTTATAATAAAATATTTTATATATAATACCCTCACTAGTAAAAATTCTTGGGTCCCTCCCTGATCTCATCCATTGATACTGAGATATATTAAACATCTTTAATTAAAGGGTTAATACCAATTTTCACCCCTGACATATGGGGTGTATTTGAAAAACGCCCCTGCCAAAAAAAAAGTTTCAATTGTTACCTTGACAAATTTTAAAAGTTTCAGTTTTTACCTTGAGGATACCACATCACCTAAAAGGCTGATGTGGCTTATATTTTTTTTACATTTGTAAGTTTTTGTTATGCCATGTCACACAATACCAAATAAAATGTCCAGAATGCCCTTTTCTACATTTTTCTTAAAATCCCAAATTATTTGGCAAATGTTATGTTTCTCATACTTTGGCTTGAAAGGTTTGTCATCCATGTCACTTTCATCAGAAGGAAGCATACGAAGACAACACAACCGAGTAATGCGTTGCGAGATGAAAACAAAGCGGCACAAAAAGCAAATAGAGTGTGTGAATGCAGCTCTCTAAAGGACCGAGTATGAAACTATCTTTGGGAGCTTGACCACCGTGAAACCTAGCATGATGATTAATCTTAAACGAAGAAAGCCTCGGAACAGAGTAAAGCCAGTAGAAAAAGGAAGTAAAGAGCATTAAGTAATAAGCGGAGTTGTCGATTTCGGGCCATGGCCGCCATGTGAAGGTAATAGGGAGGCGGCGAAGAAGAGGAGGCGTTCGAGCGAGGCGACGGTGGGGTTTTCGAGGAGGAGGAACTTGAATTGGAGAGGATCGATCGATGAGGAAGGTGGTGTGGCGAGGAAGGAAGCCATAATGGTTAGGGTTAGGAGGAATTGAAAGTGGAGTAGAGAAGGTGAGGCGGTGAAGAAGAAGGAGAGTTGGGAGAAGATGAGGGAGATCCAGAGGGAGAAGAAGGAGGCGGGTTTGAAATTGAGGGAGTCGATGATGTAGGAGATCATGAGGCCGACGATGAGGGTGACGGCGACGGTGGAGCCGCCGAGGTCGAGGAGGAAGAAGGCGGAGGGGATGAGGGAGATGGCAATGAGGTAGTTGTGGGAGAAAGAGGTAGGGTTTTTGAGAGATCTGGAGGAGGAGGATGGTGGTGGTGATGAGGAAGGGAAATCATTGTAGCGAGAAATGGATTCTCTATTGTTAGGGTTAGGGTTAGGGTTTGAGGAGGAGGAGGAGGAAGGTGAAGAGATTGAAATGAAGGGACGGAGGGAACGAGGTTGAAGCATTTTGGGTTGTGTGTTAACACTGAAGAGAGAAGAGAAACCCGCAGTGGAGAAGAAGCTGTAGAACGGTGGATTTGGTTGTCATTTGCCAAATAATTTGGGATTTTAAGAAAAATGTAGAAAAGGGCATTCTGGACATTTTATTTGGTATTGTGTGACATGGCATAACAAAAACTTAAAAATGTAACAAAAATATAAGTCACATCAGCCTTTTAGGTGATTGGCATCCTCAAGGTAAAAACTGAAACTTTTAAAATTTGTCAAGGTAACAATTGAAACTTTTTTTTGGCAGGGGTTTTTTCAAATACACCCCATATGTCAGGGGTGAAAATAGGTATTAACCCTTAATTAAATGACATCATTTATAAATTGGTCCTGTTTATAAGGATGAACAAGGGAGAAAGGGAGGAGAATCAATGTGAATGTTTATTGTTATAACTTCGTCATCGAATCGAAATACCTGAAAATCATAAATTTTTAAGATCATTACACACATATATATATATATATATATATATATATATATATATATATATATATATATATGTTTCCATTGAATATTTTTATCGATTAAGTATTACAAACCACACCTAAATAACTGTTTCTAAGTTTTCGCCAATAAATAATTGTTTTTTTTATTAAAGGTCATTGTTCAAACCTTGACAAATGAAAATATATATCTGTATAAAAAAAAAAATTTCATAAAATTTTATAAAATACTATTAATTTTTGTGTTGCTAAATTTCTTTATTATGAAATGGAGATAATTGTATATTGATTTATGTTTCAATTTATTTCAAATTATTGAAAAGTATTTTATGAATTACCACTAAAATATTTTTTAAATGTGATTCTATAAAGTAAAATGTAAAATGTCATTCTAAATTTATAAACATATACATTCATTTTTATTTATGATTAACTCATATAACTTTTCTAAAGCAAATATTGACTTGTCAAAATAAACTCATAATAAATTATTATAATATAAATGCATTGACTATAATATAAAAAAGAGGTTAATAATTATTTATCTCTGCAATATAGACGAGTTCTGATTTATTCTCCTTTAAAAAAATATGTTTGATCACCCCTTTGAAATATTAAAATTCTAATTTTTTTGCTCTCTAGGTAGAAAAATTATCTCATAGATTTTTTTTTATTTAACCCCCTGATTTTTTTTTTTTTATATGCCTAGGGGGTAGAGGGATAATCAATTTTTTTTTTAAAGGAGAATAAATTAAAACTCGCCTATATTGCATGAGGATAAATAGCTATTAAGCCTATTAAAAATATAAAAATAATTAAAACTATTTTGCATTCTTGCATGAAGCTGCTATCAATTATAGTTTTACATCATTAAATTTTTTATATAATTCTCTATTATATTTTTTTAAATGTATTTCTCAAAATGCCCTTCAAAATTGAAAATTTATTTTCAGGACGCACCATCATCTGATATATTTTGCCATAAACCAGAAATTAACTTCTGGACCATAACCATAACTATATTTTCAGTTTCGTTCATAACAGAAATCCAGAAAATTCATTTTATTTTCTAACAAAGAGACACATAAACTTATCAAATACAAACTGAAAGTTAAACATAAATTGAACATTACAAATCAATATGCTGGTAGACGTTGCAGCATCCCCATAATGTCATCGACGGTTCTTGATAAAGTCGACCACATAGCCCGTAAATCATCGTCGTTCTTCATTTCACGGTTCATGAACTGCAGATTCCCTTCATTGTCGATTGATGGCGAATGGTACTCGATCTTCTCTACCTTTCGACCGTCGCTGTAAGGAACAAGTTCCTGCAAAGTTTCACGTACCTCTTCAATTGGGGTGTACACCGTGATCTTGAATTCGCGAGACGGTTTGTCGCCGGGAAAATGGACAACTCCAGCAACCCATTCGATGTTCAATATCATGTCAATTTCTGATTTTTGGTGTTGTTGTATGAAAAAAGGAGGGGGTGTTTTTATAGTAAAAGGATGTAAACATGGACCCTAGAAATCCTATCTTCGTGTCAGTGGAAACACCGGAAGTTAAATTTTGGTTTTCTACTTAATACCAAAACCGGAAATAAACTTCCGGTAAATTCCTTGGGTTTTAAAAACCAGAACAGAAGACAGTGAGTAAAACACAAATTGTCATATATCCAATTTTTCTTCAAGTGCTCAAATTACAAAAAAAAGAGTATATTTCCACGTCATTATACATTTATCAAAATGAATTTAATATTACAATGCTACCTATACTACTTGAAAGAGCCGAAGAAAGTGTCGCCGGATAAATCCATCGGTGCCACCTCTTTTGACTTTTCCCTATTATTTGTATATCTATTTTCCTAAACTTGTTGTATTCTTGCATCCTTTCCATGAAATGCCCGGCCATGTCTTTGATGCTTCTGTGAAATAAAGCGCCCACTCTGGTGATGTCGGTGGTATCAGACATTCCGATTTCAAGTAAACTTGAACAAAATGCCGTGGATTTGAAATCCACCCAACACAAATGATATGATCAATGGGATTTGGTGTAGGAGCAGTGCGCAGAGGAAAATAAGTCTCTGAAAAATCGTATCGGGTCAGATTAATACACATCCTCTTATACGCACTTGCTATGAGATGACCCATTTCAGGGAACCACATACATTTGTCCTCCGGTGCACATCCAACCTTAACAGGTACTAGTGCAAGATGTATTTCCTCAACCTTTTCCTTACTTCCAAACACACCTGTGTACAACTCTGTGTGTTCCGTCAACTCTATGATCAGAGTATCTCGCACAGTATTATAATAATCTTCAAGACTACCTAGAAAACAAGATACATCTCGAAAGCCACAATTACCGTCAACGACCACATTCATATCCTTTCAACGTATTTATGCATGAAAACTGACATGTGATCATTGAAAGGTATTTTTGATGGAGGCGGTGTAGGCAGTGGTTTGCTAATACGGGCACCTTTGGAAGCATATTTATGAGATTTCGGTTTAGGTGAGTCGGGAAATACCTTGTCAACATGTTCATAATAGGAAGGATTTCTCATAGTAGAATTGTCGGCCAGTGTAGGTTTCCACTTTTTCAGTGCACCTTTTGTTTTTACCGGTTGGGAGGGTGGTTTCAAATCTGTGGTCTCCGAGAACACAAATTTTCTCAACTCTTCTTTGATTTGGAGCGTCGTGGCATTATCGACTCTCAAAAATCTCGCTTGTATTCCTTCCCATTCGGTATGGATGAAGATATTTGATTTATCACTTTTCGTTTTCCCGTCATCGTGAAAACTAAGTCTGCTCCAATGATTAGAGACCTCGTTCATACCTATCGGGACATTACCACTCAGCTTCTTGGCTATCACATAAGCACATGGGAGACCATATGTTTTCACAATAGTGCATCCACACTTTGAGGCATCATCACCGACAGTTGAAGCTCTTGTGGCCTCATGGAAAATAAAATTAAGCGCCACCCGAGATATGTTACCGACCAATTGAGAATATAGAATATTCTCCTTGAACTTGTGTTCCAACACTGTGATACTGCGACCAAATTTCATTTGTATCTCATTATGACGGTTCATGATCATATGGTTCACAACTTCTCAATCCGTAATCAAATCGCCCTTGCTATTTGCCAACCAATTCTTGAGACTAGCATGCGCATATTCAACTCGATTTGGTGTTGTATGTCCGAGGTGCATAACCTGATCAGTCCATACACAAACAAATTTCTCCTTCACCTGATCAAGTATTGTGCTCTCCACATATTTCAACAGATTCAGATATTTCTCACAAACATCTCGGAATTGTAAAACAACATGAGTATACATCTATGCAACCATGATTTTTTCCACATTAACACCGGACTTTACCAACTTTCCATCTTCACCCGCTACCTGTTTCGACCCCATAGCAGGTTTAACCTAACTTCTCACATTTTTTGTAATATAATGCAGAAAAAGTTGGAAATATAGTTGCAACGGCATTCATTAAAGTCGTATCACGGTCGGTGACAATTACCTTTGGCATATCCTCTTGGTCCTTCAACATGGACCAACACACCTCTAACATCCGCTGAAAGTTGTCTTCTTTTTTGCATTCGAGAAATGCAAAACCAACTGAGTACGTTTTCTCGGTCGATGTAACACCAACAATTTCCAATAACAGAAGTTTGTACTTGTTGGTTTTGTACGTTGAATCCATTACGAGCACGGTAGGAAACGTATTGAAAATTTTAATGGAATCGGGTTGACTCCAATAAATGTCTAATAGTTTCCCCATCATTACCCCATCAGTGCCTACAAACATAATTATTGTCATCAAGAATTTTCAGAAGGTGTTGCATTTAGGTTCTATCCTCCCGAATGGCCAACTTCGTTTGATAATGCTTGTTGTACACTTGTTTGATATTAGAGGTGCTCTCTGGTGTTTTGCGCTTCAATGTTGCAAGAATGTTTTTGGGAGGTACCAAATTCAGAGTCATGTCGGAAACACAAATCTTCTCATCAAGAAGTAGCCGACATGCTATTGGATGACTGACCAACTTTGGAGTAAAATCATGATTGTGTTCTCCATCACATTAAACTTCCACTTATTGTTGGTCATGAGATAACCACGCAACCGAAACAGACACTCACATTTTCTTGTGCCAGTTTCCTTGGGTTTCAATTTTTGAGAGCGAGCCACATATTTTCCGCTCCTTTCGCAAGTCAAAATAACAAAGGTATTTCTTCTATCAGTGCCAAAATTGGACCTTGCTATTACGATACCAAATCCCAACCTTGTTGCCTCTAAACGAATCCACTGCAACATATCGTCCCGGACATCAAATTCTTGAACATTGTCAAAATGTTCACGAACATCGACCAACTTAATTACGTGGGGCGGAACAACGACCATCGATACAACTTCGGTGTCATCGGGCTTAGGAATGTTATCGGGGTGCACCATACCTATGTAAAATAATAAAATTCATAAATACACTAAACAAAGACAAAACAGTGGAGACTGGTGCACAATTTCAAAACAGAGACAAAACCAGAAATAAACTTTCGGTTTAGTTCAACAACTAATCGGAAATAAACTTTCGGTTTGTACATAACCTTATTTTCTACAACAAGTTAAGGATTAATGCAGAGAATGAGGGATAAAAGGGATGATGTTTACCTGAAATTCTTCTTTGTTGAGCTTTTTCTGATATGATGAACCAAAAAGTATGGATTTGGAGTGGAAAACGGATTGGCAATGGAGAGGGTTGAAGTAGAAAGTGAAGAATGGTGGTGATCACCATGGTTGTTGCTTATAGCAATTAGCATTCGTGACAAATCGGAAATAAACTTCCGGTAACATGTAAAATATCCAGGTGGCATGTAATTCAATGTTCCGCTTCTGTGGTCGAAGTTATACTTTCGGTACCATACTGGAAATTAATCTCCAGTACTTTTTTTTACTGATTCTTTGGTGCCACCATATTTTGCCTAATTTGAACAAAATGAAGTGCTAACCGAAAATAAATTTCCGATTTTCAAAAAAATATTTTAGAGTTTTCGCGGGGTACATCCCACTCCTATAGACTGGATTAAGAATTTCACGATTTATTAAGCAAAGAGAATTTATGACATTTATAAATTGTTGACCGAGTTATACAATATCTAAAAGTTATTCCAAAAAATGTCTTTTATTCAAAAGAGATTGGATGCAACAAGAATTGCTCATATTTCTACGTGCCAAAACATAACTGATGTCGGCATCATCAATTTGTTGTTATCTTATTCTTTTCTCTTTCAACCCTAATAAATATCATAATTATTATATACGCAGAATTCTTTAGTAGATTCCATTTTTCTGTTCCTTGGATTTTAGTTCCACACGTTTACTTTAAATACTCCCAAACAAGTTCCTTAATACCTCATGATTGTGGATGATGGATAACATTCTTGGTCTTCTCAAACTTCGTATCAAGAGAGGAATTAATATTGCAATTCGTGATGCTAATTCCAGTGATCCTTATGTTGTTGTCAACATGGGTGAACAGGTTCCAAACCTTAATATTTTTCTTCTTTGATGGTGTTTTTAATTGCATGATTTGGATCAGAAGTGTTCATCTTCAAATTTACTGTTTTGTTTTTGATGCAGAAGCTGAGGACTCGTGTAGTGAAAAACAATTGCAACCCTGAGTGGAATGAAGAACTAACCCTTTCAATAAGTGATGTTCAAACTCCTATACATCTGGTAAGCAAAGAATTACTTGTTGAAATTCACTTCTCTAGAAAGAATTAAGGAGAATAAATATTTTGTTTCTCTCTACAGACAGTTTTTGATAAAGACACTTTCTCTGTCGATGACAAAGTGGGTGATGCAGAGATAGACTTGAAACCATGTGCTCAAGCTGTACAAATGAAGTTGGACACTCTTCCTGATGGTTGTGCAATCAATAGGGTTCAACCAAATAGCACTAATTGTCTTGCTGAAGAGAGTAGTTGTATTTTGAAAGATGGGAAAATAATCCAAGAAATGATTCTAAGATTGAGAAATGTTGAGAGTGGGGAATTGGTTGTAGAAATTGAATGGGTGGATATCCCAGGCTGTGGTGGTTTAATAGGGGTACAACTTTAACTTGTTCTCCTTTCAATAGCAATCAACAAAAACTTATTGTACTGCATGAGTTTGATATATGAATAAAACGGTGTAATAATATTGTATCTTGTATGAAGTATCAAGACTTTATGTACACTAGCTCAAACTTTATGTGATGATAAAATGATGTGTAACATACTGTGATTATGTGATTATTATAATTTATGGTATGTGATTATTATAACTTATGGTATTCAAATATTCAATTATATAGAAGTTAGTATGTTTTTGCTGCAAAAATATCTATTCCACCCGTTTCAAAATGAATGTAATTTAAAATTTTTGTATACAAATTAAGGAATGCGTTGATTTTGTCAGAAGAGATTACACTTTTACAAATTAATCCTATTAATTTATTGAAAATAGTGTATAAAGTAAAAAATAAATGACACACTTGAAAATATAGTAATTATTACTATATTAAAAGTTAAAATGACAATAATTTTGAAACAAAATTTATTTGTTAAAACGACACTTATTTTGAAACAGAGGAAATATTAGTTAGGTCACACAAACAAGTTCCCTTATTAATTAAGAAAAAATAAAATAAAAATTTATACCAGAAATAATAACTTTTAAACTTCACAATAGTTTAGAGGATATATGCTTGGAGGATTAACAATGCTTCAGCGGGGGTTTTATTTGGTGTTGGATTTTGTTATAAGACGTGAGAAACTCACATTTGTAGAGAAGAATGTTGGGTGCAAGTGTGAGTGGTTAAAGTCTCACATTGCTTATGAATTGGTGGAATGTTGGATTTTTAACAGAGAAGACTCATTTATCTAACACCTTAAAGTTTTGGGTTGAGATGTAGCGTCTCTCTCTTGTGGTCTTGGAGCATTGGTCACGTTGATAATCCCGACTCTCTCGGACTCCCCAACAATATTCACTTTAGAAGGTGTTCAACTATTCTAGATGAGGGGAAGAATCAGGTCCACATTAGTAGAAGGGGATGTAGTGGCAAGGTTAGTCTCTAAGAGGGAAATGTAGCTCAATGTTGTTGAATAAACAAGGATATTAAAGAACCTAAGAAATCTAATTCTCAGGGAGACATGCACTGTGAAAGAGTCATCTCAAAAAGAGGTGATAAAGTCACTTCCCACTTTTTTTTTCTCAGTCTGTCCACAAACAAATTAGAGACGTCGTATGCTTTAAAATAAAGAAGAGACACATATTTTCATATAACAGGTCGAACCAAGTTTTGGACCAACTTTTGTGCACACGTGGGCATCTTGTCCAATTCAAAAAATTGAGGGACTTAGAGGAAACATTGATGTTTGACTCTTGAAACAAAGTGAAGGTGCAAGAAACACAAGAAAGGGGAGTTTGAGTTGAGTTTCTATAAATAAAATCTTTTAGAAACCAAGCACTTGAAGTTAACACAAGAATAAAAATAGATGAACACAATTATTTTTATTCTGGTTCACTATTAACGAAGTTAATTCAGTCCACCCACCAAGGTGATTTTCCTTTCTCAACAAGGACTTAATCCACTATAACCAAACTGATTACAATCTACAAAGATAAATTATCAATGCCTTCTTTAGAATCTTAACTAAACCATAGTCTCTCAAAGAACAACAACTCAAAGATATTCTGTCAATGACTTCTTAAGTAATCAGACTAACACTTAGTCACTCAAGGAACAATCAACTTAAAGTTGAATACAAGTTTGTGGGTCTAAAATATTGCTTCTTAAAAGTGGATTACACATAAATGAAGATTAAATAATAACACAACAATGTTAAGAAAGTTAGCGAACAACAGTTCCTTGCTAGCAAGTTAACGAACAAAAGTTCCTTGCTTTACAAAACTTTACAAAGTTATTTTGGTAGAGTTTTAGCAATTTGAATCCGCGCAAAATCATCTTTTTCCAAGTCTTCCTTTTATACGCAAAAAAAAAAATCCATAGGAGGGTAGAATAGGAATACTAAAATTCCAGTTGTCTTCTTGAAACGGTTAGTGTGAGTGGTAGACAATATAATACCAATAGTAAAGTCCTTGTGCCACAAAAGCAGGATAGTTGAAGGATGTGACTTTGTACTAACACTTCAAGTGAGACCTTTGATCTTCTCTTCTAATCTCCAGAGGCTTCACAATATGCATGAGTTAAAGCATGCTTATTGATAAGTGCCAAAATGTAGTTATTTTGTATATATATTTTGTGGCACTTATCCGTTCTTTTGTTGATATTCTTCGAATAAATCCCCCGTTTTTGATATAAATGTGTACATAATAGAATAATTGAGTTTTTGTGTAAATATTGTATCATTTGATAGTTTTTCATCTCTTTTATAGGTATTCATTCATAATTGGAGCATTGAGTAATAAAGGCCAAAGGCTAAGCTTCAAATGCATGATTTGGGCAACTCAACAATGAATAAAGCTCAAAATCAAAGAATAAAAATCATCAATAAAGCTTGATATTTCTTCATGGTTGGATAGAGCATTGAATAAGCTTTCCAACGCTTCAAACCGGGCTCAATTCCGAGTTACGGTTCTCAAGATATGGCAAAAACAAGATTCTGCACATAACAGACCGCGCTTAGCGCGCCCTGCGACATCAGAATTCTTTAAAAGGGTCTCAAAACACATTTTTAGGTTATGGGTTGGGTATTTTTGAGTCCC
Organism: Vicia sativa; assembly: GCA_021764765.1. NCBI lineage: Eukaryota > Viridiplantae > Streptophyta > Magnoliopsida > Fabales > Fabaceae > Vicia > Vicia sativa. The sequence goes on along the minus strand of CM038795.1, from coordinate 230,490,012 downwards.
AACACCATCACCTTCATATTTTTGATAGATTTGCTTGGAAAACAACATTGGAGCTTGCATTTGGATGATCCAGAGTCGAATCCCTCGTCGATTGGTGTTGACAAACCAAGAAATGTTTGGTTCCTCTTCTTCTCTTCTCTTTGTAATCTCTTTTGTTGGGTTTTGTATGTATATCTACTCATAACTCATGTATATTTGTCGCCTTTGGCGTTGTATAAAGCTTGTTTTACGAATTTGTGTCGGTGATTATCTTAGGTTTTTACTTTATGTTAGGGATTTGAGCTTTGCTAGAAATAGATTGCTTAAATTCTTACCTAGGATGATTATCTGTTAGTTTCTGAATGCTAGGAATAGGGTTAGATCTAACATTCACTATAAAGTACCCGAACTTAATGCCTCTGCGTTGGTGAAGTATGCTAGAAATGGGTATGGAGGTGACGCAGTTGACTTCTGTGTTGTCGAGGTATGCCAGGAATGGATATTGAGATGATTTAGGAGGATTCTCAATTTGGGTTAGAAATAGCTTAGATTGTGAGAGGTATGTGATGACACGGACGAGTATCGTAGGCCGAGTATGACATGGGTGGTAGATTTAAGTCTGTGACGGGTAGTTTATATTCATTCCGGATAAGTTGTCTATCCTTTATACTTTTTGTTCATTTACTTTTTGTCTTTTATTTTCATTTCTTTTAATCTCAAACTCATTAACGGTAGAATTATCGAACGAAGAATCAATAACCAATCTCTGTGGACACGATACGATATAACCTAACCAATATATATCACTCGGTAAAAATAATACCAACTCTTTGCTTGCCGCTTACACCGCAGCAACACTTATAGAGATAAAAACCAGTCTTTAGAACCTTTTTCTTCAGAGTCTTCATAACTTTATTCAACAAAACCTTGTCTTTAGAGTCTTCAACACATTGGTCTTCAGAGCCGTGACTTTAGTATCTTCAAAACTTATTCAACAAAACCTTGTCTTCAAAATCTTTAGGACCATTGATCTTTAGAATTTTCATAAATTTTTCAATAGAACCTTGTCTTTAGAATCTTCAAAACCTTGGAGCAAGAGATATTTGGAATCTTCAGAGCTTGAGAACCCTTTAGAAGCTCTACTATCAGAGTCACAGTTAGAATCAATAAAACTAATGTTCATAGAATCGTTGTTTTAAGAAGCAATATAAGCAATGACACACGCACTTGTATCACTTAGTGTGTTGTGTCCAGAATATGATGACGTCACACATCGTTTTTTCAAAGTAAGAACCTATTAGCAAAATTTGCACACTAAAAAAACCATTAGAGTACTAAATTACTATCTAATCACCCATGAAATTTTATCATCAAAACTCAAGGCCAGATGCATAACTAAATCTTGTTTTCACAATCTACTCCTTTTTGATGATTAAAAAACCATGTATTTTGATAAACAATTTATAATTGTTTAATCACATAAAAATAATTCAAAGTTAGCTAAACAACTCCCTCTGAGTTGTGTGTTCTCTAAATTTGTTTAATCTTGTTTAGAGTCTCCCTCTGAGTTCAAGACTTAAAGAAGTTTTGAGAATTAACCTGAATCAATCGATATGAAGGAATACTTCCCTAATTAAAAAATATCAAGAGTCTAACTAGCGATGCATAAATATTCATCTCAGATTCTAGCTTGCTTTCAGAAAACGATGGTACATCAAAGTATGGTTGAACTTGTCAAAACGTCAGTGTTTAGTTGAAAATCCTTTTACCAAAGGATAGATAACCCATAACTTCTGATTCTATGGATTCTGAATCTCCTTTAGAATTTCGAGTTTTCCTGTTAAGAAAATTTTAGTGAACTTCTCAAAGTTCCTGAGTCAAACAATGCTAGTGGAAAAAACATTAGAACATATTTAGGAACATGATTCTGAGAATAGATATATCAAAATCATATCACTTTCTTTCCATTTTTCAGAAATAAAAAAGATTTAACAAGACAAAAGATATATAATTTTCATTGACCAAAGACCAATGTACAAAAATTTTAGAAACACATAAAAAATATAGAGTTCTAAAAAACAAAGGTAAAATCAAAGGTCTAAGGTTCCGGATGAGGAGGTGAAAGAGGCAATATCCTAACCATGAATTCCTTCATCATGTTGGCAAGAGAAGTGATGAAAGCACCCTTCTTCTTAAATATTTCTTGTCCATACGAGCTTGAATCGGAGTATTTACACTTAAACTGCCTTAACGCGCGCTAAGCGTCATTAGAGCACAGTTTCCTCTACACGTACTTCTCCAAGCGCGCTATGGCGCGCTTAGCTCGACCTGGAACACTTATTTCCTTCAAAATTTTGCATCGGTTAATGAGCCAAATGATATGTCAGTGTACTTCCTTTAATAGCTTTTAAGTACGATACTCGATGTTATATTCTGATAGCAACATGATATTATATGTCAGTATACTTCCTGTCAACTCAGGCTTCTCAAAGATATACTTGATAAGATCTATTTTGGATATCAACCATGTAGTATGATTCAACATATATAGATATTCGCAATCTAAGAATTTCTTACTCAGGTAATAAATAACATGTTCTTTCCTACCCTTCTCATCTTGTTGTCCGATGACACAACCCATCAATCCTTTCAAGATTATTAAATACATAATCAGGGGTTTCCCTTCCATTGGCAGGATCCAAATAGGAGGCTCAAGCAATTAATCCTTAATACTATCAAAAGCCTTATGACAATCTTCAATCCAAATAATACCTTAATCTTTACGGAGAAATTTGAAGATTGGATCACAAGTGGCAATCATATGAGAGATGAACCTGGAAATATAATTCAAACGTCCAAGAAATCCTCTGACTTACTTTTATGTTCTAGGTGCAGGCATGTCTCGAATGGCCCTGACCTTATATGGATCCACTTCTATACCTTTCTGACTGACATTGAATCCCAAAATTTTCCTGGAATAAACACCAAAAATGAATTTATTTGGATTCAAGCGGAGTCTATACTTCCCTAAATGCTGGAACAATTTCAACAAGTATTCTACATGATATTTTGTAGTATTAGACTTGGCAATCACATCATCAATATATACCTAGAGTTCCTTGTGCACCATGTCATGGAATAAGGTAGTCATAACCCTATGGTATGTAGCACCAGTGTTCTTCAAGCTAAAGGGCATCACTCTTTAATAGAATGTTCCTTAAGGGGTGATAAATATTGTTTTTTTCATGTCCTCAAACCATCTTAATTTGATTACACCTAGAAAAGTCATCCATAAAGTAAAAACAGTGAACTTAGTTATATTATTTACCAACATGTCAATATGTGGCAAAGGAAATCATATTTTCGACTGGCTTTATTCAGATCTCTCTAGTCTACACACATTTTGACTTTTCCATCTGTCTTTGAAACTGGCACGATATTGGCCACTCATTGAAGATAAATAGATATGACAAGGAAAGTGATATCAATTTGTTTCTTCACTTCTTCCCTAATCTTGACATCCATATCAGGACGAGTTCTTCTTAACTTTTGCTTCACTGGCATATATTTTGGTTTAAGCGGCAGTCTTTGCTCTACAATATCAATATCCAATCCTGACATTTCTTGATACGACCAAGAGAATACATTGACATACTCTTTGAAAAAATATACTAACCTCTTATTTACATATTCACCAAACAGTGCCCCAATCTTGACCTCTCTTTTATTCTCTTCAGAACCCAAGTTGATCAGTTTGACAGGTTCTTTATATAGCTGAGTAATCTTTTCCTCGTGTTCAAGCAACCAAGTAATTTTTTATGGAATCTCTCTTCCTTCCTCATTCTCTTCTTTCGTTTAGTATACGGGCAATTCACAGTTGGGAGAGGGCGCAGGGTCATTGTTTTCAACAAGTTTATTGTTTATTAATTTGCACATAATTTATGCGTTTTTAGAAAAACAACAATCTTGAAAGTGATATGCAATAACTGAAATTGTTTTTAACATGTTTTTTTATTTCCATTTTCTAAAAAAAATGCAAAAAAAAAAAAACAAATTGGATAACAAATCGTCTTTTATTAATGATCTCAAAATTTGAAAACAAAGGATGCCCGTACAAAGTCACTTTCACCTTAGGGATAGTGAAAGAGATTATTTGAAATAAAATAAAACAAATTACTTTGACATATGAACGAAACCAGAAACATCCACAGTTGTCCAATTCTGAGCAACCAAACTAGTCTCACCGCACGTCGCAAAACAATACCACTCTGGATCTGGAAAAAAAATACAATTATGGCAGTAACAACCTGATCTCTAGTGAAATTCTGGTAAGCCAGACTTCAGATGTCCTATGACATATTGAGACATCTGAATGCGACTTAAACAAACAGGCATATATCAGAGTGAACCATGAGCTATAGTTAAGAGACCAAAATGAATATTTTGTCTTAAATCAATCTTTTACCTATACCAAAACTTCCACACAAAAAATAAAGTCATTATCTTTGACTTTCTTTAAACACATCATGATCATAATGCAGAAAATTGGAAATATGATGTGCTCAATGTGATGACTCGCAATTATAATTTAGATTTCAGAAATAACATTACTTAAAATATCAATGTGGTTTTATATCTTTAGGACTTAGATCTTATTAAACTTCTTCTAAAGGATGTGTTCAAGGCTCTTTTGAGACTTCCCTCATTAACATAATTAACTTGTACAACATTTTACGAAATTTCTATGTTTGCAATTGATTTTTTTTTTGTCTCTTATTATGTTTCTTGTGGCTATTAATCACATGAAAAAAGAAAATAATAAATCAATTGGTAATGCATAAAGTAATGATGCAAATCATATACATAATGGTTCAATTGCGATTAAGAAAAAAAACTTAAATGAGACAAAATTTTCAAAATAGGAGTTTATTATATAAAAAAACATGTAACCATATACTTGAGCTCAAGTGATAAAGAAGTTTCTGGAAAAAGATAATAGAACCTCATTCCCCTATAAATTAGAGTACGGAAAAAACCATGTAAATGTTATGTGACTTGTCTAAAAATTTCTAAAAATTTCATGAGTACATGTAACTATTAAAGTGGACGCCAAAACAATCATTTTATTCTTATATACCCATTCACAAGTCCATATCCAACTTATGAGGGTTTTATCCTAAGTATATATAGGTAAGATTCATATTTGCATATCAATAATAAATACACATTCGTTGTTTGAAATTTAATGTAATATGTAAATGATATGTGACTAGTCTAAAAACCAAATTTAATCAAGAAATTTATTTGAATAAATTATTGATGTATAAGAGAAGACCATGAACTATGAGTATTATCATCTTTAACATCTTCAGTTGGTAGATCTTTTGCATAAAGATAAGGTGTATTAGGCATCTTTAAATCAACTTCTTCATCTTCAAGCATCTCTAACACTTTATTCATTGGAGGACGGTCGCCAGGTTTTGTCTGGATACACCACAAAGCCACAATCATCATTTTATTTGCCAATTTAACTTGTTCATTTGTGTCATTCTCAATTTTCACTTCCATTCCATCATGTAACTGGTCATAAATCCAGAAAGGGAAATAAATTTGGCTAGATTGTACTGCCAATGCATTCAAGTTCTTCCTTCTACTTGCCATCTCCATTAACAACATTCCAAAGCTATAGACATCAGCTTTGTAAGATATTGTACCAACATTTCTATAGAATAATTCAGGTGCCATGTATCCAATAGTCCCCCTTGCTGCTGTTAATGTCACAATGCTTTTATCCATAGGACAAAGTCTAGCTAGTCCAAAATCAGAAACTTTTGGATTGAAATTTTCATCAAGAAGTATATTATGAGGCTTTATGTCAAAGTGCAAAATTTTCATATTGCATCCATTATGCAAATAATCAATGCCTCGAGCAACTCCAAGAGAAATGGAATATAATTTTTCACAAGTCAAGGAATATTTCTCTTCAATATGAGAATGTATGTATTTTTCTAGTGATCCATTAGGCATAAATTCATATATAAGAGCACGTTTTGACCCCTCCACACAAAAACCAATGAGTTGCACCACATTAACATGATGAATCCTACCAATAGTAGAAACTTCATTAACAAAATCTTGACCGTTAGACTTGGCATTATCCAATAACTTGACTGCTACAAGACGACCACTTCGAAGTTGTCCTTTAAAAACAAATCCATAACCTCCATGACCTAGTTTTGTTTTAAATTTTTCGGTTATCTTTTTTATGTCTTTATAAGAGTATCTTATAGGTATGATGTTATTGTCACTTTGCAGAAAATCTTCTATTCCATTATACATCGATAAATGATTTTGTCTCCCTTTGTAGATTAATAATGCGGCAATGCATGGCATTCCAAAAATCATTTTAACACCAGTTAGACAGCCAATAAACATACCTATAAAGAAAGGAAATTCATTACCCTAAAAAATAGTCTTAAAAACAATATCTAACGTCAATTAGATATCTGTCAAAATTTTGAATATTTACACAAGAATATTTTATTTAAATTTTATACAAATGACATTATTGTCTCATTAAATCAGCCCAAGTAATATAGTGATGTAAGTTCAAACTCATGAAATTCTTTTAAGAAAGAAATTATGATTATTATACAGTTATAAATAAAAAAACTAAAAAATAAATAAGGAAATGTCATTATCTTGTCTACTCTCAGTGAATCAAAATCAAGATGACTGCAATTTTTGTTCTAGATTTTGTTTATGTTTGATAGGTATATATTAAGATTAAAAGAGAACAACAATAGAAAACAACATATAAATTAAATAAGTTTTATAATTTTAAGTCTGTAAAATATATTACGAAAATAAATTTATAAAATAATTTTTTATTTTCTCTTTTTCTAAACATTTTTAATATGCCACTTTTCCAAAAACAATATTCTTAATATATTTTATAAAGAACTGTTAAATTTAAATAAAAATTTAAAAAAACCTAAAATAAAGGATTGAACTGCAGTTCTTCTTACTAAATCCAACACCAATCACTATGAACCATCTTATGATTGATAAATAATTTTTTTTTGAACTAGTATGCATTGAGTTGATTTAAGAGTATGCAAGAACTTACCTATATATATCAAGATAGATGTGACAACCAAAGCCAGATAACTCCAATTTTCTACAATAGCCATATACATGTATACATACATAAGGAATATAATCAATTAAAATTATGGTGTCAAGCTTAAAATTATAAAACTTTTAACTACATGTATATAACAAAATTTACTATTGAATGAGCAATTTCTATTGTTAAAACTAAAGTCTTGTTAATGGATTTTTTAACATCAATCAATAAAGTCTACTCTCTAATAACTCAAGAAGAAAGCAACGCTACACCTACCCCTACCCCTACACACGTGATTGATGAATCTACTATTATCACCTATGTTTATGATGCTAAGAAAGACTATGGTCGAGGAAGAGGTTCCAATAATGCAAACAATAGAAAGAATAATTCAAGCTACTTCACTCATTGTAGTATTTATGGTCACACAATTGAATTATGTTATCGGAATTAAACATGGTCATCCTCATGTTAACAGACCTTCATTTTCTTCTAATGCATACATTTGCAATAGAAATGATTCTCAGCAATCAAATTCTATTCCAAACACATGTCAGCAAGATTCTAATGTTTCTGATCTTATTCAAGAAAAATATAATCATATTAAATATTTGCTCCGAAAAGAAAATTGCATACGTTCAACTTGTCCTGACAATGGTTCATGTTCCAATCAACTCAACACTTCCATTTCAACTCATTCTGGTCCTTCATCCCATGAGCAACATTCTTCATGTATTCCTAGGGACATTACTTGTTGTGTAAGTAACAACTCAAATTAATGGCTTCTTGATTCAGGAGAAAATTACCACATTAGTTTTTCTAAGAATTGTTTTGAGAGTGCTTTTCCACACATATACTCCGAAAAAGTCTTCATATAGTCTTCATATTGTTTTGAATGTCTAGTTTATGCCTCAACCATTCAATCCCATATTAGAAGCCAGAATTTTATAAAATCTATTTTCTTGAGTTACAAGGCAGATTTCAAAGGGAGTATTCTTTTTTACCTTAGCACCAAATAATTGTTCATTTCAAGATTATTTATGTTGTTCATTTGCTGGTTCACCAAATTCATCAACACAATATACTAACTGTCATCTTTCAAATGACATGTCTTAATCATATTTGTCACCTAATTTTATCTAAATCATTTCATCTTCTATTATCCAAGTTGGGGTTGATTAATAGCTATCCTCCAATTACTTGAGCAGGATATTAGGCCATACATAGTTTTTTCATGTAAGTAACAAGTTAGATCAACTAACTTATTACACAAACTACATAGTTTATTAAAAGTTAGTTAGATAATTATTAGTTCGTTATCGAGTGTGTTAGAGACTATGCTCTTGTATAGCAGTCCCACTATAACTAATTTGATCCATATACCTTGCTACTTAAGCAACCTTGATTCATCATATTCTAATCAATGAAGAAGTTTTCTATTTCCTTAACAGTAAAATTTAATCAAAACTAATACTTAACCAAATTAAGAACCCTACCAATTGCCACTCATTTCTTCTTAAAGACAACTACATTAAATAACTAACAAATTAAAAAAAAATGAGAAAGGTTGAGTGGTTATAACCAAATTACCGTCATGATTACAACGACGTTGGCCATTCTCATCGAGGTATGAAAACCATCCATCTTTACAAAGACTGTTGAGCCAAGAAAGTTCAAATCCATAAAGCATTATACGGCGGATATCCGTACAAGAAATGTTGTTTTTGTTGCCATCTTGTAAATCCCAAGAAGTGAGATACATAAACTCTATACGACACCCATCTTCCAGACCCAATCTAGAAAGAGATTTGTGATATTCAAATTTGATAGAATTGACATAGGAAAAATTTCCTTGATGCGGATAGGAATCACTAATGTTGATACAGGTAGGGGCAGGAAAGTAAGTATCTGAAGAATATTGGACAGGTTTTGGACAGTTTACATATAAAATAGGCTTTAACAATGATTTGTAGTAATCCCCATACACTTGGTACGAAAAGGTTATGGTAATGTTGGAAGTGAAATTATAGGATCCTAGAGGATGAGAGGGGACAGAATCATTGGAGTAACTGAAATCCAACAATCGGATAGTGAAGTTGTTGTAATTAATCGACTGAACATAGTATTTTCCAAATGATCCATAGTACAGAATCAATTGGTTGTTGTCTTCACATGATAAGATGTACCTTTTGTCACCAAAGTGATTGGGACTGTTTTTCAGCCGGAAAGGGTGCGTGATGTTATGGACACCGCACCTTTGGGAATATGATTCTTGTTGTTGTTCATCACCATACACTTTGTTGTACTGGAATATTAGCAAAAACAACACCACTACAAGGTTTAATGTTGCAAGGAATGGCATTTTTTGTTTTCCTATAAGTGGCATGCTTCCGCTGTATGCGTACTGGAAATAAATAAAGGTAAGACTCAGTCAAAGTCTAAGTCAACGGTAAAAGGTAACACTTTTTTTCAAGTCTTTGGGATTAATTAATTCTGATATATGTTGATGGAAGTAGATTAAGCTTATGTTTGGATGAATGGTTAATCACGGTGTTACAGGCACAACGTATATTGAAATAAATGTATAACACAACATCGGTTCAAAGTTCAATTCAATTTTGAACGTAAACCCTTATGTCACATATTAAAATTTTAAATTTATCGGTAATCTATTATAAATCTATAAAAATTAAAGTATCATTAACTTACTATAACACCCTCTTTAATAAATTTCAATTTAGTTTATTTTGAAGAGCAATTATGTAACTTTAAAAAATATTTGCATCACATTCATCTGAGGTTGATGTGTCACTCTCAGGTTTTTTCTCCATTTTGTTTCCACGCAAATAATAACCTATTGTTAATATATTGGACAAACGTGACAATGTAATCAATTGGAAGCATGTTGAGAAACTGAAACATTATTTGTGTGCTTGGGGCTGGGCTATGGAAAATTTCAACAGTCGCGTTCCTTTTCAAAACGTTTTCTCTTTTTCCAACACAAACTCATTTGAATTTCTTTGTATTTCCAAAACAATAAAGGTAAGGTATATGAATTTGAAACTTCGATCTTCTCTAATGGCTTCAATGAAGGTAAGGCATGTGAATTTGAAACTTTGATCTTCTTCTCTTTCTCTCTTCATCTCTTCTTCGCGGTTTCTGAATTTGTTTATTTCACTGAATCTTTCAGTCTTCATGGAATCAATATGAACTGTCAACAATAACTATTGATGGAAGGCAGCAATCACTAAAGAGTGTAAATGGGTCATTTTCATATGAAAACCCTAGCGCAAATCGATCTCCTGAATCGCCGATTTAAGGTTCGTTTTTGTTCAACTTCTCTAATTTCCATTTTTTTTAAACCTTTGACAATTGATTAACTCCATGTTTGTTGAATTACAGAAATGGCTAAGTCGAAGGATCACACCGCTCACAAAAATCAAAGGGTATTCATTCTTATCTTTAATTCTTAGTTTTCAATTTTAACTAGATTTGAAATGTTCGATTATAAATTAATGGTTTATTTTGTTGATAACTGTAGACGGATCCAAAGTTTTTGAGGAAGAGTTATGCAAGGAAGCCCAACAAGAAACTTCGGGAAGTTGTTTCTGATGCACAGTAATACTCTAAGGTCTCCAAAGAGCAGAGAGGATATGCTTCAATTGACGACGGTTCTCCACTTCGGCGTATAACTGATACACAGGCATGTCACTTCCTATTAACTTTTTTTCATTTATGATGATTATATTTTCAAATTGAGTACAATATAGAAATATATATGTAAGTAAAATTTATGAACATCAAATTTATTAGTATAAAATAGCCTACTAACTGTTTGATGAAATGTATGTGTTGTTGACGGCCTATTGCAGGTTGATGTATTTTCTGCCAAGAAACAGAGGTTTAGAAATGCACATGGGAAGGAAAGTTTAAGGGTTAGTTTACTTGCTTGAAATGCAACTATATTAACTTTTTTCCGTTGATATGAAGCAATTAATCTTTGAATCATTGCTCCTTAAAAATCAACAATATGAAGTAATTAATCTTTGAATTATGACATACACAATTAATTAGTGAAGCAATGATTCAATATGCTATAAATTGATTCAGGAATGGTGGATTCAAAGATTCTTCAATTTCAATTTTGAAAAATATATCTGACTTCTCTTCTAACCATTTCCAGCACATAATTTCCACATAATTATGAACAAGCATACAAATATATAAAAAATATTTCAGAAGTCTATATTGTGTTGTTCATAGACATTGAACATTTAACATACATTTTCCTCTTAGAAGTCTATATTTTGTTTCAGGGTGCATACATTACTATTTTGCTTCTGGAATGACTCTCATTTAAGTATAAAATCATGTTCATGTGAATTGTGTCAGGTTACATGTTTTCTGAAGCATTTATGGATTGACTAATAAAATGGATGTGGTGCATGCTATTTTCAGGTTCTTTACCAGACATCCAATGAGATCTATTATTGTTGGTTGAATGTTGTATGTGGTGAGATTATCTGGATGCAGTGGTCCATTATATTAGATTGGCTATCGGGAATGCCCTCTGGCCTACTGATCTGCCCGTCGTGGTGTTCCTTTCACACAATGGTGTAACTTATTTAGAGGTTGAAACCATTGAATTTTATGCTTCCACAAGAAATATCAATGACTTTCATTGGCAGGTACTGATTATATACTAATTATATTTTTTGATTCCACAAGAAATATCAATGGCTTTCATTGGCAGGTACTGATTATATACTAATTATATCTTCTGACAGGTAGCAAATGCAAATGTCTCATTGCAATGTTTGGAGGAACTGTTTTTGGAAGAGGAACGAGATTTTGATGAACATGAGGATAGTCAAAGGGATGAGACTCTTATTCACCTGAAGTTCTAAAGTAATATGTTTTGAAGGGTTCAAGAGTAGCGGGTGTTGCTGAAGTTCACTACCAATATCAGAAGAACCATAAGCAACCCAATAATTATCTAAGATGTCTAAGATGCTATGACAAAACCAACGTTAATATGCGATCATTTTCTGGTTCTATAGAAGAATATTTTTAACAATATTTGATTCAAATTATGTATATGTATATTATTATTGATTTCATATTTTGTATGTCATATCAATGGTTTAGGCATAAATTATTTTTCTACTATAAATTATGTTGGCCTATGTTTTAATGGAATTTATTTTACACCAAATTCTAAGTTCTTTTGAATGTAACATTGCCTCTAGCAAACACACTACTTTAAGTTTCGTTCAATAACATATTTACAACCTTTTTTAAATAGAATTTCTCTTCTCCTAAAGAGAAGATAATAAACCTTAAAGTTGGTGTTGTCGTGCCTTCAAAATTCTAATTTATCGATTTATTTTTTTAAAGGACGACTAATTAATATATTTTTATACAATATTAGAAACAAATATTACAATTTTTTAATCAAATATTTGAGTACCATTTAATTCGAAACTTTACCAATATATCTTTTGAATGGAGACATTATTATCAATTATTTTTATTATACTTATACTTATATGGAAATTATTTTGAATGGTGACATAAATATGTTTAATTTTTATGTATGATTTGATTCCATAAAATATTTTGATTAATGAAATTTGAATTCTCTTTTAATATTATAGGTTTCATACTGTTTCATATTGTAGCAATATTATATACATTAGAATATATAAAGATATGAAAAAATTCTAATTTATTTTGAATCGAAATTATAATTCTCATTTGTTGTGAAATTTGAGTAAAAATATTATTTTGTATTTATATTTTTTAATTTTTAATTGCTATAATTTTAGAAACAAATATTACAATTTTTAATAAAATATTTATGATTTATTTTTTTAAAGTACGACTAATTAATATATTTTTATACAATATTAGAAACAAATATTACAAATTTTTAATCAAATATTTGAGTACTATTTAATTTGAAACTTTACCAATATATCTTTTGAATGGAGACATTATTATAATTTATTTTTATTATACTTATATGGAAATTATTTTGAATGGTGACATAAATATGTTTAATTTTTATGTATGATTTGATTCCATAAAATATTTTGATCAATAAAATTTGAATTCTCTTTTAATATTATAGGTTTGATATTGTTTCACATTGTAGCAATATTATATACATTAGAATATATAAAGATATGAAAAAATTCTAATTTATTTTGAATCGAAATTATCATTCTCATTTAGTGTGAAATTTGAGCAAAAATATTATTTTGTATTGATATTTTTTTATTTTTAATTGCTATAATTTTAGAAACAAATATTACGATTTTTAATAAAATATTTACGATTTATTTTCTTAAAATACGACTAATTAAAATATTTTATACAGTATTAGAAACAAATATTACAAATTTTTAATCAAATATTTGAGTACCATTTAATTCGAAACTTTACCAATATATTTTTTGAATGGAGACATTATTATCATTTATTTTTATTATACTTATATGGAAATTATTTTGAATGGTGACATAAATATGTTTAATTTTTATTTATGATTTGATTCCATAAAATATTATGATCAATAAAATTTGAATTCTCATTTAATATTATAGGTTTGATATTGTTTCATATTGTAGCAATATTATATAAATTATAATATATATATATATATATATATATATATATATATATATATATATATATATATATATATATATATATATATATATATATATATATATATATATATATATATATATATATATATATATAAGATGTGAAAAATTCTAATTTATTTTGAATCGAAATTATAATTCTCATTTGTTGTGAAATTTGAATAAAAATATTATTTTGTATTAATAATTTTTTATTTTTAATTGCTATAATTTTAGAAACAAATATTACAATTTTTAATAAAATATTTACGATTTATTTTTTTAAAGTACGACTAATTAATATATTTTTATATAATATTATAAACAAATATTACAATTTTTTAATCAAATATTTCTGACAAATCGAATACAATAAAATATAAGAAATAAAATACATAATTTTGAATTGTTATGTATGAGCCATTGTAATAATAAATTTCAAATTATTATTTAATATTATAATAGATTTTTCGATATTCTTAGATTTAATTTATTTTTTTTCCGCGTATACAATAATAATATTATATTATTATTTAATATTATAATTTTTGATTGACAATAATAAATTCAATTTAATTAGTTAGACATTAAGATAATAAATTTAATATATATCACTAATACGCGATATTTATTTATTAATGTAATTAACTAAGAGACACATATTTATCATTGTTGAATAAATAAATTTAAGATGATATGGTAAATATTTATTTTTACTATTATTTTCATAAACTTAAATAACTTACAAATATTTTTATAAACGAACAAAATTCAAATATTAATGTAATTGTTTTTAACATGAATAAGTTAAAATATTTTTATAAATTGTCACACGGGTTAAAGGAACTGATAAACGAGAAAAATTCTACATATTAATATAATTAATTATACAAACTAAAAGTAAATTACAATAATGTTTATAAACATGAATAAATTATAAATATTTTTATAAACTGGAAAAATTTAAGTATTGATACAATTATATTTATAAAAGAGTATAGGTTTCAAATATTTTTATAAATAGACACACTGGTTCACTTTTATAAACGAGAATAATTTGCAATTATTTTTATAAATGAGAAATTCAAATTTGATAAATGATTATATATTGGAATTATATTAATATTAATCAACTGAGTACATGAAATAAATTCACGGGTAGAAGTAAATGTATGTATGACATACCAGATAATTGAAGTTAAAGAATTGAATGTACTGTTTTAAATGACAATTAAGTTATATTTTTAAATACAAATTAGAAAATAATTCATCTAAAATAAATTTCATTCATTAAATAAATATAGAAAATAATATACAATAGTTTTATCTATAAATTTTATTTATTTTTTATGTTCTTTTTAAAAATAATTGTAATTTAACGGGAAATTGTTATACATCAGAGGTGGTAAAAATATGTAAATATGATATAATATAAAAGTTTTAAAACTGAAATTTGACGGGAGATGTCATACATTTTTAATTTGAAAAAATGGATTAATATATAAAATATATTTAATAAATTTTTAAAATTAATTCATTTGGGTTCAACTGAAGTTCGTTAACTCACGGGTAGATGTGAACACATCTAATATAAAAGTATAAATTTGACGGGAGTTGTCATACATTTTAGGTTTGGAAAAATGGGTTAATATCTAAAATAGATTTAATAAATTTTTAGAACTAGTTCATTTGAATTCAACTGGGTTTGTTAAATCATCTTGATTCAAGGGTAGATGAGAACGCATCTATGAGATACTGGCTATAGATTGTTAATTTTAATATTCATCTTTTAAATCTTATATAATTGAAGTTAGTGAATAGTCTGTATGATTTATTATAAATACATATTAATGCTTAAAAGGCAAGTGCATATTATTATTCTATATTTATAACGAATTTTAACCAATTAAAAAATAAATTCAAATTTTACAAATAATAGTTTGATAGACATGTCTGTAAAGAATGTAGGTAACATCTTTTACATCCCTCGAATGTCTATGTCACCTTTTGAGTCACCATGACCGTTTAAGTTGATTAGGAGGGAATTCCCAATTATTGTCTCTAACGCAATGACAATTAATAAGTCGCAAGGCCAATCACTTGATACCGTTGGATTGTATTTGCCTACTTCTGTTTTTAGTAATGGGCAATTGTGTGTAGCCATTTCAAGAGTTACAAGCAATAGTGGTCTTAAAATCTTAATACATGATAATGAGAATGTATCATCTTCTATCACTACAAATTATCATGCAGACCAATGAGTTGAAAACATCGATGGAAAGCAGGTTGCTTCATATCTAAAGTTCAAATACGATATTATTATCATTAATGTTATTGATGGAAAGCAGATTAATTTGATACACTAATTTTTTTTCTAATTGATTGAACTTTGGTTGAATCATTTTAATATTTTAAATTTGAATAATAATATATATGAATGATCTATTACAATTCAAAGTTAGTTCCATGTTATATGAAATCCGAACACGACCCGTGCGACAGCACGGATTTCTTACTAGTTTCTTATAAATTAGTAAAATACTCGTTCGCACCGGCACTATGATACACGTAATTGTTTTTAAAATATTAAAAAAATATTAATCAACAAAATTTGTTATTTAAAAAAATAATAATAAATATTTTCCCATACTTATATCAATAAACACATTTATTTAGTTATTATTTTAATTAAATAAATTTTGATAAACCACACGTATTTTTCTCGCGTTTACACCAATAAACACACTTATTCAATTATTATTTTAATTATATAGATTTCAATAAACCATATATATTTTTCCCGTGGTTACATCTACAATTGTCAAAACGGACTACTTGATCCTAAACGGATTGGCGCATATGGTTAAATAGGTATGTTTTAGGTGTTTTGTTTAAAGTTCCTATGTATGAGTAAGTGTTTACTTCTCATGTGATCCTGATTGTTTAATTGATATATTTCCTTCATATTTTCCTTTGATGACATAAATGCTACTTGCTCAAGTTCTCTTTGTGTTATCTTTGGTCATGATTTGATATTTGCTTAGGTGGTCACCTATTAGCATATGTTCTTTGTTGCTTGCTAGTTTAAGTAGGTAATTGATAGGTATCTTGTTTAAATGCTTAGTATATGAGTAAGTGGTTACTTCTCATTTTATGTGTGTGTTTAATTTCTATCTCTTCTTTGACGACATGAATGCTACATGGTTAAGTTTTGATTTATGTTATCTTAGATCATGCTTTTTAGTGCTTAGGTGGTCACTTACAGCATGTGTGTTTGTTGCTTTAATGCTTACTTGGTTAAGTAGGTATGTTTTAGGTATCTTGGTTAAGTGCATATCTTGTGAGTAAGTGGTTACTTCTCATATGTGTTTGCTTTAATATCTTGTTTAAGTATGTGATTGATTATATCCTCTTCTTTCTCCTTTTCTTGTGAGCGTTGACATGCTCCCCATAAGATGTCTTTGGTTCATTCTTGTTCAATTTTGAATTAAAGTAGACCTTAGGATTGTTATCCATGTATGACAATATTAGGTAGATCTCCCCTTATCCCAATTTTAGATCCACAAGCATGACAACAAGTAGGATTGAGCACCTCTTTTGATTAGTCTTTCTCTTTTGTATCCATTCTAAAATAAAAACTTTATTTTCTTTCTTAAACCTCAAAACACTTAATCCATACATAGGCGGGCCATATGTCATGAGCCTTAAGCATTGGGGATAGTATGAGGTGGTACATTCCTAACCTTATGCTTCTTCTCAATCATAGTCTTTAATGTGGTTCAAATTACAAAATTCTTTTTTAATGTAAAAAAAAGTATAAACCAATTAAACTTATTTTCCCTTTAGGGCTTTTTCTTTTGAAAACTTTCAAAAACAACATTCTTCACCAGCGTTGTTCATAAAAAACACACAAAAAACAAAAAAACAACTTTTTAGGTGAACTACGAGTGCCTCGATCCCCTATTGCACGAAGGAGGTACATAAGCACAAAGGTTCGCAATCACGAAAGACAGAACAAATAAAAACTTTATTTTTGTACATAAATTGCATGCATTCCCTTAGCATTAGGCTTTAGACTTATAGACACACCTTTTTATTAGAACAAACTTGAGTGGATCATGTGGAGTACCACAGACGTGAGGGTGCTAATACCTTCCTCTTGCGTAACTGACTTCCTTACCCTTTTCTTTTGGTTGCGATACCATGTTCTTACCCTTCCTTAGATTTACTCAATGTTTCTTTTCCCTCTCCTGGGATAAATAACATTGATGACGACTCTTTTTTTCCATCTCCGTGTCCATTGATATTTCAAGATGCGGCAACTGGTGACTCAGCTGGGGAATCTCCCATAAGAAAGTCAGTCCTAGATTTTGTTTGTTTTCTTTTTTGTGGGTGTTTGTTTGTTTATTTCTTTGTTGCTATTACTTCATTATCTGGTTGCATTGCAATTTATCTTCATTGTTCCTATATGTTGGATATGTTGGACTGTTGTGTTTTTCTTGGCGGGCGGGTTGTTACTATGAGGTAAAAGGCCTAGTATCCAGGCAACGCATAGGACTATAGTGGAGTCATGATGCTTACTTGACGAAGGTCCCACCAGTGCGGTCATGTGTGCCACGCTCATCCGATGTTCAAATGGGGTACTATCGTTATACATTCTATTATTACGATGGCAATACTTACACGCGAACTCACGAATATGGGTTACCTTTTGACTTTACCCTGACCTAGACTTCACCCGTAAGTGGGGAGGGAATGATCTTACAGGTACTGTTGGAGACTATTAAGTTCTTTTTGTTTATGTTTCATACTTTTGATCCATTGACATACGAATATTCAACAGTTCAGTAGATATTCAAATTAATGGAACCGTGATCCCATGTCTTTGCATACATGACATTGTTTATAGCATTTTAGCAATGCATGCTCTTCCATTTACGAGGAGTTATATTTTTGAGCCTTGTGTTGAGCTTTTCCATATCTTACTTGTTTAAGATATTAATTAACACATGTAAATTCCTCAAAAGTGATTGAACATTGCATTACATTCACTCATGCACCTAAAGCATCTTCATGCATTCATAACAAGTACTCAAAGTTGGGTATTATTATCCAGGCTTGGTATTCTCCACTTGAACTTCAAATCTTGACTTCTCACTGTTACGTGTTCAAAGATGGAAGAACTTCGTGGGAAATTGGTCAAGATGAAGATTCAGATGGGGCTATTTATGGTAGACATGCAAGCCATGGACCATGGTCTGGAATTTTTGAAAGAGGAAAATTGTCGGTTGAAGACTCAGTTGAGACTGGTCATGGAAAGTTCAAAGGCAATGCCGGCCAAGGAAAGTGATCATATATCTGCAACTGCAACAAAAGTTATTATTCATCCCCATCCTGTGGGACCTCTTTCAAATCATGAAGTACTTTGTGGGTCTCTTCCACAACTTTGTGTTCCCAGATCTTCTCGTTAGACCTCAGTGCTTGTTCCCCAAATGAATCCAGAGGGCAAAGCTTATTAGTAGAAACAAAAGAAGCCTGAGAAGTATGTTGATATAATCTTAATTCCTTACATCAAATTAATTCCTTACATGTGGAAAGTTCAATTGATTAAGCTTTGTGCTTTGGTTACTCCTCCCACAAATATCTCTCCTAATTTTGATGTTAATGTTAGGTGTGTTTCTCGTTCTAGGGCACCTGGCTCTTCGGTTGAAGACGACTATCATCCAGAGACAAGGTCCAATATTGGACCAATTCAGAGACTATTGTGTTCACACCATATCAGAATGGGAATCTCTTGCCCAAATGAGCATCAAGACTGCTAAAAGTCCTCAGAAGCAACAAGTCCATACGGAGTTAAGTCTCCTCAACAATAGTAATCATTTGTTCTTTACTGCATTTTCATTTGTATTTTTGTTGTTTGTTTAAGCACTGTTTGCATTTATGAACTTGTTTATTTTTAAATTTTAATCTTAATACAATGAGTATGTTTGTCAACACCACAAATGAGTTTAATGCATTCCTTAAAAAAATTTCATTCTACCCTCCGAACCATTCATATACTTGACACTATCTCTAATATTTTCCAGGGAATCTCTTACAACTTTTATCCCCTCTTGCACAATGAGATTTAAAACACGCGTCGAACATCACACATGAAAGAACTCTCCATTTCATAACAACAAATTTTGTAAAACAGGTTGTGTTTTCTTATGAGCTTGTATTACATCATTGACTGAAGAATTATCTAATGTGAGGGAAAATATCTTCCTTTCTATTCCTAATAACTTACAAATTTAATAATCTTCTTTGAAAATTGTTGTAGTAATATTAGTCAATTCTTGCTTAAGATTTTCATTCTCTCTCTAATGAATACTCACTACATCTACCTTAGCGGTATTTTGAGTAATGGAAGCAAAGTCAGGGTTCAAGTACTTAATCCAATTCCTCATATATTCAAATTTAACAAAGTTATATGGTAAATCATGCGCAATAATGACCATAACACACATATCTCTAGACACTTTTTATCTATAGCAAGAGTCTTAAGTTTACCTTGTAAATCAATCATAACTTGACCAACATCATCGTATTTGGTTTTTCGACATTTATTCATATGGCGATTTAGTGTGGGGGTCCCATGATTCTTATTGTCTTCCCTAAACACCTTTCCACAACCATTTTACTTTGCTCTATTAACGCCATCAACATTATGGCCACTTTTAGTGAAAAATTTCCAACAATCAACCGTAGTCGTTTTGAACCTCTTAGTTTCAGGTGTTTCATCATCACATTTAACATTTTCATTATCATGCTCCAAATTTACACTAACATCTATATTTTGAAGCGGCTTAATAAAGAAAACATAACAATAACATGAAATAATATCATATAAAATACTACAAATTTAATCCAATATCTCCACTCCTTATATGGTCAATTGTGACAATTAACTTTAAATTGTGGTTTAGTTGTATTTAAAGTCTTGTATCAGTTCTCGTTAATCAAACTTGTCTTAACAAAAAAAGAAGAAAAAAAAGTGGTTGCAAATTTGTGGTACAACAAACACTTTGTTTTTTTAATTAATTTCTACACAAAAACCTTCATAAAGTAATAATAAAATATAGAGATTAAAGATAATGTATTGTTACGCAAAGTGTGACTTGACTGATAATATTTTGACTTCAGGTTTTCACTACCAAAGTTTGGAAATTTTACAATATCATTTTTGTTTTTAGAGTTTTTATGGTTGGTATATTAGATGAGTTTGGAAATTTCAAAATATGATTTTAGCTTCTAGAATTTTTTATGTTTGGTATTAGATGAGTTTGGAAATTTTAAAATATGATTTTAGTTTCTATGGCTTTTGATGTTTGGTATTAGATGAGTTTGGAAATTTCAAAATATGGTCTTAGTTTCTAGGGTTTTTGATGGTTGGTATTAGATGAGTTTGAAAATTTTGCAATGTGATTTTGGTTTTTAGGGTTTTTGAAGGTTGAAATTCGATAAGTTCTAGAGAGTTGTGTTTGTTTGTTGTTTTTTGATATATATTTTCAAGGATTATTTTGGGTTTCGTTGAAGGTTTCTGAAGGATATGGTTGGAGGCATGCATCAATGCTGAAAACACACACTCGCAGGACAAGGATGTATCCCCGCGATTCTAAAATGACACTATTTTGCCGGAAGAACTAATCCTATAAATCAATCTGAGACCTCCCGTGAGAGCTATCCTTCAATTTAGGTGTGTTTGCCAATTATGGAAAACCCTAATCTCCGATTCTGGTTTTGCAAAAAATCATCTTCAATGCTCAATGGATGAATCGAACATGACTCGTCTACGATTGGTCTCTTTTGTTTGTACTGAACAACTCTACAAAATCTTATCTTACCCTGTCAAGTCATTGTTTGAAAACCCCTAACCCCTGTTAAATCTGAGATTTTTAGCATTAGGAACAGGTATGTGATTGTAGGTTCATGCAATAGGTTGTTGTGTCTGTTTGATATCTCTTGAAATTGTGTCAGACTGTGCAACCCTTCTACTTGGTTGAAATCCAAAAGATCTCCAACTGTTGTTTAAAAAGGTGTTAATTTTTTGTGGTGGATCGGATTATGATTATCCCTTGATAAGTACCAAACTTGGATATCATCAACATATTTAATGCGAGAGTCTGATATCCCCGCAACAGTAAATTCTTCCAAGTTTTACTCAAATGACTTATGAATAAAGGAAGTTTAGTTTATCTTTTGCTTCTGGTGTTTCTCTGGGATATTACTCGAGCAACATAGAAATATGTGGTGAGTTGCTTTGGGGAATCCTCACTCTTGTTATCTCTTGTTATTTATTATGTTTGTTGTGATAGACTTTTTATTATGTTTGGGATTTAGAAAAGATACTATGTTGTTATACATGCAGAGGGAAAACAGTTGAGCAATGCTATGTTGCAACAATATAATTTTAAATTCAAAGTCATTCTGATATCTAAGTGATCGTACCTGACCAGAAGGTTCGTCACAACCCAAGTTGCAACGGCGGTTGAAGGAGGTGAGGGGTACCTGTAAGACACTTTGATGCCAAAGTGAGAATAGGCAAGAAAGAGAGCAAGCAAGCAAGGAAAAGAGAATGAATGTGTTACCTGACCCTCTCGAATGAGAGGGTATTTATAGACCCCCGGCACTAGGTCAAGGTCCAGTTAGTGGGTAGCTGATCCAAGCCCACTAACGGACTGCCAGGGCTTGCGTGTGCAAGGAGTCCAGCATGTGGCCTCCTCCCTGGTTTGCCGCTCTGGGATATGCGGGTTTCTTGACCCGGTATTTATGGAGGGCAGGTGACGGTTACGTTGCAGAAAACGCAGGGTGCTTGACCCGATTTTCTCGGAGGGCACGTGGAGGTTAAGTAACTGTTGTCCATGTGGCCCTAACATGCACAAGAAGGAAACCCTACCCGTTATGGGGCAGATGGGCCTTCGAATCTGCCTATTAGATTGGGCCTCAATAGCCATGGGCCAAGTGTTGGGGCAGTCCAGAACAATAAATTTTGTTTTAGACCCTCAATATTGGATTCTTGTGAAGTTCCTTTTGTGTTCGGTATAATTATATTATCAACATTTATGCTATGTGTCTACTTTTAGAAATTCTTCTATAAACAAGTTTTACTACCTCTATAGTCTATATCAGTACATATGTGCATCTTCCAATTAGCCGTTATACATTAATTTATAATGAATAATTCACCTGAATTAGTAAAAATTACGTTTAATAGTTTAATTGGTGATAGTTCTTGATAAACAGGAGAGAATGAGTTTCCTAGGCTATCACACACGTAAATTATAAATTTTTTTGGGTTATTTTGAATTGTGGTGTTCAATAAATTGGGGTGATGTTCACTACATCTTATGAAGTGATCACACGTCTTATGAAAAATAAAAACTTCCCTTTATAACGTCGGGAGATTGAAACTCTGACACAACTATTTTACAGCAGAATCACTTTGTTTGAGAGACACCTTCATTTTTGTCATTTTTTTTTAATAATTTCAATCTCTAGATATACCCTCACTGTCTTAGAATGAAACCTGGAAACACCAAATGGAAAACCAAATTTTACATAATCTTGCATATATGGATGTCTTAATGATCATAACACTAATATTGAAAAATCCTACCAAATTCTCCTTTCATTCTCATTCAATATATATGTTGAATATGTCATACAGTTCAGAAGGGTGTGTGTGACATATCTGAATTTCTTGAAATATGTTGAAAACACAACTTTAAATCAAGTGAAAGAGAAGATTATTTTTGTTTGGATCGATTAGATTAGAAACTTTGAAAATACTACATCTTATAGAGTTGAATCTAATCATGATACATTGAAGAGCTGGTTGAGAAATAGTAAAGAGGGTTTGTGTAATGGTTGAGAATCTGTGAGCTAAATGATTAAAAATTAACATAACGAAATACAAATATCATTTGGTTGCATCATTACTGTATTAGAAAATAGATTCAAAGATAAAAATATTAATTCACAATTGGTCGATCGGCAGTATAACTCGAGTGAGATTGAACTCTATTTATCGCAAAGCAATTTAAGTAGAGAAAACATGTCCAAATAGTTCTAAGTGTCGTTGTTTAATTCCAAGAAGATGAAACTTGATAAACTAATACACATGGGTGAGCTTTACACACATTGGAAAAGACTTCGGTTTGATGATTATTGTATGGTCAAGTAGAGAAAATCAACTATATTATTATCACATAGTAAAAGGTGACTAGAAAGAGATTTTTGAAAGTTGATTATAACATAAAACTACGTATCAAGAGGCATCTGCGGAACATCGTCCACCCAAAAACCACTGATATATCGAGTTGTTTCTCGAACTTTTGTAATCAAGATTGAGAACCCTTAATTCTCTTATTAATATACTTTTTTGCTTAAAAAAACACCGAATGACAAAGCTCCATCTTCGTCCAATTCTTGTGCATATTAGTGATTGACTTGAATAATGTCACCATTTTAATTTTCATTATTTCATGTTCATTTGTAAATGGGATTGAACATTTATGAACCAACAAATCACAATGGGCCATGAGCCACGAGCCACGTAATCAAGAAATCATGAAAATTCACTATTTGAATGGTGGTTTGATTAGCAAATGAAAGTCAGAAACCCAACATTGGAAGGAAGAGTTGTCCAATACTATATATAGGATTCATGTTTCTTGTTACAAGATTCACCAGTAAAAAAACGTGTATTCTCTAGTTGTCTATTGACATGGGCTATGATTTTTCTCTCCAGTTTTGAAATTTCCACGTTATGTCCTTTATGTTGTGATTGTATTCATCTTATTTCTCAATGTTTTGTTGGTGAGTTCGGGAGAGTCGGAGCACCAATGAGAATAATGCTTCAGAACCACAAGAGAGGGAGATGCCACATCTCAACCCAAAACCTTAAGTGTTGTTAGGTAAATGGATAAGACAAATACACAAAACATAGTTCATTATGCATACATAAACATAAAGAGAAATCACTCAAGTTCTTATTTTATGCTCTCCTTCTATAATTGTTGAATGATTTTAATGTGAGTTTCACACAAAATCATCACTTAGCATAACTAATTCTCGGATTCAGATCTCTAATTTCTTAGAATTTTATTCTCTTTTTCCTTGTCCTTTGGATAAAATAAAAGCGCGGTGGCGATTTCATTGTTATTTTTTCGCGTTGAGTCAATTCAATGACTTACACTCGCAGTTTTTGCCGCTATAAATATTCTTCGAGATAATAGGGACTCTCAAGTCATATATGCTTAATACCATCCAATAGTACTCAGAGAGCACTTCGCTTTTAGTAGCCCTAACACTTATAGTGAAACTCAATAATATAGGATGAAAGCAATAACTAATTCTTCATTAGCAAAAAATTTGATTAAATCATAAACAATCTGGTATCAAAGCAAAAACTAGAGACCTTTTACGCATCCAAATATGTCCCAAATTAAAATAAAAAGGGAAAAAAAATAAGTTGAAGTGTTAACAGCTAATAATTATGTTTTACTCAAAAGTTATAAATCATAATTTTAAATTTAAAACAATTCTAAAAACAAAATTAACTTTACTCCAACAAAATATATCAAAATCTATTTTATTTTTTAAAATTGATTATAAATGTTCCAAACATAAAGTTAAAATATGGATCCGTTTGTTTTGGTTTTTTCAAATGATTTTTATAATATAATATAATTGTGTAAGAATTTTTTTTTTAAATTTTTTTATAAAAATTTCAAACGTTAAATTTGATTTGAATAGTTATTCTAAAGATTTTATTTTAGACATTTCTTTATTTTACTGAAACTCTTTTTGAATATCAAAATTTCAAAAAATCAATTAATTTTAAAACTATTTTAAATAGTTTTTCATAAAATTGTGATTTAGACTTTGTGTCGATAATATATATTTATATTATAAGAGGTAAAAATTAGTCTTTCAATTTTAAAAAAAAAAACTTTTAATATTTAAAAATAATTTTATAAAATATATATTTTTAAATTTAAAAAATAATTTAACGTCTGAATCAAACAACCTCATGTAGCCTACAAAATCACAATATACATACATAAAGAGAGATCGTTCAAGTTCTTATATTACACTCTCCTTCTATAATTATTGAATGATTTTAATGTGAGTTTCACACAAAATCATCTGTATATATAGAACACACACATATAATTTTCTTTTTGAGGAAATGATGTATTAGAATACAGATCAACCAGGTTTAACTAAATTTCCATCAAGATCTCTCACAATATTAATGATAAACTGCTGGTATTTCTTTGGAGGTGGGGTATCATCATTTATGTTCTCATATTCTATTCTCAACTTTAGAATTTGATTCTCAATTTTCACAATGGCCTTGTAGCTTTTGTACAACTCCAACACATTCCCTCCCACAGCAACATATTTTATAGTTTTGTTCACTTCATCCACTTCAATCCTTTCCTTGAATATCTCCTCCTTTCCTTCTACATTAATATTCAACACAAAAATATTTGATGAAAAATGTAAATCAAATAACATATAGTGATAGTAATAAATATAATAATAATTTGCAAACCTATGGTAAATTTCCAAATCTTGATAGAGCCAGGAGTGTTCCAATCGCCTTTGTGAATCTCAACACCATGCATTTTTTCACTCTGTGCTTTATTTGGAATGTGTTGGCTTTGGCTCTTGAGGAAGTTATAGAACTTTTGAGGACAAGATTTGAGTTGCACCTTTGTTTCAAGCACACAAACTTGAGCCATGATTTTAGATAAACACAAATTTACTAAAAGATACCCTCTGAAAAATTCAAGCTCTCAAGTTATGGAATTATAGAGTTTGATATTACGAAATATATAGTGAGCCAATCAACAGAACTCTTCCAAAAGGGAATACAATGCTGCATTTAATTTAGTTCATTGTCTAGTTGTTCAAAGAATTTGTGCATCTATCAAAAAGAAGAAAAAATAGAATATGTACTTGAGAATTTTACTAGTTCCACTTCCACCACTTGAAGAAGAATTTTCCATTTCAGGGCTCGAATATGAGAAGAAGAAAAAAGGTAATAGTGATCTTAAATTCTCAAAACAAAAATGGCAGGCAAACGTGGGTGAAACGCAAAGAGGTACATCCGGTATAAGAAATGATGTTTCAGCAATATTGATGTTATAATAAAGTGTTTTTTTTAGTGTTTTTTTTCCTCAAATGCGGGTAAAGTGTTGACAAGATAAAATAAAAGAAAAACTGAGATAAAATATAAATGGTATGCATTTTGATATTCAAACTAATAGTATATCTGTTCATCTGCATGAGCTCAAACGTGTTCGTTTCTATTTATTCAACACCTCCCATACCTAGCAATCATGAAAGATCAACAACACAACAACAATGGGGGCAATAATACCAAAAATGTTATACTTTGATTTTCAGCTAATAAAGCATGCAAAAATTAAAAGACATTTGTTGGTAGAAGACACCAATGAAGTGTTTTTAAGAGCATTAAAGACGAAGTGTTGACAAGACATCAATCAAGATGTCAACGAAAGAAAACATGATTTGGAAGAATCTAAGAAACAAATTCACAAGATTAGGATCAACTGAAAACATGTCTAGAATCTCAAAAATGACAGTCGACGGGATCTTCACTGCAATAAATATATCAGTCGATTGAACCACAAAAGGTTAAAGACTTAGTATTTTTACAATTTCAAAATTATTTGTAAGCAACGTCAACAACAGCACGTTGAACACTTATTATCAAAAGTTCGTGGAGAAGTTTGAAGCAGTTATCTCAACATGGATAGTAAATAGAAAGAATCGTGGGTGACATGTAGGCACACTAATAAGAACCTATTAGAAATTGATATTTTTGTAACACATCAATTACTTTATTTTACTTATGTGTTAGTTTACTTGTTGTGTCATTTTATTTTTTATTGTCACTATAATGATTATATTCTTACTTGTAAAGGTACGTAATAGCTAATGATGCATACTATTTAGAATAGTGTTGTTTTACATTTTATTTCCACTCTAACAACTAAGTTTATTGCTTGACTCTATATATTATGTAATACTAGTAAGAAACTCGTGTTGTCGCACGGGTCCGGTCTAAATTTTATATTACGTGTAAAGTTCATTTATATATATATATATATATATATATATATATATATATATATATATATATATATATATATATATCAAAGATAAAGATAAGTTAATGTAATTCAACAAAAAAAATTCAATCTATTTTGAACCAAATAATATTTTGAATCAAAATACACATTACATGTTTTTCACTACCAACTTTTAAACGTATTTATAAAAAATCGTACAACAATTTTTATAACTTCAATTATATATAACAACAACAAAAGAAATAGTTAAAAGATGGGCGTTAAAATGAACAGTCTGGTATCTATTCACATCAACCCGTGAATCTAGATGAGTTAACAAAACTAAAGAATAAAATTATTTTTCCAATTCAAATAATATTACTTTTTAGATATTAGTCAATTTTTCTAAACCTAAAATTTATGACAGCTTCCCGTCAAATATCAGTTTTAAATCCTTCTTTTTTATATATCTTATTTATAATTTTTACAAACTATCCAGTTGGCTATAATGTTTCTCATTTATAAGTACTCTAACAACAACCTTGATTAGAGAAATGATTTCCAAAATTTCAACAGAATTTGTGTCATAACACATATACAACTAAATCAAGAGAAACTTGAAACTTGATATAGTAAAAGATCTAATAGAAATGTTTGCGGATATGATATGATTTTCAATTTAAAAAAAATAAAATATCAATAGCATTCAAAATCATATAGTTTTTTCTTAAACTACTTTCAGAATAGTATTTAAAATTATACCAATATTATACAATTTATTTTTATTATTTACATTAAATTGAATTTTAATGGAATTACTAATATTTTGAAAATAATTTAATTAAATTAATTGAATATAATGGATGGAATGATTAGTTAAATAGATATTTAATAAAAATATGTGATTTTTATTAATATTTTATAAAAATAATGATTTTATTTATTTATTAGTAGCAAAATATTATTTAACCTATAATAAAGTGTAACTTATTTCATTTATAAAAATGATTGTATGAATAAATTTATACCTTTTATGTATTGTGATTATTGCCTGTTTATTTGACAATAATATTATAATTTATTTTCTATTATTTATAAATATAGAAATGAAATTTTATTTTTTATTATAATAATATAAGTGATTTTTTTAATTTGTTCTAACTATATTATATGGAGAGAAAAAAAGACAAACTTAAACTTTTTATTTTTCATTACATTATAAAATTTTATAGATATAAATAAAATTTTGTTTTTTATTATATTATAAAGATAGAAATAAATTTTTATTTTTCTTTAAAATAAAATATTATAATAATCATAAGTGAATTTAGTAATTAATTTAAAAACATATGAATAAGATTTATTTGTAGATATCAATAGGGAAATGAGAATTCATGTTGATGATGAAGAGGATGAAAAAACTGCAAGGAAAATGGCGATTGTAGGACTTTGGTGCATTCAATGGCTTGCAATGGATCGACCAACAATGCAAAAGGTGATTCAAATGTTGGAAGGAGACGAAGACAAAACTCCAATACCTCCCAATCCTTTTGCTTCTCAATCTAGACGACCTGGAAGGAATGGTGCAATTGCAATTACCAGGCAGCTTACACAAGATTTAGATGTAATTGAAGAGTTAGAATGAGCTGCAATTGTGAAATGTGTTACTTTATCTTTACTTTCTTTTGTTCTATTTATCTCATCAAATTGACATTAGTATAAAAAAAACAGCACTGCATTAGGCAAATGCTAAGGTGGATGAGGTTCTCATGTAGTTTACCAGAATAATTCTGCTTTACTATGTATATCTAGGGTAGTTCTTGGATTATATAAGCTACATATGTATATCTAGGGTAGTTCTTGGATTATATAAGCTACAGCGGATTGCAGTTGCCTGGTTGGTATCACCACAACTAAAGAGAGATTTGATTTATATTATGCAACAATCACAACCGAACTCAAAAACACTTAGAAAACATCTGTTTGGATCTTTTGCAACTGCTAGTCATTCATGGTAAAGTAATTACATTCACTGGTATCATCACTAAAACAATGGACTACCAATGTAAAAGAATAACAAATGTACTCCGATACAGACTTACAACTAACAATGGGCCCCCTCAATACATGGGAAAACAAAAAAGAAAATACAAAGCCACAATGTCCAAGTTGAATTTGCTAATGTACACAAAACAATCTGTTGCTACAGCCTTAAACCCGCCTTGAACAATCTCCAGGTAATTTACATGCAGGGTATGATGGAATGTTAGTTCTTTTCATAGCTTGTCAGATACATCAGTTACTAATTCAATCTTCAATATATTAAACAAAGCTCAGTCAACATTCGTGCAATTGCACAATTTTTACTCTGTTCTCAACTTGCGTCATGTGAAAAAAAGATGCCACTTCCTTGAAACCCAGTCACAAATAATCAGGACTACAAAAACCTCTTAACAAAATCTTGTTAACCTCCAAATCCTAGGTGCCCCTCTCATATCATATGGAAAGGGGGGAAAATGAAATAGTCCCGTCAGTAAAATGCAGCAACACCCATAAAATATTGTGAATATATCAAGTTGCTGATGAAGATTTAGAATCAACGGTTCTATTTGCGTGGCACATGCAATCTGGGCATGGAAAGCTATATATGGAGTCACTAGGCCTTTTGAGCTCAATTCCTTTGGAGTCACTGTGTGACCTCATGCTTAGCAACTGACGCTTGAGACTTCTCCATCTATAAAGTAGACAAATTAGAGTCAGATTCTTTCTACAAATAATAAGATAAATGTTACCTGCATAATGCTCAAACAACAAGGATCATCTTTTTATAACGAAGAGTACTACAAATTGCATTCTTTTTATACAAGAGATTTTCAAGTAAATTCCATTCCACACAATCAATGTTTATAATAATAATATTATCTTCTACCCAAGAAAACAATTGCCTGGGTATTTGCCTTCTCTAATTGTATTCATGTCTCAAAGATCATAGCAAAACTGAACTGAAAGAAATATGTACTAAAGCACAGACGATACATACCCGATATTGGTACTGTCAAAGAGTAATGCCAACTTCCGCTTATCAGGCTTGATTGTCTTAGAGTGTCCACCATACAAGTATCTCCGGTGGCCCAGTAGAAAATGAGGGAAGTTACCGCCCTGTGTTGTGACAAACACCTCGCTATGAAGACAAACTGTGTAGTCTATAGCAGCCATCCTGGAAGAATAATTCTAGAAAAAACTCAAGTCAAAATTACTGTACGTAATCTTTCAAGAGAATAATAAAGTGGGATAGAATACTAATTTATACCTTAAATGGGGCAAGTTCCTCCTCAGATGCTAAAGTCTCCTTAGTATGCAAATTAGGAAACATTTCCCGTAGAGGGGCCATCGTTATCTCGGCATTATATATTTTTCCAGATGCCAAATAGATGGAAGTGTTCTTTGTAAAACCCATTCCCCTAAGCATAAGGCCAACCTGAAGACATATAGAAAAATATTGACCATTATATAAACAAAGAAACTAGTATAAAGTTATAATGTTTTGCGTTTAAAAAATGAGCGGCAGACAAAAAGTCTTGAAGCTCTTAGAATTTGGGTTGAACCCATAAAACCGCTCTTAGAATTTGGGTTGAACCCATAAAACCAACTTGTAAGGTGAGAGGTGTCCTCCAAATCTCCAATTATAAACATTTTTTAAGCCATGTCACATCTAAGTCTTATTGTCAATGGATCTATGATAAACCTAACTCAACTCCATAAAATCAACTTGTACAGTGCGAGATACCTCCCAGCCATAAACATTTTTTCAAATTATATAACACCCATTGGGACTCTCAACAAAAGCAGCACTTTCCAGGAAATTTTATTAGTCTGCGTAGAATATCTGAAAAATATCTCACTACATCAATATTCTTTCATAAAATATGTCAAGAGTACAAAGGTTATCTCTTGAATTAGTTTCCATAATTCTTAATCCCATGGTTTATTTCATTATTTTATTGGGATCAAGAATATAGTATTAGCATAAACAATTAAGGAATGGTGGTTTTGGGTTGTATATAGTATCCATCAATCATTCGCATCATATTCAATTTTATTAGTCAGAGTATTCCTTTTCCTCCTTCCACACCCAATAAAACAAAAACTAAACCAATAACCTCAACACACTTCATACCGACCAAGATAACTGAAGATTTGAGAAGATAATACCTCTAATGGAGTGAGGGGACACTTCCCATTGATCCTGATTGCTCCAGGACGTATAACTCGTCCAGGTTTTGTAAATTTCCCTTTCCAACCTCTTTCTCTTGCTGCAACCATGTCATCTTTCTCCTGTCTCCCACCATCAAAAACACAACAAGAGAAAGCAACCATGTCCTGCACATGAGAAGCAAGTAGAAAGAGATGTAGCAAAGATCAATATGTAATGCCAGCTTACATACTTCAGAACAACATTCATATCAGATCAAACCAACCTCTTCAAAACGAAGATGTATGGAGACATATTTACCGCCATTCACTACGCTTTGCTTCCTCATTCTTGCAACCAAAGATTCACTCAGGGACAATATGGGACTTGAAAATCGTAAAGCCTCATAATTTGCTAAGCATCTGAGACGCTGGACAGCTGGAGGAGCATCAAATGACAATCTATTTGCAAAAGGTGAAATCCGTATAACCCTGTGTGATTGAATAGGGAAATTTGTAAACAGCAAACATAATAGTTTTACTCTGGCCAAATTAAACCCATTAAGAGATCACTAAACATTATAACATAAAAATTCATCTGAAAAATGTGAGCTGAAAAGCTAAAAGGTAATGCTCTTTTTCTGATCTTACCAAACAGACTCACAATCTGAATTTCACATGCATTGACAAGACATGAATTGTACAATAACTAACTGATAAAATGGTCATCAAATGATATTACATCATTAACAAAGGCCCTTGTGTATTTTACTTCCAGATATTTTTGTGCACCGTAAAATAAACAAAGCCAATCATGTTCAGTAAAATTTTAAATTAGAATAAAATAGTTGTATTATATCTCCTGCACGATAAAAAAGCAACAATAAGTGTTGAATTGATAAATATAAGTTGAACACTAATCCCTCTATTACATAGCTCTTGAGGTTCAAGGTTGAGGCACAGAATAAAAAGGCATTTAAACTAAGGGTCTGTTTGGGAGTTGGTTTTTGGAGGGCTTTGGAGGGGAAGGTTTTGAAGGGGTGCGTATATATCTTGAAATTTTTAGATAGTTTTAAAAAGTAAAAAAATATATATTGCATTAGCTTTTAGCATATAAAATCATATTGTTTTTTAAACTTTTTAAAAATACCGAACACATTTCAAGACATAGATGCACCCCTCCTAAGCATTCCCCTCCAAAACCCTCCAAAAACCAACTCCCAAACAGATCCTAAAAGTTTCTGCTACTTTATCTTCTAATGTGTCACTAATATCATTACAGTTTCTGAATTCCCTCTCCAAATAAGGATAAAGTTTTAAAAAAAATTATTAAATAGACATTGGAATTTTAAAACATCAATAATTTTGAACTTAAAAAAATTAGAACGTAATAAAACATATAACTTCATCAGACACCAGACTCTTGGTCAAAATTGTATAACCATTAGAGATCAATGACAATAAGCAATAGCTTAATAAAAGAAGATTGTAACTCACCGTTCTTCAAGTAACTTTGGGAGTACCACGTCTCTGTAATACTGAATGGATGACCATGCCTTGATCCTGAAATTGAAAACATTTGTCATGTTGCTGCCAAATCTTTCCATCATGTGCTCGGGAATCTTTTCAACCACCCGTACATCATTTTTCAAGATATCGCCAAAATATTCTTCATCATAAATGTCGCTGAACTTGCTGAAATATTGAAACATTATGAAAAAATTTAGTCTTTAACACCTTGACCATTATTGAAACATCTCCCAATAAACTTGTCAGTCAGTACAACAGCGTATAAGAACCATAAAACTTATTAGTGCAGAGCACCCAATACCAGAAATGCAATAGTGGATCATGGAGTGACTGCAATGCCAACATAAATTACTAGGCTTCTCTTTTACTGAAAAATCAAATTAAAAGATAGAAAAATGAACATACCTAGGATCCTTCCATATGCTATGAAAATGGAAATTTGGGATCACAAGAGTAGCATTAAGATAGCCAGCCACAGCAACAGCATTGCATATCTATAAGCACCACATTCATTAAATGAAAATGTTGAAAGTAATGCTAAATTTAGCTAACATATAACAAATAAAAAGACCGGACATATAAAAAACACTAACCGATGTCCTTTGCTGATTTAAGCCACCATTAGCCTCTACATAAATGTATCCATTTGATTCAGGAAGGCCTGTGGGATTCATAAGAAATTTACATTGTTTAAAAGGAATACAGGAAATTGACAGAAGTTCAAACATAATCCCCACATATAACAGTAAGCAATATACTGCAATAAGGTATTGCAAGAACAATCCACTTCATAAGTTAACAAGGTATTCATTACTTTCATTTCATCAAATGTGATTTTGGCTTTCCGTAGGCTCTATTGTCTGCTTTCATTGTATTTGAAATTCAATTATTTATAGGGATTTCATA
The DNA here is from genome assembly GCA_021764765.1 of Vicia sativa. NCBI lineage: Eukaryota > Viridiplantae > Streptophyta > Magnoliopsida > Fabales > Fabaceae > Vicia > Vicia sativa. The sequence goes on along the minus strand of CM038795.1, from coordinate 230,455,477 downwards.
ACATCAATGACATGGAATACTTTGTATGTAAAGTTACTTTGGATACTCTCGACTTTGTTCATTTACCCTCAAGTCAATATGAAAGATTTTGCTCTCTATGAAACTCCTAGGGTCATTTCGTGCAACTTTTTCTTACCAGTTACCAGATCTATACTCCTTCACTGAAAAGAGAAATGTTCCACCTTGATATATCCCTTTGAACATCAAGACCACCTGTAAGGTTAACTCTTTTATTTGGACAGTTGCACTTGATAGAATTAATACCAATTTCACCTGACATGACATGTGGTATTTTGGCGCAAGCTCAAAATTAGTTCTCGTCTTTTCTTGCATTGATCTGCCACAAGTTTATTTAATTTTGTTTACCATTTAGGGAGAACATTAGGTGGAGTGTGACCTTAGTTATTGGGCCTTATGTTTATGATTAGTTTTGAAGATCTACGAAGAAGTAAAGCAAACAAATAATTGTGGCAGTGCACAACATATGTATATAGAGTGTGTTTTTGTATTTCTGCATCTAATTCTAAGGCATTTACAAATTAGGGATTGTACAATATTTGTTCCATATTGTTTAATTTATAAGGCATTTACAATATTTGTCAAAAAAAAGCATTTACAATTAATGTGATTGCTAATTCTAGTCCTAATTAATCACTGATCTGGGATTGTACAGCTAATGCCAATATGTGACTAATAACAAAAAGCATGTGACTAATTCTAATAATTTGGGGTATGCTAAGGCATTCGGCTTCCACACAGGGCATTTTATGGAGTGTCCCGTAGAAAGAGTTTAGGGATTCAGTTGGCTGCTTTGCTATATTGATGTTTTGTTCCATGTAGTTAGCTTTTTCTTCTGCTTTATTTTAAGGATAATTTCTTTTGACCCTTTCTCTTTGAAAATAAACCACACAATCACATCATATACAAACAAAAATCTAATATAATTCCCCTGAATAAGAGTATTAAGTTTATAATTTTTTAGGTTTTGTTCATAAATCTACTTGGAATGGAGACTAGGTAGACTTCCTTAATTCGAGTTACACGGGGTGATTGTGAAAGATGACAAAAATTTACTCAAAAGATAAATTTGGTATTGTTTTGAACTATGAATAGCCAACAGTAAGCTGGATGAATGTGTAAAAAAAAAATTACAGTAACACTAAGATGTACTTATTCATTTGATAATACTCTTACAGGACAAGTATAAAACTAAGTTGGTGATATCAAACAACTAAAATAAGCATAATGGGAAAAAAGAGAGAATTTTGATAATACTGTGTATCAACATTAATCAAATTATACCTTCTGAAGATCTGTGCACGCATGGTTTCCATTCACCACCTCTATATGGACTCTTCCATATTGTTGATATCTGAAAGGAATTTAATTGCTTTGGTCACTAGAAATATCCAAGTTACAAAAAAAAACAAATTGGAAGTAAAAGGTATGAATAAATTGTTGATATCTGACAGAAGTATTGTTAAATTGAAGTAAAAAAAGGCACATGGAAAATTCGTATGTAGCAACTGATGATAAACATCAAGAATCATGGTACGAATGAATGATCCCTAACATAAGCTAAGTAAAATACAGCCCGTAATTTTAGGCTCCAGTCCAGAACTTTTGAATTATACAACCAGAAACACTGCAATTATATTTGTATTGGGTCTATTAGTTGACAGAGTTGGAGAATAATGCAGGATTAACAGTGACAAAGATAGTAAGAGAGGTAGGCTATGTTGTGCATCAATAACAGGAAAAGTTGAGAGGAAGACTAGCCAGTCTTTTGGGAGAGACTTGGAACCCTACAAAAAAGAGCTGCAAACTCACGAAGATCTGAAGTGTTTATGATTTATAATATGGGAAACTTACTATTTTCAATAAAGTATGAAAGTTACCAAGCTTTTCCCCCATTTTTCTTTATTTATGTACATTTTATATGCACAAACGCATATATGAATTATATCAAATTCACAGAATCTTATGATTCATGTTACAAAGGCCCGATGTACAATTTTAATTCCCATTTCCGGCATTGAGTAAAATTTTGGTTTTGTATATCTTGCTCATGATTCATGACAGATTCTAACAGTCCCCGTCTATCACTAAATGACTGAAGCTTGCTAACAGCACTGACATTTTACAACATCAAGTGCCAGATGTCAGTAACTATATGTAACTCACAGGATTGAAGTATACAGCCGTGAGCCATTAACAGCTGTCAAGAACTTCAATGCCTCTGCCAGTGGTTTGCATTCAAGTGGCACCCAACTTCCTTACTAATCACCTAATCTTACATTTGATGTTTCAATAAGTCTCAAACTCTCATCGTATTCGTATGATACTTAGCCTGACCTTTACTATTAAGAGTTAGGACCTCCTTTGTAATCATAAAAATTTAAATAATGAGCTCTATGCATCAATGTGGCCAAAATCTTTACCACCAGCTACATCTCCATATAACAGGTCAATCAATACACAAGCAAATGTTTCTCAAACAACAAACCTCCATTATCACGCCATCAGAACTCGATCAAAAACCAGAGAATGACAAAAAATAAATAAATAACACGGCATAAACAACTACTAGTTGACATGTAAAACAGAAAGGCAAGTAAAGCCACATATAAGTTGTACATCGGATCATAGCAGTATTGCTAAATAGCAGCTACAGCATAGCGTAATTTAAACAAATCGATATTCGTATAAAACTTTGTCAAACAGTTACAGAATTGTTAAGGCTGTGTAACAAACAGCTATTTTGAACCAATCACAGTTCACAACAAATTCAGTATAGCTCAACCATAAAATTCAAGACTAGAACAATTGCATTAAGCATATATACATTGAGATCCCAATCACAAGATCCTCAATATTCAAATTTCACAAGAAATCAAATAACATAACATCCAATGAACCAACAATCTATTCATCTATCCTATATTCTATCCATCCTAACAATACATCACAAATTTCACATTTCTACTTTTCGTGATTTATCCCCAATTAGTGCCTAAAACACGAGATCTTCATTCTTCACCATGTAAATAAAAATAACCAACAAACGAAATCCAGAAAAATAAAATCGAAAAGAAATAAAAAACGAACCGCATCGGCGGAAGAGTTATCCGCATCCATTTCGTGTCGAAGCTTAGCATAGAGTTGCGGACTACGGTAGAGAGAACCCGGAGCAGGACGGTGCTTAATGATCGGAACAACATCGAACGAGAACGTGCCGAAGTAGAGAAGCATCCCGGAGATATATATAAGCGGCGCGAAGAGGAAAATGCCTTGACGACGGAGGAGAACCGAGAGGAAAATCCAGGCGAGGCGTTGAGCGTATGTTCGCGGAGCAGGTTGGGACGGGGAGAAGCGGCCGGTTTTGGAGCGGGCGTGACGGAGACGAGGTGAACGAAGAGGAGAGGCGGGAGGAGAGGGCGAGGTGTGGCCACTGGACGGTAGCCGGTTGTAAGGGTGCATTGGATGATTGAATGTGAGGGTGTCACATGATAGTTACGGTGTGTGTGCGGCGCGCGCTCTCTCTCTCCCCCTCTCTGACCCTTTTTTTCAAGGAAAAAAAGGAGAGAGCGAGAGAGGCACGGAAGGAACCAGAAGGAATAACAGGTTGCGTTTATTTTTTTTATTATGATAGCAGGGAACGTTTTTAGAGAGAGAGAGAGAAGGCGTGCTGGAGAACAAAGAGAGAGACAGGGAGAGCGCACGTGCTGAGGGAGTGGGTGTAATTTTTCTTTATTCTAACACGAAATGGGGTTTGATTGACGATGGACAATCGTTTTTTTTTTTTTTTCTACTGGTTTACTTTTATATATATTTATTATTATATTATTTTTTATTAAATTTATTTTTTTCTCTACTGGTTTAATTTTATATATATTTCTTATATTATTTTTTATTAAAATTTACTATCACACTTGTTAAAGATATTATAATTAAAAAAATTATATTAAAATTTTAAAATATTAAATGCACGTGGTTTAAAAACAATTTTTACAAATAGTATATTAATTCATACCTTTGGGGCATATTAGCTTTTTTCTTAAAGTTTAAGTCATAGATGTTGCTAACAAAATTGCGCCCCACAACTACGATCGAGAGGGGGCTAGATCCACATGTCAGAATTATTTCTCCGAATTGGATTATACTGTGAAACAATTTGATCAAACCACCCAACAAATCAATTTGATCCACCGTCTCACGCTACTAATTTGCAAGAATCTCGTTCTTCAAAGAGTTCACTCGGCCGAATCCAGAATTATGAATTGTTGTCACCCAAGATTACTAATGAATTCACCCGTCTCGCGCTACTATGCTTGCAAGAACCATCCATTCTGCAAGGTATTCACTCTGTCAAATTCAATATTTGCATAATCTTGTCAAAAACCCTCAAATCACCACTTGATCTTAAGGTAAGAATTCTCACAGTTTTTCCGATGAAACCCCCTTATTCTCAACTCAATCTTAGGTAACAGCCAACCTAAATTGAACTTTATCAATCGGGTCTAGATGACACCCAAACTATGAACAATTATGTGTACTTAGTTTGTGTGTATGCATAAGGTCAAAATTGAAGATGAAGAGCAATCAAGTAAGTGTTTATAGTTTCATCAAATTGAAAAAGATGCATGTATGAAGTATATATAGGTGTGAGACTTGAAGACAAAAAGGAAACCTGGAAACTTGGCAAGAAAACTAAATTTTAAGTTTGGCTTCAGTATGTGTCGACACATGTAAGTTGTGTGTCGACACATGATGGTAATTGATGCATGTGTCGATCTGTAGCATGTCATGAGTTGACTCACTTAATAACACATGTGGACCTATATAGGTTGTTGAGTCAACACACAGAAACAAAGAGTCTTGGCTTTAAAACGATAGCACACGTGTCGATACAAAAGGAAGGATGAGCCGACACATATAAATAGAAGTTAGATGCTTTAAAACAACAGTACATGTGCCTACACAAAGCACGAATATGTGTCGACACATGCAGTAGATTTTTGTGCAAAACATGATTTTTTATGCATGTTACCAAATGACAACCATTTCAAACTTGTTCTTAATGCTTTCTAAAATTCCTAATGACAGGGTGCACATAAATACTCAGAGATATCGTTTAATGTACAGAAAAATTAAATCAATCCTAATTTTGACATCATGCAAAACATCTAAAAGACTAATACATTCACATAGATATGGTTCCTGAAAAGAATAGGACTCAGGATGTTGTAGTTATAGCTAATGCAGGGACTTGTTAAACGACACCACGCCCCACTGATGCACATCCAACCCATTCCAATTATATGAAAAGCATACCTCAAGCTAGAGTTCATATAATCAAAATTGGTGGTATATGTGGGCGGCTTCTAGATTTATGATAGTGTTTGTCAATATATGCATTGTTGTTGGAACATGTTCATGTTTTAATATGTTGAATTTAAAAATTTCTCAAGTCCCACATTGTTAAAATTCAAAACTACACCAAAATCTCCTTTTTGAGTTTTTTCTTTCTCATTCTCATAACTTTGCGTCTGAATTGTCGAACCGCCAATTTCTTCCCATTTCTTTCCACTCGTTGAATTTTTCGATTACTTTCTTGAATTCTCTTTTGAGAATAATTTTGATTTCTCCTCGTTTAAGTTGAAAAATTATCTAGTATAATTTTTGGAATTATCTTTAGAGAATTAATTGAAATTTCTCCTTATTTGAGAAATTCTTTTGAGTGGTAAAATGATCATTATTGGATTCTTTGTAAAGAATTATTGAAATTTCTCTTTGTTTGAGAAATTATTATGACGGATGGTTATCCTAGATACTACGGTAGTATTTATACCATATTCGAATGGGCTTAGTACCAATAGAGGGTGTATTTCTAGACCGATTATCTACCGTGCAAGTAGTAATCATACAATATAAAACTTGACTGTTTTATCTTGGAGGTGGCACGATAGTTCGACTGTTTTGTATAATTTTAAACATTACTGTGAAATATCTTAAAGAGAGTGGCCTAGTCCGCGACTCTACCTAGCAAATTTTTCAAAATTGTGAAACGACAATTATTGATGTCAGGGTTGATGAATACCAATTTTGGGTCAATCAAGGGCACATGGAAGCACTTAAATAACCCCGTGAACAATCCATGAAAGGCAAGTGGTTGAATTCTTGAGGGAAGGACGTGCCAAATTTCATCAGATGTGAGTCTAGCAAGTCAACCACTAAGTCTTTCCTTAAGAAGAGGTTTGGAATATATTGCATGCATTGGTTTGATAACACTTTCCCTACCTATAGATATCACGAGCATTAAGAAGAGGTTTGGAATATTGCATGCATAGGTTTGATAACACTTTCCCTACCTATAGATATCTCGAGCAATCTTTTCATGAATCTCCTTGCAAAATCATCCAGCTCGTCATCTAGCTTCTTAAGGGGTTTTTCTAAGTAAGTGTGTGTTTGGAACACATAAAATCACAGTGCAATTGGGAATCCACCGTGGAAATAGAAAAACTACTAGTTCAAGATTCACTTAGATGTGCTTCTTTTTGTCGTGAAAAAGTCTTTTCCAAACACACTAAGTATTAACTGTTTTCTTATCATATTTCAGTTTCACGCCTCTAACTCTGGAGTTTTATTTTTCTTTTGTGTTGATATGACGTTGACATCGAATTCTCTTATCAGGTCAATGTTGTCTAAGGTTCAGGTTGTGCTAAGATTTCCTAGTTTATGTCATCTATCAATGCACAAATGATATCATACTTGTCGTGTGAGTTCAATGTCATCCTTTCAGTGATAAATTTGCGATACTTAATGTTGGAAATTTCTCTTAGTGAAAGTTGCTGGAGTGTAATTCTTGGACCTAAAGATCTCATTCCTACTTCAATATGAGATCTCTTTTTTCTTAGAGCTTCTTTGTGAGTTGTCTGCTTAGATACCTTTTGAAATGAAAATCGAATAAAATTAAATTCATGACATTTTCAACACTACAAATTTTTCATTCTTTTTCTAATATTTCGGTTCACCTATGTCCGGTATAGATACAATAATGGGTGTCAAGATACCATTTCTGATTAAAAAATTATTATCAATCGATGTATTTATTTTGTCAAAAATTGTTCACTTATAAATTAGTCAAGTATATACACCACCAAAAATAAAATGCATCATACCTTGCTACCATTGCAAAACTCTAGGGAGTGTTGGAGAACTTGAAGCTAGCATTTAGTAAGGGCTTCAAGAAAGTAAAACTTCAAATTGATAATAAGGATATCTGCTTTGCTCTTATTAATACTGGAACTATCATAGGAACAGGGAGAAGTCTATTCCAAAGAATAAAGAGCATGCTTGATTGGGAATGAGAAGTTCATATCGACCACGTCTACTGAGAAGCCAACTTTTGCGGAGACGCGTTGACCAATTTAAGCTTACAACATGATGGTGGCATTTGATTCTATGCAGATTATCCTTTGGAGCTGTCTGCTCTTATAGCTTTTGATGTATCAGAGGGTTTCACTCGTTTAATTTCTTCTTAGTTTGTTCTTGTTCCTGGGCTTGTGCCCTCTCTTTTATCAACAAAAAAAAATTGCATCATACCACATACTTACACACTTACCAAAATCAAATTCTCCTGTTCGATCCTCCACAACTGTGATCAGGAGGAGGCTGGACCCACTTGATGCTAGAACTGTTCCCCCGAACCGGACTATACCGGTGGTGATATAAACCATAAAAAAATCAAATTCTCTTGAAAAGAAAGAACTGAAATATCCATAGAAACAAACAATATACATTAAGAAAAAAATTAAAATGCATAATTGAACAACAATAATAACAACCATTTTTATCTAACAAATCCCTGCCTCTAATAAATTTTACTAATAATGAACATTCAAGTTTCCAACAACTTAATAAGGTAAAGTAAATTGGGCAAACTAATCTGAATAGAACCCAGCTACAATACAATATAAACATGATCCATAAGGATAACAAACTACTTTATAATATTAACCATTGCTGATTACAATGTAAAACCGGCGAATTATGTTGATGATGCTATTCATACTCTGCACAGAATGGATGCTTTTCCATATTTTGATTAGAGTATGCAAATCTACTCAAGAAGCTTATTGCAGGTGCCTACACCAACAGCAGCAGCAAGATGCCATCCAGCATGAAGGTATGGAGTTTTAGGGAATAAATCATCGGTTATAAACAGTATACCACCCACTAATGATGACATTTTGTGTATTGTGTGAGCCATTCTCAAGTCGGGATCCTTCAAAGCCCTTTTAGCAAATGCTACCTGAATAAACAACATTTAGAACAAGAATAGCATAATTATACAATGTTTAATATAACTGTATGCTTATGCATATTTGTTGTTGTGTTCTTGTTTCTCCAAAAATTACTCTCTCACTGGAGCAGCATGATTATTATCTATTAAAGCAAAGAACACTAAATTGCCATTGTAAATATTTGAGTTTTGAAAGCGATTTACCTCCATCATCCCAGTATGAATAACTGAAACCATTAATGGATTAACTGGAAGAAAGGCTGCAGATGCCGCCATCAGCAACTTTGGGTTCTCGCTTCTGAGGGCATTTGACAGACACTGCAGTATGATTTTATAGAAAAGACGATATCAAAGTGATTTAATCGCAATCTAAAATAATAACATTTTAGGCAATAGAGAAAACGCAAAACTTGTAATGTAGGGAAAAACATTTCATATTGTTTTACTGGAGGGAACGGAGTTCCAATCAGAAGAAAATGCAGGCAGGCCAAAATTAAATATATTTGGTTAATCAGAAAACAAAGGATTAAGAAACAACTTCCTGAGCATTAATTATTTGAAGTACAAAATTTAAATACTAAAGATGAAACATGGAATACAAAGCCATTGAGTTTCTGCAAAAACTAACAAGGCATCTTCTGGTTAGAACAATTCAAGACAGAAAAAACCTAAACTCTGATAGTTCTCCTAACAGAGCCGGATAGATTGGTTAACGAAGCCTTATCCTATTAAGTAAAGCCGGCTACATGGATCAACTTTTGTAGTAATGTTATATCTAGCGACACATTTTACAAAAACATGGATTATATTTGAAGTTTAGAATATAACAGATATATGGGATTTTGCATACTATTGAATAATCCTTTAGTTAATTATTACTATCTATGAACATGCTACTTACCACAGTTGTTGTAGCTATCATTGTGTAATCAACCCATCTCATAAACTTCCTCAATTTCCCTCTTGAACAATGGTACATGCTTGAGGCCACTCCAACTCCGATTAACGAATTGGCATACATTTTAGAACTGAAATTCTTCCTACATTGCAAAAAATTCATAAGACAACTACAACGTCTTTCTAGCCAACGCAATTCAAGATGATCGGAGAAAAATATTACCTGGGGGCAGTCATTCCGAGCGCTATAAAAGGAATCGAAGTAAGCACATTAGCAATTGTTTCAGCCACATGCTGATCACCTGATAACGCAACATAACAGATTATCAATTATTATTCGAAATAAAACAAGAGCAACATAAGCGGAAAGTAAATTTCTTAACATTACCATGACAACTAATACTAGAATGGATAGGTCTCAAGCAAGCCGGTCTTTGTTGCCATGCCCGTCTACAGAACATATTCAAATTCAGTTAGTTTCATAAATTTACAATAAATCAAAAGTTGGGCCTATATATATTTGACTCACTGCATTATCATCAACTGATTTTCTTTGGTAGTTGAAGTACCACCTGTGGATGGACGAAGATCCCCATTTAGATTAGTTTCTGTCAGAGAAAAGGGCGAATGAGGCACCACATGGACTCCATGGACACCCTCAAGGGCTCTACTGTGATTGTTTGTACAGTTTTGAGTCATTGTGTGCCAGCAATTTCTTGCTGGCACAAACACTTGGTTGGAGAGTGGTGTATAATAGTATAATACCCAATAATTCTGTAATAACACAAAAATTAGCACATAATCACAATAAAATACGAAGCTAATGTGTTAGAAAGAACCTGATGGAGAAAAAATGCAAGGAAGAAGTGGTATTTGAATGAAGTTTGATAGAATAAGAAAACAAAAAAGGGGAAGGGAATTAGAATAAGAGAGAGGAAGATGCTTTGGTAAGTCGAGAATCTTGGTGTATTGGAAGACGCATATTCGGGTTATTTTGGATGACTCTCATATTTGACGCGCCAATCATTTACTGTTGTTCGGGACTAGCAATTTTGACTTGTCTTTGTTTTATTTCTTCTTCGTAGTAGTAGTAATTACTTACACCAATTAACAGTGAATCACCGTTTATGTGATAAGATTGTAAATTTTGGGTTGTGTTTAGATATTTTTAAAGTGGAAAATGGAACAGATATTTTTTTGTTGAGCTACATGGGATTTTTAGTCTAACTACTTTACCTCATTATTGTCACACACTTTTATAAATCATTCATTTTATAAAAGTTTATAAGGTTTCGAGTTACGACTATTTTCATGTTTCGTTCTGGTGGTTGCCTACATACAATAATTACAGAAAATTCTCATCACACATTGTCAATATTGGATATGTATTTGTTGAAGAGTAATTCATACTCAAAAGTTACTGTTAATCAGAAGCAGTGTTGTTCGAAAGCAGTAGAGCTTCTGTGGATGATTAACTAGAAGTTGTTATTTTTCAAAAATAGAAGCTTATGAGATTGCATTCAGAAGTATGCTTAGCTTCTGAGTTATGGAGTTGAGTTTGTTAGCGTAGCTATTAAGTTTAGTTTGAAGGGTACTTTAGTATTTTTCTAGTTTGTACTATTTGCTTAGTTATTAAGTTTACCTTTGTTAGGGCATATGTGGTCATTTACCTTTTATATAAATAGACTAATCATAGATGTTATTTATAACAACAACTCTATTTTTTCATATCTTTGTAGCCGTCATTCCCTCTACATTTATTTTGTCATCTTTGATTCTTGTGCACCAAAAAATTGGTATCTAGAGTTTCGGTTAGATTCATAAGGAAACACGAGTGAAACATGAGCGTTGTGTGATTGATTTTGTTTCTGGGTTCGTGTTGAATCTTTGAACAAAATTGTAATAGAATCACACTTTTTGATTCTGTGAGATTGGGAAACACTGTGTTTGTTGAAGATCTGAGTGTACTGTACAAGGTTGAAGATGAACGGAAACGGTAATCTGAGTACCAAACTTTCTGTTTTTTATGGCAAAAACTAAACAGATGGATGATTCAGATGCATGTGTTATTTGGTGCTCAAGATGTTCTTAAGCTTGTTACCAATGGCTATATTTCGGTTGAAGAAGATGCGACATAAGAAGAGAGAGATGCGCAGAGGAACAAGAGGAAGAAAGATCAGATGGCTTTGTTCTTTCTCCATTAGTGTGTGGATGTGAACGTGTTTGAGAAAATTGATGATTCGAAGACGTCAAAGGAGGCATGAGACATACTAGTCAGATGTTACGGTGATGACTTATCAGCGAAAAAGGTGAAGCTTCAGTCCCTGAGAAAGCAATACGAGAATCTCAACATGAAGAACAATGAGAAGGTTTCAAAGTATATCTCTAGAGTGATTCTGATCGCTAATGAGATGAAGGCTTGTGGAGAAACCCTTTCTGAACAAGTAATCATAGTGAAGGTATTGAGGTCACTTACTCCTCAATTTGATTTCATTGTTGTAGCAATTGAACGTTCTAAAGATTTGGACACCATGAGAATAGAAGAGCTGCAAAGTAGTCTAGAGGCGCAAGAGTTGCGTATGACTGAAAGAACTTTTGAAAGGGAAGTTGAGTAGGCTCTGAAGGCTTTTTTTGTCAAGAAGGACTAGAAGCTGAAAAAACATGGTAGGTCTCAGAAGTCAGAAGTCTTCTATTCTGATGAGAAACATCAGAAGGGAAAGGAGAAATATGACAAGAGCATGGTTCAATGTTACTGTTGTAATAGGTTTGGCCACATTGCTAAAGATTGTTGGTCAAACAAAGAGGAAGCAAAAATAGCCAGAGGTGATTCCGATAATGAACCTGTATTATTGATGACTTATGAATCTGATGATGAACCTATCAGATTGTCATTTTCTGATTTTGAAGGGGATGGGGATGACTCTGAATATTCTGATTCTGAAGGAGTGTTTCTTTATGACTCAGAGTCAAAAGATGGCATTGAGGTTTATGAAGATGGGTCAGAGTTAGAAGATGACTCTGAAGCTGAAGACAAGTCAGAATCCGAAAGTGATTCTGAGTCTAAAGGAGAATTAGAAGACGAGTCAGGATCTGAAAGATATTCTATTTCTGAAGATGAATCAGAACCTGAAGGTTCCGAAGATGATTCAAGACTTGAAAGTTTTGAAGAAGAGTTAGAGTCGGAAGATGAAGAATCTTCTGGAGACTCTGAAGATGAGTCAGATGGTGAATTTGGTTCTGATCCAGATTTTGACGATGATCCAAAATCTGGTGGCGATCATGTTTCTGGAAGGGAAAACTCTAAAGATGTAGGTTCTGGAGGACAAGCTTCTGAAGATGATCAAATTGCTGGTGGTAATCATGACTCTAAAGACGGACCTTCTGAAGGAGGATCTTCTAAAGGTAATCCAGCCTTTGATGGTGGTCATGATTCTGAAGGTGGAACTTTTGAAGAAAGAGCTTCTGAAGGTAATCCAACTTTTGAAGGTGGTGGTTCTGGACAAGCTCCAGAAGCTAACAAAGGTGAGGTTTCTGGTGGTAGTCAAACTTTCGAAGAAAGACTAGAAGGAGATATGGTTCCAAAATCATAAGGAGATTTTGAACCGGTGGGTATTGAAGAAGTTCTCCAGAAGAAAGTGTGGTTGAAGGCCATGCAAGAAGAACTTGAGCCTTTAGAAGGAAACAAGACTTGGAAGTTAGCTAAGCTTCCAAAGGAGAAGAAAAACCATCAGCGTCAGATGAGTTTTTAAGGAGAAGTCTGCATTTCAGAATGGAGTATTAGAAGTTGCACACTGTTGCAACAAGAAGAAACTTGGAGATGTTCTGATGAAGGATGAGAAGACTGAACACCTTATCCGTTTGAGTGATGAAATTGGTGTTGTAGATTTTGGTTAGCTGAATATGAATTAAGGGATGGTGTTGAAGAGTAATTCATATTCAGAGGTTATTGTTAATCAGAAGCAGTGTTGCTCAGAAGTAGTAGAGCTTCTGAGGATGATTAGTTAGAAGTTGTTATTGTTTAGAAGCAGAAGCTTCTGAGATCACGTCCAGAAGTATGCTTAGCTTCTGAGTTCTGGAGTTGAGTTTGTTAGCGTAGCTATTAAGTTTAATTTAAAGGGTATTTAAGTATTTTCTAGTTTGTATTGTTTGTTTAGTTATCAAGTTTACCTTTGTTAGGGCATATGTGGCAATTTACCTTTTGTATAAATAAACTAGTCATAGATGTTATTTATAACAACAACTCTATTTCTTTCATATTTTTGTAGCCGTCATTCTCTCTACGTTTATTTTGTCATCTTTGATTTTTGTGCACTAACAATATTGTCTGTGCTTTAGTACCAATTTTGGAGATGCTTGTATGATGGACACTCTAAGACAATCAAGCCTGATAAGCGGAAGTTGGCATTACTCTTTGACAGTACCAATATCGGGTATGTATTGTCTGTGCTTTAGTATATATTTCTTTCAGTTCAGTTTTGCTATGATCTTTGAGACATGAATACCATTAGAGAAGGCAAATACCCAGGCAATTGTTTTCTCGGGTAGAAGATAATATTATTATTATAAACATTGATTGTGCGGAATGGAATTTACTTGAAAATCTCTTGTATAAAAAGAATGCAATTTGTAGTACTCCTCGTTATAAAAAGATGATCCTTGTTGTTTGAGCATTATGCAGGTAACATTTATCTTATTATTTGTAGCACTTCTCGGGTATGATATTTTTCAAAAACCTATGAATATTAATGTGATAAATAGAACAAAAGAAAGTAAAGATAAAGTAACACATATTTCACAAATGCATGCAGCTCATTCTAACTCTTCAATTACATCTAAATCTTGTGTAAGCTGTCTGGTAATTGCAATTGCACCATTCCTTCCAGGTCGTCTAGATTGAGAAGCAAAAGGATTGGGAGGTATTGGAGTTTTGTCTTCGTCTCCTTCCAACATTTGAACCACCATTTGCATTGATGGTCGATCCATTGCATGCCATTGAATGCACCAAAGTCCTACAATCGCCATTTTCCTTGCAGTTTTTTCATCCTCTTCATCATCAACATGAATTCTCATTTCCTCTTGATCATCTAAAAGATTATGAATCCATTCCGGATAGTGAACATGACTAGTGTTTTTCTCTATATCCTCCGTGATCTTCTTTCCTCCTATTGTTTCAAGCAACATCATTCCATAACTATAAACATCTGATTTGTATGACACGTTTCCAAAGTTTCTTGAAAAAACTTCGGGAGCAATGTAGCCCAAAGTTCCTCTAGCCGTAGTCATCGACACTATGCTCTTATCTCTAGAACATAATTTAGCTAGACCAAAATCAGATATTTTTGGAATGAAGTTATGGTCCAGTAACACATTTTGTGGTTTGATATCGAAATGGAGAATGCGTTGGTCACAACCTTGATGAAGATACTCAATTCCTTTAGCTATTCCTAAAGCAATTTCTTGCATCTTTTTCCAACCAAGAAAGTTTTTCTTATTGTCAGGTGAATTTATGAACTTTTGCAATGAACCATTTGGCAAAAATTCATAAACAAGAGCTCTTTTAAACCCATCGGCGCAAAAACCAATCAATCGAGCAATATTAACATGGTGGATTCTACCCATTGTACCAACTTCATTGAGAAAGTCCTGTCCATTTCCTTGAGAAAAGTTTAGTATTTTGACAGCAACACTAATCTCTTTTGAAATGCTTCCTTTATAGACACTTCCATAGGCTCCTTCTCCTAACTTGTCTCCGAAGTTATTTGTGATTCTCTTAATTTCTACATAAGAGTATCTTGTAGGCTTAAGGGCTCTATAGTCTTCCAAAAACCTTTCTATAATTGCTTGTTTTGCTTTCTTTAGTATGTAAATATCATAAATATGATAAACTGCACCAGTCAACAAGATGAAAAACAATGATCCAAGAATTGACCCTGTGGTGAGTAAAGTCGTTGATGAATCTGCAAAACCATACTAGCAAAAATTAGTTTAGTTTATCTATTTAGACGCGATTATCTCAAAATAAATACTAGTGGCAAATTACCTTTGGCGAAACAATCGATTTCGTTGTGGTGTGTAGTATTCTTCCAGCCACACCTTTTTCCTTTTGATTCACAATGTTTACAATTAGGCTTAGACCACGTCAAACGAACAAATTCAGAAGGTTTGAACGAAACATGAAACATTTTGGTGCAAAAAGAGAGAGGAAGGTCATCAACGAGTGTATCAGAAGGGATAGCATATGTTTGAGAGGTTGAAGTGGTTAGACAAGGAACCAAATACGAGCTCATCTCATTTCTAATCAAAGGTGAACAATTGAAAAAGTAATGTTCCACAAAATCATCACGGTCACGTTCCAAGTAGTTGAACTGAGTGGATGAAATATCGAGGTTTTTGATCTGTTTGTACAGACAACCTTGTGGATCGGAAAGTAGAATTGTTTGGTGTTTGTAGTCAATGTTATCGACATTGAGTTTCACTTTATGAGGAAGTTGAATCATAGTTTGGTTGGATGAACAAATTAAATCAAAGGCAGGGTAGCCACAGGAAGGTGGTTGTTGGTTTTTGATTCTGAAAGGGAATCTGATAACTTGATTTTCGCATGAAGAATTTTCTGAACAGTTAGTTGCAGAAGCTGTTGTTGTTCCAACAAGAAAGAAAACCAAGAACATGAACAACAACAATCCCGTAACACAATAACAACTGTTCATTGCCTTGATTCTTGAGCAATAGTAGTATTCTGTTTGTATGAATATTTCAAACTCACTTTGACTATAGATTCTTAGTAAATCTTCATATATATAGCTAAACTTTGCAATGAAAATTTAATCAGAAAAGGAAGGAGTAGAGGTTATTTGGAGTCAAAGTCATATAGGCAGCTTCCACAACCCTGCACTAAAGTCTTTGTTGTATATGTGATATGACAAAGTTTAGTGTGGTCCACTTTGAAAATGAGTATATGGTTCAAATATTACATACGTCGACTCTAAGAACTGAAATTCAAGGTACTACTTATTTTTTGAAACACTATTTGCTTATGCTTGACTTTGGAACTTTTTTAAGTCTCAAATTGTGTAGTTTAGTCACTTTGATTAGTTTTTAACATTATATATGAGTGTTCATTCCAAGAAACGCGCATAATTCTCTCTTGTTCCCCTTTATTACTGAATTAACGAACAATTCTTCTCTTCTCTCATTTATTTATAAATTCATCTCTTTGAAGCAATTTTGTCTCTTTTTTATCCGTTTAATAATTAAGAGTGGTCAAAGTATCAAAGTCCCTTATAAAGTTAGAGTGGTCTTGAACCATATTGGGTGATGGGGCAGCTAGTAAGCTTGATTGTATTTTACTTTTTAACAGGTTGTGAGAGCATTAGGGGTGATGTGTTTCAATGAGCTGGATTAGGAGAATTTTCAATGGCAAGTATTAATAACAAGGTGTTTGTAATTAAGTCAAAAAAAAAAAAATAAATAACAAGGTGTTTGTAAGATTATGGAATGCCTGTCTTTTTTCATTGATCTGAATAAAATATATATACATCTATGGAATATCTGGTCAACTATATAATTATGATACAACATAATTATATTCTATTCTATCACACCCCCGCAATCGAAGCGGGAGGTTCACAGACGTTTAGACTGGTCCGAAAATCATCAAAGATAATGCGAGAAAGTTTTTTGGTGAAGATGTCTGTGATACGACGTCTTGAGTGAACATGAAGGACGCAAGCCTCACCACGAGCTACCTTTTCCCAAACAAAATCAATGTCCATCTCAATATGCTTAGTGCGCTGATGCTGCACCAGATTACGAGATAGATAGATGGTACTAACATTGTCACAATACACTAAAGTGGCATGAGGAATAAGGAAATGGAGTTCCAGGAGAAGATTGTGAATCCAACACGATTCAGAGACAACATTTGCAACACCCTGTTTACAGTGATTTCTAGTAAACAACCGCTAGTCCTCCAAACTATCAAATAATCTTAATGACTGTTATTTAATCTCTCTGGTAACTTGCAGGATCGACTAGATTGATCCTATGGGGCATTGGTCGTTTGGATAAATCTAATGGCAAAACTGATATTCATAGTTAAGATTTGTATTTAGAGTGTTTTACAAGCGTTCAATTCACTTCGATTACCATACTAAAGAATCTAATGACATGATCAAGTAAAGAAATACGAAACTGAATGGAATGAATAAAGATTCGATTGCAAAGAAGTGTTTAAATGCAGAAAAGAATAAATGACTTTAATGTAAAAACATGAATGTAAAGGCATGAATGTAAAAGCGTTTTTGAAATGTGTAAAGGATTCGAATAGAAAAACAACATTTAAATGCAAGAAATAAGTAAATGACTTTGAATGTAAAATGACATTGATGTGAAAATGGAAGATAAACTGGAAAAGATAAAAGAGTTTTACTGAATTATAAATGTTTGGTGTTATCATACGTACATTGTTCGAGCATTCGTTTCCCTAGCCATGTGGTATTTTGAATGTTTACTGAATTTTGTACAATAGATATGACACACGAAATCCTAACACTAAGACTTCTATTTATACTATTTCGACCATAACAGTCTTGCTTATAAGATCCTGCCACGTTCAGAACATGCAGAGCGCTGCTTCTCTCTAGCCTCCACGCGTCTTCGAACGCTCCAGCACATATATATTTGAATTCCTAATATCCCGCTTTCGTTTGAATTTCAAAACGCTCTGGTAACCTTCACTTCGAACTCGTTTCACAACCTTCACAGACATAATCTTGTTACCACTTCGAAGCTTCTTTTAACTGTATCTTCACAACTGCCATTCGAAGCTCTGAGCTTTGATATTTCTATTCGAAGAACCATTTCTAACATTCCGAACTGTAACATTTACTTTATTCCAACGAAACATTAATATTGTTCTATTTCGAACTTAATTACTCCAGTTCGAACCACATGTATCAAAATCTTCAGCCAACAAAATGCCCCTTTAAAATATGTATTTCGAATCTCTTGAGAAATACCTATTTTAAACATATTCACGAGATTTTGATGTGACTTTTGAGTAATCATGATATTTACTGTGTATGACTCCAACCACGTCAATCAAGACGCCTCTTGGATTTCTTAACCGTCTTCAAACAGTCATCACAACATGGTGCGGTTTCAAAACAATGATTATCATTAATCACGCCTATTACCAATGTTAACTTTTACGCCACCTCCTCCTGAATCCAACCCACGATCTCCACGTATCCTAGCCTCAGTTGGTGAGTGTTTTAACTTCCTCACTATAAAAACTAATCAACTTAGTCTTTTATCTTTTTTCCCACATTCTGAAACTTTTTTCTTCCTCTACTCTCACTAAAACCCTAAATCTTCCAACAATCTTCAACAATGTCTTCAACAACATCATCCCAAATAAAGAAAACTTCCAAGAAGAAGAACAAGAACAAGAACACGGGAAACATCATGGAGAGCAAGGTAGGCGTTTACCAGGGTCAATCTGTACTTATCCCTCAAATGATCTCCAAGGAAAAGGAAATGCTGTACGCCTCCCAAGTATTGATTCCAACTAACGCTGCTGGAAAGAGGTTTGCTCTAATGGGTCCTCTTACAGTTTTTGAAATCTTAAAAGATACTAGGAAAATCTTCCCTGTCTGTTATAATTTCAAACCCTTGTTTAATAAAATGGATATCCCTAGGATAGGAGCTGAGAATATAGGCAAATCTTCTTATTCGAAAGCCATAGAAACTCCAACCGTTCCCCCAAAAGATCCCTTTATGTTAGATTATGTGCAGAGTAACTTTAAACCATTCCGATCTTGCCCTACCTCTGACATAGCTTACCAAAATTGGCTCACCAAAGTAGAAGCCAAGAAATCCCATCAATGGGAAGAACTAGGAATCTATAATCTGATCAAACTGTCGAAACCAGGTTTCACCTACAGTCACCCCCTGTTATTTGCCTCACTATACTTCTGGGATAGCACCTATAACACCTTCCATCTCCCCAGCGGAATGATAACGCCCACGTTTTTCGATATAGCAGCCATCACTGGTCTCTCACCAGTAGGAGAAACATACATCCCTGATAATGAAGAACATTCCAGCATTATTGACTTCGATGTCAAGTTAGCCAGTTTCTCCAAATTTATTAGCCACTACCACACTGAAGGAGAAAGTGTTTCGGACGTAGAACACATTGCCTTTCTGACTTTATGGTTGTCAAGATATGTGTTTTGTAGCAGATCCTTGCAGGTAGCCAGTAGGTTTATTCCTTTAGCTAGGGATTTACATGAGAATAGGAGGGTATGCTTGAGCAGGTTACTTATTGATCTTCTGAAAGCTTAAGATCGGTAGTTTGAGTTTGAAATCCCATACTCCCAAAAACATCCTACTGGCTGGTCCTTTCTGGTTGCTCCAATTATGGCTCAATGCCATGTTTGAATCCTCGTTATCAACTGCTGACACCGTTGTCGAACAAGATCCAGAGATAGCGGATCGAATCATGGAAGGTACAAGGCTGCACAAACTCACTCCGAATGATGATAAAGCTGACTTCAAAGTCCTTTTCTCACAGTATATCATGATTTTCTCGAAGAGACATAAATTTGAAGAAACTATGGCACCCTTCGCTTCGAGGACTGATGGACCATCATGGTTCACCATGTCTCTTTCAGAAGCTGTTAAAAGTAAAGAAATTCAAGATATTTGGAAAGCCTTTTTGCTCCCCAGATTAATTTCCTCAAGAATCACTCCTTCCAAGAATCAAATCTTCCTTTTTGCCTATCAACCTAACTTTGTATCCAGACAATTTGGCTTGTGTCAGTTAATCCCTGAACCTCTATTTCAAACACAGAGTGCCATCACTTCTGGTCGAACATTTAAAGCAAGAGAAACCAAGCGCAACAAAACGATACAAGACTTCGCTCGATTCGACGATACCTTTTGAACCAACACATTTCTGTGAAAAGTTTACGGAATGGTGGACTAAGTTCTACCAATCTTATATGTTCGACACACTCACTATTCAACAGAAACTAACTGATGCGTTCGATGTGCAGGTACACTCCAAGAAAGGTATGTTCACTCACGCCAAAGAGATTAGGGCTTTTCAGACTTATTTCGAAACTACTTATGATCCCACGCGCCTGGAAACCACTGTGTATCGAGCATCCGAAACCTTGAAGGAAAAATTTAAAGAAAAAATTTCTAAGTTCAAACTTCCTTCAGGGTTGTCACCTGAGGATAGGTATAGGTTGGCACTCGAAATGCATCCACCTAAGTTCCCTAGATTACCTACCTCAGAACTGGCTCTGGCTTGGTTTCCTCCATACCCTTGGTGGTTGACTTGCAAAGAGATGTTCAAATATCAATCTCAAAAGAAACTAAAGCCATCTGAGACTGTGACATGGGCTCGACACTGGCTTCATAATTTCCCAGGACATCTTCGCTATGACCTTTCTGCCATGTCGATTATATCTAATCAAGGCACAGGTGCGAATGCTTGGGAAAAATCCCAAATGTTTCTTACTTTCTTTATTTTTAACATTTTACTTTAATTGTTTCGATTTTCAGCCATCAGGATAAAGGCCGTCACTTCGAAGGCTAAGGAAGGAAGTAGTTCTCAACAAACCGTCGAAACCAATGATGATGTGCCTCAAACCATACCAACAGCAACTACTGCAACAACAACAACACCAGCAACAACAACTGTTCCAACTCCAAAGGTAATCAACTAATCCTGATGTTTCGAATAAACTGAAATTTATGATTGAGGTCTAACTCGTGCTTAAACCTTTTCAGACTAACAAGCTTCCACCAACCACTCCGAAGAAGAGGAAACCAAGTAACACTGGGAAGAATCCCAAGACTGGAGGGAATTTACCAACAGCTTCAAAGAAGAAGCAGAAGAAAGAAATTTCTAAAAACACTGTACCTACTAGCATTTCTGGACTTGATTCCAGAGATGTTGCTCCCTCAACACAATCCAAAAATCCACCTTCGACCTCCAACGTAATGTTGGAACATATTGATAGCAACCTATCTTCAGATAATCCACAGGTAAATTGAATTCGAATCCTTAACGAAATAGTTATTCGTACCTTGGTGCATGCTCTTAATTTTCTTTGTTTATGTAGGATACTTCGAATCCCATTCCTACTACTTCGACTCCTCCATCAAAGACTGCTGCTCCAATCAACTCTTCTCCTTATGGGGACTCTAGTAACTTGGTGCAAAACAAAGGATCCTCCAACATGGCGGTTCCGATTGGGGCTTCAGAGCAACAAGATGACCAAGGCACTTCCCCTCCTTTAAAAGAAACGAATGAAGCATCGCCTCCTAAGTCTGCAGAGATTCTTCCAGAAACTTCTCCTCAAAAGTCTCCTCTCGAAACCCTCCAAGAGAGCCCTAAGGTTGTACATGCTGAAGAGGAAAAGGCTAATTCTTCCCAAGAGAGTGAAGAATCTGCAGAAGAAGGATCTGGGGAAGACAAAGCCCAGAGCGGTTCGAGCGATGGAACAGAGTCTGATGATAATAGTAGTGAAACTAATTCGATCGAAGTGGTGGATCTGGTTGATGATGGAGAAGAAGATGAGCAGGACAAGAGTGAAGGTGGTGGTGACCAGACTAATGAGCCCATGGAGGTTGACATGGATGTAACTCCCTTGCGTATGGAACTTCCTGAGTCTTCTCAATCTCAAATGACTGAAGAGGAGTTAGCTCTCCTGAGACGAAATGACCCCATTGGGTACATGAAGGCTAAATTAGCTCAAAGGGATACTCCTCTCGCTAAGGCTGGCACTAATTCGACCAACAACCCAATGCCCTCAGATGATAGAGTTGTACTCCTTAACAAAATCAGGAGAACAATCCTTGACGTAGATTTGTTCGAAGTGCTCAAGAAGGATGGTACAGCTTGTTACACCATGAAGGAACTCCTCACGCAAGTTAACCTTGCCACCTACTCTTTAGAAGTCAGCACCATCTTGTTTGATCTTCAAGCCTTGTTGGATAATGTGTCTGGGTGTCTTCTTCAGGACGAATTTGCTGCTGCTAAAGTCCAGGAGAAGCGGAACGCTATGGAAGCTGCTTATGAGCATGCTTCAAAACATTCCAAAGAAGCTGAAGACTAGGCCCTGCACTTACAACAAGCCAAGACTGACTATGAAGCTCGAACTCAATCTATTCTCCTCTGGGAAAAATAAATTCAAGAGCTCCAACAAAAGGTTAAAGAGGCTCAACAACAGCAATTGGCTTACGAAGCTAATACTGCTGAGAATCAATTCGAAGAAACCCTCAACAAAGGCCTTGCCGAAATGGAAGCAGCGGAGCAACTTAAAGGAGAGGTAACTACCCTAGAAGGAGCAAAACGCTTCACTCAACAAAGGCTTGAGTCTCTTCGAAGCACTTTTGATAGATTGAGGAATAATACATATTTTTAAATCTCTGTTTGTTTAATTAGTTTTGAATCTTAACTTGTAATGTTTGAACAACGCCATTTTGGCAATGAGTATGACCATTTTGGCATTCCTATATGATGTTTTAATTATGTTATTATTCGAATCTCCTGCAGGCAAGGCCTATATTTTTTCAAATATTTTCCATTTACCTTTAAGATTCGCTTATCATCAGCTAACTCTTCGATTTCATACGCATTACTTGAAAATTTCTTTAGTATTCGAAAAGGCCCTTCCCAATGAGGTGACCACTTTCCCAATGTTCTATTCTTCTTGTCCATGGGCAATATGACTTTCCAAACTAAATCATTAATAGTGAATGTTTTACCTTTCACCCTTTTGTTATATGACCTGGCTACTCTTTCCTTTTGCCTCATTAGGATTTCTAATGCGTGCAATCTAACTTCGTCTAACTCAATTAACTCATTCATCATCATCTCCCAATACAATGCAATTGGGATTTCGTTCTGTCTTTGAATTCGAACTGAATGTAGATGAATTTCTACAGGAAGAACTGCATCATGACCAAATGTTAGTTGGAAAGGCGTGGTGTTAGTAGCCTCTTTAGGAGATGTTCTACAGGCCCATAGTATTTGGTCTAAAGTCTTGTGCCAGTTCCTTGTCTTTTTACCAACATGTTTCTTAATTAACCCTATTATCACTTTATTGGCTGCTACGACCTGACCATTTTCTTGAGCATAATATGGTGTTGATGTTAGTAATCTAAACCCCATCTCTTGAGCAAATTCTTGCATCTTCTTACCAGTAAACACAGAACCTTGGTCTGTGGTTATGATTTCTGGCAATCCAAACCTATAGATAATCTGTTTCTGTATGAACTCAATAATTGCCTCTTGATCAGCAGCTATTAATGGTATTGCTTCGATCCACTTGGTAAAGTAATCTATTCCAACCAAGATATATTTATGTCCTTTAGACGAAGCATGATTGATTTCTCCTATTAAATCTAATGTCCATCCTCTAAAGGGCCATGGTTTAATGATCGAATGTAACTCACTTGCAGGAGCATGTTGAATCCACATGTTTACGGCATTCTTCACGACCTTTAGCAAAATCTACACAATCTTTGAGCATGTTGGGCCAATACATACCATATCGAAATAACAACCATTTCATTTTATGGCCTGCTTGATGTGCCCCACATGCCCCATTGTGGACTTCTGATAATGCTAAGTATGCCTCACTTTCTCCTAGGCATTTCAATAACACGCCTTCCTGGGTCTTTTTGAACAATTCATTTCCCATGAGGATATATGATAATGCTCTATATTTTATTTTCCTATCAACATTCAATGTTGGATTTTTTAAATAACTCACTAGTGGATTTCGCCAATCTGCATCTGATAAGGTGTCTATAGCTAATACTTCGAATCTATCTTTATCACCACAACCTAATTTAATATTTTCTAAATCTGATGGTATGAGTCTAGTAGCCATAACCCTACCTCTTATTTCGACCAAATCCTCAAAGTTTTTGGTAGAAACTTTATACCCTGAAGCCAACTGTGCTAGGTCATTTGCTTCTTGATTTTCTATTCTTGGTATGTGTTGAATATCCATGTATTCGAATTTTCTGAGTAGCCTGTTAACTATGACGAAGTATGTCATCAAATTTTCCTTTATGCATTTGTATTCCTTTGTTATTTGCTTAACCACTAACTCCGAATCTCCTTTAATTTCGACTCTTGTTGCCCCCAATTCCAACAAAGCTTCAAGTCCAACAATAAGCGCCGTACTCGACCGTTGTTCGAACGAGGACCATCTAACTTATACTTGAATTTTGTTGGAATTCCTTCGGGAGATATAAGAACTCCAACACCACTACCATCTTTATGGGTCGAACATCAAAGTATAGTTTCCAAGGGTGCATTTCAACGTAACCCATGACAGTCTTTTCGACCAGTGAATGGTCCACAATGAAATCAGAAATTACTTGACCTTTCACAGCTCTTAAAGGCATGAAAGTCAAAGAATATTCTGTTAAGGCCAAAGCCCATTTACCAACTCTGCTATGCATTATTGGTTTCGAAAGCATGTGTTTGATAACATCGAAATGAGATGAAACATAAACATCAACAGGCTTTATATAATACTTAAGTTTCATACAAGAAAAGTACAAACAGAGACATAGCTTTTCTATATTGCTATATCTAGTTTCTGCATCGTTCAACACCCTACTTAAATAGTATATGGCTCTTTCGATGCCATTGCTATCTTCTTGTGCTAACATGCTACCTATGCTAACTTTAGAGGCAGAAATGTACAGTCTCATGGGTTTTCCCCATGAAGGTGGAGACAGGATAGGAGGCTGAGTAAGATATCTCTTAATGTTGTCAAATGCCTCCTGATGCGCTTTGTTCCATTCGAAGGCTTGACCTTGCTTCAAACGAAGTAACGGAGAGAAAGTCTGGGTTCTTCCACTGAGATTCGAAATGAACCTTCTTAGAAAGTTAATCTTCCCTAGCAAAGATTGCAGCTCCCTTTTTGATGTAGGTGCTTTCGTCTCCATAATGACTTTGGTCTTATTTTGGTTGATCTCGATTCCTTTCTTATGAACCACAAAGTCAAGAAAATCTCCAGCCTGCACAAAAAATGCACACTTAAGGGGGTTCATTTTTAAGCCATGTTTTCTCATTCTTTCGAATGATTGGCTCAAATGATGCAAGTGTGTTTCTGCAGATATGGATTTGATGACTATATCATCAATATACACCTGCATAAATGTCTC
This sequence comes from Vicia sativa, assembly GCA_021764765.1. Taxonomy (NCBI): domain Eukaryota; kingdom Viridiplantae; phylum Streptophyta; class Magnoliopsida; order Fabales; family Fabaceae; genus Vicia; species Vicia sativa. The sequence goes on along the minus strand of CM038795.1, from coordinate 230,430,069 downwards.
AATAAAATCATGGAAAATTGAATTCATCGCCCTTTGATAAGTTGCCCCAGCGTTTTTTAAATCAAAAGGCATCACTACCCATTCGTAGGTGCCTAAGGCTCCTGGGCAACGAAATGTTGTCTTGGCAACATCCTCTTCAGCAATAAAAATCTGATTATACCCAGAGTATCCATCTAACATACTTAGGTATTCGAATCCTGTAGCAGAGTCTACTAACATTTCTGCCACAGGCATGGAGTACTCATCTTTAGGGGTAGCAGCATTTAAATCCCTAAAATCTATGCAAATTCTCAGAGAGCCATTTTTCTTAATAATCGGTACTATATTTGCTAACCATTCTACGTACCTTGTGGTTCTGATGAATCTGCAACGCAGCAACCTTTCGATTTCAGCTTTGATCTTTGCGAGAACTGCTGGCGCGAATCTTCTAGGAGTTTGCTTGATGGGCTTCTTGCCATCCTTAATTAGAAGTCTGTGCTCCACTAACTCTCTCTTCAAACCAGACATCTCATCATAGTCCCATGCGAAGCAATCTTTGTTTTTCTTGAGGACTTCGATTACTTCCTGCTTGATGCTTGGACTGAGTTTCACGCTTATGTAAGTTATTCTTTTCATGTTTTCGCCCCCAAATTTACCTCTTCGAGTGGATCTTGTGCTAACATCTTAGCACCTGAGTTTGAGGGGTCCTTCTCGAAGCCTAAGGGTTCTTTATCATAGATGACATCTAGCCTTTGATCTATTTCGTTCATCTTGTATTCTTCGAAGGGTGAGTCTTTCGAGCCATCCCCATCTATTTCGTTCACTTCTGTAGCCATATTATCTATTTCAGCCTCGAAGGCCGCTTTCATTTCGTTCTCAGCCATATAGGCCGAAATCCTTTCGAAGAAGGAGGACTCAATCATGAGCAAGGTTGTCGAACTCCCAGCCTGCTGGCCGTCTTTGCGTAGTGCCTTCGACTCCCTCATCTTCACTGACTATCCTTCTATCCCAATACATGCCATCATGGCGAAGGGTCATATAATAGTGTGCGTTCTTGGTTTCGTTGATTTCGTCACTTGGGGTACATGGAGCTATTTTGGCCAGATATTTGTCATAATTTCTCTTGTTTACTAAGTTAACTGCTGTCATAAAGTAACTCTGATCCGCTTCGATATTCTCTACAATACCATTCTCTCTCCATAAAACTAGCCTCTGATGCATTGATGAAGGAACTGCTCCAACGCCATGGATCCATTCTCTTCCCAACAACAAGTTATAGTTGGCTTTAGCTTCAATCACCATGAACATGGTGGGTCTGCAACTTGATCCCACTGTTAACTCTACTTGGACCACCCCCAATGTTTGGCCTACTTTTCCTTCATAATTGGATAGTACCCTGTTGTGTGGCTTGATGTCGACCTCTTGTATTCCTAATTTCTTCAGCATGAAGTGGGGCATTAAGTTGACTGCAGCGCCTTCATCCACTAAGACCTTGTTTACGCCTTGTGTACCGACTTTTGCTCGAATGAACAATGGCTTCAGATGATTTTTCATAGCTGGCTCTGGGTGTTCGAAGAAAGCATTTTGCTCTTCGACAGCTCCGTTATCCATTACGTAGTAGCATACTGGCCTATGCTTCATCAGATCTATCGTATCATCTTCCTCGTGCTCTTCGATTTCAGTTTCCTGTCCAAATTCAGAAGGTAACACAGATACCACGTTGAAATTGATGTTGAGTGAAGACTCCTCCTCTGATTCGAAGTTGTCAATTAGCATATCATCATCTTCTTCTGAACTTGGTGTGTACTCCTTCGATTCATTTTGTTGTGTTTCAGCAAAGAGTCTCCTGCTAACTGGGGGTTTGCCCTCAGGTTGATTATTTGGTGTAGGTTTGTTGGAGCTTGATTCTTCTTTGTTTTTGATCGAAGTTGCTCCTTTATCTGCCATAGCTTCTCTTTCAACCTTTCGAATTCTCTGTTGCCTTCGCCATTGTAATCTTGACATAGGGTTTCTTCCTTTATAATTTTCTAACCTCACTTCTTCCCTCTTTGCAGTATTGAACTGCCTTCTATATGTCATGGCATGACGTGCATTTCGTTCATTGCTTCTCCATTTATCCTTCCCCTTGTCAGTCCTGACTTGCAGCAATTTGTCTGTTGGTACTTCAGCAGGGATTTTGAACGTCACCCTTCGAGCGCCTTTAGGATAAGGGCTGTCAGGCCTTCGTTAAGTGTAGTTGCTCTCAAAACGTTGGCTCATCGGACCAGCTTCTTTGTGGTGCCAGCATGGGGCGAAAGGAATTGTTTCGAAGGCTCCAACCACGTTTTGATCATACACTGCAGAACACCTTGGGCATATTAGGCATTTGGTTGCCCCTTTGTGACCACGAACTAAAAACTCCAGTAAACTTTCTCCAACTTTAGGGTAACATCTGAATAACTGGTTATCCTGGCGCCAGTTGATGCCAGTTCGTGCCCTTTGCTTCCTCTCAAAGTCTGCAGCAATTCTCTGGTTGCAGATGATGCTGCATCTGGGACATAGTATCATTTCAGCAATTCATTTGTGGCACAGCATGAGGTAGTCTTTAAGACTGGTATCCACAGCATAACTATCTTCCATCTTGTACCTCTTTTTCTTTAAATATCTTTCCATCTCCTCCATTTCAGAACGAGGTCTCTCCATGTCTACCATGTTAACATCTACATCTTCCCCCTTTATATCAGCGTCTCCCCACCCTGTAGGTTTGACATCTTCGATTGGGATTTTTGAACTTTCTGGAGCAGAGTATTTCACCAGGTAGTTGAACTTTCCGTTGGGCTCCCCTAAGGTATCCCAGACTTCTTTCTGAGGAAGAACTGGCGTTGTTATATGGACTTTCTCCAATTTTAGCCTCAGGCCTTCAGTAGCCTGTGTCAATTCTTGCTTTCGATTCTCCGGCCTTGATGCTTTGGATCTCTTTTAAACGACCAAATGTGTGACACCCCAATTTAATTCGAATATTAAATAAATGGGAATTTAATTATTTAATTAATTAAAGTCTTAAGTATTTATATTTTTGGATTTAATTGGATTAATTAAGAAAGAAGGATTGGAGGTGTGCAGAGTAAACAGTGGGGGTGAGGAGTAAACCACTCTACTCTTACTAAGCATTAAATTATTTATTTTATTTGGAATATTAAAAGGAGTATAAAAAGGAAAAGAAGGAAAAGAGGAGTCTTTTTGGAGAAAACTATTTTCACGTGGAATTGGAGAAGAGAGGAAAAGAGAGGAAAGCCGACGCCGAAGAAATCGAGAATCATCGCGAGGTAAGGGGTGATTTCTTTCGGTTAATATGCCTTATGGGTTTTGGGAATCGACCGGGTAATTGGGTATGTTAGGAAATGGATTATAGGTTCATAGAATGAAACCCTATTTTGTGTCGGTGTATGGAATTAGGATCATTAGTGTGTCAAATAACTAATAGGGATGAGTAAACTATGTTGTTTGATGTTATAATGGTGTGAAACGATTATAAATTGGTGTTCCTAATGTCACAATTCATATTAGAAACTTTGGAAATGATAAAGGATGCATAATGCTGTCAAAAGTAGCAGAAAATACTGTTATAAGTTGTGGGAACCGGTTCCCTGTGGGGAGGAACCGAGTTCCCAGTGTTAATTTTCAAAAACTGGGGAAAATTGGACTCAGGAACCGGTTCCTGTCTATGTCGGAACCGGGTTCCCATACAAAAACCAGGGAGCGAGATTTTTAAACTTCACAGGAACCGGTTCCTGTATAGGTAGGAACCGGGTTCCATGTGCAATTTTTCAAAAATACTTAAACTTCAAAAATTCATATTTTCTAAACCGTAACTCCGATTCGAGTGCCGTTTTCGGCATTATTTCTTAAATTTAAAATGCTACTTTTTAGAAAGGGAAAAATATTATTTTCTCCAAAATTATTTTTAAAAGAGTCGAGCTCCCGATTTTGAAAAGTATGGATTAATTAAGGATAATGGGGAATTAATACAATGTTGTATCTTGATATTCATTATGTGATTTATATTGATACCGGATGAGATATTAATGCTTACAATGTTGTATCTTGATATTCATTATGATTGAATGTGATACATTGGTGAATTGGCATTATGTGATTTATAATTGATATCATGATCTGAGAATTAATGTTGCATGCTTTTATGATGCATGCATAAGCATTTGTTGATTTGGTTCATTCCCATTGGAAGTGGTGGTGAGCCAATAGACTTACCGGAGATTGAGATAGTGAGGCTGGATTCTTGACCCGGTGGCTATGGGCGAATCATAGATTTACTTGTCTTTCCACATCTTGGGTGAACTCGGTTCACGTTTTGGTACCACATGCATAGAGTCGCATTGCATATGGGATTGTAACATGCTAGGATGGATTCGATGTTGCAATTTCCATTGTTTGTTATATACATGTTCATTGTGTGAACTGCCTTGTGAATTGATTATGATTTGTGTTTGGTTAATGGATTAATATATCCGTTTATTCTGTTGTATTTTAAGAACGTATAATGCATGTTATATTGAATTGAAATCTCACCCTTACTTTAACGATTTCAGATCCGAAGTGATTAGCTGCTTGGAGTTGGTGAGGATAGCTCTAGAGTCGAGTCAGTTAGTTAATCCGCGTGTCAGTGTCGTGCTTTGGTAGATGTAACACTGGGAAACGTTGTTTTGAAATCCTTTAATGGATATTTTTAATAGTTTTGAATTGTGTCTTGATTAAATATCCTGGAATAACTATTGAATGATGTATTCGGGATTTTGTTATGTTTCATTTCCGCTGTTAAACATAACTTTAAGTATGATTTATTTAATGATTTATTCTTTAGTGAAAGCATGACAACTGTTTGGTCAATTTGAATTATTTAAATTGTGACGCCTCTTAATTGTGGATAAAACTCTGATTATTATTTCTATAAAACGCGGGTAATTAGAAGGGGTGTTACAAAAGGTACCACTTCAGTCGAAGCCTCCTATTTTTTATGGACGTCCTTAGTAACCTCCTTTTTGACTTCGACTAACACACAGTTTTTATTCTCAGTGTTTTCCTCTCCTGATGGAGTATCATCTTGATCTTCTTCCACCATATTGATTTCTCCAATGTATGTAGGCTCGGAGTAATTGGTGTCTGCAACATCCAAAGGGTCTTCATCTACTTTCATTTTTGGTTTGTTAGTGAATTTCAATATGCCATCCTTAATTGCATTTTGAATCAGATCCTTGAAAAGAAAACACTGTGAGGTTTTGTGGCCTAGGAAACTATGATACTTACAGAATCCTCTTTTCTTTCTTTGATCTAAAGGAGTTATTTTGACATTCGATGGCACAATTAGTTGGCCATCTTTGACAAGCAAATCGAAAATCTCGTCACACTTTGTTACATCGAAGGTATACACCTTTTTTGGGAATTTGTCACTTTTCTCATTTTCAACAATCTCTTTCCCTTTTGGGGGAACCAATAGTTTACAAGAGTAAGGTGGAGCCTGCTTTAATTCAGCGAGATCAATTTCGACCTCTTCGAATTCAGGATAGTCTTCAACTTCCTCAGTTTCGACATAGGAAATTCTTTCTTTTTTGTTACTTTTAAAAGCCCTAGCCTTTTCGGCCTTCAGCCTTTCGACTTGTCAAACCCTATATGCTAATTAAGCCATGTCCCTCAGGTATTGTGTGTCTAATTTCTTTCGAATCGAGTAATCCAGGCCACCAACAGCCATTTCGACTAACTCATGTTCAGGAACTACTGTGAAGCATCTATATTTCAAGAGTCTGAACCTATTCAGATAATCATCTATTGGTTCAGTAAATTTCCTCTTAACACTGGCTAGTTCCTTCAGACTTATTTTAGATTGTCCCATGTAGAACTGTTCATGGAATAATCTCTCTAAGAGGGTCCAAGTATCTATGGATCCATGAGGCAATGTGGTGAACCATGTAAAGCATTCTTAGTTAGGGAACTTGGGAAGTATTTAATCCTAAGGTTCTCATTATTTGCTATGTCTCCTGCTTCGGTCAGATACCTGGCTATGTGTTCGATTGTTGATTCATTGGTATCTCCAGCAAACTTCGTAAACTTAGGGATCTTATATCCCCTTGGTAAATCAGTGTACATTACATAATCCGCTATAGGAGAGGCATAATTTGGCCTTCTAATTCCTGTATTAAGACCGTTTTGGGCCATAATCCTTTCTATCATGGTAGTTAAATTATTTTCTGCCAAGATATTGTCGTTTCGAATTCTATGAACGACTGCATCAGCATCTTGATTTCGACCCACCATGAAAACTCCTCTAGGTTGTTCTTCTCGAAACACTGGGACTTCTAGCCTTTCGACCCTTGCCCCTGGTTCTATCATTCCCCTTTGTGGTTCTTCTCGAATCATTGGGGCTTCCAACCTTTCGATCCTTGCTCTTGGTTCTACAATTCCCCTTCGTGGTTCCTCTCGAATCACTGGGGCATCTAACCTTTGTACCCTTGCCCCCAAATTAACCCCCTCTCTAACTGGTCTATAGGGCGGGTCATCAACAATTTGTTCTATGATAGTTACGTTTGCTCGAACCAATTCCTGGTTCTGTCTACGCCTTTCTGGCGGAGCGAAGAAATCTACTATTCGACTCATATTATCCGCGTTTTCTCTGTTTGTCACAGTCACATTTTGTACTATTGGAACGAAGATCTCTTACATAGTCTGTGCTAATACTCCTATCATATTATGGTTACTATCATCCATTAATTGCCTAAAAGCTATCTGATTTTCTGTGGTTAGGATAGGCAATGTACTGTAACCTACTGACCCTTGGTTATTTGTCATAAACTAATTGGCCCCAGATCCAGACCCAAATTGTGGTGACGAATTCGACGTCGAAGTATGCAAACCTGCCATAAAAGATGTTGGCATCCCATAGGGGGGTTTCTGGGTCTATTTCTGTCGAAACTGGGTGCTCTAGTTGGTGGTGGGGTGGCGAAATGGGTTTGTGTCCCTGATGGTGGGACAAATCCCCCAGGATACGCTGTGGTTCCTGTATTTCCTAGGATCGAACTGTTGGTTAACATGCCACTTGTTCCATTCGTGGCCACATTACTGGTAGAAGATGCAACAGACTGTGCGTTCGAAGGGATCGCGCTAGACGTTCCTGTCGAAGCAGACGCATTAGTGCCTGTTCCATGGGGGGCATTTTGTTCCCCTTGTTGATTGTTTGGATTAGACATCCTATTATTACGTTTTCTTCTGGGAAAAGGTTGGTTGCTATTGGTTATTCTACCACTTCTTAGGTTCATATAACAACGAACTTGACACTCAGAAAAGAACTTTCTAATGGTTATATCCTAATAATTTTTTATTTTGTTTTAGATTTGTAACGACCAATGATTGTCCCAATGGGCGTGCCAATTTGTTTACAGTGATTTCTGGTAAACAACCGCTAGTCCTCCAAACTATCAAATAATCTTAATGAGTGTTATTTAATCTCTCTGGTAACTTGCAGGATCGACTAGATTGATCCTATGGGGTATTGGTCGTTTGGATAAATCTAATGGCAAAACTGATATTCATAGTTAAGATTTGTATTTAGAGTGTTTTACAAGCGTTCAATTCACTTCGATTACCATACTAAAGAATCTAATGACATGATCAAGTAAAGAAATACGAAACTGAATGGAATGAATAAAGATTCGATTGCAAAGAAGTGTTTAAATGCAGAAAAGAATAAATGACTTTAATGTAAAAACATGAATGTAAAGGCATGAATGTAAAAGCGTTTTTGAAATGTGTAAAGGATTCGAATAGAAAAACAACATTTAAATGCAAGAAATAAGTAAATGACTTTGAATGTAAAATGACATTGATGTGAAAATGGAAGATAAATTGGAAAAGATAAAGAGTTTTATTGAATTATAAATGTTTAGTGTTATCATACGTACATTGTTCGAGCATTCGTTTCCCTAGCCATGTGGTATTTTAAATGTTTACTGAATTTTGTACAATAGATATGACACACGAAATCCTAACACTAAGACTTCTATTTATACTATTTCGACCATAACGGTCTTGCTTATAAGATCTTGCCACGTTCAGAACATGCAGAGCGCTGCTTCTCTCTAGCCTCCACGCGTCTTCGAACGCTCCAGCACATATATATTTGAATTCCTAATATCCCGCTTTCGTTTGAATTTCAAAACGCTCTGGTAACCTTCACTTCGAACTCGTTTCACAACCTTCATAGACATAATCTTGTTACCACTTCGAAGCTTCTTTTAACTGTATCTTCACAACTGCCATTCGAAGCTCTGAGCTTTGATATTTCTATTCGAAGAACCATTTCTAACATTCCGAACTGTAACATTTACTTTATTCCAACGAAACATTAATATTGTTCTATTTCGAACTTAATTACTCCAGTTCGAACCACATGTATCAAAATCTTCAGCCAACACACCCCTATATTCGGCTTCAACACTAGAACGGGAAAGAGTTGGTTGCCTTTTGGAAGACCAAGAAATAAGGTTGTCACCAAGAAAAACACAGTAACCATATGTAGAACGTCTGGTGTCAGGACATCCACCCCAATCAGCGTCAGTGTATGAGATAAATTTTGTAATGGGAGATGGGGATAAATGTAGTCCAAAATGTTAGGTGCCCTGAACATAGCGCAAAATGCATTTAAGAGCAAGCATGTGTTCCGTGCGAGGTCATGCATGTGAAGACAAATTTGTTGAACAACATATGATATGTTAGGTCAAGTGAAGGTGAGATACTGTAGGGCCCCTGCAAGACTCCGATACAAGGAATGATCCTCATAAGAAGTCCTGGAGGAGGTGCTGAGTTTTTGCTTGGTGTCAACAGGAGTGGCTGATGGTTTACAGGACGCCATGCCAACACGTTCAATGATCTTTGAAGCATAAGTGTTTTGACTGAAAAAATATGCTATCAGGATGGCGAGATACTGCAAAGCTCAGATGCTAAGAGTGACATAATTGATTTGCGAAGGACTTGAGTGGAGGTGATGAGGATGATGTCTTCTACATACAACAAAATATAGGCCATGTCTACACCATGTCGATATATGAAGAGGGAGTGGTCTGATGTGTTATGGCGAAAGCCATTAGTGGCGACATAGTCAACAAAATATTGGTACCATGCTCTAGGCGCTTGCTTGAGACCATACAATGACTTCTTCAACTGACATACATAATCTGGATGACGGAAGTCGCGAAAACCCAATGATTGATGCATGTAAACAACCTCATGAAGATCACCATGTAAAAAGGAATTTTGGATATCCAGTTGATGAATGGGCCAGTATTTGGAGAGAGCAATGGTGAGCACTATTCAAATGGTAGCGGGTTTCACCACTGGGCTAAAAGTCTCATCACAATCCACACCTTCAATCTATGACCTGCCATCACCTACAAGACGAGCCTTATAAAGCTCAAAGGAGCCATCAGAATTTTTCTTATGCCTAAGAATCCACATACATCAAATAAGATTAACATCACAAGTACGAGGAACTAAATCCCACATCTTATTTCGAATAAGAGCATCAAATTCAGATTGCATTGCGGATTTCCAATTCGGGTCTTATAGGGCTAGTTTGGGGTTTTTAGGGATGGGAGAAATGGTGTGGTCAGAGTGAGAGATTGATAAGTTAAATATCGTGTGGGGTTTGACAATGCCTCTCATGCTTCGAGTGGTGATGGTTCGTGTAGGTGGAGGTGGATACAGTTGAATTGGTGGTGGTGATGGAGAGTTTATTGTAACAGGTGTATTGATCGAAGAGGTAAGAGATGATGATTGTTAGTTTATTGAGGTAAGTGGATGGTCAATTGTGACTGTGGGTGTTGGTTGGTTATGTGCAACAGGTGGTGAAATTTGATTTTGCCATTGATGTATAAGGTAGGGGTAAAGGTCATCATCTAGGAATTGATAAGAGTGAGGTGAATAAGAGTGTATCTTGGTGAAGGGAAATTTAGTTTCATCAAAGATAACATGCCTCAAAATTATTAATTTTCTATTAAACAAATTAAAACACTTGTAACCTCTATGATTCGGCAGATAACCCAAGAAGACACACGGAGTAGAGCGAGGTTGTAACTTAGGGATGGTAGATTACAGGAATAATGGATAACATAGACAACCAAATACTCGAAGATGTGTGTAGGTGGGATCACGATGATATATGAGTTTTATTGGTGACTGATTTTGAAGTGTTTTACAGGGAATTGTATTTAACATATAAGTTGCTATGTGGAGAGCATGATGCCAAAACAAGGAGGGAACAAAAGAATGAGCTAGCATAGTGCATATCATATTATTAATGGTTCTTATTAACATGCACTAATCAACTTGGAAATTATGCACCAATCTTGAAAATTTATTCACCAAATGACGTTGAATGAAGTTTGACATGAATATGACCTAAGATTATAGGTTATTCGTTGAAGTAAAAGCTTTTGTGGACCACTTGTTGACCAAAACTTTAACCTTGGGAACTAAAACCCTAATTTAGAAGTCAAACTTAATCCTTTGATTTCAAGTCCCTACCTTGTACTAAAATCAAAGAAAGCAACCCATATTTTTTGTATTTTGAATAAGGTTAGAAAATTTATAATGTAAATAATCATAGATGCAAAAATAAACACAAAGGGTGCTTGATGATCTCCCACAAAGATCAAACCCAAGGGAAAAGGTTAGGAGGATGTCATGTTTGTGATATTTGGTTAAATGTGAATGATATGATACATGGAATCTTAGGGGTTAAAATTTAAGGTGCAGAAACACAAGAAATCGGGGTTTAAATTAGGTTGCACCAAATATAAACTTTTCGCAACTCAAACACAAAGCTAACAAGAGAATAAAAATAAATAAACATAATTATTTTTATCCTGGCTCATTGTTAACTAAGTTACTCCTGTCCACCCGCAAGGTGTTTTGCCTTATCCACAATGACTTAATCCATTATAATCAACCGACTTCAGACAACCACAATAAGTCTGATCAACCTTGTTGACACCCACACCAAGTTCGTTGATCCTTAAATCCAATCCATGATAATTGCAACCAAAGTCTTCTTGAGAATCCTGACTACACTTAGTCTGTCAAGGAACCTTATCAACAATTGTTGATTTACAAAGATGTGTATACAAAGATACTTCTAACAAGAAGATAACACAATTTTTAAGCACATCAACACAAAATTGTTGTTATCAAGATATGAACAAAATCTCCTTGCTAAAATACAAAATTTTACAAAGAATATCTCGAAAATGTTTGTGCAATGCTTTAACGTAGTTTTGTAGAATAGTAAGTGTTATCTTTTAATTCTTTCCTAGTCCTCCTTTTATAGCTGAAAAATAGATTTGTTAGAGGGTAGAATATGAAACATAAAACCATTTATTTTGTCCCCAACGATCATGGTGGGAATGGTAGACAACAAGTACAAAAGGATTGCCCTTACACCACCCTACTAGAGTAGTGGTCACATTGTACTTTGTACTTTTATACTCACAATCACACGCAAGCCAATCTTGATCTTTATCTTCTACATCTTTAAAGGCTTCTTATGTATATTGATGAAGCATGTTGCAAAAGGATCGAAACTTGAATCTTCTTAGCCTAAGTCTTTGGTGTCTTCAGAACTGGTTTAGTTGAACCTTGTCTTCAGAGTCTTAAGCACTTGGTCTTCATAAGTAATGTATTATGATCTTCAGAACTTGTTTAGCAGAACCTTTTCTTCATCATATTCAGAACTTAGGACAACATAAGCAAAGCTTTAAAAAACCTTAAAAGCATCCTTGCAAAGTCACGGTTAGAAGATCTTATACTAATGTTCCTTAGAACCGTTGCATGAGAAGCATTCTAGAATCTTGACTTTAACTTGTAACTCACCAAAGGTATTTTTCAATAGATTTTTAAGTTCAGAACTTGATGATGCCAAACATATTCTTACCAGAGTCAGAACCTGTTTATCAAAATTTATATATTAGACAGAAACCATTAGAGTATACAATTGTTTTCTAAGATACCATGTAAAGTTATCATCAAAACACAAGGCCAGACGCAGAACCAATCTTGTTCTTACAATCTGCCCCATTTTGATGATGACAAAACCATGTTTTTTGATAGAACAATTCATATAGGGTAATCATTATAGAACATAAATTCAGAAAAGCTAACCAGCCCCCCCTGAATATGTCAATACTCGAGATTTCATTTATGCTTGTTCAGAGTCTCCCCCTAATCCAAAACAAAATAAAATTTGCAATACAAAAGGTAACAAAGAGAAGAAATACTTCTTCATTGACGTCTCATCAGAGTTTGAATAGAACTGCCTAGTCTTCATATTAGAACCTGACTTACTATCAAACACTATGAAGTATCAAAACTTGTTTTGTAATTGTCTTGAACTAGAATATGCCACCAAAAGGTGCAAAGCATCATGTCATAAAAAGGTTAAGAAATTGAATTGTTGCTTGAATGACCATGTCTTTGATCATGTCTTAGACCATGCCTTAGACCGCGTCTTAGATCATGCCTTCTGACCATGTCTTAGATCATGCCTTAGACCGCGTCTTAGATCATGCCTTCTGACCATGTCTTAGACCATGTCTTAGACCACGTCTTTTAGACATTGTCTTCAGAAGGTCCACAACCTCTGAACGATGCCTGGTTGAAAGCAGACTTACTATACTTTCAGAAAGTTCACAACTTTTGAAGTATCAGAGTCTGGTTAATAAGGTTCTAGACACAAAACTTACTATACTTTCATAAAGTTCACAACTTTTATAGAAATAAGATGTTTTGTCCTGAGGCGTCGTGGTAGTCAGACTGCTTTGTATTTTTTTAACGGTGTCGCGAAACGTCTTAAAAAGAGTGAACCGTTCAACGATTCATCCCGATAACTTCTTCTGTGACTATTGTCAAAATCCAAAAATAACAATATAATTTATTGTGTGATTGATTTATAAATGATTCATATTGTAAGATTTATAAATAATAAAAAAATGTAAATTTCTTCAAACTTACTATCGAGGATAAAATATTATCATTAGGTTTTTTTTTTAAATTTTAAAATCTATATTTCCACTGAGTTTGAAATAAATAAACATCAATTAGTTAAAATATTGTCGAGGGACTTGTCCAAAAATTGTAATTCAAACTCACCCTAGTGTAATTAAACACACATAGACTTTATTTGGAAATTGAAATCTCAATTTTAATAGGTATATATGAATTTTGAAATCCTGAAAAAAAAAAAGTGATTTTATTGTATAAGGCATGTCGAATTTCAAACACCCGACTATGTGAATTTTTGAGTTTTTATAGGGTGTGTGAATACTAGGTATAGTGAACAACACCCTAAAATTTTTAATCATTTCTCACAAAATTGAAACCCTCGATTTTTTGAAACCCTTTGCAACAAAATTGGCCCACGATTCAATTTTTGTAGTGAGCGTTGAACTCACAATTTTTAACAAAACGGAAACAAAATTCTCTTTAATTCCCTAATCTCTAATGACAAAGCCTTAGTCAAGTGTAGATATTTCCAACATATATGTGGTGACGGTGGCTCCTGTTAGTACCACTAATTAATCAATATCTATGAAAATTCTTTGCAAAGAAGACTTTGAAAAGTTAGTCTTCTACCGTGCCAAATGCTCTGTTTCCTCGTTACTGCCGTGATGTAAAATGTGCTATTTTCTGACTCCATTAATAAAGTTATGAGTATTTCAAGTTTCGATGAGAAAACAAAAAATGGCATCCTTATTCCTTGTTAGGGTGGTATTGTTACCAATCCTAATAATATTCTCGTCCAGGAAAGTGTATGGTGATGAACAACCACTATCATGTTCTCGAAGGTGCGGTGTTCATAACATCACATACCCTTTCCGGTTGAAAGACAGCCCGGAAAATTGTGGTGAAAAAAGATACAACCTTTCATGCGACGACAACAACAAATTGATTTTCTTTACTCCATATGGAAAATATTATGTGCAAACAATTAATTACGACAACTTCACTATACGCCTATTGGATTTCAATCTTGTTTACTCTAAAGATGCTCTCCCTCCTGATTACTCTTTAGGACTCTATAATTTCAGTTATTACTTCTTCACGTACTATGTTGATTCTCATCACATAAAACACACTTATAATATATTCACGAAATCAATGTTATTTGTGAGCTGTCCAAATCGGATGGAATATTCATACGTTGGTAACTGTATGAATATTAGTTCATACTCACAGTACGGGAATCCTTTCTACATTGGTGCTTACGGAAAATCTATCTCGAAATTGGGGTTGGGAAACGGATGTCGCATAGAGTTTATGTATCTCACTTCTTGGGATTTACGAGATGGAAACAACAACAACCACATCTCTTGCACGGACATCCGCCGTATGATGCTTTATGGATTTGAACTTTCTTGGAACTATGAGGTTAATTTCTCTAAACCACTCCACCTTTCATTTTGCAAGTCAATTTGATGAAATCTATATTTGAATATAATTTGGTTAAATACAGTTTTATTCTTTATAAGTTATTTTTATATATATAATTTTTATAATTACAATTATATATGATTTTTTTTTGCCATAATCACTAAGCTACATAAAGGCACATTTATTAGAAGACATATTTATTCCTATCTTATATTTTATTTGTGGCTGTAAGCCTGTAATACGATTATTATGTCGTGTGAATTGTAACTGTGCAATTTTGATACTCTATTTTTTAATTTGGATTTACTTATTTTTTTCCTCTTACAATTACGCTTCTTTAAATGTCTTCCACACATAGGTATATTCATCAAATAAAATCCATAGTAAATGATTTTGTTTGTTAACCATATTTTGTGTACGTTTTTGCAGAATCTTGTAGTCTCGATTTCGATGATTCCTTCATTCCTAGGTAAGGCCTCACATTCACTTAAGTAGGTGTCTTTTGATTAGTATGATATAAACAGTCTTTATAAGATTTTTATGTAGTAATTATTACTGTTATATCATTAAAAATATTTAAATTTTATATCATTAAAATGATTATATTGAATCAATCAACGGTAAAAGAAGGAAAAAATCACAACACCACAAAGGGCTATCAGCTAGAACCTAAGACTAAAGACCGCCGTCAGCATAGCATAATCCTAAAAATAAACATTAGGAACACTTCCCTCAAATAATCAGGTCAAACTTTCATACCACCATTGGCTTAACTAGAGAATAAAGTTTCTGAGAGCCAGTAAGTGAAAATACATGAATAAACCTCAAACGTATACATCATTTTCAATAAGAGAAAATTATATTATCTTCTAAATCCTCCATGTTTAGAGACATATTATTGGAGAAGTTGAGAGCATCTGAAGATTTCTAGAATGACTACTGAATCCTAAAAAAATTTCCCCAATGATATAAAAACATCAAAAACCAAAGTAGAAAAAAAGGAACTCTAAAGGCCACTACACAAACCATGTGAAATACTTTCTAAATTAAGATTGACATGCCCCATTTAAACCTACACCCCTATCAAAATATCTCTGCAAAATATCGGAAAAGACAATTTCTGGCGCGTACCGAAAATTAGAAGAAATACCGGAAATTTTAGAAAATTTACCGTTTTACCGTCCTTAAATACCGTAATTTTCAAATGTCTAATATCGTAAATTTGAAATCTCCGGTATTATTTTGGTACTGGAAATTTCAAATTTACGGTATATATTTTAGTTCAAAATTGTATCGGAAATTTGAAATTTCTGGTATGTATTTCAGTCTACAACGGAACCGAAAATTTGAAATTTCCGGTACAAAAACAGTACAAGAAATTTCAAATTTACGGTACCTGTTTGAGCTAATAACCATACCGAAAATTTGAAATTTCCAGTATAAAAACAGTATCGAAAATTTCAAATTTCCGGTATTACTGGACTAAAATTTTCATTTTTTTTACATTTTTACTTAAAACTTTTACTTAAATAGAATACATAAATATAATTAATGTCACACATAGAGACATTACAAATATAACTAATGTCAACAAATATAATTAATGTTATACATAAATGCATTATAAATAAAATACAATCACTTTCCAGACAATACTGCCCAATAATGTCTGATCCGACCCGCATTTGCTGATTCCCAACCTTTTGCAACATCACAACAATTATCCCTCCAACGCTCTGTGACGGGAGACAATGGACAACTGAGTTTCAATTTTAGCTGAACCCAATGATTATCGTTGACAAAACCGGCTACAATGATTGTATGACAACTCGTGTAAACGGGTGGAGGTATGTGAAGCGGGAAAAATGCCGTGTTAATTCTCATGGATAAAGAAACAAAAACAACACCATATCTGCAAGTAATAGGGTAACCCATATCTGGAAGCGACATGCCTACCCTGAGGACCCAAGTGTTTCACGATTAATGAATTCCTCACATAAGACACAGTGTCGTAGAACACCTTGGAAAATAATGTTTCATGTTGATGGATATGAGTATCCAACTGCTTCCTAACATCAAAACATGCATCTGTGTCCTATCCCAATGCTGTTGCAATACAACGGTAACCATAGTTTTCATCCGGTTCTACATCAACAATATCTTCAATGTATGGATGAAAGAAAGTAGGAAATTGTGGTAAGTACTCACCTTTTGCAGAATTGGTACAAGGTTGCCTATGAATTGGTATGGATGATTGACTCTCACTTGGTTGTGTGCATGATCTCTTTGTAGTCTGACTCTCTTGCGAAGCTTCAACATATTCCCACTGACTTGAATCACGATGCACATCACTTTCCGTACCCTTTTTACTCTTCTTAACTCCTAGATTTGATGACTTATATTTCACCGACGGTGGACACATTGAAGTTGTTGATGGATAGACTATGTCACAGACTTTTTTTTCAACACTCTTTGTCCCACAATATTCAGAGCACTAAATTGTTTCTTCAACTCTTCGCACTCCTCTTCTAAATCCCACATTTTCTCTTCAGGAACCTCCTCATATTCTAGAATTTGCAATTTTTATTCAAAACACATGAATTGTTTCCAAAGGTATAGGTGTGCCTAAAATCTGAAAACCTACAAGCTGACACGCACACGGTAACCCATGTGTTGCTCTAATGTAACAACAACACCTCTATTTGCTTGCACCAACATATTTGACTCTTTCAAGTTCCTTTCCAATGAGTTGTATACACTGTCTTGAAACAAAACTGTGTAACTTGGAATAGAATGGGGTGTTATACTTGTGATCAATATTGACGATAAACGACACCCTTATAGAACCTAAATGCAACATCAACATTGTGTTCACAACATCTCAACTTGCACATAAATCACCACGGCTGGTAGTCAACATGTTTTTCAGTCTCCAATGTGTAGACTCCACCCTAGACATCATAAACACATTACATAAAGAACTCTCAATTTAATGTATAAACATAAACATATTTAATGTTAGAAGAATGTACCTGTTTGTTGTTGTGTTCCCTAAATGAGTGATTTTGTTAGTCCACGCAGCAATAAACCGTTCTTTGTATGATGTTAACCATGTTTCTTTCACATACTTTACAAATTTAGGAATATCACAATAAACATTCTCAAAATGGTTCAGATGTACATCAAATTTGTCTTCTGTATTTGAATACATCATGTTGTTCCAGTGATCCATGACATGTTCATGTCTCTCTGATTTCATATACTCCTTACACTTCATGCTAACGTTTTTTGAAATGTAAAACGTACACAACATATGAGAAGCATTCAAATACACCGTCTCAATGACATTCATTAATGCAAGCTCCTGATCCGTCACAATGACATTTGGTAGAAACTTCTCAGAATAAAATAACTCTTTCAACCTCTCAAGCACCCATGTGAAGTTCTCTTCCCTTTCATGTTCCAAATATGCAAAAGAAACTGAAAACGTCAATTTTGTTGATGTAACACCAACAACCTCAAGCAGTGGTATTTGGTACCTGCACAGTTACAAAACACAGATAATTCAACAACAAACTCACTCAACATATTTTTAAGATGCCATGAAATTAAACTTAAAATTCTTACCTATTTGTTTTGTAAGTGCAATCAAAAATCAACACCATCGGAAACATATTCAACAACTTCACAAAATCAGCGTGTGTCCAGAAGATATCAGTAACCATATCTGAATTATCCTTATTTCTAAAACAATACAAGTATTTCTCTTGGTGGACAAGACCCAATAACATTTGCATTTCTGTCATTGCACCTCTCTTGTTCATTCTGTATGTTGCTCTAGCTTTATATATCTAGGTAATACTCGTAAGGTTTTCTGGATGTTTGTCTTTCAAAGCAGAAGCTATGTACCTTGGAGTCATGTTGTACTTCGTCATGTCATTCACAAACTTTCTTTATTCCTCTTTTAGATGGCCCAAAATGTTATGCCCTTCCAATTTCTTGTCTAGTTTATGATTGTGCATCCCGCATCTTACCATCACCTTCCAACCATCACCACTAGAAACAAATCTCAGCCTGAATGGACTTTTAACCTTCATAGAATAAGTGCCATAGGAAGGAACTGCAACTTTATTTTTCTTTTGGTAATTACCTCCTCTGTCACAGTCCATAATCAATTTATCCTTCCTCCCTCGCATACCATTAGCAGCGTCAGATCAGATTGGAACAACAACAATACCATGAGTTTTTCCAATTGATCGTGCCCATTCAAGAACTTTCTCTCGTGATTCAAAAATTTGGCAATCACATAAACGAATAATTGGCTAAATTAGATCAATTTATAAAAAAAATATCAAAATGCGTATAAAGTCAAGTATAGTGTATCGTACCTGTGGTGAAGTATTGCGTAAGATCAGTAAATGAATCTGTTGAAGAAGTTGAAGGTGCCGGTTTGGGACCACAAATATACAACACTTCCTCTGCCAATCCGAAAATTTTAGGTATTAACGAAATTTTCAGTATATACCGTAAATTTAGAATTTCTGATATTGTTTATGTACCAAAAATTTTGGAATTGCCGGTACCAAAAATTTTGAAATTGCCGGTACCTGAAATTATGAAAGCAAAAAATACCAGATTTTTTGGCAATTTCCGGTAAATCGTACCGAAATTTTCGAAAATTCTGGTAAATCGTACCGGTAATTTGTAAATATCCGGTATATTAGTACTGGAAATTTGTGAACAACAAATAATTTCCGATATTCGCCTAAAAGGGTACCGAAAATTTCAGAGACCTAACAGAAATTTCGTTTTTGGTTTCTTTTATCGACAGTAAAATTTTCTTTAAAAAAAATAAATTTTTTGAGTAAATAAGACCAGAGATATTTTTGAAATATGCAAATATAAGGGGTGTCAGATTTAAAAACCGAGTGACAGGAAATTTTTTCTCTCTAGATGGATTCCTATTTTGGAGGAGTTTCCGGGAGAAAATAACAACTTTAGAGAGAGCCTAAATAATTCAATTTAAGAAATAAATCATATGTTATCTATTAGAGGAAATTGGAACACCAAAGTTAGCATCCAGCAGAGCACTATAAGTGGATGGAACAAAATAAACATGGTATTTCTCATCACACCACCACCACGAAATACCAGGGAAAAAAGACCTCCCTAAACTTCTAGATGAAGATTAACAGCCAACACGCGCTCCTAAACACTGAAGGTCGCAAGCAAAAACCTCATCTCCCAAAGATCAATCTCTCTAACTTTTCTATTCACTTTGATAGAAATAAAATAAAGTATATGAAATCTAATTTTAAGATAGATTTTCCCCATCCAAAAGTCGTCCCAAAATGAGGTGAGATTACAATTAGGCCGCAATTAGGTAGTGTCCGTATTCACATCAGACCATAATTACGGCGTGATTGCAAATAATATTAAAAACTGCATCATAACATTGTAACGACCGCATTAGTCTGCATTTGACCGCATCAACATGCAATAATTTATGTATTATTTGTATTAATTATTTGATCTATCTTTCTTGCTGTTTATATCATAAATTTAAGACATATTTGAAAAATATTGGAGAGATTCGAAGTGATGCAAATTGTTAATGAAATACTATATAAAGATTTAGAGAGAAAATAGAAGATATTGTGAAACATAAAATAAATGATAAAATATATTACTTTTTATTGATAAAAGATAAATTCACGCCGCAATGACTGCAATATGTATCGCAACAGTTGCAATAACCCGCAGTGGGAATCTCCTGGCTATCCTCTTTCACACCTTAACAATTCTTTTCAAATACTACAAAAATAAAATAAAGAGCAAATTAAGGATTAAATAATATAAAACAACCATTCCCCCTAGACAACATACCTTTGACTGAACAAGAGCAACCGCCTAGTAACAAGTTTAATCAAAGGCTCTTTATTGTTACTTTATTGTTACTTTGGTTGCATTATGCAAAACAGTATGGAATTTATAAGATAGGTTGATGAAAAAAATGTTGAAATATAAATTTGATATGGGCGTAACTTTATTGTTTGGTTATTTGAGCTTAATTATTTTGGACTTAACTGATTTTGGATAATATTTTTAGAGAATTCTTGGAGGAATTAACATGCCCCATTATTATGGCCCTAGTCTTGGCATATTTACGAAATTGTCCCTGAAATATATTAGATTTTTTGAAATTTTCGGCGCAGCACTAGAAATTTCATGAAAATATCAGATATTTCGTTAAGTTTCCAGTTTTTAACCATGTCATATAAACTTAATCGGAAATTTGAAAATTCTGGTATCAGATATTCCAAATTTCCGCTGTATTTCATTCTTATAAAAAACCAGAAATTTGAAATTTTCGGTGTGAATAAAAAACAAGAAATTTCAAATTTCCGATAGTACTTGAACTATTTTTTTATTTATTTTTTTAGCTTTTACTTGAATAAAATACACGATGAAATAGCGAACCAACTTAATATATAAATAGAATAAATTTATACATATATGGATTAAAAAAACTACAATCACTTCTTAGATAATTCTTCTCAAGGCTTGAAACGACACGCATATGCTAATTCTCATGCTTTTGCATTGTTAGAACAATTCCCCTCCAACGAGTAGTTTCAATCAATCATTGCACTTGCCATAGTAGAATTCCTAACAACAGAGATTGTATCATAAAACAACTTGGAAAACAAGTCAGTGTGTTGATAGACTTGAGTATCCAACTGCTTTCGAACCGAATAACATGCATCTTGCCATATCCTAATAAAGATGAAATGCAACGGAAACCACAGTTTCCATCATGCTCAACATCAATTATGTCATCGATGTATAGATGAAAGAAAGTAGGAAACTGTTACAAGTACCCGGCTCTTGAAGATTTGGTAGAAGGTTGATTACTAATCAGCATGGTTGACGATTAACTTCCAATTGGTTTTGTGCATGATATCTTTTTAGCCTGACTCCCCTGCGAAGCTGCATCATATTTCCACTGACCCACAATAACCAAAGTACTGAAACATCTCTTCAACACTTCACACTCTTCTTATAAATTCCACTTACTCTCATCATGAGTTAGATCATGTTCTGAAATGTGCAATTTCGTCCAAAACACATGAATTGACTCCAAAGGTATATATGTGCCTAAAATTTGGAAACCGATAAGATGACAAGCACATGGTAACCCATGTGTTGTTCTAATGTAACAACCACACCTCTTCTTACTTGCACCAACAAACTTTACTCTTTCTAATTATTTTATAATGAGTTGTATACACTGTCTTGAGTCAAAACTGTGCAATTTAGAATAGAAAAAAGTGTTATATCGATGCTCAATGTTGACAATACTTTTTTGAAATGACACTCTGTTGAAACCTAGTTGCAACTTCAACATTGTGTTCTCAGCATCTCAACTTCGACATAAATCACCACGACTTGTAGTCAACAAGTTTATTAGTCTCTAATGGGCAGACTCCACCCTAAAAATCGTGAACCTATTATCTAAACAACTTTCAAATTAATATCTAAACCTAAACATATTTTATGTTAGTCCAATGTACCTGTTTGTTATTGTGTTTCTTAAATGAGTGACTCTGTTAGTCCATGCAGCAACAAATCTTTCTTTATATGGTGTTAACCATGTTTCATTCACATACTTGACAAATGATGGAATATCATCATAAACACTCTCGAAGTGGTTGAAATGTACATCAAACTTGTCTTATGTATTTGAATACATGATGTTGTTTCATTGATCCATGACATGTTCTTGTCTTTCTGATTTCACATACTCCTTATATTTCATGCTCACATTTTTTGAAAGATGGAACGTACACAACATATGATTTCAATTTGAAAACACAAAATCAGAGGCATTCATTAATGCAAGTTTCTGGTCTATCACCACAACACTCAGATGCAATTTCTCTGAATAGAACAACTCTTTGAGATTTTGTAGTGCCCATGTGAAGTTCTCCTCCCTTTCATGTTCCAAATAGGCAAAAGCAACTAAAGACGTCAATTTTTTTGATGTAACACCAATAATATCCAACAATGGTAGCTGATACATGTACGATTAAAATGCACATAAACAACCATGTCACACAAACATATTTTAGAATGAGAGAAGTAAAATTCTTACCTATTAGTCTTGTATGTGCAATCAAATATTACACCATATGAAACATATTCAACAACTTCACGAAATCAGGATGTGTTTTGAAGATATCACCCATAATATCTGAATTCTCCCTATTTCTATTCCAACACATGTATTTCTCTTGATGAATACGGCTCAATAACATTTTCATTTCTGTCATTGCACCTCTCTTTCCCATTCTGTATGTTGATATAGCTCGATATACATGGGTAATACTCGTGAGATTTTTTGGGCTTTGTCTTTTAAAGCAGACACGATGTACCTTGGTGCCATGTTGTATTTTGTCATGTCATTCACAAACTTTCTTTCATGGTCTTTTAGACGATCCAATATGTCATGGTCTTCCAAATCCTTATCTAGTATATAATTGTGCAAACCGCATCTAACTATCACCTTCCAACCGATACCAATTGGAATAGATACCAGCCTAAATAGGCATCTAACCTTCATAGTATAGTTGCCATCAGAAGGGTTCCCAAATTCATTTTTCTTTTTGTAATTCCCCCTCTATCAAAACCCATAATCAATTTATCCTTCCTCCCCCGCAGTCCATTAGCAGAATCAGACCAAATTGTAACAACAACAATACCAAGTTTTTTACCAATAGACTGTGCCCATTCTAGAACTTTAGCTCGTGATTTAAAAATCTGACAATTACAACATCTAATTAGTAAATTTCATCAATTTACAAAAAACAAATAAAAAATGTGTAAACTAAATAAGAACCATACCGTATTTGTGATGAAGAACTACGTAAGATAAGTACACTAATCAGTAGAAGAAGTCGATGCTGCCGGTTTAGGACCCCAAAGATATAAAATTTCATCTGCAGACATACCGAAAATTTCAACTATAACTGAAATTTCTATTACCCAGAAATTTAAAATGCCCCGCTAACGTTTTCTACCAGAAATTTGCGTAATTTCTGGTACATGAGCTAGCTTTTGAAAATTGACACGGAAATTTTGAAATTTCCAGCGAATCACAACCGAAAATTTGAAATTTCTGGTAAATCGCTACCAGAAATTTATAGAATGTAAAGAATTTCCGATAAGCAACCAAACCGCCACCGAAAATTTTCTTAGCGTACTAGAAGTTTTGATTTTTAACTCCTTTGACCAATGGTAATTTTTTTTGACAAAAGTAAAAAAATTAAGAGTAAATAGTAAACGGGTATTTTGGGAATAATGAAATTGGGGGGAAGGGGGTGGCATGTACAATAATAGGGGTGACAAGTTAATTTCCAAAATTCTTGTATTGTTTGGAGTGTCTAGATATTTCTTATAAATGTAATATTTTATAGAATACTCTTATGATCTTTGGAGTTGAGAACTCTCTAGAATTAGTGTGTTTAAAGTTCTCCTTAGAGTACTATAAATAGAGATGTAATCTCACACATTTGTATCAAGAAAAAATACAAAGTTCTCTCTTCCATAAAGAATTCTCCTACTTATCGAATTTCTATTCAAGCCTCTAATATTTCCGCACAATTTTCCTTAACATAAAAGGCCTTATTTCCAACAAAGTGGTATCAGAGCTTCAAGGTCCTCACAAGATGGAGAATGAAGGTTTTCCTTTTCAAATGTCAATGCTCACAAAGAACAACTATGACAATTGGAGCATCAAGATGAAGGCGCTACTAGAAGCTCAAGATGTGTGGGATATCGTTGAGAAAGGTTTCAAGGAGCAAGTTGAATCCTCGCTAAGCCAAGGTGTAAAGGAGATGTTGAAGGATTCAAGAACGAGAGACAAGAAAGCTCTTTTTCTCATTTATCAATTGGTAGATGAAGATATGTTTGAGAAGATATCCAATGCAACGATGGCAAAAGAAGCATGGGACAAACTTCAAACTTGAAACAAAGGAGTTAAGCATGTATAAAAGATTCGTCTTCAAACTCTTAGAGGTAACTTTGAACATTTATTTATGGAGGAGTCCGAACCAATTTCAGATTATTTTTCTCGAGTATTGGCTGTAGTCAATCAACTTAAAAGAAATGGTGAAGATGTTGATGAGGTGAAAGTTATGGAGAAAATACTTCGCACTTTAAATCCAAGTTTTGACTTCATTGTCACCAACATTAAAGAAACAAGGATTTAAAGACCATGACTATTGAGCAACTCATGGATTCCTTACAAGCATACAAAGACAAACATAAGAGAAAAATTAAACAAAATGAGGCTATGGAGAAAGTACTACAAGTCGTGTCCAAGATCCTAGACGTGGACGAGGTCATGAAAGAAGTAAGCACATCGACACCCGCTTCCACTTTGTAAGAGAATGCACTGAGAAGAAAGGAGGTCGAGTTGAAGAATGTAATGTCTCAAGATCAAGCTGCCGATATTTTCACCAAGCTACTCAAGTTGGAAACTTCGTAAAGCTAAAGAGTATGCTTGGAGTCACAAATTAAGTTTAAGGGGGATGTTGAAATATAAACTTGATTTGGGCCTAACTTTATTGTTTGGTTATTCGGGCTTGGTTATTTTGGATTTAAGTAATTTTAAGTAATGTTTCTAGAGAATTCTTGTATTGTTTGGAGTGTCTAGATATTTCTTATGATTGTAATATTATCTAGAATACTTTTATGACAAACTGCTGAAGTTCAAAATGGAAGAAAGAATATAAATTTAGGAACCGAATATAAAAATTTAAGAATCGAAAATATATTTTTCAGTTTTTAATTAGAAAAACAGACACTTTTCGTTATCATGATAATATGAAGTGTATACTTTTGTTTATTAGAAATTGAAAATATATTTTCGACTTATATCGAAAATGTATTTTTCAATTTTTCTTAAAAATATATATATTTTTAAAATAGGTGCGTCCCAAAATTATATTTTTGAAAATATATTTGATTTTTCATAGGATATTTTCTCCTTATATAGAGTGCCTTAAAAAATTCAATAATAATTAGAGTTGACCCAATGTACATCAACTTATGATGTATAAAAAAACTACTCACTTTCAACAAAAGAAACTTCCAAAAGAGACCCAGTTAAATGAATATACATGAATTTTCAGCCTCATATTCGACTAAAAAAATTATTTTTATACTACTTTTCGAAATTTCCATTAATGTTAATTTTTTTTAAAAAAATTTTATTACAACAATTTAAGAAATTTAAGAACGAACAACCAGAAATTTTGAATAATCTATCTATTTTCTTTCTTACCACCCCAAATTTGTCCATGGACAATTTGAAAATTAAGCAATAATAGGTGGTGCAAAGTTCAAATTTGAAGGTGACAAATCAAAATCTCAATATTATAATATTTTGAAAGTTGGTTGGATACATCATCAAAATATTAATCAATGGTGTATGCATCCTTCAAGAGTGAAGGTTCAAATTTTTCTAAGAGAATTTCTTAATTTACCTCGTAGTTATCTAACGCACAACGCACACAAAGATAAATGTTAATGAAAATTGGAAATGTATTTCTAGAACGCATGTGTAATAAAAAAATTACATTACTCAGAGTTATGTTTTCGGTAGCGAATCGATATTGTATTTCCGGAAAATGTCATTATAGAGTCTAGAAAAATAGAAATGAAGATACACCAATTTCTCAAAATATAAATTCCATTGATATCATCCTGTTTCAAATTTTGGATACGACGTATATATTTCCCACTTTTTTCGTATGTCAAAGTCACAAATGCATTTTTTCTATCCAAATTATTATTGGACCTTCCAATCACAACACCAAACCCTAGTTTTGTGGTCTCTATACGAATTCACGACAGCATGTCATCGCGTAATTCAAACTCATCTTCCATTGTAAAATCATTTTGAATATCTACCACCTTAGTTACGAGAGATGAAATAACATGAGACACATTAGATTTGGGAATGAAATCGAGATGCACCATACCTAATGTGATAAAACATTAAACTAATAAACACACACAACAATAAGGAATAAGTTTCTAAAAAATGAGCACATACAAAAACCAAAAATACATTTCCAATTAAACTCAACTAACAATCAGAAGTATAACTCATGTATTAGCATAACCTATTTTCAATTAAAAAACAGGTTAATGTGAAGAATGATGAACCACAAGAACAAAGATTTGGAGTGAAAAATATTATATAGAGTGTAAGGGTTTTTGGAGAGGGTTTATGGAAAGTTTAAGCAATGAGAGTGATTATGCTTGTCCATGCTGGTTGGTTACTGTTTTAAGTAAAATGTCTTTTAATTTTTTCGGAAATACATTTCCGATTATATATAAAATATTAAGGTGGTGGAATTTTCAATCTTCACGGACTAACTAATCGGAAATAAAAAATCGACTACAACCGAAAATATATCTCTGATTTTATTTTGTATTTAAATACCGTGGAATCACTTTTGATCTCGTGATGTATAGTGTATGATGCATACCAAAAATATATTTCCTATTTCTTAAAAGTATTTTTGGAATTGCATAAGATATTAATCAACTTTATAAGATGGAATAAGAAATCCTCTTTCTCTAATTTAACACTTTGAAGTAATGAGTTTGTAAGTGGATAATATGTAAGTATTTAAATATCTTTTTTAATTATGATTTATTTTCCAGTGTAATAATTTCTTTTCTTTACGGCAGCAATGGTTGCTTTACTATGCAGTGTAAAATTTGTGCTTGGAATGCCATGTTTCATTGTATTATTAGTCTATAGATGGCGGTGTAAACATTTATCTGCGTATGATAGGGTTGAAGATTTTCTACATAGTGATAATAACATTATGCCTATAAGGTACTCTTATAGAGACACATATTCTTCACCACCACCAGTCCTCAAAATCTTGAGCTTTCGACCATAGATTTAAACTTGGCAAATACCTCGATCACTTCAATTTTCTTTTTGATCAAGTAAGTCCACAGTTTTGACTAAAATAATCTATGAATGTGACAAAGTATCTATTATCTCCAACCGAATCCACTTGGATTGGTCCACATACATCAGAGTATATGACTTCAAGGAGTGCCTTCGACTTTCTTCATACATCCTTGAAAAATCTATTCTTGTGTTGTTTTGCATGCACACATTCCTCACATAGCTTGTTGGAATGTCGATTTCTAGTAATCCTAAAACCATATTTCTTTTCTTTAGATCTCTGATGTCTTTGAAGTTAAGATGGCCTAGTCGAGAGTTCCTTGTCCATTCATCCCTGCTAGCTGCAGTTGCAAGACACTTGTGCTCCATCATATTAAGTTCAATCTTGAAGGTTCTATTCTGAGACGTAGGGACCTTCAAGATTAACTTTCTCTTGAATCGAGAACTCTCATCATGTTGTCTTCGATCAAAATCTTGTAGTTTTTCGACCAACTGCCATATGTTGAACAAATTTCTCTTCATGAATGGTTGTAGCCATATCTATCTTTTTGTCGAACCACTTTCTTTTGCCTTTCTTTTATATTGATGCTTGCGCTTGCAAAGCCACATCACTCTTTGACTTGCTTGCAACTCTTTCAGCCATTTTATGCTCATGCGATTTAAGCATCCCTTGAAGCTCTTCTTTTGTCAATGTCGACAAAGTCTTCGGCTCTTCTATAGCTACCTCCATGTGGTCGAACTTAGGAGCCAATGACCTTAAGATCTTTGCAACAATTGATCTTGATAACAAAGATCTTGATAACAACAAACAATCTTCATCTGCTTGCACCAATTCTCATAATTATCAACTTTCAGAATCGGAAGACTTTCTGAAAATGTTTGTTCGAACGATTCATTGCCATTGTGATTTTCTTCCCACGAATCGCTCAGTCAATGCTCTAGATACCAAATATTGGGAATCCATCAAGACCCGTGGAGAATTTAAAATCAATCTTGATGAACAAGATTCAATCAACTCGATCAAAATCCCTTGTTCTTCACTCTTCACTTGAGTGAATTAACCAACCTTGGTTGCTAGATGACTATTAAAGCATAATGACAATGAATGAAAGAAGAAAGAAAAGATGAATTGGGGGAAGAAAGGTGAATTAGGGTGTGACAAAAAATAAAGAAGAAGATGAGTTTCTACAGAATTTCTCTCTGCCCACAAATTATGGAAAACTTTATTTGCAACTTCAATTTTCATATTCGTATTACAACAATAGAGATTACTTCCTCTATTTATAATTTAGCTTCCTTGCTCCCTAAGCCAAAGTCCAAAATACAAAAAGTCCAAAATTCCTATTTTAGTCTAAGTCGAAATCTTGTGTAAAACAATCCACACACTAGATGTTTTGGCACAACCTAACTACTGCGATACATGGAATACGATCTCAACCAAAAAAAACACTAACCTATCAACCACTTTCACATCACTTAATTTAAAAGTACAGCTGAATTGTTTATCTAAGTTTAGAATTTTTAATGCTCGAGATCAACAAAAATATGAGAGAACATGAGAACATGACGCACTCAACGTGTAGCAAAAGGAATAGGAGCACCCTTTAGGAAATTGGTTGAATTATCAAATGACGCTCTAAAATACCAAATGATTTATTAAAAGTTAATGAAACTTTGACTTATTCTTGGTATACATATTTTAAAACCCATATCATGATTTATCTATTTCTCTAGAAAAATATAGAACGTGAAAATAAAGCATTTCACGTGTTATAAAGATAATATATCTTGGCTTGCATTCTCCACTAAGTGAGGGTTCAAATTTCTGAAGTGATGATTTGTTAAGTAGATAATCTATAGTAAGTATTTACTTATCTTTTAAATTTATCTTAAGTAATCAATATCTATTTTTATTGGTTTTTATTATCTTAACCCAATTGAATATCATTTTTAATTATGATTTATTTTTAAGTGTAATAACTTCTTTTCTTTACAGCTGAAATGGTTATTTTACTGGGCAGTGTTAAATTTGTGTTTGGAATGCCTTGTATCATTGTATTATTAGTCTACAAATGGCGACAAAAACATTTATCTGTTTATGATAATGTTGAAGATTTTCTACAAAGTGACAATAACATTATGCCTATAAGGTACTCTTATAAAGACATAAAAAATATGACAAAACAATTCAAGATAAAACTAGGTAATGGAGGTTATGGATCTGTTTTCAAAGGACAACTTCGAAGTGGTCGTCTTGTTGCTGTCAAATTATTGGATAGAGGCAAGACAAATGGCCAAGATTTTATCAATGAAGTTTCTACAATTGGTAGAATTCACCATGTTAATGTGGTACAACTCATTGGTTTTTGTGTGGAGGGGTCAAAACGTGCTCTTATATATGAATTCATGCCAAATGGATCACTTGAAAAATACATATTTTCTGCGATTGAAGAAAGTTATTCTTTGAGTTGCGAAAAATTATATGATATTTCTTTTGGAGTGGCTCGAGGCATTGAGTACTTACATAATGGATGCAATATGAAAATTCTCCACTTTGACATAAAGCCTCATAACATCCTTCTTGACGAGAATTTTAATCCAAAAGTTTCTGATTTTGGACTAGCTAGACTTTGTCCTACGGATAAAAGCATTGTGACATTAACTGCAGTAAGAGGAACCATCGGATATATGGCCCCTGAATTGTTCTACCGTAATGTTGGCACAATATCCTACAAAGTTGATGTCTATAGTTTTGGGATGTTGTTAATGGAGATGGCAAGTAGAAGAAAGAACTTGAATGCATTGGCCGAACAATCTAGCCAAATTTATTTCCCTTTTTGGTTGTATGATCAGTTACATGATGGAAGGGAAGTAACAATTGAGAATGACACAGATCAAGAAATGAAATTGGCAAAGAAAATGATGATTGTGTCTTTGTGGTGTATACAGACAAAACCTGAGGACCGTCCTTCAATGATTAAAGTGTTGGAGATGCTTGAAGAAGAAGATGAAGACATGCAAATTCCTAATAAGCCTTACTTTTGTCTACAACATCAACCAGTTGCAGCAGATATTAGAGATGATAATATTGGAAGCTCGTGGACATCATATGATACAAGAGTAAGTGATCCCAAGGAACCAACCTGATCTCCTTTTGTTTATGAATCAATTACATGTTTATATGCATATAGTTTGTTGTGGTTCTAAGGATTGGATAAATATATATATTAAAGGGATGTAATACTATATATGCGGGAATTTTCCTAGTAAATAAGTTTTTTTTTTCTCTTTTAAGGGATGACGACAGAAATTATTGTAAACACATCTATGGATATCTTATCATGGATTAAGAATGCTTTTGAATTGTATTGAAAATTCCTTTGTTAAATATAATATATTATCACTAGATAAAGAAAATCAACCAACAAAATTGTTAGAAAGTACAATTCATGTTCGTTCGACAAAGTCGAAATAGGTGTAGTGTTTGTGTCGAAATAAATGTTATGTCGAAATGTTCAGTATTGCAGTTTTCGAAATGTACTGGACTTTATATGTCTTGGACCTTTAGTTTAGCTTCTCTTTGGGCCTAGGAAATGTGTCAATATAAGGAGCATTTCTTTGTAATCAAAAACAGTTTTTCAGTTACAATCAATCAATAACATTTTTCATTCAGTTCAGATAATCATTCTCTCTTCTTCTTCTTCTTCTTCTTCTTCTTCTTCTTTACAAAACTATTTTTTTACCCTCTGTTCCATCAAATTGGTATCAAGGAGCTCGGTTGCGATTCAAAGAGAATCTAATGGCAAACGAAACAACAACGTCGACACAGATTCCAGCGAACCTACCAGTTTTCAAAGGAGAAAACTATCAACGATGGGTTGCACAGATGAAGGTCATTTTCAGATTTCAATATGTTGTTGAAATCTTGAATGATGGTGTATCGGAGCTGGAAGCAAATGCGACGGAAGCCCAGAAAGTTGCGCACAAAGATCAGAGGAAGAAAGATTGTAAAGCATTGTTCTTGATCCATCAGTGTGTAGATTCTGATGTATTCGAAAAGATAATTGAAGAAGAATCAACGAAAGATGCGTGAGACATGTTGAAAAACTTGTATGGCGGAGGCGAGAAATTGAAAAAGGTGAAGTTGCAGACGTTGAGAAAGCTGTAATTGCAAGCTTCTCAAGTCATGTTTAAAGCCTTGGTTTTGATGAAGACAACATGGATATCAACATTCACAGGATGTGCAAAAAGTTTATCAATAATCATATAAAATCTTTTTACAAGTCTTGAAGATTAGAAGAAGAATTATTGAAGAAACAACAATGTCAAAAGGTATAAATAATTCTTAAACTTGAATATAGATGTTCACAAATATGCATTCATAATCATATACATATCCCACATTTTTAACAATAAGAAAAACTATGTTTGAAATCCTTTTCAAAAAGAATTTTTGAAAATAAGCTTTTAGGAACCGGTTCTGACCTAACAGGGAACCGGGTTCCAAACTTGTGCAAAAAACACTTCCCTGGAATTTGTACCAGGAACCGGGTTGTACCTATAGGGGAACCGATTCCTGCGTGTTATTTTTGAAATTCTGAGTTATAACGTTCACTAGGAACCGGGTTCTTCCTGGGTCGAAACCGGTTCCCAACGAACCAGTACAGTTTTTCTTTTGTTTTTTGAACATAATTCAAATGAGATTCTTTCATAATTACATTGCATCTTTTCATATCAAATGACATGAATGAAGAGGTATTTGTGACATTATAAATAGTGCAGATTTTTCAAATTCAAACAACCTTCTTCATTTTAACAATTTTCATTATCTTACAAATTTTCAAGTGTTCTTACAAATCATAATTTTGTGAAACTTGCCATATACATTTTCATTAAGAAATCATTACAAGTTTCATACATTCATTTGTGAATATTTATAATCATTGCTTGAGAATTGTTTCTTTCTTGAAGAAGAAGATCAATCAAAGATTGATATTGCTCTCCATCTCTTACAAATAAACTATTGTATTACAAAAGAAAAGTATTCCCTTACTATCCAGGATTGTTGGAAGTAAGTGTTGTGATTTGAAGAGGATTGTTCTTCATTCACATTAGTGTTTGTTTGACCTTAAAGGTGTTATGAACCTTTGGTCACCCTATAGGTTAGATAGTAGGCTTCACCTTTTGGTGTGAATAGGCTGTACGATAATTCTGACTATAGTGAAATCTCTTTCGTGTTGGAAAGGGGACTGGAGTACTCTCGGATTGTGAGGGGAACCAGCATATATCGCCGTGTTCTTTACTTTTCTGTATTTATATTTTTCATCACCATAATCAAGAAAAGATAAGATATAGTAAAAAACCTTCAAACACTTAACCACAAAAATTACTACAAGTATTCTCATAAAACCGAATAAATTTTTATACACCTAATTCACCCCCCCCTCTTATGCACTCTTAGACTTACAAAAGCAATATGAAATAATGCAAATGAAAGATGATGAAACTATCTCTGCATACTTCTCAAGGATTGTGACACTGACTAACCAAATGAAAGCATGTGGAGAAATGGTCACTGATTTACAGAAAATAGAAAAAGTACTGAGATCTTTAACTGCAGATTTTGACTATATTGTTGTGACAATTGAAGAGGCCAAGACTCTATCTGAGATGAAGTTACAAGAACTTCAAGCTTCACTGGAGGCTCATGAGATGAGATTGAAGAAGAGAAACTCTGAAAGAGAAAAGGTGGTTGAACAAGCATTGCAATCAAGATTTAGCAAGAAAGCTGAGAAGTCGAAGCAGCGAAAGCACCTTGCAGGTGATGAGAAGTCAAGCAAGAATGTTGATTCGAGCAAGAAAGGTGTTGGCAACAAGTACTCTGGGAGGAAAGTGGACACGAAAGATGCGCAATGCTACAATTCTCAAGGTTTTGGTCACTACGCTCGAGACTGTCGAAGGAGGAAAGTAGCACGAGCAAAATAAAGTGATGAAGCTCAATATGCACATGTAGTAGACAATGACTCAAATGATGTGTTGATGATGGTAAATTCTCAGTCGAACACTGAGAAAACCAACATGTGGTATCTGGATTTAGGTTGTAGCAACCATATGACTGGCAACAAAAATGGTTCACCAAGTTAGATGAGTCAGTAAAAAGGGTGATAAATTTTGCTGATGGAAGACACATCAATTCAAGAGACAAAGGAGATATTTCGATAGTCAGAAAGGATGGTGGAAAAGCTACTATAACCGAGGTATTGTATGTACCCTCTATGACAAGTAATTTGATAAGTGTAGGTCAATTACTTGCAAAAGGCTTCAAGATGAAGCTTGAAAGGAATGAGATGAAAGTCTATAGGGATGATGGGAGGCTAATCATGAAAGCATCATTGGCAGAAAACAAGACGTTCAAAGTCGAACTCAACACATCAGATCATAAGTGTCTTATTTCGACTACAGAAGAAGACAAGAACTGGCTATGGCACCACAGGTATGGGCATCTAAACTTCAGGAGTTTATGCATTCTCAATCAGAAGAGAATGGTGTTTGGTTTGCCTTATGTCAAGGAACCAAAGCAAGTATGTAAGGAATGTTGTAAAGCTAAGCAGGCAAGGAAGGCATTCAAACATGACTTGCCCATGAAATCCAAGTGCAAGTTGGAGTTAGTTCACTCTGATGTGTGTGGACCATTTGAAGTGAAGTCAAATGGAGGCAACAAGTATTTCCTTACTCTTGTTGGTGAATTCATCGGACATATATGGATTTATATCATTGAAAGGAAGAGTGAAGTATTCACAATGTTCAAGAAATTCAAGTTGCATGCTGAAAAACAAAGTGGCTGCAAATTTAAGAAATTAAGAACTGATGGTGGTGGAGAATATAAGTCTGCTGAATTTGCCAAATTTTGTAATGAGGAAGGTATAGAGCATGAGATTATTGCACCATATACACCTCAGCATAATGGCATAGCTGAAAGGACAAATAGAAGTATACTAAACATGACGAGAAGTATGTTGAAAGCTAAAGATATGCCTAAGAGATTTTGGGCTGAAGCAGCTTCGACAGCTGTATACATTCTAAACAGGTGCCCAACAAAGAAGATAGTTGGAAAAACACCTTATGAGGCTTGGACAGGATCGAAGCCAAGTGTGAGTCATTTTAGAGTTTTTGGATCAATGTGCTTCAGGCATGTACCTGAATAATTGCGAAGAAAATTGGCTGACCGAAGTGAAGCTATGGTTCTCATAGGTTATCATTCGAATGGTGCATACAAATTGTGTTCGCCAGTCGAAGATAAATTAGTAATTAGTAGAGATGTTCGTGTCGACGAAATCAAAGGTTGGACCGAGTCAAGTTCAACACAGAATCGAACCTTTATTATATGTTCAAGAAGATCCACAAGATGAGCCCTCAAATAGTCGAAGTGAACAAGACAACGCTTCAACTAGTCGAAATGAAGAACCATTTGAACAAACTGAAAAGAGGTCGACAAGAACAAGAACTGAATCAACAAGGCTAGCTGGATATGAAATATTTCTAGATGAGGAAATTAATGATGATGGTGATCTAGTCGAAGAAGCCATGATGATGGTTGAAGCAGAAAAAATCAATTTGAATAAAGCCATGAGTAATTTGAATCGGTGCGGAGTCATGAAAGAAGAACTCAGAGCCATTGAGAAGAACAAGACCTGGGAGCTTGTCGAAAGAACGAATAAGAAGCCAATTGATGTAAAGTGGATATACAAGGTGAAACGAAGGCCTAATGGCGAAATTGCTAAGTACAAAGCAAGGTTGGTGGCTAGAGGCTTTCTAAAAATTCCTAGAATAGACTTCGACGAAGTATATGCACCGGTTTCTAGGCTGAAAACAATTCGAATAGTTGTTTCGACAGCAGCATACAGGGGATGGAAGATGCATTAGCTAGATGTAAAGTCAACATTCCTGAATGGTCCATTGGAAGAAGAAGTATATGTCACTCAACCACCAAGATTCAACGTCAAAGGATAGGAGTCGAAGGTGTACAGATTACGGAAGGCTCTCTATGGTTTGAAGCAAGCTCCTCGAGCTTGGAATAAGAGAATAGATAGTTTCCTAATCGAAGCAGGTTTCACAAAGTGTGTCTCTGAACATGGAGTGTATGTAAAGGATGTCGACAGTGTCAGTTGAATCATTTTATGCCTCTATGTAGATGACTTACTTATTACTGGAGATGACAAAGCTGAGATAGTAAAGGTCAAGTCGAAGCTAATGAAAGAATTCGAAATGTCTGATTTAGGGAATCTCTCATATTTCCTAGGGATGGAATTCAAAAATATTGAAGAAGGAGTATTCTTGCATCAAACTAAGTATGCTCAAGATATTCTGAAAAGATTCAACATGAGCAAGTATAACGAAGCTGTCACACCGTTAGAGACAGGAGCAAAGCTGAAGAAGGAATCGAATGGTGAGTTTGTAAATTCGACATTGTACAAACAAATCATTGGATCCTTGAGATATCTTTGCAATACAAGACCAGATATCTGTTAAAGTGTAGGATTGCTAAGCAGATTTATGGAGAAACCTCAAGAATGTCATCTCATTGCAGTAAAAAGGGTGTTGAGATACATCAAGGGAACTGTCGACCATGGCGTGTTGTTGCCTAAGAAGTAGAAGAACAACACAAGAGTCGAAGTTCATGGATACACTGATTCAGATTTCAGTGGAGATCAAGATGAAAAGAAAAGCACTACAGGCTACATCTTTATGATCGAAGGTGCTCCAATCTCCTGGAGTTCGAAGAAATAAAGCATTGTGGCTTTGTCATCTTGCGAGGTGTTGTTAGTATATTTGATGAATCAAGTATTTCAATTATCGTATCCACAGGGATTGATGTGATATTACCGTCGTTCAATAGTTAAAGTGTATTTTAAGATTAAGTAACACAAGGGTTTTGTTTCCTAATCTACAAATATCTTAAATTTCACTCAAACAACTTTAGTTTCCTTTTTCAAAGAGAGATATGTTTGGATTCAAGAGAGTTTTGAGTTTTTTTTCAAATGATAGAAGCATGTCAAGATTAGTTTCATTAACCTAATTTCATATAAATTCTATTAACCAAGTGGATGAACTAGTTGATGATTGTTATAAATACGTATCCTCTCAATCTTGTTGATTTCAAACCAAGATTGTGAGTTTTATCATGTAAATCTTTAAATGATTTCTCACTATAACTATTGACATGATAATAATGAAGTTCAATACAAGTAAACACTAGCTCACAAATCTATTTATAGCATTTGTTCATTAGTGGAAGAATATCTTAGGTCAACTTTAAAACATACTTTTTCAATCATGATTCAAAGCATCAAGAGATAGCAGAACAAAGATATTCAACATATATAAATCATCAACCAAGTTCATACACCAAGAGATTAAAAGAAATACATAAAATTTAGGTTAACTACCTCTAATCTTGACACAAAAAGAGCTTAGCTACACATTCTCATGGTAGCTTTACTTGCAAGATTTTTGGAGAAGATGATGAACATGGAAGATAAATCAAGAAGAAAAAGATTTTTGTTTTTAATTTCTATTTTCTAGATTACAACAATGATGAATAATGAAGAAGAAGTGTGGTTCTGGTTTTCTAGCACAGAAAAGTGGGTCAAATCAGAGAGTTGGTGAGCAAAAGCTAGAGGCATGGGTCACTGTCCTTTTTCTGATATCGCAGACCGCGCTAAGCACGCTTATGCTGCAACCGTGCTGAGCGCGACCTGTAGCCTGCTTCTTCTTCCAAAAATTGCTTCAAAAAGTCTCAATAGCTCTTCAAGCTTCCTTGAATCCAAGCTTGAGGGAATCAATATCAAAAACCTACAATTTAAATGTAAACTAAGTTAAATAATATATTATAAACAAAAACTAAATAAAAACATAATAAGAACAAAATACTATATTAAATACTAGTAATTAATCAAAAGGCATTGTAAAGGACCACAAAATGATCTACAAAATATCCATATTTTGGTCCTTAACAACTCTCCCCAACTTACTTCTTTGTTTGTCTTCAAACAAAAGTCAAAAACTCAAAAAGCAAACAAAATAACAAAATTTAAGCATGCATATCAACACAAGAAGGATGGTTCAAACTCAACATACCCGACATGGATACAAATTAATTGCTTCTTCGAAACACAGCATGGATATGAATTAAGTTCTAAACACAATATATCGACACATGTAGACAAAACAAAAGACATGTTCACACTTGAATCACCTAATGATTTCTTCAATATACCTTGAAGAACAAAATGCAATATTTACATAGGACTAAACACTCTCACTAGTAATCATGCACATCCGGAATAATTCATACATTCATCAAAACAAGTTAAATGAGCAAAATGGAAACAAAGATCACAAAGGACTTTCAAGGGTTGTAACTTGGCTTGGGTTAAGAACAAAGGATCTTTATGTACAAAGCCATTGAAACAAATTTGGGTAAAGATAATGAAGATCATTTCACAACATCATTCTCACTTCCTTCTTATTTATCATAACCACTTCTTTCTATTTCTCACACAATGATCCTTCTTTATTTTTCTTTTTCAAGTTCTTTTCATATACATATTTTTATTTTATTTTCTATTCAATCTTTTTTTTCTTCTTTTCTTTAGGATCATCATGTCATCAATTCAAGGTTCTTTTTGATCAACCTCCCCAACTTTCAATTCGTCAATCCTTTTTATTTAAGAACATGATCTTCAAAGGGTTAATCAACAATAGGGTTGGTGTTTACAAACAAGAAAAATTTATAGAATGAATCATCATTGAATTTTCATAGATTATCAACAACTTTTAAGTGGCCTACTTAACAATTAGTTGATTTTGATAGATTCATTCCACAAATTCGACTTTTAAGCTCAAAAGGGTTCACTAAGATTCACTCACTCATGGTTAATTGAAGCCCTTTTGGAATTGATGGTTTTTCTCATAGTGCACAAAACAAATTGCCTTGATCCTTTCTAAGTTTCCAAAATTTCAACAACAAATTAAGATTAAACATGAATCAAATGAGTTAACATAACTACTAGAACTCTCAATTTTTGGTATAAGGTGGAAAGCTTCTCACCTTTGTGGTTTAAGTCCTAATGATTCAAACACGAACACAAATTTTTTTATGTACATGCCAAGATATTTTGCATAAAGCACAAATTTCATAGACATGTTAACATTCTACAAAACGATTAAAAATGTAACTTAATTGTGGATCAAGTTGAGAATAATATCATCACCATCACTTTTTTGGTGAAAACACTTACTTTTGCTTTTGAGCACCATTGAAAAACCAGGACAAACTAAAAGAAATACAATTTAAAATAAACAAGGTATAACTTAAAAAGATAAAGCAAAATAAATAAAAAGACACCCCAAAATGGTGTTTCAAAATAAAAAGTACTTAGGCATATTGCCTTAAAATGTAAAATTTGGAATTACAAAACACATCCTAAAAAGGATGGCAACCAACAAAATACAACTAAGTCTTAAGAAACTAAAACAAAAACATAAACTAAAACCAAAAGTACTAAAATAAAAACAAAGGAAACAAAAGAAATCAGTCAGAAGCCTCCACAATGGAATCTCCCGGAGTATCCGAACTAGAACCATCATCACCATCATCATCCTCCTCCTCATCCTCATCAGCATCAGCATCTCCTACCTCCTCCTCAGCATTTGGCCCGACCCCGGGCCAACTGGCATAGACTCTCAGATGCTGGCTCGTGCGAGTAAAATGATTCACTGCCGGCTCTCAAATCTGCAGCGCCAGCTGCTCCATGCTCTCATGAACAAACATAAATGCTCTCTGATGGGAAAAATGCATCTTCTGATTTCATTCTTCCCCTGGACCAACATGAGGAAGGGCAGCAGCAACAAGGACAGCCTGGGTTGCAGGGTTAGCGTCAGAAGCCCTATAATAACGGTCGCAGTAACTGTCATCAATGACACTGTCTATTTTCAGGTGACCTATAGCAGGAAAAACAACCCTAGCACACTTACAGAGTCCCATAATCAGTCCAGGATAAGTAAGGGCACATTTAATTCGCTCCCCTTGGAGGTATAACTTAATGCCACCCTTTTCAACTCGTTCGCAATCAACCGGTCAAAATCAATTTGGGCTTCATCAAGCATGTATGCAATAAGGCAGGCTGTTTCCATTGGTATTGAGGAGGTGTGGCTTCTGGGCCGCAAGTTGTACAAGGCCACACACATAAGCACCCGGACTCTTGTCTTTAGGCTTGACCTGTTGAACTTCAATGGTTGGCCAGCTCTATTCAATTTATAAGAATTCCCAGTCAAACAGATTTTATTCCACAACATCTCAAAGTCCCAATTACCACGAGCCAGGTGCTCATGGTACACATCCAATTCCTCTTCAGGGGCAGTCCAGTTAATGCCCAAAAAGCTATTGATGGAGGAGCGAGAGAAAGAAACAGCCTTGCCCCGAACCATGGTGGTAAATTGGAAAG
The DNA here is from genome assembly GCA_021764765.1 of Vicia sativa. Classification (NCBI taxonomy): domain Eukaryota; kingdom Viridiplantae; phylum Streptophyta; class Magnoliopsida; order Fabales; family Fabaceae; genus Vicia; species Vicia sativa. Next base: position 230,390,118 of record CM038795.1, on the reverse strand, counting down.
GGCTCCCATCCTTTGGTAGAGCATTCGCATAAAATTCACGAACTAGCTCTACATTGACCTTAGATTGGGGCTCACAAAGAACTCCCAATCCGTAATTATCCAGAATAGCATCACAACCAGAGTAGTGCCCACGATCACCCAAGCGAATTATTCTTTCAAACCAAATGTTTCTCTCCTCAAGCTCCTTGTACCTGACCTCCTATTCAGGCCCCAGAAATCGTGTCCCATCAAAAGGATTAGGTCTTTAGGACCCTGCTCCGGCAGACATGACTCTCTGTCTCTTGGGAGGCATCTGAAACAACACCAAAATCAACAAAATTTGACACCGAAATGTCCGTTAGACTCGAGTCATGCAAACAGTAGTGCAAAATAACCAAACCAAGCATCAAGATTTAAAAAAATAACAAAAAAACACAACAGGAAAATTTTTCAGCATGCTACAGACCGCGCTAAGCGCGGTCTGCGATACCAGAAATTTTTTTCTACACAAAGCAGAATTTACTCAGGAATCTAACCCTATGCAAAGAGAAAATCCTATCCTAAACATCATATACAGTCACAACATCCTAATTCTAAGATTAAACCCTAAAATCCTAAATTCTAACATGCAAAGGCAGAAAACACGAAATGAAAGAGGGAAAGTGAAAGAGGAATAAACCTTGGTGCTTGAATGGTTAGAAAACACAAGAAGAATGCACAAATTTTGATTTTGTGAGTGTGGGGTTTGGAAATTTTTTCTTGAAAGTAGAATGACAATGGAGAGAGTGGAAAAAGTGACAAACAAACCCTAATTTGTTAAAAACGAACCAGGCCAACAAGTTGGGCCTAGGTAAACATGTTTAAAAAAAAAATCTTTTTTTTAGTACAGATCGCGCTAAGTGCGGCCCCCATCGTGCTAAGCGCAAAATGTTCTGTTTGATGGGGTAGAAACTGCGCTAAGCCAGGTCATACCGTGCTAAGTGCGATCTGCAGAATTTCAGAAAACGTTTGAAAAACCAGAAAATTTATTAGGACACTAACATAATGACTACAACATTAAATACTTACAATGTTGGGGTGCCTCCCAACCAGCGCTTTGTTTAACGTCGTTTCGAGCTCGACGGTTCATGATGATCATGGATCATCAAAATACAATGCGGAAATCTGTCGGCTCACCTCGCCGGCAACATACCTCTTCAACCTTTGTCCATTCACCGTCCATTCATTCTTACCTTCAGGGTCTTGCAAAACAACTGCTCCATAATCTTTCACATCCTTGACTACAAAAACCCCGGACCACTTCGTCTTTAGTTTTCCCGGATAAAGTCACATCCGAGAATTGAACAAAAGGACGCTTTGCCCCGGTTGAAAGTCTTTGTGTTTGATCTTCTTGTCATTAAATACTTTAACCCTTGCCTTGTATTTTTTATTTGAATGGTATGCTCCGTCTCTCAATTCATCCAACTCCACGAGTTGCTCTTTCCTCTTGTCACCAGCTAGAGAAGAATCAAAATTCAAGAATCTAAGAGCCCATAGAGCTCTATGTTCCATCTCAACTGGAAGGTGACAAGTCTTCCCGTAGACAACCTGAAAGGGGGTTAGTCCAATAGGAGCTTTATAGGCGGTTCGATACGCCCATAAAGCTTCATCAAGTTTTAATGACCAATCCTTCCTTGAACTAGAGACAATTTTTTCAAGAATTTTTTTAATCTCCCTATTCGACACTGTCATACCCCAAAATTTGCCCTCCGTCTTCTCAAGCCATTCCATACAGCCATACTCAAGGATTCCTCAAGGGTTGATCAGACAAACCCTCTCCTAGACCATCAACCCAAACTAGGGTTTGGCATTTCTCAGATCCAGATGGAATTCCAACATCTCCAATGGTCTTCATGCCTCATCATATGCTTCAAAGATTCTCCATGTCAAGTTTCAAGCCTCACAAGTCAAGTTTCCTCAAACAATTGCTCAGATGTTTGAAAATTAGTTGTATTGGACAAAAAGTCAACTGTGGTCAACATACTGTCAAACTTCATAAATTTTGGTCAACATCCTCATTTTGAAGTTAAATTCATCATTTGATCAAGGGTTGATCATGATTCATCAAGAAAACTCAAGATTTGCTTAAAAGTCAAACTTTCTAAATTAGGGTTTCTAGATGAAAAGTCAACCAAACTTTGACTGAGCATAACTTCTTCATACTTTCTCAGAAATTTTTCCACCACCTCTTGTTTTGAAGGAAATTCAATTCTCTACAACTTCATTAGTCACATGAATGTTCAAAAAATTCTTCATTTGGAAGGTATGGATCAAAACATTACAGGTCCTTTTCAAAGTCAACAAAAAGTCAACATTTTGTTTTGAGGATATATTGAGCATGGAAACTCCAATTGAGATGAAACCAAAGAGGTTGGTTAGAGGACTCTTAGAGATTTCCAAAAAGTCCAAGAACACTCAGAAATGTGGAAAATTAGGCAAGATACACCATTCACAAGTTGGGCAATTTTGAAGAGATGCACAAAGAGAAATACTTCTAAAATCAAAATTTTGCAAATGGGCTTACTTTTTCTTTATCCAAACTTGTTCCTTATGCAATTAGGAATATCCAAGCCCAATGCCATGAATTTTTATTTTATTTTTCTATTTAATTTGGAATTTATTCATTTAAATACAAATTAAATTAAAAAATAAAGTATAAAATCAAAATTAAATGCAAATTTGATTTTTCTCTCTTCCTTGAGATCCAAGCAACTCAATAAAGCCAGCAAATTTCGAAATTTGGTTGGATATGGCAAGATTTGATTGAAAATTGATCAAAAGAGAGAATTTTGATTTTGTACAAAATCAAATTTGTTTTGCATTGATTGATGATTGATTCTTTCTCAAAACAACTCTGAATCCATCTACTATATATATACAACACATGCCACACGAATGAGGGTAGAAAAACTGGCTGGAGAAACCCTATTGAAGCTCAAAAAATCCGTGCAATACAAGCAAACTGTAGCCCTAGTTCCAGCCGATTTCCATTGGTTTTGAGGTGTCCATTGCATTCCTTGATATCCCTTGAGTGATTCCAGACCTCTACATCGTTGAAAACCATCAAGAATCGAGCAAATCAGAATTCGGGTTGTAGCGTCGAGCAAAGGCCGACGCTGAATTTTCAAAAATTCAAATTGAGGAAGACGAAGCTTGGCGCGGAGACGAGGCAACCAGGGGCATGACGCGTGCTTACATTCCACTCGCTCCCGATTTCTAAACAGTTGGACACGTTGGCTCAGTTGGTTAAGACGCTCACTATGCAAAGATGCTCCTCCAGGTCCCCTGTTCGAACCTCATCAGGACCGGTTTTGCTATTTTTCTTTACAAACTCAACTTTTCTCATATTTTCTATTTTCTTATTTATTTAATATTTTTTGCATTCATTTTAATTCTTTTCATAATTTTTTATCATGCATTTAAAAACTTCAAAAAATATTTTTCTTTTTGCATTATTTTCAGAAAATGTTTATTTAATTTGTAAAATTAAAAAATATTATTTTGCATGCATATTTCATTTTATTTCTAATTTATCATTTTAATCACTTTTAATTAGTTTTTAATTATTAAATTGCATCCAAAAAATCCCAAAAAAATATTTTAGCATATTAATGTTATTTCCAGCATGAAATATTTTTCTCATCTAAAAATTTGCATTTTTACTAACATTTTTCTCTTATTCGATTTCTCTCGTATTTTCCGATTTCTCATCTTTTCACAGGTTATCCCGTTTCAGACGATTTCTTTTTACTGTTTTCTTTTTTTCCAATAATGTAATTGCTCACGGGATGTAATAGTTTAATTAGGGCTTTTATAATCCGCATCTTAAATTATGTATCTGCCCCAAAGCCATGTAATAGCGTAGGATTTATCTTTCCGCACCTTTACATTCCCGCATTTTAATTTCCGCATCTTATTAACTGCTAGTAATTAGGCGTGTATGGCAAGATAAAACTGAACATAGCTCACTCTAATTTTCAAGATAACATATACCTGAAATCAACACACTTCTTCACACATGCACCCCTTAGGGTAATTCTCTCTCGTTGCCTTTACGAATTCAAATGGTCAAGTCCCTCGAACGTAGAGGTATCCTAGCACCGTTGCCTTCAAAACAAATCATCATAGTCCCTTCGATACAAAGATCATAAGACCCACGATGTCACCTCCGAATACATGATCTTGACCCTCGATTGCCGCCTACGAAAATGATGATAGTCCCTTCGAATGTGCTAGGATACTTCCTACAAGTTGCCTTCTATGACCATCCGATGTCCCTTCGAATGTCCCGCTTACATCCAACGAATGGAGTTACCTACCAACTAATGGTATGGATAGCGCTATTCTAAAGGAACGTAAAATAACACGAAAACGACCAATTCTGAGTAGGTAATAAGACTTTTAGTTGCTTGCTCTATCAAAATACTTTTCACACCTCACACTTTTGTCAAAGTTCAAACTCTTTTCAAAACGAAACATTTCCGAACACTTTGTATACATTCCTACATGAATCATTACAAAGTCAAAGCGAAATGCCTTTTCAAAACATTTTTTCAAACACACAGAAAGCACAATTTTAAAGTGATCTAAGAGCAACTAAGAGCCCGTAGATAACTACGGATGGAAAGGGGTGCTAATACCTTCCCTTTTCATAACCTTCTCCAGAATCTAACGAAGGTCTTTTTGTACTTTTACCTTCCCTTAATTGGATAAAAGAAAAGTCGGTGGCGACTCTTGCTATCCGCACATTTGCGATACAAAACCTACAAAGTCAGTTCACCGTATTACAGAACTGGCGACTCTGCTGGGAGACACCTAAAGAGAGAATACCTTAGGGATTTCTAGATCACTTTTCTTTTGTTTGACTTGCTTGCTTTATCTTTAAGGGTTGCTTGGGTATTATATTTGTGGGGGATCCTACACCCGGATCCGGGTTTCCTTTTAGGTAAGTAGCAATAAATCTTCGCGACCGTTAGACGTATATCGAAACGGTCAACATGATGGCTACGTTAGTGTGACACTTTGGATGTCCTGATACTCTTCATTCCCAAGTTGAGGATAGTATTTGGCTTCTGCGTGGTGTCATCAAGCACTAACTAAACTTTTAGAACCTTAATTGACCCATCTTAGCCATTAGAAGGTAGTGAGATAGCCGGCTTTGGTGCAGAATAAGGTTGGCTGATACTCGATGCTACGCTCATTAAGATCAGACTTTTGGGATATTTTCGGTCGACCACTTGGTAGTCGTATTGAAATAAACGCCTACGAGAAAGATCAATGATGTGAGATTCCTAGAACCCGGTTACTATTATAGGACAGGATGAACCAACTCAAACTTTTGGTGGGGTAATCACCTATACCTCATGCAAGCCTTAAACCTAGGCTCGTTGCGTGAATTGCTTGTGTGTGCCAAACATGACATCATGACATCATTTGCATTGCATATCATTTCTAACTATTTCAAGGACCTAGGGATTTATCTTTGCTCTGTTTTGTAGGGTATTATGGCTTCTAGAAAGACTATTCGAATCAACTTCATGGGTATACCTTCTCAGTTCAAAGAATTGGTTTCAGAAATTCCCGATCATGCTCAGTTCATCAAAAGACATGGTTATCTACTTGATTTGGTTATCTCCGGTTTTGAAGAAGATATGATGCATATCCTGTTCCAGTTCTTTGATCCGAAACACCATTGTTTTACTTTCCCAGATTATCAGTTGGTTCCTACCTTGGAAGAGTTCTCTAAGCTACTTGGGGTACCTATTCTTGACCAAATGCCATTCACCGGTCTAGAAAAGGTTCCTAGGTACGAAGACATTGCATCAGCCTTACACCTAAAGCGCTCAGACATTGAAGCCAATTGGGAAACGAGAAGCGGAGTTAAAGGTTTACTTGCCAAGTTTCTAATTAAGAAAGCCCGAGAATTCCTCAAAGTTATGAGTTTCCATGCATTTGAAGACATTGTTGCCTTGCTAATCTATGGTTTGGTTCTATTTCCTAACTCAGATCAATTCATAGATGTCAACGCCATCAAATTGTTTCTTACCCGTAATCCAGTGCCTACTTTACTTGGGGATATCTTACAGTCTCTCCACACTCGTACCATCAAAAGACAAGGAACTCTCATGTGTTGTATACCGTTACTTTCCAGGTGGTTTATTTCGCACCTTCCTCCATCGTTTTGAAGAATGAACAAAGGTTGAGATGGTCTCAAAGGCTAATGTCACTCTCTCATTCAGATATCCGTTGAAGTCTCTTCTCTCAAAAAGACTTCACATTCATTGAGCATTGTCGAGAATTCCCTAATGTACCACTACTTGGTATAAGGGGAGGTATTACTTACAACCCTTCTTTAGCTCTACGTCAGTTTGGTTTTGCTCGAAGAGATGGTCCGCATGATATGCTTCTCCAAGATATTGTGTTCGACTACAACCACGATCTCCAGAATTACCGACGAAGGTTCATACACGCTTGGGGCATGGTAAAGAAGACTGATACCAAGACTTTGGGGCACCAAAACTCCATTCCTTGGGAACCTTACCTCAAATGGGTGCGAGCTCGAGCTCAAAACCTCATGATGCCATTCACGCCTGTTTTACCAGTAATTATGGAACCTGTTGCCATAGGTGACGTACCCTATACTGTTCTCCATCCTAACATGCCTACTGATTTTGAAGACTTGAAGAGATCCTGGATTCAACTTAAAGAAGAAAGGGATACATTTGAAGCTCAGTGCTATGCAAGCGAGAAGAAGGTACTAGAGTTGACCAAGCTACTTCACGAGGAGCGAAACATCAACGCCTATCTCGGCACCAAGAGGAAGCGCCCATGGGAGACTTAGAGCTTTAGGATTTATATGTTTTCCTTTTATTGTTTTGAACTATCTTTTGTACTTAAAAAGAAAAGAATAAAAAAGAGAACTAATAAATGTTTGTTCATTGCTTGTTTAACAAATTTAAATCTCTAAGGTCCTTGAAAACATTGCATTGCATTCGCATAAACATTGCATATCATAGCATAACATTGCATCACAGGTACATTGAAGATTGGTTTTCTCATTTGCTCGCTATTTATTTTAGCAGAAATGGCTCTTGAACAGTCTGTCAAAGATCTTCAAGCTCAGAATGCTCAGTTTCAGCAGATGTTCACCAGTTTGGTCCAAGGCCAAGAAGATCTGAAGAAGCTCATCAACAAGAAGAAGAAGGTTGTTGGTCTTCTCAACATGGGCAGACGCTACAAAGGTGGTCCTAAAGTGGTCAGTCGGATAGAGCTCTCTGAAGGAAGTGTCAAGAATGAAGGGAGTGTCAAGGGTGATGGCGAAGGCAGCAAGCATGAGCCTGAAAAAGACTATGATGATGGCCAATACTCTGATGAAGATGACAAGTACAAGCAACTTGAAGACTGTTTGAATGCTGTGGAAAACCTGAAGATGTCCGGACTGAATTTTGATGATCTGAGTCTTGTTCCTGGTGTCGTGATTCCTCCCAAGTTCAAAGTTCCAACTTTTTCCAAGTATGATGGCATTTCTTGCCCAAAGCTACACCTGAAGTCTTATGTTCAGAAGATCAATCCCCACACTGATGACAGAAAGTTGTGGATGCACTATTTTCAAGAGAGTTTGTTCGGAACTCAGTTGGAGTGGTACTATCAGCTAGAGAATGACCGTATTCGTACCTGGAGTGACTTGGCTGATGCTTTCTACAGACAGTATGAGTACAATGCTGAATTGACACCCACTCGCATGCAACTACAAAGCATGTATATGGGTCGTGATGAGAAGTTCAAAGAGTATGCTCAGAAATGGAGAGATCTAGCAGGCAGAGTTCAGCCACCCTTGTCCAATAGGGAGTTGGTTGATATGTTTATGGGAACACTGACAGGCCCATTCTTCAATCATCTGATTGGAAACTCTTCAGCCGGATTCACCGAGCTAATATTGACAGGCGAGCGTATTGAAGCTGGTATCAAGAGCGGAAAGATTATGGTAGAGTCATCTTCAAATGCTGCAAAGAGATCTTTTGGTGGAAAGAAAGAAGCCAATGTTGTGTATGGTCAGAAAAGCCGAGCCATGACCGACCGTGCTCAATCTGTGGGAGCAGTTGTGATCTCCAATCCTTCATCAGCACAACCTCAGCGAGACAACGCGCGTAACCAGAACGCGCCACGAAGACAGTTTACGAAGATCAACATGCCATTGTCGCAAGCCTTGCAACACACGTTGAAAGCAGAGCTGATTACCTTGAGGGATCCTCCTCAAAACGTCAACACTTCCTCTCCGAGGTACAATCCTAATGCTAAGTGTGCTTACCACTCTAACAGCCCAGGGCACAGTACTGATGATTGTTGGGCTCTGTGAAGAACAAGATTCAAGATATGATTGAAGCTAAGCAGATTGAGTTTGATCCTCCTGTTGAGACTCCGAATGTGATCAACGCGCCTATGCCTAACCATGACAAGAGCTCCAATGTTGTTGGAGAAGATACTTATGTTTTCAACATAGATGACTTGACTATTCCTCTGATGACTGTTAAGAAGAATTTGCTGCAAGCCGGTGTCAACCCAGGATGCCCAGAGAATTATCGTTGGTGCCCATCTGCACCTGATGGTTGTGCTTGGTTGAGAAGACGTGTTCAGTGCATGATGGACAACCGTGAGATACTATTCCTGAAACCACCTGTGCAGAAGCTGTGTGAAGAAATGTCTAAGTTGAAGATCGAAGATGCGAATGAAATAGCACCATCTGTGTGGGATACCTTGGGGCAGCCTAGTGGAAAGTATGATTACATGGTGAAGTACATTGTTCCTGATAGCTACAAGATTCCTATTGAAGATGTTAAGGTAACCGGATGGGGTGACGATTTCCCAGAAGACTATGATGATGTTAACACTATAAGGATCTCCTCTGCTAATCCTGTGCCTAGGGTGGCACCTCTCATCATTACTTCTCCAGGACCGGTTCCGTATTCCTCGGACAAGGCTATCCCTTGGAATTATGGAGTTGATGTTTACTATCATGGCGTCAAGCAAGACCCTCTCACCATTGAAGATCTTACAGTTGAAGCTACCATTCCTGACATTGACAACATCACCGGATCAAGTAAGGTGACCAGAACCGGAAGAGTATTCTCTCCAGATATCTCTCCTCCCAAAGACACTGCGACTCCATCTCGCATTCCAGCTACTCAATCCATTCCCCAAGCTAGAGGGAAAGAACCAGTGACTCATCCTGCTCAGCCAGAAGTACTAAAGGAAGTTACTGAAGACACCTCCAAACAAGAAATGGAGGAAATTTTGAAGATTATCAAGAAGAGTGACTACAATGTTGTGGAACAGCTGGGACAGACTCCGTCCAAGATCTCCATGCTTGCTCTGCTCTTGTGCTATGAGGCTCATGCTAACGCCTTGGTGAAGTTTCTGAAGAATGCTCACGTACCACAAGACACTACTACTGACCAGTTTGAATTTTGCATTGCTAGCCTAGCTGCCAACAACGGCCTAGGCTTCTCTGATGCTGATTTGACTCCTGCCGGAAAGAAACACAACAAGGCCTTGCACATCTCTGTTGAATGCAAGGGCGTTACCTTGTCTCATGTTTTGGTGGATACCGGTTCTGCTCTGAACATCCTACCAAAGATTGCTTTTGATCGACTTGATGTTGAAGGGTTGGTCCTGAAACCTAGCGACATTATTGTGAGAGCTTTTGATGGTTCTAAGCGAACAGTGCTTGGAGAGCTCATTCTGCCTGTTAAAGTCGGTTCCCAGACTTTTGACTCCACTTTCTTTGTCATGGACATCCGTCCAGCTTACTCTTGCGTACTCGGACGCCCTTGGATACATGGGGCAGGCGCTGTTACCTCTACCCTGCATCAGAAGCTGAAGTACCCGGTGAAAGGGAAGGTTGTTACAGTATGTGGTGAAGAAGAATATATGGTCAGTCATCTACAGTCATTCCGATACCTCGAGATGGAGGGTGAATTCTTTGAGGCTCCCTGTCAAGCTTTTGAAACAATACCCAGAGTCGTGCCTGCTGACTCTTCTGTCACTCCTGAAGTTGCTAAAGTTCCGCCTAGGATGGCCTCGCTGAAAGACGCTCAAGCTGCTGTTGAAGAAGGTAGTACTATTTGGGGTCAGCTCCCTGACCTTCCTTTCAAATCTGACAAGACTGGTTTAGGCTTCACCATCAAAGGTTAGAAGATGATACGCCACGAACGTGCTGGCCAACTTCCTTTCCGCATCAGCCAGAGTGGAATCCATGCTATAGAAGACGACGACAACGACTTCGACATTAGCAAGTGGATCTTCCCAACTCCAGACAATGGGCTCAACAATTGGAAGGCTGAAGACGTCATCCCAATCTCCTTTAGACAGGAGTAATTACTCTTGTTTTTGTTTTGCTTTTCGTATTTTCTGCGTTTTGAACAATAAACTCTAAAGCCTAGTGCCTTGCCCGGGGCATCATGGCTCGTTTGTGAGGGTTATTATTTGTCATTTGCATATTTTCATTCAATAAAATCATTGGACTTTTGCATTCAATTGTTTGTTTTCTTTTACTTTATCACCCCTTCAAAAAGCTATGTGTTTCTTACACACACCCACGTGATACACTGCAGAATCACTCCGAATCTCGTTGATAACAGCTATGCTATTGCTAAATATGACTTCGATAATCCGATCTACCAAGCCGAAGATGAAGGTGAGGAAGATTGTGAAGTGCCAGGAGAACTTGTCAGATTGTTACAGCGAGAAGATCGAGTTATACAGCCACACGAAGAGCAGGTTGAGGTTGTGAATTTGGGTACTGATGAAGACAGAAAAGAGATCAAGATAGGAGCAGGTCTTGAGAACAGTGTTAAAGAAAGATTGATTCAGATGCTACGAGACTATATTGAGGTTTTTGCTTGGTCATACGAAGACATGTCGGGTTTGGACATTGATATTATGGTACACCGATTGCCGACAAAAGAAGGTTTTCTCCCAGTGAAACAGAAGGTTCGTCGCATGCGTCCTGAGATGTCAGAGAAAATCAAAGCCGAAGTTATGAAGCAATTCAACGCTGGTTTCTTAGCCGTCACTTCTTATCCACAATGGGTTGCTAATGTAGTGCCTGTACCTAAGAAGGATGGCAAGGTACGAATGTGTGTGGATTACAGAGATCTGAACAAAGCGAGTCCGAAAGATGATTTTCCACTTCCTCATATTGATGTTCTAGTTGACAACACCGCTCAGCATAAAGTTTTCTCCTTCATGGATGGTTTCTCTGGTTACAATCAGATCAAAATGGCTCTTGAAGACATGGAGAAGACTACTTTCGTTACACAGTGGGGCACTTTCTGCTACAAGGTTATGCCGTTCGGACTGAAGAACGCGGGCGCCACTTATCAGCGTGCTATGGTGACACTATTTCATGACATAATTCATCACAAGATAGAGGTCTACGTCGACGATATGATAGCTCGATCAAGACTGAGGAAGAACATCTTGATCATTTACAAAAACTATTTGACAGATTGAAGAAGTACAGACAGAGGCTTAATCCCAACAAGTGCACCTTTGGAGTCAGATCCGGTAAACTCTTAGGGTTTGTTGTCAGTGGTAAAGGTATTGAAGTTGATCCAGCCAAGGTTAAAGCTATTCAAGAAATGCCAGCTCCCCGCACCGAGAAGGAAGTCAGAGGTTTCTTGGGCCGATTGAATTACTTTGCCAGATTCATTGCACATCTAACTGCTACTTGTGAGCCAATCTTCAAGTTACTGAAGAAAGATCAAGTAGTGGAATGGAATGACGATTGCCAGATCGCTTTTGAAAAAATTAAGGAGTACCTACAGAATCCGCCTATCCTGATGCCGCCCACCGAAGGAAGACCTCTTATCATGTACTTGACAGTGTTAGAGAATTCAATGGGGTGTGTGTTGGGGCAACATGACGAGTCTGGTCGAAAAGAGCATGCAATATACTACCTTAGCAAAAAGTTTACCAACTGTGAAACAAGATACTCACAGCTCGAGAAAACTTGCAACGCTTTGGCTTGGGCTGCTCGCCGACTAAGACAGTATATGTTGACTCACACTACCTTATTAATCTCCAAGATGGATCCAATAAAATACATATTTCAGAAACCAGCTCTCTCCGGAAGAATAGCAAGATGGCAAATGATCTTGACCGAGTATGACATCCAGTACACTTCTCAGAAAGCAATCAAAGGAAGTGTGGTAGCCGATCATTTGGCTCATCAAGTCATAGATGACTATCAGTCTATGCAGTTTGAATTTCCAGATGAAGATGTTTTGCTAGTTACAGATTACGAAGAACCAGGACCGGACGAAGGACCTGAACAAGGATCCCGATGGACCATGGTGTTTGATGGAGCCTCAAACGCACTTGGCAATGGCATTGGCGCCATCATTACATCCCCCGCAGGCGGGCATACGCCTTTCACCGCCAGATTATGTTTCAGTTGCACTAACGACATGGCCGAATACGAAGCGTGCATCATGGGCATTAAAGCTGCTATTGACTTAAGAATCAGGTTCTTACAAGTGTATGAAGACTCAGCTTTAGTGATCAGTCAGATTAAAGGCGAGTGAGATACGAAGCATCCGAATCTTATTTCGTATCGAGAGCATGTTCTGAGTTTGATCCCCTACTTTGAAGAGATCACTTTCAACCACATTCCACGAGAAGAGAATCAGTTGGCGGACGCATTAGCTACCATGTCATATATGTTTAAGGTCAGATGGGACAACGAGGCTCCCCAAATCATCATTGAGAAGTTTGACGAACCAGCATATTGTTATGAACTTGATACAGAAGAGAAACCTTGGTACTATGACGTGAAGAGGTATCTTGAGACTCAGGAATATCCCGCAGGGGCATCTGTTAATGACAAGAAGTTCTTGAGAAGATTTGCATCCAAATTCTTCCTCAGCAACGGCATCCTATACAAGCGCAACCACGACTTGTGCTTACTCCGCTGCGTAGACCGGAAAACAGTGGAACGTATCATGGAAGAGTTACACGAAGGCACATTTGGTACCCACTCCAGTGGACACACCATGGCTAAGAAGATTTTGAGAACATGTTACTATTGGTCCACCATGGAAGCTGATTGTCACCGCTATGCTCGATCTTGTCACAAGTGCCAGATTTATGCAGACAAAGTGCACGTACCTCCAGTACCTATGAATGTTCTAACAGCTCCTTGGCCTTTTGCAATGTGGGGTATTGACATGATCGGAGAGATCATGCCCACTGCTTCCAACGGACATCGTTTCATCCTTGTGGCAATTGACTATTTCACCAAGTGGGTAGAAGCAACCTCGTTTGCATCTGTTACCAAGAATGTTGTGGCTCGTTTCATCAAGCATAATCTTATCTGTCGATATGGCACTCCCGAAAGGATTATCACAGATAACGGTTCCAATCTCAACAATAAGATGATCACCGAACTCTGCACGCAGTTCAAGATCAAACATCATAACTCTTCTCCTTATCGGCCTAAGATGAATGGCGCAGTGGAAGCCGCCAACAAGAACATCAAAAAGATCATACAGAAGATGACAATGACTTACAAGGATTGGCATGAGATGTTACCATTTGCTCTTCATGGTTATCGCACCACAGTACGAACATCAACAGGGGAAACCCCCTTCTCTCTTGTGTACGGTATGGAAGTCGTTCTACCCATCGAGGTTCAAATACCCTCAACCAGAGTCCTCCAGGACGCAGAGTTAGGCGAAGACGATTGGGTCCAGACTCGCGTTGACCAGATTAACTTGATTGATGAGAAACGACTCGCATCCATCTGCCATGGACAGATCTATAAGAAACGAATGATCAGAGCATTTAACAAGAAGGTCAAGCACCGAGTCTACCAAGTCGGTGATCTAGTAGTCAAGCGCATCATTCTTCCACAAGGTGATCCCAGGGGCAAATGGACTCCCACCTACGAGGGACCATTTGTAGTCAAGACAGTATTTTCCGGCGGAGCTATGATACTTAGCACCATGGATGGTGAAGACTTCCCACACCCTGTGAACGCAGACATAGTCAAAAAATACTACGCGTAAAAGAGACTCGCTAGGTCGACTGACCTAGGCAAAAATAAGGGCATCCTGACGAACCAAAAGGGTTCGGGCAAAAGTTAAGGATATATATACAAAAATGTACACCCGGCAAGTCGAAAACCTGAAAAGGCGGCTTGGGTAAAAAAGGGTATCCCGGTAGACTGAAAACCCGAAAGGGCGGTCTAGGCAAAAGTTAGGGATTTAAGCGTACGACTATGTCTCGTCCAGATCACCTATCTCCTTCCAGACTACTATCAGCATTCAAGATTCAAATGGCGAAAATCAATTCACTCATTTTCTACTGACAGCAATGAGATGAGATAGTTGAAATATATGAGTACTAGCATAGATGGAACTTAACGAGATTGTTTCCGCATAGCTTTTTACTTTTCTTGTGTACAAACTGCTTGGCCATACGCCACATTTCAAATAAATACAAGTTTCTTTCTCTTTACAATGTTTGTTGTCGTTTTTTGCATAAAGTCCAACGTTTGCTTTGAATGATTATATGCATCTGACAATAAAAATCTATTTGCAAACATGTGAAAAGTGAACATACGAAAGTAATTGCTACAGACTTCAGGAATTGAGATGACGACGAAAGTCACCAATGCATTTCCCCCACAGAGCATGATCCCCGCAGAGATGTCACTCACCACAAAATCTTCCCCAACAAAGAAGAGGAGGATCCCCAAGCAGTGATTCCACTCAACTCAACCGGATCACACCCGTCTTTGAGCAATAACATTTCATCCCCCAGCCGAGATATTTATCCCCGGCAGATGTTTCTCAACCATCCCTGTTTCCAAAGCAGTAGTATCCAGACCTAGAACTTGGTCAGATGGTGCACCGGAGGAAACCTACACCTCTTATTCCCCAGTCAGAGATTCCAACGGGCTCCAGATTCTTCTAACCCGGTCTCCCAACAATTATCAAATACTCTCCAGCAGGATTTACACGTAAGATCCCCAGCAGAGTACCTCCCGGACTCTCCCCAGCAGGGTTTGTTTATGAAATCCTCAGCAATATCTAGGCCTGAAACTTGGTCAGATACTGCACCGGAGGAATCAAAGTTATCTTTCTTCTCAGGATCTCCATCCTCAGACAAAAGTCAGAAATCTCCAAGCAGAACATCCGCATCTTCTTCAAGATGGATATGTTTTGAAATACCACAACATCTATCATTCATACATTACTCATAAAAGTCATAATATATGCATATGACATGCGCATCATCATGCATCATACTGTGCATAAGACTAACAAATATGCTATCAAAGTTTCTCTTGTTTTCTCCAAAATAGGTGAAAATCACTTCCGATGCAAACAGGTCCAGGATTAAGACCCGAATCCAGACGGGAAAACTATCTGAATGACCGCCCCTAGTTGTCCTCCGACAACTGGTCCAGGATTAAGACCCGAATCCAGACGGGAAAACTATCTGAAAGACCGCCCTCGTTGTCCTCCGACAACGGATCCAGGATTAATACCCGAAGCCAGACGGGAAACCTTATCCGAACGATCACGAGTTATCCTCCGATAACAGGCAGTGGATCAACACCTGATGCACAACAGGGAAGCTATCCACACTTTGCCAACTACTATCCCCTCAGAGTAATCAGTACAAAGATGTATTCTGACTCTCTCTTATTATCCACAGCAACTACAGAGTCTAGCATACGACTCAGTTGCCTTGGATGGCATCTTAAGCCCATCTCCGACTACTTGTCAACATTTCTCCACTTTCAGAATGCTGCATATTTGGTTAAAAAAACCAATACAAACCAATAACTTCATTCAAAGGTGAGCACGAAGTCTAACATACGATTCCTTCCGGATGGCATCTTAAGCCCATCTCCATGCTCCTTCCACTATCAAGAACGTCTATAGAGCCTAGCGTACAGCTCACTCCTCAGCACCGACCTTTCCAGATGGCATCCTAAGCCCATCCCCGTCAATTCTCCTATCAAAAATTTCCAGTCCAGCGCGCGACTCATTCCCCAGCGAAGTCTCCAACTTCTCCAAATGGCATCTATAAGCCCATTCCCGCGTCATCAACCAACAGCGAGTGCAAATTTTTAGGTGTACTCGAGTGTTCAATCATCTTCTACCTCCAGGTCAAGAAAGGCGAACATGCCAATCTAACCCTTCCATTACAAGAAGATTGAACAGGGGCAGCTGTCATACCCCAAAATTTGCCCTCCATCTTCTCAAGCCATTCCATACATCCATACTCAAGGATTCCTCAAGGGTTGATCAGACAAACCATCTCCTAGACCATCAACCCAAACTAGGGTTTGGCATTTCTCAGATCCAGATGGACTTCCAACATCTCCAATGGTATTCATGCCTCCTCATATGCTTCAAAGATTCTCCATGTCAAGTTTCAAGCCTCACAAGTCAAGTTTCCTCAGACAATTGCTCAGATGTTTGAAAATCAGTTGTATTGGACAAAAAGTCAACTGTGGTCAACATACTGTCAAACTTCATAATTTTTGGTCAACATCCTCATTTTGAAGTTACATTCATCATTTGATCAAGGGTTGATCATGATTCATCAAGAAAACTCAAGATTTGCTTAAAAGTCAAACTTTCTAAATTAGGGTTTCTAGATGAAAAGTCAACCAAACTTTGACTGAGCATAACTTCTTCCTACTTTCTCAGAAATTTTTCCACCACCTCTTGTTTTGAAGGAAATTCAACTCTCTACAACTTCATGTCTCACATGAATGTTCAAAAAATGCTTCATTTGGAAGGTATGGATCAAAACATTACAGGTCCTTTTCAAAGTCAATAAAAAGTCAACATTTTGTTTTGAGGATATATTGAGCATGGAAACTCCAATTGAGATGAAACCAAAGAGGTTGGTTAGAGGACTCTTAGAGCTTTCCAAAAAGTCCAAGAACACTCAAAAATATGGAAAATTGAGCAAGATACACCATTCACAAGTTGGGCAATTTTGAAGAGATGCACAAAGAGAAATACTTCTAAAAATCAAAATTTTGCAAATGGGCTTACTTTTTCTTTATCCAAACTTGTTCCTTATGCAATTAGGAATATCCAAGCCCAATGCCATGAATTTTTATTTTATTTTTCTATTTAATTTGGAATTTATTCATTTAAATACAAATTAAATTCAAAAATAAAGTATAAAATCAAAATTAAATGCAAATTTGATTTTTCTCTCTTCCTTGAGATCCAAGCAACTCAATAAAGCCAGCAAATTTCGAAATTTGGTTGGATATGGCAAGATTTGATTGAAAATTGATCAAAAGAGAGAAATTTGATTTTGTACAAAATCAAATTTGTTTTGCATTGATTGATGATTGATTCTTTCTCAAAACAACTCTGAATCCATCTACTATATATATACAACACATGCCACACGAATGAGGGTAGAAAAACTGGCTGGAGAAACCCTATTGAAGCTCAAAAAATCCGTGCAATACAAGCAAACTGTAGCCCTAGTTCCAGCCGATTTCCATTGGTTTTGAGGTGTCCATTGCATTCCTTGATATCCCTTGAGTGATTCCAGACCTCTACATCGTTGAAAACCATCAAGAATCGAGCAAATCAGAATTCGGGTTGTAGCGTCGAGCAAAGGCCGACGCTGAATTTTCAAAAATTCAAATTGAGGAAGACGAAGCTTGGCGCGGAGACGAGGCAACCAGGGCATGACGCGTGCTTACATTCCACTCGCTCCGATTTCTAAACAGTTGGACACGTTGGCTCAGTTGGTTAAGACGCTCACTATGCAAAGATGCTCCTCCAGGTCCCCTGTTCGAACCTCATCAGGACCGGTTTTGCTATTTTTCTTTACAAACTCAACTTTTCTCATATTTTCTATTTTCTTATTTATTTAATATTTTTTGCATTCATTTTAATTCTTTTCATAATTTTTTATCATGCATTTAAAAACTTCAAAAAATATTTTTCTTTTTGCATTATTTTCAGAAAATGTTTATTTAATTTGTAAAATTAAAAAATATTATTTTGCATGCATATTTCATTTTATTTCTAATTTATCATTTTAATCACTTTTAATTAGTTTTTAATTATTAAATTGCATCCAAAAAATCCCAAAAAAATATTTTAGCATATTAATGTTATTTCCAGCATGAAATATTTTTCTCATCTAAAAATTTGTATTTTTACTAACATTTTTCTCTTATTCGATTTCTCTCGTATTTTCCGATTTCTCATCTTTTCACAGGTTATCCCGTTTCAGACGATTTCTTTTTACTGTTTTCTTTTTTTCCAATAATGTAATTGCTCACGGGATGTAATAGTTTAATTAGGGCTTTTATTTTCCGCATCTTAAATTATGTATCTGCCCCAAAGCCATGTAATAGCGTAGGATTTATCTTTTCGCACCTTTACATTCCCGCATTTTAATTTCCGCATCTTATTAACTGCTAGTAATTAGGCGTGTATGGCAAGATAAAACTGAACATAGCTCACTCTAATTTTCAAGATAACATATACCTGAAATCAACACACTTCTTCACACATGCACCCCTTAGGGTAATTCTCTCTCGTTGCCTTTACGAATTCAAATGGTCAAGTCCCTCGAACGTAGAGGTATCCTAGCACCGTTGCCTTCAAAACAAATCATCATAGTCCCTTCGATACAAAGATCATAAGACCCACGATGTCGCCTCCGAATACATGATCTTGACCCTCGATTGTCGCCTACGAAAAATGATGATAGTCCCTTCGAATGTGCTAGGATACTTCCTACAAGTTGCCTTCTATGACCATCCGATGTCCCGCTTACATCCAACGAATGGAGTTACCTGCCAACTAATGGTATGGATAGCGCTATTCTAAAGGAACGTAAAATAACACGAAAACGACCAATTCTGAGTAGGTAATAAGACTTTTAGTTGCTTGCTCTATCAAAATACTTTTCACACCTCACACTTTTGTCAAAGTTCAAACTCTTTTCAAAATGAAACATTTCCGAACACTTTGTATACATTCCTACATGAATCATTACAAAGTCAAAGCGAAATGCCTTTTCAAAACATTTTTTCAAACACACAGAAAGCACAATTTTAAAGTGATCTAAGAGCAACTAAGAGCCCGTAGATAACTACGGATGGAAAGGGGTGCTAATACCTTCCCTTTTCATAACCTTCTCCCTTACTCAGAATCTAACGAAGGTCTTTTTCTGTACTTTTTACCTTCCCTTAATTGGATAAAAGAAAAGTTGGTGGCGACTCTTGCTATCCGCACATTTGCGATACAAAAACCTACAAAGTCACTTCACCGTATTACAGACACCTCTGCTTGACTGTTTGCTTGAGGATGATAGGGGTTGTCACCTTATGCCTTACACCATATTGATTCAAATTTTTTTGTAATAGTGTATTGCAGAAGTGAGAACCTCCATCACTTATCAACACCCTCGGGACACTAAACCGTGAAAATATATTTTTCTTCAAAAAATTTATCACGGTCTTAGTATCGGCCTTGGGCGAAGAAATGGCCTCCACCCACTTAGACACATAATCAACGACCACTAAGATATACTCATTTGAAAAAGATGAAGGGAAAGGGCCAACAAAATCAATACCCTAACAGTAAAAAACTTCAACTTCCAACATATTATTGAGAGGCATCTCATATTTGTTCCCAATTCCACCACTCCTTTGGAATTTGTCACAACTCTTTGCATGTGCATAAGCATCTTTAAACAATGAAGGCCAGTAAAATCCCGATTGAAGGACTTTAGTGGCCGTTCGCAATCCGTTGTAATGTCCCCACAAGGGGAGTTATGACAATGCCAAAGTATGTCCTTAGCTTCTTCATTAGACACACATCTCCTTAACAAACTATCACTACCCAACCTAAATAGATAAGGTTCATCCCAAACATAGTACTTGGCATCGGCCAAGAATTTTCGTTTTTCATTCCACGTTAGATCCTCAGGAATCAATCCTGCAGCCTTGTAATTGGCCATGTCGGCAAACCATGGCCGCTCTTGGATTGCATACAATTTTTCATCCGGGAACTCCTCCCTGACCTCCTTCTCTTTTTCAATGATTCCCACGTTCACCAAGCGGGATAAATGATCCGCCACCAAATTTTCCGAACCTTTTTTGTCTCGGACCTCGAAATCAAATTCTTGCAACAAAAGAATCCATCGGATTAATCGTTGTTTGGAGTCCGACTTGATGAGCAAATATTTAATCGCCGAATGGTCCGTGAAAATCACTACTTTTGAGTCGATAAGATAAGAACGAAATTTTTCCAATGCGTACACTATAGCAAGCAACTCTTTTTCAGTTGTTGCGTAATTTATTTGAGCATCATTCAACACTTTGCTCGCATAGTGTATAGCATGGAAAATTTTGTTCTTTCTTTGACCAAGCACGACTCCCACCGCATAATCACTCGCATCACACATCAATTCAAAATCTAGTTTCCAATTTGGTGCGGTGATTATCGGTGCATTGATCGAATTTTCTTTTAATTTTCCAAAGGCAACTAAACAATCTCTATAAAAAATGAAAGACTTATCTTTGTTAAGCAGATTGCTCAATGGCTTTGCTATCTTTGAGAAATCTTTGATGAATCTTCGGTAGAAACTCGCATGGCCTAGAAAACTCCGAATGCCTTTAACATTTGTTGGTGGGGGAAGCGTCTCGATCACATCGATCTTGGCTTTATCAACCTCGACCCCTTTCAAAGAGATTTTGTGCCCGAGAACAATGCCCTCGGTCACCATAAAAGTGAACTTCTCCCAATTCAACACAAAATTCGTATCAACACACCTCTTCAAGACGGTGTCCAAATTCTCCAAGCACAAATCAAATGATGCTCCAAAAACGGAGAAATCATCCATGAATACTTCAATCGTCTGCTCAATCAAATCGGCAAAGATGGCTTGCATGCATCGTTGAAAGGTTACCGGCGCATTACATAAGCCAAAGGGCATACATCTATATGCAAATATTCCAAACGGACAAGTGAAAGCCGTCTTCTCATGATCTTCCGGATTCACCGAAATTTGATTGTACCCCGAGTAACCATCCAAGAAACAATAAAATTGTTGCCCCGAGAGTCTTTCCAACATTTGATCCATAAACGGAAGAGGAAAGTGATGTTTTCTAGTGGCTTTGTTTAGCCTTCTATAGTCGATGCACATTCTCCACCCCGTTACTTTTCTTGTCGGTGCTAATTCATTCTTATCATTTGATACAACCGTCAAACCTCCCTTTTTGGGACCACATGTACCAGACTAACCGAAGTACTATCCGAGATCGGATAAATCATCCCGGCTTCCAACATCTTTACCACTTCTTTTCTCACCACTTCCTTCATAACCGGATTCAAGCGCCTTTGAGGTTGGGCCACCGGTTTGAACTCTTCCTCCATCATGATATTATGCATACAATAAGCTGGGCTTATGCCTTTCAAATCGGCTAAAACCCAACCAATTGCATTTTTGTTAGACTTCAAAACGTGAATCAAGCTACGCTCCTCCTCCTTGGATAAAGTGTTACTAATAATCACGGGTTTGTTACCTCCATCCTCAAGAAACACATACTTCAAATGAGAAGGTAGTGCTTTCAACTCACATTTTTTCTCTTCTTCTTTGGGATCATTATTCAAAATCTCCACTTCCTCCTCCCATCGGTGCATTTCTTTAGAATCTCTAAACCCTCTAAACACTCTTCAAGTTCCCGCCTATCACCATCGTCAAGCACATCAAAGGCTTCAGTCAATTTTCTTTCAAGCAGATTTGTTAGATGGACTTGGTTAGTGACTTCTTCTATTGCTTCTTCAATAGCATCTATCTTGAAACAATCTTTTTTATCACTCTTTTGCTTCATTGCTTCAAAAAGATTGAAACAAATCTCTTCATCTTGCACCCGCACCTTCATCAAACCATCATCAATGTCAATCATCATTCTTGCGGTCTTCATGAATGGTCGACCTAGAATTAAAGGTGCATCCAAGTCTTCTTCCATTTCTATCACAACAAAATCAACGGGAAAAAAGAATTTATGCACTTTGACCAACAAATCTAAAGCTACACCATGTGGGCGAGTTATAGACTTGTCCGCCAATTGTAAAGTCATCTTTGTGGATTTTAATTCAATATCCCCCAACCTCTTTACAAACCTCTTTACAATAGATAATGGAATCAAATTGATGCTAGATCCCAAATCAATCAATCCTTTGCCAACATAGACATCTCCAATGGTAACGGGCAAAGTTACACGCCCCGAATCACTTTCTTTTTTGGGTATAGTACGTTGAATTATCGCACTACAACTTGCATCGACCATAATAGTCTCTTGATCCGTGTACCTCTTCTTCTTTGTCAATATGTCCTTCATGAATTTGGCATATTTTGGCATTTACTCCAATGCCTCGGTGAATGGAATATTTATTTGCAATTGTTTGAAAATATCCATAAACCGAGCATAATGCCTGGCATCATCCCTCTTAGATGGAGCATGAGGATATAGTAAGTTTCGTAACGGTTGATTGACTACCTTCTCCTTTCCCCTTCTCAATTTCTTCCTCTTTTCCTCAACGTTTTCCTTTACAATTACACCATTATCAACATTTTCATTTTCGACTACAACATCATTTTCAACTTCAACATCCCCCACAACAACATTCTCATCATCTTTTTCAACTAAAACTTCCTCCACAACTATTTCTTCATCATTCTCCACTTTGTCTTTTCCCTCCACTTCTTTATTTTTCTCTTTAACAACTCTATCACTCCTAGTTGTAATTGCTTTACAATGCTCCCTTGGATTTGCTTGAGTAGTTAGAGAAAATGAGGTCGAGGCACTTTGATCAGAAATTTGCTTTGCTAATTTCCCCATTTAAGTTTCTAAATTCTTTATCGATGCTTCCGTGCTCTTTTGGTTTTCCATTGAAGCTTGCATGAATTGAGCAAGTGTATCTTGAATGTTTGAAGTTCTAGCTTGATTTTGAGGTTGATTTTGAGGTTGAGCTTGATTTTGAGTTCCACTTTGGTAAGGATTTTGTCTTGCTTGATTGTTGTTGTCTTGTCTCCATCCACCTTGATAACCTTGGTTACCTCTTTGTTGGTAACCTTGGCCTTGATTTTGATTTTGATAAGGAGGTCTTTGTTGGTATCCTTGCCCTTGATTTGCCATGTAATTTGCTTCTTCATTTTCCGGAGGACAAAATCCGGTCTTGTGATCACCCTTGCATAATTCACAACTAGCAATTTGTTGAGTTTGCTTGCTAGATAATCCTTGCATCTCCATGATTTGTTGTGGAAGCCTTTCCATTTTCTTGGTTAATTCTTCAACTTGCTTTGCAAATAATTTATTTTGTGCCGTAAGTGCTTCATGATTAGAACCAATTTCAAGAGCTCCCGTTTACACTTGCACATTCCCTTGATCATTTTGAACTTGGTGGTCATTTCTTCCCATCTTCTCAATGATTTGAATGGCTTCATAAGGTGTCTTCGCCATTAAAGAACCTCCCGCCGTAGCATCCAACAACAATTTATGTTGAGGTTGGAGACCATTGAGGAAAATGTGAATTTGAGTGAGTTCATCAAAACCATGACTATGGAATTTTCTAAGCATAGATTTGTATCTCTCTCAAGCCCTATTCAAAGGCTCATTAGCACCTTGCGAGAACACCGAAATCACGGTTTTTGCTTCCATAAATCTTGATTGAGGAAAAAAATCTTTCAAGGAATTTCTCTGCTAACACATTCCAATTTGTCATCGTGTCTTGTGGTTGGTCTAGATACCAATCCTTTGCTTTTCCTACCAAAGAGTGAGGAAAAAGCCTTTGAAAATATTGCTCCTCTTCGGCTTCCGGAGCTCCGGCCGCACCCGCAATTTCATAGAACTTTGTGAGGTGGATGTATGGATCTTCATGGTCATGAACATTAAAAGGATTTTCATAAAGAAGTTGGAGCAATCCCATCTTCATCTCCGTAAACCTCGCATTGGCTAGGCGAGAAAATTGAGCGGTGTGACGAGGGCTATTTACACAAGGCCCTCTCGGTGGTGGTGGTTGATCCGCCATAATGACTTCTCCTAACACGGGTGGTGTAGAAGAAGTAGATGATTCTCCTCTTGCTTGTCTTTGTCTAGCTAGTCTTTTCCTTCGTTTAGCACTGCTATTAAGTCTTCTTGCCGTCCTTTCAATTTCTAGATCGAATAGGAGTTGATCGACCGGAACACTTCCTCGCATAAACTATATCCTGAAAAGTTCTAGCCACGCAAAAAGAAACAAAGAGATATTAGTAGAAAAATTATCTTAAAACACACAAACTATTGCAATACTTGCAATATCAAACTTCAATTTCAGGCAACAACGCCATTTTGTTGTTAGTATATTTGATGAATCAAGTATTTCAATTATCGTATCCACAGGGATTGATGTGATATTGTCGTCGTTCAATAGTTAAAGCGTATTTTAAGATTAAGTAACACAAGGGTTTTGTTTCCTAATCTACAAGTATCATAAATTTCACTCAAACAACTTTAGTTTCCTTTTTCAAAGAGAGATATGTTTGGATTCAAGAGAGTTTTGAGTTGTTTTCAAATGATAAAAGCATGTCAAGATTAGTTTCATTAACCTAATTTCATATAAATTCTATTAACCAAGTGGATGGACTAGTTGATGATTGTTATAAATACGTATCCTCTCAATCTTGTTGATTTCAAACCAAGATTGTGAATTTTATCATGTAAATCTTTAAATGATTTCTCACTATAACTATTGACATGATAATAATGAAGTTCAATACAAGTAAACACTAGCTCACAAATCTATTTATAGCATTTGTTCATTAGTGGAAGAATATCTTAGGTCAACTTTAAAACATACTTTTTCAATCATGATTCAAAGCATCAAGAGATAGTAGAACAAAGATATTCAACATATATAAATCATCAACCAAGTTCATACACCAAGAGATTAAAAGAAATACAAAAAGTTAGGTTAACTACCTCTAATCTTGACACAAAAAGAGCTTAGCTACTCATTCTCATGGTAGCTTTACTTGCAAGATTTTTGAAGAAGATGATGAACATGGAAGATAAATCAAGAAGAAAAAGATTTTAGTCTTTAATTTCTATTTTCTAGATTACAACAATGATGAATAATGAAGAAGAAGTGTGGTTCTGGTTTTCTAGCACAGAAAAGTGGGTCAAATCAGAGAGTTGGTGAGCAAAAGCTAGAGGCATGGGTCACTGTCCTTTTTCTGATATCGCAGACCGCGCTAAGCACGCTTATGCTGCAACCGTGCTGAGCGCGACCTGTAGCCTGCTTCTTCTTCCAAAAATTGCTTCAAAAAGTCTCAATAGCTCTTCAAGCTTCCTTGAATCCAAGCTTGAGGGAATCAATATCAAAAACCTACAATTTAAATGTAAACTAAGTTAAATAATATATTATAAACAAAAACTAAATAAAAACATAATTAGACCAAAATACTATATTAAATACTAGTAATTAATCAAAAGACATTGTAAAGGACCACAAAATGATCTACAAAATATCCACATTTTGGTCCTTAACACGAGGCTGAATATGTAGCTGTCTCATATGCTGCATGCCGAGCATCATGGATCGAAATGTTACTTGAAGAACTCAAGATAATGGAGTCTAAGAAGATAAAGCTATTTGTCGACAACAAATCAGCAATTAACCTGGAGAATTATCCTGTGTGCCACAGTCGAAGTAAGCACATAGAAAGAAGGTATCATTTCCTAAGGATCAAGTCAACAAAGGGAAGGTCAAAATAAGGCACTACAAGACTGAAGTTCAACTAGCTGACATATTCACAAAACCTTTGAAGAAAGTTAGGTTCGAAGAGTTAAATAGAAGCATTGGGATGAGAAGTCTTGAGAACATGAATTAAGGGGGTGTGTTAGAAAGTATAATTCATGTTCGTTCGACAAAGTCGAAATAGGTGTAGTGTTTGTGTCAAAATATTTGTTATGTCGAAATGTTCAGTATTGCAGTTTTTGAAATGTACTTGGCTTTATATGTTTTGGGCCTTTAGTTTATCTTCTTTTTGGGCCTCGGAAGTGTGTCTATATAAGGAGCATTTCTTTGTAATCAAAAACAATTTTTTAGTTACAATCAATCAATAACATTTTTCATTCAGTTCAGATAATCATTCTCTCTTCTTCTTCTTCTTTACAAAACTATTTTCTTACCCTCTGTTTCAACAAATTTTTTGTCTTGATATAGCAATTCTACA
The DNA here is from genome assembly GCA_021764765.1 of Vicia sativa. NCBI lineage: Eukaryota > Viridiplantae > Streptophyta > Magnoliopsida > Fabales > Fabaceae > Vicia > Vicia sativa. Next base: position 230,363,811 of record CM038795.1, on the reverse strand, counting down.
GGGAGCTGAAGCTATATTAGACCTTTATCAAATAGTTAAAATGCAACATATTGAAGGTGAGAGTGGATACTTGATACAACAAGTTTTGGTGTCTCTTTAAAGATTAGTTACTGAATGGAATGCACATACTGTGTATTGTATTCTTCTCTTATATTGTTTATATTTTAGGGTTAAATATATAAATCTCCTTTGTAATATTAGCGAGTTTTGCTTTTAAACTATGATAAAGTTTTTTTTTAAAACACCCTTTGTAATATGTAAATTCTTTCAATTAGGCCCCTGAGCGCACTATTTCACTCAAGATTTCTTATATTTTTTCGCATGGTAGTCTGTATTGGATTTATTATTATTTTTGAAATGCCAAGTGGATTTTCTTAATTATTTTTATTTTTTATTTTTTTATAATTTTTTTTAATAAAAAATTCATTATTTTTTTTAACATTTCTTTTTAATTTTTTCTGTGCAAACCGATGTGGGACTTGAACTGCATTTGTTTCTGAATATGCTCAGTTTTGTAAACTGCTAATTTTTTATCCACTTGCTTCTCTATAATTAAGCCACGCATCTCAGCTTTGTGCTGATAAATATAAGCTTATTATCTATCTCCATAAAATATATAACATAATCACAAGCAACAACGTAGAAAACCAAGTTCATCTAAGCTTTTGTAAGCATCTCTAATACAAAACTTGTTTATAGTTTTATGTGGTACTCATTTTATTGCTTCACAGATGTTAATTGAGCCAATATCTTTCTCAAAGTCAATTATGTCTTTATGTTCCTATCATTCTTTGAAGTCTGTGTTGTTGGATGATCAAAACCGAAACCGTCACCGCAAAAGAATGTTGTTCTATCATTCCATGGAAGCACTACATATTACACATGTATTATTCTCTAAAAAATAATATGCAGAATGTCACCACCAAGACAACAAATAAGACTATGTGTTATCATTTTCATATCATCATCTTATGGCAACTTATTGAAACTATGTGTCATCATTTTCATTACGACAACGTTTTAAAAACACTGAGTTTATGGATATTGGAGGATAGCAATTTTTCGACATATGCATGATCATGATCAATACGGCAATGTTTTGCAGACTGAAATGTGACTTATCCTGCGTATCATAGTTAATAAGTCTCCATCATAGAGTTTAAATATGCTCGTGCATTCTTCTCTTCCTATATGACATTGAAAAGCTAATAGAGGTGTTAACAAAATACTTACAGGAATTAATTTTGTAGAGTTTAACACATGTGAGAAAATGTAAACCCCCAATTCCATCCAACGTTTATTTTGAAATCAGAGTGCCAAAAGTTTCAACAATATGAGACATTACATTCATCATTCAAAACCGTCATTATAAAAAGCATATCATAATGGATACATAACACATTTTAATCCAAAGAAATTATAACAATTAATTAGTGTTCAAAATACTTCATGTTTGTTCAAAACTACGCAGTGGATTCATAATATTTCAAAACTCCAAACGAAATATAGCATCTTTTAAACAACTTAATTCAAGGAAACAATTCTCAAAGCATTAACATCAATAATGCAACAGAAATTAAGAACGACATGATTTCAATGAGACACAACAAATGCATATGCATTTGGTACCAACGGAGCTTCAGCCCCCTTCACTATTGCCAGTTAACAGAGGCACAAGGCATAAGCCTTCTTCACAATTCCGTCAATACAGGCCTTCACAAATGCAAATGAAATGCGATGCTAACAACATGCAATAACAACATAAATTCACTTCACGAGGCATACGCATATATCACTTTTATTACCAATAATCAGAGGTAATTATCGTTACTGAAAAACATCCTGCAACTTCACATAATTCAATATACAACAACATATTCATCACCAACAACTCAACAACACGATACCTTCATATAATTTCAACAAAATAAATCATAATCATCTACTAAAATATCTCATTCCGACAATTTTTAATTAATTTCGGGAAACTAATTATATCGCTTAAATCACTAACTCGGTTAATTCGGTACTGCCTTTAAGTACTATTTTTATTATTTTCAGAATTATATTGCCATTTGCTAGCTATACTACTAATATTCCATCTTCCTTGTATTTAATTTATACTGTAACTAGATTACCTGTACTTGTAATTGTTACTACTAAATAACATTCTGCCCTCATCCAACTATATTGCTGTTACTACATTTTATTCTTGCTGCTATTAATTCTTATCAGTACTGTTACTAAAATCCACTACCTTTGTCAGTAATATTAGTATCTTTATTATTGCATCTGCTACCTCTTGCATCAGTATTATTACTTAGTTACAAACATTTTAATTGGTTTAGGTAATATATTATGATCCACCAAACATATACTACCTGTTAATCAAGTGGCCAACGGGATCACAGAAAAACCACACGTATGACACACAAAAAAAACAAAGGAGAAGTGGTCCCACCCTAGCCTGGGACGATCGCCCCCCACTCTTCCCCAAAGGGAGGCGTCCGCCTCCTACCCCCTATTCCACCTAGGGCGCCCGCGTCACCAATCCAAGGCCCCCGTCCCCCATTATTCCTAACCCTGGGACATCCGTCTCTTCTCCATATTGGTGCAAGGGCGCTCGCCTCACCCTATAGCCACCGTCCCCAATCTCATTCTTCAATCAATCAATTCCTACAACATTATCTTCAAACGTGACATAAATTTTCATAACTCGTTATTAATACCAGCAACACTAATATAAAATCAATCATTTAATTCACACACGGTCTACACAAACAAAGGTAATTTCATGTAAATTCATCCCCACATACGATTTATCATAATCCCGTTTAGAAAGTTAAAACCCCACCCCTTACCTTAGATTTGACGGTGATTATAACTCCGATCGAATTCCTATTTTCTGGTTCCGATTGTGCACTCCTTGAATCCTCTCCTAACCTTTGTGCCTCCACCTTCTTTTTGATTTTTCTCTTTTTACGTAAAACCCTATTTTCTATTATTTCCTTCCTTTATATACTCCCTAATATCATACTCTATTATTAATTAAATTAATTATTTCCATTCTTTTAATAAATTAAATATTATTCCATCATATACCCTTATTGGCCAATTAAATAATACTTCCTCATTCTATTTCTCACATTATAATAAAACTCACCAATATTCTTGTTAATTAATTTCTACTCAATAATAATAATACTCCGACTAAACTGATTATTCACTTAATCCTCCTAAACCGACTTATAAATCCGTTAATGTCCCTTATAATTATTCCGATAATTCCTTCTTTGACTAAACTCCAAAAATTAATTCCTTAATACTTTATCTTAAATAATTAAGTGATGTTTCGGGTGTTGCAACTCTCCCCCACTTAGAATATTTTCGTCCTCGAAAATTCGTCCGACACATCCATCCTTACTACATCTAATCTTCCGACATAACCACAACTTACTACAATTAAAATCCAAAGTACACGTGCAATTTAATTTCACTTATACACCATCAACCATAATAATCAACAGAATTAGATCCATGAAAACATACCTCTGGTTTCTCTGCCCGTTGGAGTTTCAACCAACGCGAACACCTTCATGCCAGACGCTTTCTTCGGTTTCTGACACTGAGGACTAATATGCCCTTCTTCACCACAACTGAAACAGAAATCCACCTTATGTCTACACTCAAGAGCTGCATGGCCAACCTTGCCACAACGAAAACACCTCTTCACATCAACAGCAGTGCATACATTACTCTTGTGACCAGGTTTCCCACACTTGAAACAAGTCACACTAGCAAGCCGCCTCCCACAAAACCACCATCGATGACACCAGAACCGTTCAAACTTGATCTTGACCACTTACCGGACTTGGGCAAGGAATTCAATTTCCTTTTTACCCCGAACATCCTCAGGATAATACTTCCTCAGAAATTCCCTACGGAACACAACCCAAGTAACCTCCTCACCTACAGCTTCCAATCTTGCATTCGTTTCCAGCCACCAATCATCAGCCTCACTAGCTAAAATGTGAGTTCCACACCGAACCTTTTGTGCTGGAGTGCAGTCCATCACGCAAAAGATCCTCTCAACTTATTTCAACCATTCCAAAACACCATCAGGATCATGCTTTCCCTTGAACACTGGTGGATTCTCTCTCTGGAAAGTTGCCAAACTTCGGGATCCAGCATCCCCGCCATCATTCGGTTGATTCTCTAGAGCATGAGCCATTGCTTCCAAAGCACCAGCAATCGCAGTATCGTTCCTTCCAGCCATTTCAACTTAGCACTACAACATAACCAACAGTTAGATAAAAGTAATTAACCATACTCGATTGTTAACGACACAACAACCTGGTCGGACGGACCGACTTGCTCTGATACCACTAATGTAACACCCCAATTCCACCCAACGTTTATTTTGAAATCAGAGTGCCAAAAGTATCAACAATATGAGGCATTACATTCATCATTCAAAACCTTCATCATAAAAAGCATATCATAATGGATACATAACACATTTTAATCCAAAGAAATTATAACAATTAATTAGTCTTCAAAATACTTCATGTTTATTCAAAACTACGCAGCGGATTCATAATATTTCAAAACTCCAAACGAAATATAGCATCTCTTAAACAACTTAGTTCAAGGAAACAATTCTCAAAGCATTAACGTCAATAATGCAACGGAAAACAATATAAAAATCAATAAGCGTTTGTTTCCCCCCCGAGTGCTACGTATCAGAGCAACGACGCCATAAGCAACTAAATTCTTTACTCCTCGTTACCTACACGTTACCAATATAAAGGTAACGACAAACAAAATACAAAGGGTGAGATATCTACCAATATAAAGAGGTGTATGATAAATAATATATTAGGATTAAATCATACATAATTACCACATCACAAATAATACGTCACAATAACTTCCCAATCAACAACAACACAAAGCCACCTCAACGTTAGCAACAACAATTAATTTACTTCAAAATTAACAATGACATGATTTCAATGAGACACAACAAATGCATATGCATGTGGTACCAACGGAGCTTCAGCCCCCTTCACTATTGCCAGTTAACAGAGGCACAAGGCATAAGCCTTCTTCACAATTCCGTCAATACAGGCCTTCACAAATGCAAATGAAATGCGATGCTAACAACATGCAATAACAACATAAATTCACTTCACGAGGCATACGCCTATATCACTTTTATTACCAATAATCAGAGATAGTTATCGTCACTGAAAAATACCCTGCAACTTCACATAATTCAATATACAACAATATATTCATCACCAACAACTCAACAACACGATACCTTCACACAATTTCAACAAAATAAATCATAATCATCTACTAAAATATACAAATTATTCCAACAATTTTTAATTAATTCCGGGCAACTAATTATATCGCTTAAATCACTAACTCGGTTAATTCGGTACTGCCTTTAAGTACTATTTTTATTATTTCCAGAATCATATTGCCATTTGCTAGGTATACTACTAATATTCCATGTTCCTTGTATTTAATTTATACTGTAACTAGATTACCTGTACTTGTAATTTTTACTACTAAATAACATTCTGTCCGCATCCAACTATATTGCTGTTACAACATTTTATTCTTGCTGCTATTAATTCTTATCAGTACTGTTACTCAAACCCACTACCTTTGCCAGTAATATTAGTATCTTTATTATTGCATCTGCTGCCTCTTGCATCGGTATTATTACTTAGTTACAAACATTTTAATTGGTTTAGGTGATATATTATGATCCACCAAACATATACTACCTGTTAATCAAGTGGCCAAAGGGATCATAGAAAAACTACACGTATGACACACAAAAAAAACAAAGGAGAAGTGGTCCCACCCTAGCCTGGGACGATCGCCCTCCACTCTTCCCCAAAGGGAGGCGTCCGCCTCCTACCCCCTATTTCACCTAGGGCGCCTGCGTCACCAATCCAAGGCCCCCGTCCCCCAATATTCCTAACCCTGAGACGTCCGTCTCTTCTCCATATTGGTGCCAGGGCGCTCGCCACACCCTATAGCCACCGTCCCCAATCTCATTCTTCAATCGATCGATTCCTATAACACTATCTTCAAACATGCCACAATTTTTCATAATTCGTTATTAATACCAGCAACACTAATATAAAATCAGTCATTTAATTCACACACGGTCTACACAAACAAAGGTAATTTCATGTAAATTCATCCCCACATACGATTTATCATAATCCCGTTTAGAAAGTTAGAACCCCACCCCTTACCTTAGATTTAACGGTGGTTATAACTCCAATCGAATTCCTATTTTCCGGTTCTGATTGTGCACTCCTTGAATCCTCTCCTAAACTTTGTGCCTCCACCTTCTTTTTGATTTTTCTCTTCTTACGTAAACCCTATTTTCTATTATTTCCTTCCTTTATATACTCCCTAATATCATACTCTATTATTAATTAAATTAATTATTTCCATTCTTTTAATAAATTAAATATTATTCCATCATATACCCTTAGTGGCCAATTAAATAATACTTCTTCATTCTATTTCTCACATTATAATAAAACTCAATAATATTCTAGTTAATTAATTTCTACTCATTAATTATAATTCTCCGACTAAACTGATTATTCACCTAATCCTCCTAAATCGACTTATAAATCCGTTAATGTCCCTTATAAATATTCCGATAATTCATTCTTTGACTAAACTCCAACAATTAATTCCTTAATACTTTATCTTAAATAATTAAGTGATTTTCCAGGTGTTAAAGAAAACGCCCAGGAATTGATTTTGAAGCAATGAAAATTTCATCATGTGTTAACTATGGTAGCTTGAGAGGTTGGTTATTATGTAGGTGTAGTGTAGTCATGAGTTTAGGAGGAGACATGTACAGTATGAATAAAAGAAAACTCTATGATATCATATGAGAGAGAGAGGTAGCTTTTTTTAAAACTTCAGTACGAATAAAAAGTGGAATATATAGAACAACGCTGCTGAAAAATGGTGAGTTTAATTTACTATATGCAGTATTTGTAAACTCCTTACAATAAACTGAACACTTTTTATGTCCTTCTTAGTTTCATAGTAAATGCAGTTGGCATAGGGACCTTCTTTTGTAGCCAAGTTAGATGAAGTTTTTAGAGCATGATAGTATATAGCAGTTGAAGTGGTTACTGTGTATTGTTGCTTTAAGTCCCACATCCGAAAAAAAGTTTATATACATTTTTTACAGAATATATTTCAAAATAATAAGTGTGGGCTAGCAAAAAGACTTAATGACTTAATGGTATTTGTTTTATTAAATAACATTTTAATAATAAACTTATAGATATAAGTTCATTTAAAATATTAATAAAAATAATTTGAAAAAACATAAAAAAATATAATATATACAAAAATTTATAAAATAAAAAAATAAAAGTAAATTCCATTTGAATTTAAAAAAATTTAGAAATGCCACGTGGACTCCCACAATGGCAGTTAGAAGGAATCTTTGGTGAAATGTGACATTCAGAGGTCTAACTGATGAAATCTCAAAATTGCGAAAAATCTTTTACAGGGGTTTAAAGCGAAATTCGCTAACATTACAGGGGGATGTTGTATATTTTACCATATATTTTATTATTGTATGTAGACAAAATTAGGGGTGGTAAAATGGGTTGGGTCCGTCGGATCGGCCTGTTTGAACCGCCATTTTTGGCGGGCTGGACTGAGATTTTCGACTCGGTACCTTAAGTTGGCCTGCCCCATCTAACCTGCTTAAAAAAGCGGGCCGAGGTGGGACGGGGCAAGTTTTGTCCGCGGGTTTTTTGTTAAAATTTATTATTTTTTACTTCAAATTAAAACAACTTTAACTATAAAAATAACACTCTTCTCTTATAGGATTATGTTGATGAAATTGTATCTTAAATTATTATACAGAAAAATTGAATTATAAGCTCAACGTTCTTTTTATAACTTTCTAATACATGTGTTGATTGGAAAATATTTAAATAAAAGAACAATTGTATGACATGTAGAATTATTAAGTTTTCAATACTTTTGCTCATATGTTTTCTTTAGAAATAGATGTTGATTTTAAGAAAAGAAGGATTTGATTAGTGTATACGTGTGACAAATTTATGATTTAACTATTAAGGAATTAGTCGATATAATAGTACCTGATGTAAACATTGAGAAAGTCAAGTGTTGATATTTTATGCACTACTATTTTATGCACTAAGATGTTTTATGCAATGTAATTGTTATCATTGTTTGTCTTGTGTAAAATTTTAATATGGTTCTTTAGTAGTTAATTTTTAAATAGGATTAGGATAATATGTATTGTTTAGTTTTTATTTTGATTTTATTTATTTATTGTGATTGAGTTTATTTCGTTATTTTTTTGTTGTAATTGGTCTTTATTTATTTATATTTTGAACTATTTGAACTAACACATGTTGAAGTTCTATTATGCGTTAAAAAAACATATTTTGTCGATTCTTTGATAATAATTAAGAAATTTATAAATTGTGTTGTAAATTAAATATATATACAAATTTGGCGGGTCGGCCCGCCAACTCGTTAGTAAACGGAGTAAACTTGACTTTTAAACTCGGACGCCTAAGTTGGTCCGCCCCGCCTCAATTTTGGACGGACATAAATGGGATGGACCTAAATGGGACGGGCCGCCCGCTTTGCCACCCATAGACAAAACGGTATTAATCGCTTGAAAGTCACATACGACCATGAGATCTCAGGTTTAAATATGAGTGATGTCATCTAATTTAACAATATATATTTTTAATTATTGAATTAATTAGGATTTATAGACTCTTCTTTTTTAATTTGAAACGGAATTTGGACTAAACATTTTGTTTATATGTGGACTTGTAATCACTTAGAATAGACCATTATATTAATTCGTTTAAAGTTATATGTGGTTTAAAAAAAGCTCCATAAAATGATAAATCATTTACAAAATCAAATAAGTGTTAAATATGATTTTTTCTATTATACTCTTAAAATAATAATTAAAAAATGATAATTATTTGTTCAATTTGAAAGTGTACATCGTTAAAAAAATAACATATTCCGCTAAAAAATAAACAAGAAGAAATTGCGAATAAACTCACATCATACAAGCTAATAACATTGTTGTTGCAATCTCCACACCATAAACGAATAAAGACAATGAGAAAGATTGAGTTTTCTTGAACAAACAAAAGAAATTCTTTTGTTTACGAAATAGAGATAAGAGGGAAGACGGAGAACAAAAACTAGATTGGTCAAAAATATTTTACTATTTACTTTCTCAATTAGAAAAAATTAATTATAAGCTAACTTAAACCCTAAGCTAACTTAACCAACAAGCTAACTTATACAACTGCATGCTAGAACATGTTTTGACTACAACATGCACACCTTCAACACCTGCATGCTTGAAATGAATTTGACTACATGCATTTAACCATGTTCAACCATGAACCTATCTCTGTCGAGTCTAGAGTTTGATCCAATATACCAAAAATCTCCATCTTGGAACCAGCTCTACAACAACAATGGAACAAAGTGGCTTTCATATCGTGCACCTTTATCAACTGTATACAATGGAATAACTTGCTAATTGACAATGACTTGGTGATCATATCTGCAACATTCTGGTCTGTCAAAAACTTCATCCCTTTAACTTCTCCACTTTCGATTTTCTCTCTAACGAAGTGCAGCATATAACACCCCTTCTAATTTCCCCGCGAATTATATAATTAATCAGAGTTTTAACATACGAAAGGGCGTCACAATTTAAAAATTTCAAATAACCAAATATCAAAACAGTAATCATGCTTTTACTGAAGAACTTATTAAATATAATCCAAACCAACGATTATGTTTTACACAGCGGAAATAACATAAAATCCTGAATAAATTCAAATCATAATTATTCCAAACATAAACCAAAAGAAACAAGTTTAATCCCTTAAAATTCCTAAACGATCGTTCCCTAGTGTTACAACTATCAGAGCATGACACTGACACGCGGACAATCTAAATAGCACAACTCTATAAGCCATCCTCACCAATTTCTAAGCAGCTAATCGCTTCAATCTGAAATCATCAAAGTAAGAGTGAGATTTCATCAAAATTAAAATGCATTATACGTTTCTTTAAAACAATAAAACAATCAATTCATTATTCCACCCTCATTAGTATATTCAGATTCCCATTCACCAATACAAATCACACAGATCAAAATGCACATAATAACAATCAATGCAATTACAACACTGGAAAACATCCTAACATGTTATAATTACATATGCAATGCAGACTCAAATGCATGTGGTACCAAAACGTAACCAAGTCACCAACATCGATTCGTCCATAATCACCCGGACACGAATCTAGCCTCACCACCCACAATCACCCAGGTACGGTTATTGACAATACGAGCCAAATTCCACACAATGGGAATTAACTCCATCAGAATGCACATCATTAAGCATGCAATATTCAGTCCACAAGATATGATTACAACAGAATCCCACACCATGCCATACATAGCCAACACCATTAATAACACATGATAACAGCAAGTCATGCAATTAAAATGTTAATTACAACACATTGAATTAACATACAACAAGCATACAGAAAGTTAATTGGCACAATCACGAATTATAACGTATTCATCCTACGGAAACCAAAACATTCCTTCAAGATCTCAGTTACTGGTTTTGAAAATACTTTTAATAGATAGTACTCGTTCTAAGCTTTCCAACGATACCAACTATGCCTAAATCGGAGTTACGGTCGCGAAGATATGACCAAAACCGTTTTCAGAAAATCATGTTCTGTCCCAGTACAGTATGTATCGACACAAAACTTCATGTGTCAATACATAACTTGCTTGTGTCGACACATAGAACGTATGCATCGATGCATACAGTTAAAAATTCTGCATTTTTCAAAAATGGTTCAGTATGTGTCGATGCATAACACGTATGTGTCGATGCATAGGTTGAATTTTCTTCCTATGAGTCGATGCATAGTTTCATGAGTCTATGCATAAGCTTCCCACGTTTCTGGTTTTCTACATTTTCACTGCTTGCATCGATCCATAAGGCTATGTTTCGACCCATACTGTTGTTTTCATCAAAAACTCAGTTTTTCTTCACTGTTACGAATTCCTATGGATTCCATCTATCATCAAACTTCATGGTACACCAAAACAGAATTAATTAATGCAATTTTCCATCCAATTGACCACAGAATCAAGTTTTCTAATTAGCCTAGGATCATCTTACGTAAATTGATCATTCTTATTAAATCCAATTGAATTGTTACGTCGGACTATAACGTTAGGGCACAACCAAGAATCCTAATTCGAGATTCCTAACGGATCAATTCGTTCTATTGATCATCAAAACCTATAAGACATAATAATCATACTCAATCACCCCTTACCTCGCGATGATTCTCCAAACTTCGACGATTTGGCTTTTTCTCCTCTTTCTCATCTCTTTTCCAAAAACACGTAGAATGAATCCTAATTTCTCAATTCCTTCTCTTATTTCGTCTATTCTTTTATTTATTCCTTTTTATTTTCCAAATAATAGAAATAAATAAATTAGATTAATTAGAGTCTTTTACTCTACACACCTTCCTATTCCAATTTACACCCCCAACCATCCATCTATTTAATTAATTAATTAAATCTATTAATTCAAAAATGCCAATAATTAAACCTTTAATTAAATTAATAATTAAATTTCTAATTATTAGATAGTTGAATTAATTTGGGGTGTCACACAGCCTAACATCAATGTGCTTTTTTCTCTCATGATAGGATAAATTCTTCGACAGATGTATGAAACTTTGACTATCATACTTAACAATGATAACTTGACCTTGAAATTTTAGTTCCTTAACAAGCCCTTGAAGTCACAATGCTTCTTTCACAGCTTCAATGAGAGAAATATATTCAGCTTCCGTGGTTGATAAGGTAACAACCTTCTCAAGATAAACTTTCTAACTAATTGATGTACCAAACATGGTAAAAACAATCCAGAAAGAGATTTTCTAGTATCCAAACATCTTGCATAGTCAGAGTCGACAAATCCTTCGACTTCGGCTTCACTGTTACTCATGGATCCACCATAAGCCAGGACTCTACTCAGGGATCTTTTATGCATCTCATAATCCATTTTAAATCTTGCCTTCTCAGGATTGGCCATATTCCTGCTTACAAGGATCACTTTGTAGCTTATATCTAGCGTCGTACATACCATGGCATATATCAAAGAACCCACTATACTAGCATACATAATGCTATCCAGATACGCTCTTTCAACTTAAGTACTAGGACTTTAAGTCGTACTCACCTTGAATTGAGGATTTGTCGGTGTTACAACAGGCTTTGAATTTAACACACTAAATTTCTTGAGAATCTTCTTCAGGTATGTCTCTTGAGATAAGCATAATCTCGATTGCTTTCTACCTCTCTGGATGTCATACCTAAGAATCCTGGTGGCAACTCCCATATCCTTCATGTCGAACTCCTTATCGAGTTCAACATTCACCTTCGTTACATCACCGACATTGTTACTTTCTATGAGAACGCCATCCACATTAAGCAACAAAATAACAAGTGAATCTTCCAGGTTGAAATCTTGAGTAAACACCATGGTCGAATTAGCTCCTAGTGAAACCAATATGTTCCATGATGTTGTCGAATCTCCTATTATATTGTCAAGGAGATTGTTTCAGGTTATACAAATACTTTTTCAGCTTGCATATATAATTTTTCTTTCCCTTTTCTGCATACCCTTCTGGCTGCCTCACGAAAATTGTTTCATCTAGATCATCATACAGGATGATTGTCTTTACACACACACACACACACCACATACAGAATGATTGTCTTTACACACACACACACACCACATACAGAATGATTGTCTTTACACACACACACACCACATACAGAATGATTGTCTTTACACACACAATATATAATTTTTTTTCATATATAGCACAAACAGAAACACACCAAATAAATATATAATAAATCTACTATATAGACATATCATACAAATAAAAATTTCAAAAAATTTCATATAGTGTACCTGAAACTTGTTGTAAATTTCAAAACTTTACTCCAAAATCTTACTCCTCTAGATGAATGAATTGCTATATGAAATATAAATATGTTTTTGACCCCTATAAATTATCAAATTTTGTTTTTGATCCTTATAAAAAAATATCACATGTTTTAGTCCGTACAAAAGTATTATGCATGTAGTTTTAGTCTCTACAAACTAATGTGTATTTTTGAATGATAATTTTGTACACATGTTTATAACATTATAAAAAGTTCTTCGGAAAAAAAATTCTAAGTCGAGATTTTTCTTAATTTTATCAATATCTTTTGAAATTTAAAAAATTTATATTTAATTCTTCTCATTTTAAAATATTCTAAAATTTGATAAAAGAACATTTTATAGTATTCTAAACACGTATGAAAAAAATTACTCAAAAATTTAAAAGGTTAAAGGTAATTAAGCAGTTTTTAAAATTTTAGAAAATAGCAGGGACTAAAACTACAGGAACAAAAACATTTTAGGGATCAAAATTTTCAATTTTTTAATAAAGACTAAAAATGAATTTTTAAATATTTATAGGGACAAAAAATATATTTAACGCTAAATAAAATCTGAAAAAATAAAATAGATACATACCTGAAATATTTAGTAAAATTATCTTAAATTTATTAGGTTGGAATTGAGAAAATGGGATGATTTGATTGTTGTTGTGAGGAAGAAGAGAAAAAAAATGAAAGAGATAGATGGGATAAATGTTTCTCGAAATGAATGGATATGAAAGAAGATTGAATATATGTTAATAAGAGTATTAAGTGTCGTAGTGGGGTGGGTGTGTGGCATTCATTATATGGACAGCTTGCGACGGGGCTCCCCTCGTAAATCAAACGGTCATATTTGATGTAGGGCACTCCCTCACAAATATCATGTCTTGAAAAATAGAGATTGCATGCGCAGTCTGCACACTGCAATGATGAGACTAATATTTAAGTGTGGGAAAATCCCTCGCAAATGTTACTTTGTCATTTTATTTGGGGTAACCCCTCGCAAATTCTTGCGACAACTGACAATTGATGTTACACTTTGTCGCCATTTAATATTTCCAGGGGTTTATCCCTTGCAATGCAACATTTCAAAATTCAAAACGTGTTTAATAGAGCCTACCCCTTTGTGTTTTGTATTTTATTTTTTTATATTTATTTAATGAACTAAAAAAATTAATAAATTTATCTGTGCGGGACGCACGAATTTTCTACTAGTTCTTATTTGCGAGGGGTAATCCCACTCTATTTTTAAAAAAAATTATACGTTGCAAGAGGTTTTATCTCAAACAATATTATTTTTTTTGTTGAGGATTTTATCCCTAGTTAATTCCCCTGACAAATCAAAATTTTTCTTATAGTCCACACATAGTGCGAATTTTATTCTAGTTCTTAGTCATCAAACTATATGTCAGAAGGCAGTCATAAATATTATTTAAGTATATAACATAATTTTAAATTGCACAAGAATTTAAATTGTTACTGTAATATTACGGTAGATTCTACAATCATATCAGATTGCCATTACACAATAATTTTAAAATCATGCGTGATCATATAAGGAATCCTGTCAGACATTTCACTCATGTTTCTTCAAAAGTTTATATCAAAGCTCATAATTTCATAATTCAAAATCTTAATTTACTTATCTGTAATAAAAAATCTAAAATCATATGATGTATCTAAAATACCTCCAATTAAAATTCAGGCTGCAATGCGCCTCACAACCAACACAAGGATCATAATGGCAACACCCGCAACCGTAATAGGTAATTAAAGTCAACAACACAAATCTTCAGTAAGCTTTGCCGACATTGCGAATCTTTATTATATGGTGGTCCACATTGAATTATATTAGTATTTGAATATCTTCCGAAACTTCAACTGTAACCGACATTGGCTCTTTGACTATATGTGGTGGCAGCAAGTAACTATCTACTCCAATCAACATCTATCCAAATGTATCCCAAGACTTTTTACATGAATGCTTCCCATTGTTTACGGTGATTTCTCGTAAACAACCGCTAGTCTTCCAATTTTTACTATTTATTATTGGTTACTTACAGGATCGACTAGATTGATCCTAGGACACATGTGTCATAATAGATTTTTATGTTCAAACCCATGATCTTCAATTGATTCTTGAAATTGGTCACAGAAATATACTGACTGTTCGACTATGGAACTATACTGACTATTTGTGTAAAGATTTCGAACTTAAACTTGATTATTGACAATTGAATGTAAAGGTAAGGATATTCTTAAAAAGTAACAATTTCTGGGAAATATAATAAAAGTTTGAAAGCAAATAAGTTTCTAGAACAATAAGTGTTTAAAGGCGAATGGAATAAAGGTAAAAAGAAAATAATCGAAATACTTTAAAGGTAGAAGTGCAGGAAACTGGAAATGAATGATAATAAACTGGCATTTAAATTGTAAAATAACATGATGTTCTTAACGTACATGATATCTCCTTGACTCGTTTCCCTTTCGATTACGGTAGTTTGAGTGTTTGAGAATTTTTTTAGTACATCTAACGAACACACCAAAAATCTAATAGAAAACATCTATTTATAATGTTCTGACCCTAACGGTCTTACTATAATATTGCGCCACGTTTAAGACATGCAAGTCTCTTTCGTTCTCCAATCTCCACGCGTCCCTTACAATGGCGCCTTTTATTCAAAATTGAATCTTGAAGTCATTCAAATTCAATTCTATAACTATTCGTATAACAATTTTAATCCTTTTGTTTGGACCGCTCCAATGTTGGCATACTTATTAAAGGAATTTCTTCATATCCTAAAATTACTAAAGACTTTAGTTCGAAACATCGCTCATTATTGGCAATCGAAAGATCTTTTCCCTATGTTTACGAAAAGGCCTTATGTTTACCTATCACCAACAAATATCAATCTCTTTTCCATGTGATAGTAAACATATTTTATTCACCTATGCCAATTTTACCCTGGATCGAAATTGCCAGCTAACACCCATGCATTTAAACTGTGAGTATTTTCCACTTCTTATCACAAAAACCAAAAATGTCATCCTTAACTCTTGCCATCGCTGTACTGTTTCTAATACTTCAGTGCAACAAAGTGTATGGTGGTTATGAACAACAGCAAGAGTCATGTTCTCGAAGGTGCGGTGTCCATAACATCAGCTCTCCTTTCCGATTGAAAAACAGTCCGGGAAACTGTGGTGACAAAAGATACAACCTATCATGTGAAGACAACAACAAATTGATTTTGTACAATGGACCATATGGAAAATACTATGTACAATCAATTCATTACAACAACTTCACTATCCGACTATTGGATTTCAATCTTCTTTATTCTAATTATTCCCTTTCCCTTCCTCCTCATTATTCATTAGGACTCTATAATTTCCGTTATGATACCTTTTCCTCCTACCTTGACTATTATCAATACAAAAATCAGACTTATTATGCATTGACAAAATCAATGTTATTTGTGAGCTGTCCGAATCGGATGGAATATTCGAATGTTGGTAACTGTATGAATATTAGTTCATACTCACAGTACGGGAATCTTTTCTGTATTGGTGTTTATAGAAAACCTATTTCAGAATTGGGGTTGGGAGATGGGTGTCGTATAGAGTATATGTATCCCTCTTCTTTGGATTTACAAGATGGAAACAACAACATTTCTTGCACGGACATCCGCCGTATGGTGCTTTATGGAGTTGAACTTTCTTGGCTCAACAGTCATTGTAAACAAGGAGTGGATGCATACCTTGATGAGAATAACCACGTTATGTGTCTACAAAATATCGGTAAGTTTCTCAAACCTTTCTTAAAGTTGAATTTATCTTTTCTTTTTCTTCAAAAATATTGTAGAGAGAGAAATATACAAGAGTAGTTTGATGAGACCTATATTTGAAGAGAAAAGAAGATAAAATAATTTTAAAAAGTCAAGGATTTAGAGGCTCAAGCTAAGTATCTTGGACTCCAAACTATTAAGTGTCTTGTTTATTCTGCTGGTGGGAGCCATATTTATAGAAGTATCGAGACCTCTATGTTTAATGCATGTAACAGCTTATGCCTTCCCAGTTCCATAACTGAACTGCCTTTAAGGAGAGTAACGTCTGTCGCTCACAAATGATGGCCTTAAAGTGTAACGTGCGCGGTCAGGGTTAATGTGGCAGTTTCACCTTTGATGACTGACTTGGACGTAACACTCGCATTATTGCCAAGCTAGATCATGGCTCGTAAGGCTGAGTTATATGTCCGGACCATACTCCGATCTCCACGCTTTTGGCCGAGGAGCCTGCTCGGCTTCTTCCTTGTCCCTTCCGCCTTTATAGCTCAGCTAAGATTTTATGTATGATCATAAGCCCTTGAGCATACGACTTCTTGCCTTGAAGTTTTGTGGTTGATAAATATAAGAGTCATAAATTTTAGCCGAGATGCACGTCGGTTTAGATGACCTGTGAGTGCGTGTGTTACACCCCCTAATTTCACTGAACAATCACCTATCTTGGCATAGGTGTAATAATTATTGTTAGTGAGTTTTTAATTCCAACACGCTACCTCTTCACTTTTTCCTTTTATAACATTCCCTTCCTTTTTCAAACCCTATTTCCTTATTCACTCCTCTCCACAAAACCTTCGTTGTCGTTTTCTCAATCTGAAACCTATCAAGTCCTTTAATCGTACTTTCATATATTCATTCTTTTTTCTCCATTTTCTTCTTCCTTTATTTTACTCATAGGATGGTGATCATTAGAGAATGCGACGATTTAGGTCATAGGAAACATTTGAGTAGTGACGAGCGTAAGGTCTTGTGGGAGGAATGCATGCAAGAGATGAGAGATGCTCTAGGGGTAGAGGAACTAGAGAGGGTTACGAACAAGATTAATTATGAAGTTCTAACCTCTGATAGTGATTCTGACCCTGACTCTTCAGGTTCTGTGGAGCTCCTGATGGAAACCAACAACTTGCTCAAAGGAGAAGCCCTAGGCTTCAAACAAAGCGTTGTTAAAGACTTGGAAATTGCTACCCTTCGGTCTCTCTAGAATGTTTCCTCCACAGGAAATGAAAATGATGTAATCCTGGAACCCTGTGAGACCGGGGAGAATGTTTGCATGTCTCGACCCAAGGGAGTAAACCCTTAGTGGTTTTATTTCTATTACGGGGTCTTGGAAGAGCTAAAAATACAGTTCCCCTTTACTGACTTTGAAACCGACATACTCCGAACAATGAACGTAGCCCCCTCTTAACTTCGCCCGAATAGTTGGGGATTTATAAAAGCTTTTGAGTTAATTTGTAGGGCTCTGAATGTAACCCTGACTATATGGTTATTTTTCTCTTTCTTCAAAATAAAGAACACGGATTCTGGAAGTTGGGTTGCTATAAGCGGTATCCCGAAGATAAGTTTCCTTCAAGCCTATACCTCAAACTTCAAAGGCTACAAGGAACGTTTCTTCTGAGTCATGTGTTGTCCTCGGTGTCCACAACTTATCTATGGCGCTGACGAGCACCATAAGTTTCCCTTGTATTGGACAAGCAACCCACTACCCATCTCTAGTTTCGATTATGACGCTTTAAGAGAATCAGAAACTCTGTCTCTTGGGATCTTAGATTCATTCCGGCCAATCAGGGTTAGGGACTTATTATCACTATCCCATAATGAAATCTTTGTTTTCTTGGGTAAGTTTATTTTTACGCATTACCTTTTTGCTAGGTTTACCTTTCTTAATTAACCTTTTTCATACTTTCCTGCGGACAGATAAGATGACTGACATGTCCGTGAAAGAACAGAAGAAGTTGATGGCGGCAGCTCGTGCTGCCCGGATGGGTGCTGGTGGACCCTCCGAAGCCAAATCGATCCTGGACTGTCTAGAAATCCGGGTACCCAAGAAGAAAAAGAACACGGTTTCTAAGCCAACCGCGTTAGAATTTGTAGTGATCTCGGCATCCCCCGTCAAACGTCCCTCAAACGCTGAGCCGGCTGGCGAGAACGCTCAAAAGAAACTCAAGACCGTAATGGCAAACAAGGTGAATCAGGTGGATTGGGAAGTCTCCGCTCTGTTAAAAGAAACTGACAATAGCTTAAACCAACCTTCAACCGAGAACAAGTTTTGGTCTGCTGATTTTGATGGCATCAAATTTTTATATGACCATCTCAATGCTACAGAAGATATGAACAAGCTGAAGAACCTTGGTCCTCAAAAAATCACACAACATCTAAGTTCATATTTGATGAGGTGTGCCGTTCTGACCCGGGTCTCTTCGAGTCCTGCGATGATGCATACAAGAAATACTCCGAGTTGGAGAAGGAGGTCAAAATACTGACCGAGAATGAGAAATCTCTCAATGAGGCGAACTCTCATTTTAAGACCAAGGCGCTTGAAAGTGATGAGAAGATAAAGGCTTTGGAAAAAGAGCATACCACAATAAAGACTTCTGCTGCTGAGTAATTATCCATCCTGCAAGCTTCAGAAAAATCATGCTCTTAGTTGGAAGAAGCTTTGGACAAATCTCGGTTGGATGTGCTTAATTCTAGGGACGTGGCTTTTGACCGAGCAAAGGCCTAAGTCGCCTGCCTGCACCCGGATCTCGAAGTTGACTTTTCAAGGCTATAGTGGATGGAAAGCTAGCGGAGGTTGACGATGATGACAGTGAAGCCACACTAAATGAAGACTCGATTACCGTGGACGTTTCTCACCTCAAACTTTGGCTTTTTCCTTTTGTATTTTCAGTCCCAAGTTAGTCACCCTTTTTGGTGGGTGCATTTTGTAAGACTTAAAAACAATTGCCCTCTGGGAGTTTTAAATTTTAGCTCTTTGCATTTCATACTTCATATGTTTAATTAGTCTGCTTGCATGAATTGTTTTCATACTACTTTAATGCTTTGATTGCGTGAACAGAGATGTGTGATATATAGTAGCCCCCCGAGTCAAATGGTTTATTTTAAGCCATGAAGACTTTGTTGGAAAGGCATAATGCTCTGTTCATTGAGAATACTTAATCTTTGTAGGAAGACTATCCCCGAGTAGTTTTTTGAGGTTTTTCCAAGTCATACCCTATCAAGCTTTCTGAAATGACTCAAGGCATTAAGCCGAGTTGCAGCGAAATGACGGGCTATGCCTGAGCAGGTTCAAGCAAAGTATCTTGAACCAAGGCAGTGAGTCTGGTTGTGGAGAAATGTCAGGTTATGCCTGAGCAGGTTCAAGAAAAGTATCTTAAACCAAGGTAGTGAGCCGAGTTGTGGGGAAATGTCGGGCTATGCCTGAGCAGGTTCAAGCAAAGTATCTTGAACCAAGGCAGTGAGCCGAGTTGTGGCAAAACGCTGGGCTATGCTTGACGCTGATTCAAGCAAAGTATCTTGAACCAAGGAAGTGAGCCAAGTTGTGGAGAAACGATGGGTTATGCCTGAGCAGGTTCAAGAAAAGTATCTTGAACCAAGGCACTGAGCCGAGTTGTGGCGAAACTCCAAGCTTTGCCTGAGCAGGTTCTAGCAAAGTATCTTGAACCAAGGCAGTGAGCCGAGTTGTGGCGAAACACCGGGCTATACATGAGCGGGTTCAAGCAAAGTATCTTAAACTAAGGCAGTGAGCCGAGTTGTGGCGAAACATCGGGTTATGCCTGACGCTGATTCAAGCAAAGTATCTTGAACCAATGCAGTGAGCCTAGTTGTGGCGAAACGCCGAGATATGCTTGACGCTGATTCAAGCAAAGTATCTTGAACCAAGGAAGTGAACCTAATTTTAGCTTTAAGCCGGGCGCAATCCAATTAAGGATCTTCACCTAATTTTGGCTTTAAGCTGGGCTGTACCTGAGTCGGATCACCAAAGATGAGTTTTGAGGAAGGGAGCTTGTTACAACCTATTGATCTTTACAAACTAGAATTAATTTTAAGGTGTCTCATTAAAAATCCTGGCCCTTGCCTAGGGAAAAGAGTACACCATCCTTATTCATGCTATTTACATTATTCAACTGAAATACATTTTGAGACTAGCTACATTCCAAGTCCTAGGTATTTCTATGCCTTCCAGAGTCTCTAACTTATAAGCGCCATTATGGAGTTTCTCTAGTACTCGGAATGGACCTTCCCAATTAGGAGATAACTTTCCCTTCTTGGTCGGATCCATAACCCTTTTAAGTACCAAGTCTTCGACCTCGAAACCTCGCTGCTTCACCTTCAGATTATAACGTTGTGTTATCCTTTGTTTAGCAGCGATTTCTCTGAGGTGTGTTGTAGTCCTTACTTCTTCTACAAGGTCGACTTCAGCATCCAAACCCTGGTTATTAGCTCTTTCCTCAAAACTTTCCCATCTCCATGATGGTAAGGTGACCTCCACAGGGATCATAGCATCGGCACCAAAAACTATTCTGTAAGGCGTTTCACGGGTTGTTGAATGAATGGTAGTGTGGTATGACCATAAGAATTCATGAAGGTGTTGCATCCACAGTCCTTTGGCTTCATCCAGCTTCTTCTTTATTGCATTTAGAATTACCTTGTTTGCCGATTCTGCCTGACCGTTGGCTTGTGGATGCTCTACAGAGATAAACTTATTAATGACTCCAAGGTCCCTGCAAAATTCCACAACATAAGCACTTGCGAACATTATCCCATTGTCGAATACAATAACCCAGGGGAGTCCGAAGCGATAAATTATATTTCTCTAGTAAAAATGACGTACTCGCTCCGCTGATATCCGGGATACCGCCTCGGCTTCTACCCACTTAGTGAAGTAATCAACCGCTATAATGAGGAACTTTAATTGCCCCGGCACCACAGGAAATGGTCCGAGGATGTCATCCCCCCATTGATTAAAAGGCCACGGAGCCAACACAGAGTGGATTAGCTCGGCTGATGTATCGATGTCAGGTGCAAACGTTTGGCATTTTATGCAATGAGTAACAAAATGAGACAGTCCTTCAACATAGTAGGCCAGTAGTACCCTGCACACAATATCTTGTTGGATAGAGACCTATAACCAACATGGTTTCCACAAATACCCTCTATAACTTCTTTAATCACTAAAAGAGTGTCCTTCTCGGACACACAACACAACATATGAGCAGCTCTCCTCATCCTGTATAGTTTATTCGTGACTATCACAAACCTTGCTGAAATTTTCTTAACCTGTCGGGCTTTTCCCTTATCATCAGGTAAAACATTATGCCGAATATACTTGATGATGGGAGTCATCCAACTAGTTTCCTCCTCGACTACAAGCACCTCCTCTTTTTCAATGCTTGGCAACATTAAGGTATCCTGTATCATCGACTTGTTCATCCCGGACCCTTTGGTGCTAGCTAGACGAGCTAAGAGGTCGACCTGTGTATTTTCTTCCCTTGGGACATGACAAATCTCAAAAGCCTCAAATTTCTTAGATAGTGACAATGCATGTTGGACATACTTTATCAGAATGAGATCCTATGCTTGAAAACTTCTGCTCACCTGTCCGACAACTAGTTGTGAATCCGTTCGAATAATCAGGTGAGTCACCCCAACCTCTAAAGCCAACTTCAGGCCGACTATCAAGGCCTTATACTCATCTTGATTGTTGCTTGTTTGAAAACTGAGTCGCAACGAATAGTCCAGTGTTATATCTCCAGGACCCTCCAGGACTATACCAGCTCCTGTCCCTTTAAAATTCGATGATCCGTCTACGGAAAGAATGCACCTTTTAGGGGAATCAATTACAGATGGGGTGCTAAATTCCACCATAAAATCTGCCAGGACCTGGGATTTTATGCTAGTGCACGGAGTGAAGTCGCTATCATACTCGGACAACTCCACTGCCCAAGACACCATTCTTCCCGCCAGATCTAGCTTCTTAAATATTTGTTTTAGGGGAAAGTTCGTTCTCACGAAGATAGGATGCTCGTGAAAGTAATGTCTTAGATTTCGGGCAGTTGTCACTATTTCTAGTGCCAACTGTTCAATTTTTTGGTATCTTAACTTTGCTCCCTTCAACACTTTACTAACAAAGTATATCGAACGTTCTCCAGCCTCTCTTCTTGTACCAACACCAAACTAATGGCATGATCTGATACAACAAGATATAACACCAGTTGTGTATTCTCTCTTGGTCTGGTTAAAATTGGAGGAGTTGACAAAAACTGCTTCACCTCCTGGAATGCCTGCTCACATGCATCAGTCCACTCAAAATCCACCCTATTTCTAATAGCCGCGAAGAAATGAATCGACTTGTCTCCTGCACAAGATAAAAAATGGGACAACACGGCCAACCGGCCAGTTAGTTGTTGCACTTTGCGTATTATAGTCAGACTTCTCATATTAATAACCGCTTGACATTTATCCGGGTTAGCTTCTATTTCCCGACTTGTCAACATGAAGCCTAAAAATTGCCAGCCTGCACGCCGAAAGTACATTTGTCCGGGTTCAGGCGCATGTTGTATTTTCGAATCGCTGCAAAAGTTTCTTCAATTTCTACAACATGTTTGCAATATGAAACTGTCTTGACCACCATGGCATCCACATAAACCTTAATGTTTCTCCCTATATGTGGAGAGAAAACCATATCCATGAGCCTCGGGTAGGTCACTCCAGCATTCTTCAATCCAAACGGCATCACCTTATATTAATAGTTCTTCCAATCTTTCATGAAGTTTGTCTTTGAAGCGTTCACCGGGTTCATTCTGATTTGATTGTATCCCGAGTAGGCATCCAAGAAACTTAGAAGTCGGAACCCTGAAGCCCGATTAATCAGCCAATCTATGTGTGGCAAGGGATAAGGATCTTTCGGACATGCTTTATTAAGATCTGTGAAGTCCACACACATTCTCCACTTCCTAGTTTTCTTCTTGACCATGACCATATTAGACAACTATGTTGGGTATTGAACTTTGCCAATGAATCCGGCTTTGACCAGTTTTTCAACTTCCTCTGCAACGACCTTCCTCTTTTCTTCACCAATTTTCCGCTTCCGCTGAGATATCGGCTTCACATCTGGGTCGAGAGTCATATGATGACACATAACTTCTGGATTGATCCCGGGAATATCCGCGGGTTTCCAAGCAAAGAGATCTAAGTTCTGCCTCAGAACCTAGATTATCTCGGCCTCTTCTTCGGCAGAAAATTGCGTTCCCAAATGAGTAATTTCTGAAGGCTGAGATTCGATCTGCACTTCTTTTGTCTCCTCTTGAGGAGTCATGCTATCTTCTTTAGGGTCCTCCCTAGGATCGATGTCCACCACATTAACTTTATGGTCTGTCGGGCTCTCAACAGGTATCAGCTTTTTCTTAATCTTCATGTTGTCCTTGTAGCATTTCCAAGCCAAACCCTAATCTCTCCAGACAACCCTGACGCAACCCTCACCCATCGGATACTTCATAGTGAGGTACAAGGTTGAAAAAGTTGCTTTTAAGGCATTGAACGAGGGCCGACCTATGATGATATTGTAGGGCGAGGAAGCGTTGACTACCAGGTATCAGACTCGGACATCCTTAACATTCTCATTGGTTCCAAAAGTGCTTAACACTAGGAGATGACCCAAAATCCATTCCCTTGAAGGCTTCCTAATACATGACATCAACCCAACTACCTGGATAAACTAAAACCCGCTTTATGCCCTAGTCTCTGATTTGCACTTTAATGACCATGGGATCATTTTCATGAGGCAAAACACCTTTCGCATCTTCCTAAAAGAAAGTTATTATTCCAGGATCATCATCAATTGGCCCGGCCTGAGCCACATGCATTACACCTCGCACATACCTCTTTCGGGATGCACTGGTGGATCCACCTCCAGCAAACCCTCCAGAAATGGCGTTGAGCGTATGTCTGGTTATTCTTGCCTCACGAACTTCCTCAACTGCCTTTCCCTTCTTTTTTGACGGTGAACCAGAGGCGTCCTCTCTCTTTGGAGGTGGGCTGCGTTTTCCGCCTTGTTCCGAGCTATCTTTCACATAGGACGAAAGTTTACCCCTCTGGATCAACTTTTGTATCTCTCTACGTAACTGAACACAGGACTCAGTTGTATGTCCTCTGATATGGTGAAACTCACACCAAGCTTCTAGATTTTTTCGCATCGCGACATTTACTGCGTCAGGCTTCCATGGATTTGGAAAAAAATTCAAATGGTTCACGTCTCTCCAAATATCTTCCCTTCTAGCATTCAACAGTGTGAAGGTTTTGCCCGGTCTTAAGGTCTGATGGCTCTGTGATAGAGGTCGTTTCTCCTGAGCACAATCCCAGGATGCTGACTGATCCCAAGGCCGGGCCTTTTGATCCGAGATATCATCTCGCCCTTTGCTCTTTTCTCTAGCATCTCAGGCTCTCTTCTCCATATTTTTTTCTTCGCCCTTCACATGACATTCAGCTCGGGTAATGATTTCGTCCATGCTCTTGGTCGATTTCTAAGCCAGAGACTCGTTGCAATGCCCGACCTTGAGTCTGTGCTTAAATGCGCCACAAAGATCTCCTGATTGGGGTGAGAAACCTTTATGGTATCTTCATTGAACCTGGCCATGAAATCCCACATTGATTATGCTAGACGTTGCCTAACGTTGAACAACGAGGTAGTGGCCACCTTCTGGTGATGGTTTGCAGATAACTGTTGGATTATTTATTATTAAAATCCTAGTAACTAATCACGGAGAACCGTGGCAAGCCCATATACCATCACAGCGCGGATTCCCTAAAAGTTCCAACCATTAGCTTGCATTTCAAAGAATTTGTTGCTCCTATTAACGCCATTGTGTTATTAACTGAAATGATATGCTCTTGAGGATCAGTTTTTCCGTTATATGTTGTCAGGACGAGAGGCTTGAAATTCTCAGGAACAACATCCTCCCAAATGATCTGAGATAAAGGTTGTGGTTCCAAGAGTTCTGCCACTTGTTCTTCTATTTCATTCAAACTCCTCTGTTGAAGAGCCTAAACACTATCTTGTAGGGTGTCATTGTGTTGACGCAAATTATCTATTATGGCCAACAACTGTGCCAGGTCTAGTGGATCGGTTGGTGATGTTGTTAACATCGTGTTATCGAATACTGTACGGTGGCCTGGGATAGATTTTACTGAGGCCCCATGGTGGTGCCAAATGTTCTTGCAGGAAAACATTATACAAAAGTATTTAGGGATTTGGAGGCTCAAGCTAAGTATTTTGAACTCCAGGCTAATAAGTGTCTTGCCTATCCCGCTGGTGGGAGCTCTATTTATAGATGTATTGAGACCTCCATGTTTAATGTCTGTAACGGCTTATGCCTTCCCAGTTCCATAACAGAATTGCCTTTAAGGATAGTAACGTCCGCCGCTCACAAAGGATGACCTTAAAGTGTAATGCGCGCCGTCAGGGTTAATGTGGCAGTTTCATCTTTGATGACTGGCTTGGACGTAATGCTCGCATTATTGTCGAGCCAGATCATGGCTCGTAAGGCCGAGTTATATGCCCGGACTGTACTCTGATCTCCACGCTTTTTGGATGAGGAGCCTGCTCGACTTCTTCCTTGTCTCTTCCATCTTTATAGCTCGGCTAGGATTTTATGTTTGATCACAATCAATCATGATATTTCTGTTATTTTTAAAATAGTTGTGTGATATAGCTGATTAATGTATTCGTATTGAGTTATATATTATTATATTTCTTAATCTTTAAAATTATAATTACAATTTTGTTTAGGGTTAAATATATTAACCCCCTGTAATGTTAGCGAGATTCGCATTAGACCCCTGTAAAATTATTTTTTTCAATTACCCCCTTATGATTTTTGAGTACCCCTAAGCGTGTAAAAATGAAGCGAAACGAGGGGGTAAAACAAAAATATATATTTTACGAGGGGGTAAAATTTTCGCCTAGGGATAAAAGACTTAGAATTTTAACATTTCAAGGGGGCGATTCAAAAAAAAAAAACATTACCAGGGTCTAAAATGAGAATTCATTAACATTACAGGGGGTTTATATATTTAAACCTTTTGTTTATTATCTACTTTAGTCATTTCAAATACAGTGCAAATATAGATTAAATTTTTGGCCATAATCACTAAATCTTTTTTAATAAGATTAGATAGATAAAAAGAAAAATTGGTACAAAAGATAGGGAGATTATGTCAAGATCCTCTCAACTGAAAATAAATCAAAAGAAAGACAACCCAAACATATTTTTTACAAAATATGCTCTCAAAAATAAGAAAAATGAGGCGAAATGAAATTGTATGCCCTAAGTTAACAAAGAACTGCATAACTATTCTCTTTAAAAATGTGAGAAACTAGAAAAAAAACATTTTAAAGTTATATTTACACAATTGACCCATCTAGTGCGAATTTACCAAGGAACCATGAACGGCGTTTTGAAGGCGTGAACCACAACAACCGAATATGTTTCATACCAAATGTTATGTCAACCCTTCTTATTGGCGAACTATATTGCAGACATAGCACCTAAGAGTTCGACAATGAGAGAGTTAGAGATTCCCAAAAATAAGCGAAAACACCAATAAAGTTCCCTTCATGATTCTTGACAATACCATTGCAAGCCGAAGGTCCTGGATTATGTAAAGAAGCGTCATCATAGTTAATTTTAATGCATCTCCGTAGTGGCGGCTTCCAAATCACAACAATAATCTGCCGTGCCTTAGGGGGATTGATACTGAATTTGGAAAAATTTAGCAACACAACGTCATTCTTATTAATATGAGAGACCACCTTAGAATTGTTTCCAGCCAAAGAACATGCCGGCAAATTAAAAGAGATAGAAGAAGAAACAGGGAGAAATTTGTCTTTGAATCTAGCACCGTTACGAGCAATCCAATCGACATTGAAAAGATAATAATCGCCACATTTTGAACCAACTTACATTGCTCTAACCAAGACTTGTTGTTGGTCCTCCAGACATCGTCCCAACCCATAATATAAGTGTGAATGTTCAACACAAATGACAACCTAGACCATATTTTGACTTCATTAAGACAATAAAAAATTAAATGTTGATCAGATTCTTCTACTCTCTTGCATATGCTGCACTTGGAGGGGTAAGGGAAATTTTTTTAAGTTGCTCATTTGTGGGAATTTTTTGAAGCAAAAGTCTCCACACCATAAATGATTTTGAAGGAGGGATAAACTTGGACCAAACAAATATGTTCCAAGCTTTCGAATTTCCTGGACTCCTCTTAAAATCATACGTAGCTTTGATAGAGAGGTCACCCGGAGAAGAGAGCTTCCAAATTCGTTTATCGGGCCTGATGTCGTAAGGAATATGGACGTTTTGAATTTTGACTTTGAGGGAATCAGGGATAGAGCAAACTAAAAAAATTCCAAATATCAACAATGAAATTACTCACGGGGAGGGTTGCATCCAAATTGGAAACTCCCATTTCATGAAATAGAGGAGTGTTGCACCAACTATTAAACATGAAACTGATGGAATTACCGTTCCCAAGAATTCGAGCAAAAATATGCCTAACGTTCTTAAATTCATTTTTAACACTAGTCCAAATAGAGAGAAATACATGGTTTTTGTCCATTTTTTTATTTATCATAACCCATTGCTTGAGAAGAATGACCCATTATTCGTCAAAATTGAAAAGGTCCCAGCAAAGCTTAAGATTGGTGGCCTCATTAAGAGCTACTAAAGATCTAATACCTAACCGGCCTTCAAAAAATGGTTTGCAAATGTTCTTTCAAGCCACAATAACCATTTTACTTTTAGCCATTTCTCTGCTCTAGATGAAGTTTCTGGTAGCTCTCTCAAGATCTTTAATCAAAGCAATCGACCTAGTATAAATGGACATAGAATGAATAAGCATACCGTGAACTACTGACTTAATCAGCTCCCACTCTCCCTGCAAAAGATAATCGAGATCATTTCTAAGAAGCTAATTTAATAATGACTTATCTGCAATAGGTTGAAGATAACAAGCTTAAGGCCGACCTTTAAATATGGGCACACCAAGATAGTTAAAAGTGGTGGATCATATGCCAGAAACCGATAAATCCTTCAAAATATTGAGCTTGGAAGATGAAATTGAACCTCCATAGATAGAAGATTTCACACAGTTGACAACTTGACCAAACGCCAAAGAATACTCCTTGAAAGCTGCAGTGAGAACTCTTATGATCGAATTTTAACTTTGTAGAAAATAAAAATTTCGTCAGCATAAAGAGTGTGGGATAGACTTTGACCTTATTAGGACCTTTGATCTAATCAAGCTTCCTTGAAGTAACCAAATGTGGTATACTTCTACTCAAAAGAAAATACGACTTTAACATATCAAACGCTTTGGTAATATCCACTTTTATAGCTACATGTCCACACCAAGCTTTAGTATCAAGCAACTTAATTTCCTCTAAAGTAAAACAAATGCAGTCCTTGATATTTCTTCCCTGAATAAAACCACGTTATTCTCGAGAGATGAGGTGGGACATCAAAGAATCTAACTCGTCAACAATGATTTTTGAAATTATCTTGAACTTGAAACTTGCTAACACTATTGGATGAAATTGATCCAAAGAATCTTTATTTTTACTCTTCAGGATTAGAACAATAGTATTAGAGTTGTAGTCTAAAATAATCCAACAGGTAGTGAAAATTTTCAAAACTGCGTCAATGTCATCAAGCTTGAAAATATCCCAATATCTACTAACCGGGGTAAAGAGGTTAGACAAGAAATCTAGGCAGCCATTCAGGAAGAAATAGAGACTCCTCGCCAAGCTAAGCCTAGTAGAAGACAAAGAGGTAGCTGTCGAGCTCATACCCCGGACCCAGAGGTTATGATGAGCTCGGCAATCATGAATACGTTATAATGTTATCGACTCCTCGAGGGAATAACTGATCATTTAACCATGACGGTGCATGTTACGATATTAAACAGCATGCAGCAGTGGCGGGCGTTACATGCCTTAAAATGCAACCCAATTACACAAAATAGAAAGCCAGGACCATTATGCTCAATTACCATTGAGGTACATACACCTCTATAAAAAGGCTCCCAACTGAGGGGTAAGCAAGACGTATAGCTTGGAGCTCAAGATAACTTGCTTGAGCCTCCGAATCCCTAAACCTCACTAATATAGTTTTTTATCAGGAACAAAAACCATCGGGCTTGGGGGCACTATCCTTATTCAAATAAAAAACCTTAGCTGATATTTCCTAAGGAAAAATAGTTAGAAGGGAGTTCATGTTGTCTGTAACACCCCAATTCTACCCCTCGTAATTAATAATAAAATCAGAGTTTCAAAATTTCATCCAAACATAAATTGAGGTATCACATATTTGTGCTTTCATCACTTTGCATTATAATGCACATCACAAAAATCAAAAGTCGGATATACCGATTTATATCATAAATCATCATATAAACATATGACTATTCACATCACAGCGGATGTGTTCACAAAATGTACATATCACCATGTTATCATCAATACATAAAGTTATAACATCATAAGATAGTATACATAAACTATCCTATCCAAAATAATAACGTCGCCCAAAACCCGAGTGTTACTACTATCAGAGCAGAGCGACTCAAAATAAAGAGACTCGAGCTAATCCTCATCATCCTCGCGGATCACCTGGACGTTACCAATATAAAGGCAACGACGAAACAAGTAAAGGGTGAGATACTCTAAAACATATAATTAAATGCATGATAAAATATATATATATATATATATATATATATATATATATATATATATATATATATATATAGTTTTGGAATCATAAATGATATAAGATTAATAAGAATATGTCAACAAATATCAAAATCTCACATACTTTAAAATCATCATTTAGTGTATAAAATCAACACTTTAATTTCATCACATAATCACCATAATCACATCAAAACAAAACATAAACTCCATCGCCATAAACTCATATCGTCGCTTTACCGTCATGTTATATTCATCATGAAATTATCACATTACTTTCACTTTATGTTCAACACAAAAATCATCACAAAGCAAAGTATCATATATCATCGCAATTCATCATAAACCATCAAATAAAACTCAACGCCAAAAGACCCAAAACTAAACATAACCGACTCCATGAGACACGACTATGTTATGCATGTGGTACCCGTTACTTTGTCCATAATTAGGGACATTTGGCATAAAGCCCATCGTTGCTTTGGCATAAAAGCCCTTGTCGCCAATGCAATGTATGTGACACGACAACACGACATCAAAAACACGACACGACACAACAAAAACATCATCATCGCACATCAAAATTGGCATGAAGTCCACGTCTCCATATTTATCCACATCAAGATAAATATATCATTGCATCGCATTTCATCAAGTATTCATTATAAATAAACCGTCGCAAACATCATGTTTAATCACACCACATCATTATCAAATAATTCACTAAATTCCAAACACAGAAAAATAGTCAAACATCAATAATCGTCGCGGAAGTCACTCATAATAATCGGCATCAATCAGAAACATCAATAATCACCACGACGTTCTACACGTCAAAATTAGCTAGCACGTCAATTTTCGTTCAATTCGGAACAACTTGCTCCGTCGCCGAAATTGCCAAAATCGGGAAATCGAAATATAATCGGGTTCCAAATTAAATCGGCTAACTTATGTCATAATTGTATTTAATTAATATAATTATTTAATAATTGAAATTATGAAAATAAAATAAAATAGAAACTTTTTTCATCGTAGAAACCACATACTGAAACAAGAAAAACCAGAGAAACAGTAATGTGCCAAAAACTCCCTCCTCTTGAAACAACAAGATCACGTCCCAAATGAGGCAAAGGAAAGGGGGACCCCCACGGCATATGCTCATTTAATTAAACTTCCAAAATTCCATTTGCTTGCATACTTGTTTCATAAATTCTAACTTACAAAAAAAAAAACCTGCAAAATTTTCTTTTCTTTATAAAACTTAATATAATTTAATTTTTCTAATTTTAATTCTTCTTAACTAATTCAATAACAATCCAACAACAACAATAACACCTAAATAAATTCTTCTAATCTCTATCAAAATCACTCAACACAACTCATAAACCCTAAAAATCAATTTTTATCCCAAATCCAAAATATACCAAATCAAACCCTAACTATAAGCATTGGAAAATCATACTCCTTACCTTAGATGCTTGAATTGATTCTTGATGTTTCAACCAACCCAAAACCCAAGCTATGGTGTTCTTCTTGTTCTTCTCTCCAAGACCTTCTCTAGATCTCAAAGTTCTATGTGTGTTTTTGACATAAAACAAGTGTTTGGTTTGGTTTTGGTACAAGACTAGCAAGGCAAAGTTACTAGAATACCCTTCTTGAAATATACTACCAAATAATACTAAATAATATTATTAACTCAAATAATTAAAATAACTAAAAATAATTAAATATCGGTCCGAATAATATTTTACCGAACCGAATAGAATAAAAACCGGACCGAACAAAATAATTACCGGTCCCCCAAAATAAATATTGGACCGAATAAAATAATTACGACTCCCTCAAAACAAATAGCAGACCGAATAAAATAATTACCGGTCCGAATAAAACGTCGTCGAATATATTGACAGATATAACAGTTAATTTAAATATTCTCGTCGCAAAAATAAACGTCAAACGGTAACTCGAAAATATTAATATAATATAACATTAAATGAAATGGGGCGTACCAATATTTTAATAACATCTTCAACAATAGAACAATCCTGCAAAAAAGACTGGTTAGTGGAGAAAATATTTTGAAAATAGTTCAAAACGTGCTATGCTATCTGGTGAGGCTCAGTGATGATGTTAGCTCCATTATTAAGAATATAAATAGATTTTAAAGTGCTCTTGATTTTTTTTGTTCGATGGAAAAAAGCAGTATTGCAACCCCCTCTAACTACCGATTAATCCTAGATTTATCTTTCATAAACACTCCTCCACATCTAGAGTTATTTAGTGGCTGGCTTGAGCGCCAAACTCTTGCACCTTAAGGTAGTCATCCCCACTAGATGCCTGAATTTAAGCTTGATTCCTGTCAAGATTGGCTTCTGTTGTTTTGACATAATCAATAACATTACCAAAAGTGCAGAGATTCCAAGCTCTTAACTTCATTTTGAGATTTTTGAAGCTTCTTTCTTAGCATGAACATAGGACAAAATGATAACCTCATCCTTCAAACAAGTCTCAACTAAAGGCCTGTATTATTTATGCAAAGTCCAAGTTTTAAGAAATCTGAATTGAGCAGCCACTTTTGGAATATTGAGTTGAAACTCCAAAAGAATAGGAAAATGATCGGAACAAAGTTTAGTGAGAGTAGAAACTGAAATTAGAGCACACGAATCCAACCAAAGTTGATTCTCAATACATCTATCAATCATTATCTCGATGCAATTATGATATGAATGTTTGTTGGACTAGGTAAAAATGGCCCATTTTGTTGGAATATGCACAGGATTATCAGAGTCAGACCAAGCTTGAGAATATTGCATAGGACTTTTAGCTAGAGATCTACTACATGTGTGTTCATGGGCCCCCATAATCATATTGAAATCACCTAAGAATATCCAAGGAAGATGGTGAATGAGTTGTAGATTGTGAAAAGCATTCCACGACTCTTTCCTTTTGAATGGATTTGTGAAAGCATATACCACAACGGGAGCCTGAAGAGTATTATCCATAATTTAAGAAAACACCACCAATTGATCATTAGATTGAATGATAAAAGGATTAATACCATCCCAATAAAAACAGTATATATAAGGTTGAGGTTTAGAGTTAAAGGTAAAGGTTTTGAAACCTAGGTTAGGAAACTAATTCACTGGAAAGTTATTATAGCTCATTTTAGCTCAACTATGAAGATGAAATAAAGTTTGTGAAGAGTAATTAGTATCTTAATTGCTAATCATGATGGAACATTAGTCATTACTCTGATATTCCAAAAAAAGCCTCTTCACGAGGAAAAAGTCTTAAGGCCTGCTTTGGATCTAGTTCCATATTTTTTGTTGGTTTTAGAGGAAGAATGATTTTAGTTCTGTAGATTGGCAACAATTTTGATAAAACATTCTGCTGAGAAAATGCCATGAAGAATAAATTAACTTGTGAAGCAAAATGTATCAGCAGGTTTTATGAAGATGTCAAAGCAGATATCCTGACATGTGTTACAAAACTTAACTGGTTTTTCAGTTCAGAAACATTAAGAGTCAATTTGTTTTAATTGTATGCTCGAAGTAAGCTAAGCTTTGTAACGTTCTTCTACAACATTCTTGGAGAGCTTTTATCCTACTTTCATGGAAAAAGTAAAGGACACATAAAAAGACTGCATGTGAAGCAAATCATTGGCCAACCCTAGTTTTGTTGTTCATATAAACAGGAAAGATAACACTACTTGTAGAGTTAGCCAC
The DNA here is from genome assembly GCA_021764765.1 of Vicia sativa. Taxonomy (NCBI): domain Eukaryota; kingdom Viridiplantae; phylum Streptophyta; class Magnoliopsida; order Fabales; family Fabaceae; genus Vicia; species Vicia sativa. The sequence goes on along the minus strand of CM038795.1, from coordinate 230,329,353 downwards.
ACCAGAGAATATTGCACATACTGTGTTTAATTTTTAGATTTTAAGTCTTTGTTAATTGTTCCTTGTGACCCAATCTAGTTTTCTTTAATACTTGAGGTGAACGTTAGTTGAGTTGTAAGTTTTTAATCATCTATAAGCTTTGAAGAAACGATGGTTATGTGTCTTTGAAGTGTGTCTTCAAGTCTTTGTTATTGAAATTCCTGGCAGCAGATACGTGATGTCACAGAGAATGTTATGACACACTATCTGACACTTTGTTCGCAATTCACACAATAAATTTAAATAGCAGTAAAGAACACAATAAAGTGTTTACCCAGTTCAGTGTCTAACTACACCTACATCTGGGGGCTACCAAGCCAGGGGGGAAATTCACTATTAGTAGAATTAATTCAGGAATAAACCAACCAGTTTACCTCCTTCACTTAAAACCTACCCAATGCAACTTCAATCTAAGTCCTACTTAGACCTGAGTTCCTACTCACTCCCCCTCAATCACAGCAGTGATATCAACCTATTGATTAATTGAATTGTGAAGACACACTTCAATAAACTATCTTGATCTTGCTTCAAAGCTTCAATCAAGAGACAAACACTCGTGCTTCAAAGATTTGAGTGATAAACTACCCTTACAAAAAAATCCTAGTCCAAGGCATTTATCAATTGATAATTGCTTGGCTCACAAGAGAAACCAGAATTACACGAATAACAACCTGCTAAATCTTCAATACATTCCGGAGGCGCAACAGCAGTATAAGGGTTGAATTCCTTTTATAGAGGCAGTCCTGAACCTTCAGTTTTGGGCTTCCATAAAGATAGCTAGGGTTCACTTAATTTAATCCTAAAAACATGGTCTTTTCAACAACCACTTTAGGTTTAACTAAGATTAACCTAGCAGCCACGTGAGCATGCATTCTAGTAACAGAAAAACATAATATAGCAGCTCAACAAACATCCTGAAAAGTCTCAGAAAAAGATTCTGAATCACACATCGAATGTCATAACATCTGTTATGACATCAAACTATTTTCTGCAGAATTCCAGCACAGCTTTTATCTTCCAGTTCTGAGCTGTACTTTAAAACATCCTTGTCAAGTAGGATTTATCTTCAATCTCGGAATGTCATGACATTTATCAAGACATTGCCATAACCTAGTTTTACCAAAAAGTAATGCCAACCTAAAACACTAACAAACTCCCCATTTGGCACATTTTTGGCTAAAACTACTTAACACATCAGAGAACCTATGCAGCAGAAGACTAAGCTAGTTCTAAGCTGTCCTAAGCTTAAAGAAACTAGAACCTAGAGATAAGATAAATTCTACCCATACAGAAATCCCACAATTGCCCACATACAATTTTAAATTTCCATACAGTTTCCCAATACAGTTCCCCATAATATTTCTTCTCCCCCTTTTTAGCCACAAAGGAGCCAAAGAAACCAGTACAAAATTCCCCAATCATTCAAGCATATATTAAGAGAAGTAGCAGCACAATGTTTACAATGTTACATCTCAGTCAAAGGATTACAATTCTGTCAATAAAATGATTATGATCTTCCGGAAAACAAAAACAAAAAAATACAAGAAGACATGATTTAAACAATAAGGCAATAGACAATAATGGACAGGCTTCCATCTCACGTGCTTTCTTCTCTAGAAGAAACACTATGAAAGGAAGCATCTTCTGAACTCCCTTCAGCTCCAGCCATCTGAACATCCTCATTTTCAGCATCACCAACAACCTCATCAGCATCTATCCCTTCATCCTCAACCTCTGTGTCCTGCTCTAGTTGAGAGATCAGCTCTTCAAGGCTTTGCTTCCTTGCTTCAAGCTCTTTGCAGGTAGCTTTTAGCACATCTAGGACTGTTGCCTTTTGAGAGGTTTCCTTGACATTGGATGTCTCACCAGATGTCATGACAATGTCTGGAACATGTCTGCCTTGGAAAAGTTTGTAGTGGAATCCAAGAGCAGGGGCTCTTTTATAGACTACATCTCTTTCAGCTAGTATATTTGGAAATTGGTCAGTGATAATTCCACACAGCAGGGAGGGAAAGGCTATGGGTCCTTTGATAGCATAACTTTCAGCATGCTTGAGGGTCTGCTAAAAAATATAGGATCCAAAGTCAAATTTAGCCTGAGTGCCAACTGCATATATGAATCTTCCCAGTCCAATAGAGATGGTGGATTTGTGATTGGTTGGGACCCGCCAAAGACCAATCTTATGCGGATGGAAAATTTGACACTCAACTTGCTTGCCGAGAGTTTTCCCTTCAGAGGCCATTGTCTTACTTGTTTGGCAGTGATGGTTTGACAGATCTTGTTGTCAGTTTCCTCCAGCTCTGGCTGAGCATCATCAGATCTACCCAAGAATCTGTTGATCATACTTGGAGAAAACCTGACTTTCCTCTCCTATATCCATTCTGGATGGTACTAACTATGATCTATAGAAGCCTCGTATGGTGGAGTTTTTGAATTCCTTGGACAACAGGGCTTGCAAATCTCTTATGAAAGGTTGGACACATTCTGTTATCATTGGGGAAACAATCAACCCACTGGCGTATTGAAACTTGAGGAGAACTGGTCTAAGGATGAAGAGGAATTAGCTCTTGGAAACTCTAAATCTTTGAATGTTATTTTTAATGGAATTGATAGGAATATCTTCAGATTGGCGAACACATGTGAAGTTGCTAAAGGTTTTTGGGAAATTCTCAAGATTACTCATGAAGGTACTTCCAAGGTAAAGATGTCAAGACTGCAACTGTTAACCACCAAGTTTGAGAACTTGAGGATGAAGGAAGAGGGAAGAATTCAAGACTTCCACATGAACATCCTTGAGATAACCAACACATGCAGTACCTTAGGAGAGAAGATATCAAAGGAGAAGTTGGTTAGAAAGATTCTCAGGTCCCTCCCTAAGATATTTGACATGAAAGTGACTGCTAAAGAAGAAGCTCAAGAAATCAAGAACATGAGAGTAGATGAACTTGTTGGATCTCTCCAAACATTTGAGTTGGGAATTAATGACAGGTTTGAGAAGAAGAACAAAAGTATAGCTTTTGTGTCAAGCACTGAAGGAAGAGAAAAAGAATGTGATCTGGACACTAAGGAAGGGCTATCCAATACTATAGTCTTTCTTGGAAGACAATTAAATAAAGTTTTGAAGAATATGGAGGGAAATTTAAGACCAATGTCAGGAACATCCTATATGACATCAGCAGGACAAATGACTCTTGGAGAAAATCACGAGCTAAGGAAAGTTTTACTCAAGGAAAAGGAGTAAAATACTATGAATGTGAAGGATTGGGTCTCATTAAGGTTGAGTGTCCAACATTCCTTAAGAGATAAAACAAAGGGTTGACTGTATCTTGGTATGATGAAGACTCTGAAAGTGATGTGGAAGAAGAATCTGTCAAATATGTAACAACTCTGACTGGTACATACATTTTTAATGGAGATTCAAGTGATGAAGAGCTAGAGATTTGAAGAGTTGGATGCTTCATACAAGGAGCTGTGTATAAGAAGTGTTGAAGGATGTCAAGATGGGGAGAAACAAAAGAAGCTCATAACTCAACTAAAAGCTGAGCAGAAAGAGCATCTAGAAACTTTCTCCAAGCTGGAAAATAAAGCAATTGCGCTGAAGTCTGATCTTGACAAAATGTCCAAATCTATCAGGATACTGAACAGTGGATCTGACATAATTGATAAAATTCTTCAAGCAGGAAGAATAGTTGGGGATATGATTTGTCTAGGATTTCATGAAACAAAGGAACCAGTTTCAGATCCTATTCAAATTCAGGCCCAACCAAAGATGTCGAACCCAATGTTTCAACATCATGGAAGAGGAAATTCCAGACAATCCAAGATGAAATTATAGCGCTGGAGATATAATTAATGTGGATGATATGGTCACATAACACCCTTTTGTTTCAAGTTGTATGGTTATTCGAACCCTACACCTCAATCTAATGTGACTCAGGCCTGCACAAATGAAAAGAAACAATAGATTCTCAAAGTTGGCGTTTCCTATTTCTTAGCACACACGTCACCTACAGTAAGAGCCAAAGAGGATTGGTATTTTAATAGTGAATGCTCAAGGCATATGACAACGTTTAAGGAGATACTGGTGAATATCCAAGCACATCCAACTGGTTGTGTTACCTTTGGGGATGAAATAAAAGGTGAAATCAAGGGAGTAGGAAATACACATTGCCCTAGGATTCCTAACATTGAAGATGTGTTACCTGTAAAAGGATTAACTACCAATCTAATTAGCATAAGCCAACTGTGTGATCAAGGATTCAAAGTAAAATTTACAAAGTCTGAATGTGGTATTACATATAAGAAATGTGAAGATGTTATGCAAGGAATGAGGACTAAGGAAAACTGCTATCTGTGGGTACCCCAAGACACAAGTTACTCCACATGTGCTGAACACATAAATGATGAAGGCAGATATCCTCAGGATAATTGGTTGAATCATTTGATGACTAAATGCAATGTTGCACAAAATGTCATGACATCTTATAACATTGCTAACAACATTAATGATCAAATTTTTTAAAATTAAAGTGTTGCCCTGGAACATAAAATCACTGGGATACAATTGACTGACACTTACTTAGAAAGATGGAATGTTAATCAAGATGGAATTTCAAGAAGCGAACAAGGGGTAAGTATGCTAGAGAGATTATAGAAATTAAAAGTGTGTGATAATGTCATTAAAGGGCTTATGTTTTAAAAAATCACTTAACATTGTTTGAACATGTCATTCAACATATAAAAAGCCCTTACCAAGTCAATCATTTCAAATTTTCACCACATGCTACACAAAATATGTGCCCTGCAATGCTCTCATCCCCTACCTCCAAAAAGACAACATTCATCCTTCCTTCAATATGTCTCAACATGATGAATCCGCTCCAAGCAAGATCAGCCCATCATCGTCCCACTCTAAAGCCCAACATGAGAACATCTCTATTGATGAAGATTTAGACATGGCTCCCCTGGCCATGATTCCATGTCCGGAGGCAAGACCAAAGAAGCTCCCCACCTTCCATGCAAGACACCCAAGAGGAACTTCAACCCCTGTAGAAGGTAATGTTTCTAATTCTACTAATGATAAAGAACAAGATATCGTAGATGTTGATAGGAATACTAGGAGAATAGTAACTAGGGTTTTGAATGAAGGTTAGCCTGTACGTGGTATTTCGATCCCTCTCTCCCATATACCTGCTGAGGTTGCCTCTAAAGGTCCTATTGAACCATTTGTAAATGATGGATAGAATACTGAGGAAAATCTTGGAAAGGCTACAAAAGCTGATCTTGGAAAAGTCACTACTGATGTTGAGACATCATCTGCTAAGGAAATCTCTCCTACCAAGAAAGATACCATGAACCCAAAAGGGACAAAAGATAAAGTGGATGAAGAGATAGTGGATATGGATGAACTATCTGACAATGAATTAATTGTAAATGTGAACCCTGGGATTTCTAAAAGGTTGAAGACAAGAAAGGGTAAGGCTGCAGTTACAAACACTCCCACCAAGAGTGTCAAGAATAAGGTCATGCATGGACCTCCAAAAGCCTAGCGCAAAGTTGTTCCCTCATCAAGCAAGAGGAAGTAAATATTCCATTTTGCATAGGATTGGAGCTGCCAACTAGGTTCCCACAAACCACACCTCAACCATTTTAATGGGGCTGGGAAAATTTATTTATGTTGTTGGTATGAAGAAGTCATTTGACTATGGTTCCTACATCTTTGGTCAAACAATCAATCATGTAGACACATGTGCTGTGAAGATGCCCATTGCCTTTCCTTCTCTGATATGTGGTATCATTCTACAACAATATCTTGGAATTCTATCCACTCTTGATACTGCCAGCAAAAGAGGAGCTACTCTATCACTTCACCAGAAATTGTTTGCAGGGGAACATGTCCTAGATATTGTTTTAACATCTGCAGGTGCTGAGAGTAAGACTTCAAGTAAGGGTGATATTATTGCTGAGTTAATAGAGGCTTGTAAAGAACTGGATGAAGTTATTCATATTAGCTCAACAAGAAAGCTGAAATTTGAAGAAACCATCCGAGCTCTGAGAAAGGCTACTGCGGCAAGTGCTGCTGAGGAGGTGCATGAAGTTTGTTTTACTAGAACTCGCCTTCTTCCCCACCGTGCTTCTGGTCCACTTCCTCCTCTTGACAATTATATCCTTTGAGTTAACTTCTTTATCTTTCCCCTTGTTTGATATGTCAACTTCTCCCAAAAGAGTCTAGGCAAAAGGGATGCCATAAGCCAAAGCCCAAAAGATAATTCTTGCTCATCAAGATCCTCATGTTCCTCCTCATCAAGGTCACTCAACACTTCACAATCTATCAACTGGTGTCTTATTCACCCACAGGGAAACTTAAATTTGATAGGCGTTCATGCTTGAAGTGAAACCTTAAATTCTTATCTTTAAAACACACTACCTTCCCTCTCTTTAAAGGTTGCTTTAGATCTATTGTTACCTTTATGTTAAGAAATCAACCATTTTAGTGAGCTTCTTTTTGATCCATATCCTCAAAGCTTTCCAAAATTCCTCATATTTTCCTAGCCCCATAGTTTCAGATCTGAGCATAAGGGATAACTCGTAAATTCTTACCCAGAAGACTCCCAAATGCATGTTTATATCTGATGGTTGTTCCTCGCCTGATACCCGGTCTAAAACAAGAAGGTTTCTGTCAAAACTCAAGGAGCCATTTTTTAGAAAATTTTCCATGTCTCTCTTCGTGGAAAACCTAAAAAGGAACAAATTTTTACTTAACTCCTGAGTCTCCACTTGATTCTTTAGCTTATGGGCATTGGTCATTATGTTGGTGAATGTTCTCATATTAAAACTATTGTCGGTCCATAGCTTTTCTACATGAGTTCATTGAAAAATCATGTCTGTTAACTTCATCTATCATCATCGTTACCCTATCTTCCTCTTCCTTGGAAAGAAGAATGTTTCTTCATTTATCCATACCAAAACAACAGAACCAGAGGTTTAGAAGACAAGGAATAAGAAAGACACAAGAACTATATACAAGAGAAGGGTTAAGAACCAAATGAGTTTGGGAGAAAAACTGAGATGCAAGATTGAGAAAGAAGAAAACCGCCAAAACCGTAGAAGGATAATGAGTGGAGAAAACACGGTAGGTTCTAAAGAGATAATTCAAACTCTCTCTCAAGAAACACGTGGATCAGGAAAAAATTAGAAACCTCATAATCACTAAACTAGATAAATGGACGTTTAATTAGTTTTTACTGTTGATAAAATATTAAACCTTTTCTTATATATTAGTTGTGAACGTAATACAATTCGTATCTCAGTGTGAATAAATTGCTTCTAATACAATTGGTATCTCGCGTGAATAAATTGGAAATATGCAATTTTTATACTTTTTATTCTAATTTGGATTCCTTAATTTTTCTCCTATTTACATATTTTATTTGTGGATGTAATATAATTTGTATCTTGTGTGAATAAATTGCTGCTAATACAATTGGTATCTGGTGTGAATAAATTGCAACATTTTAATTTTATACTCTTTTTTTCTAATTTGAGTTCCTTAATTTTTATCCTATTTACCATTACTCTTATCTAAATATCTTACACACCTTAAGGGTTAAAGATATTCTATCTAGTATTGTCTTTTATACTCACTCTTTTATAAAATAATATCCATACTAGACCAATTTGTTTTATAACCATGTTTTATGTGTGCTCTTGCAGGATTCTGGCTCCTTTTGGCTTTAATTGTCAAATTGATATCATGGTACATAGGTAAGACCTCACACTCCCTCAACTTGAGTCAACTAATTGGAGGATATCTGAAACAAAGTGTTAGTAAGAGGTCTTTTCAATAATGTTATAAATTGTCCATATCAGATTTTTACATAATTAACTAATTATTATCGTTGTCATTAATAATATTTTATTTTATATCATTAAAATAATTATATTCGATTAATCAAACACTAAAAATTAGGGATGTCAATGGGGCGGGGCGGGGCCGGGGGGACACTTCCCCATCTTTTCCCCCGCCATCAAATTCATTCCCGTCCCGTCCCGATCTCCGCACGGGAATTTCTATCCCCATCCCGTTCCTCGGATCCCTGGATTCCATAGATCCTACATTTATTCATTAATATTTTATTTTTTTAAAATGTTTATATTTTCTATAAAAATAAAAAGCACAAAGAATTCACATATTTATTATGTTATTAAAAATACTAGTATTTGACATTTATTATTTTTATTAAAAATACTAATGGAACACAAAATAATAATATTTTTTATAAATTTCTATAAAATGCTATAAAATTCAACAAAATGAACTATAATACTTTTAAAGTAACAATATGCCTAAACAACTAAAAAAATCCAACAACATAATTATGCTTAAAAAACTATACTTCATCAAAACTAATAAGGGATAATTATAAAATTTAGCATCATGAGTATGCTTGAAAAGCTAAAAAATACTTCATAATAAGTCAACTAAAAGCAAAAGTCAACATATCTCTATTTGCTCAATTGATAACACACGTAAAGTAGAAATATCAAAATACTTAAAACAAAGTTACATATAAATAAACTAAAATATTAAGCAAAATATCCAAAATGTCCAAAATATCCAAAATAGTAGGCGGGGGTCATGGGTGTATTCCCGTCCCGTCCCAAATGCTCTCGGGAATTTTTCCCCATCCCGCCACGGGAAAATTCCCCATCTTTGGGGCCCGAACATGATCCCCATTAACAGGTCCAAACTGACATCCCTACTAAAAATACCAAGCTATCATGATAAAAACACATAAATTAAAAAAAAACATAAAGAACACTCCCTGAAATAACCATGTCAAACTATCAAACTTTTGTTGGCTCAAGTAGAGAATGAGTTTCTCAGCCAATAAAAGAAAATACTTTAGTAGACCACAAACCTCTCAAAATATCATTTTCAATACGATAAAATGCTCTTGTCTTCTATATTCTCCGTGTTTATAGACGTACATGAAAAATTGGCATCATTCCGAGATTTCTAGAATGTCCACTAATTGCCAAATCATAACTTGACCACTATATCTCCTAAAAAATCTCCTAACAATACAAAAAAAATCAAAAACCAAATAAATATCCCTAAGAAGGACAAAAGACAACCTAAGAAACCTAAAAATGATATACCACTACACACTAAAGAAAATACAATATGAATCGAGAATGAGACGCCGCTTTAAAAGTTTCTCTTTAGATGTGATTCTAACTTGGATCAGATTCCTAAAGGAAAAAACATATTATGGGAGGGCCTAACTAGTCCAATATACGGGAACAATTAGACCATATCTATTCATGGAGCTAGAAAGACTAAGCTTAACATCCAACGTGGCACTATGAGTGGATGTAACCATATAAACATCATATTTCTCATGACATCATCACCAATAATATATGTCAAGATAAAAGATACTTTCATGAGCTTCTAGGAAAAGATCATTAGCTAACATGTGCTCCTAGACAAAAAGGCTCTCGTCCACTAAACGTACCAAGCAAAAACCTCATCCTCCCAATGGCCAATCTCTCTAACTTTTTTATCCTCTTGCATAAAAATAAGCTAAAGTATAGAGAATCTAAATCTAAGAGGTATTTTCATCACACAAGGGTCATCCCAAATGGAGGTTTGAAAACCAATGTCCATGTTCTTCTCTAAGTAGTCCACAAACCAATCAGAGGAAGCCAGGAGGTCAGAACCGAGAAGACAGACTCCTTTCCACCAACTAGAATCCTTTCTACCAAGTAGAAGTAGATTGAAAAGTAGATGACATACCTTATTGATGGAGAAAACCACATGACCGTCAAATCTAAATATCACATACTGCCCTTAACCTAAAAAAATACCCCCACCGCCATTTACCTTCCAGATCCATATTAACCAAGTAAAGGTCATGCAAACCCAATCCACATTTTTGCTAAGGATAACATATATTAGACATTTTAACCCAAGAAATCTCATATTATCTTTTTACCTTACCCAAATGAATCTTATTTGGATCTTAACTATCCTCATCCATATCTTAACAATTCAAAAAGGACAAGTAGAAAATAGAGATAAAATTAAAGATTGAATTGAGCAGAAACACCCTTCCCTTGGACAAACATACTTATGACTCAATGAGATCATCCACCTAGTAACAAAGTCAGTCAAAATCTTTAAGCTCTCGAGACTAGGGTTAGCAGCAAGTGAAATCCCAAGATATTTGAAAGGAAGGGTATCATGTTTACAATGAAGGAAATATCCTGCAAAAACCATAAAATTGGGCCTATATTATCCCCAACTCGATTACTCTAATCAAAATTGAAACAAATATCAAAGAAAAGCTCCAACTTCACCGCTTACTAAATAACCCATTAAGTCCTTCCATCAGTTTCATAAGAAAAGGAAAGAGACTAAGGGCTCTACTTACTTCAAACCTTATTGAATACTTATCTCTTGGTTTGGATAACCATTAACAAACACGACAATATTAATAAAAAACACACAAGCTCCTATTGATCCACACAATTTGAAGTTAAAACAAAACTTAGCCAACACATACTCTAGGAAACTCCAACTAACCAAATCACACCTTTATAAAGCCACCCTAAAAACAAGGATGTCTTTCTTGGTTTCTTTGCCATATTAACAAACTCATTAACCACAACTACCCCATCAAACAATAGTACCCATTTAAGGAAAACAATTTAATTAGTAGAAATAATAAGCTTATCCATTACTTCGGCTAACCTAATCTCCACTACTTTCGTTATAAGTTTGTAAAGTGGCCCCATTAGAGAGATAGATCAAAATTCCCACATCTTTGAAGGGGAACCTACTTTAGGAACAAGGTAACGAAATATTAGGAAAAAATAATTTGAGGATATGTCAAGCAATATACTTGACCAAACATAATTGCCATATCATTCTTAAGGAGATGTTAGAAACTGTTCAAAGAAGTTAAAACTATTGATACTAGGGTTCTTATTCCCATCACACCAATGACCTCCATAATAAGGAGAGGAGAAAATAAGGCAATATTATCATCCATTGAGTGAGAACTAAATGTTTCCCATCCGAATAAGTCTAATAGACTAGAGGTTCTCAAAAGTGATACAAAAAATAACTTACATCTTCTACCCTATCACCAATTCTGTCACTACTATAACAACTAGAATTAAAATCCTCCATAGGCCACCAAACATCATCCCAAGAAGACCCTTATAAAATAGAAGGTATGCTCACATGAATCTCCTATCGAGCAAGGCACACTTAGAATAAACATCGACCATAAAACAAAGAAATTTCAATGACCCCACTACGGTAAACACCAAGAATACCTAAACCAGGAAAGAAACCTAAAAAAACCCTTCGAACCCACAATAATTAGAAGACCACCATTATTACTAACAATGTGACCAAAACTTCCCTGGCAGAAGGAATTGTCCCAAAAAATGACCAGGGAAATAAACTCCCCAATGATCTTTGTCTTTTGAATTGCCACTAACACCTAGGAGTTAGACAAGATAAACTTCATCACATTGATATTTTCAATCCTAATCCCCATTGCAAAAACTTTAAAATAACATATTTACATTAAGCACAAAGTATAGACACACTTGTAGACTTTTGAGGGTTGTCTCTTCCTTCTAAAAATGATGGAAATCCACCAAAACCTATGGAGAATTTTAAATTAATCTTGATGAACCAGATTCAACCAACTCGATCAAAATCAATTATTCTTCACTCTTTACTTTAGTGGATCAATCAGCCTTGGTTGCAAGATGATTATTACAGCATGTTCTTGCAGGAAAAACCTAAGTGATTGTATTTATGGATTTGGAGACTCAAGTATGTTATCTTGAACTCCAAGCTTAAGATTGTCTTGCTTATCCCGCTGGTGGGAGCCCTATAAATACGAATGACTTCATGAGTCTTGTTCTCTCCTATCAGTAACGGCTTCTTGCCCATTAACCAATCAGGAAAGTGAAGCATCATTCATTTCTGGAAATGATAACCTCTTAAAGTAACGTACGCGCTGGAATCAATATATCAGTTACCCTAACTCATTCATAACGTCCAAGCTCTGTCCGAGTTGAACCCCAGGATGCATGGTCGGGACATATACCCATACCATACTCAGGCGCTTCCCCTTCCACTCGGGATCCATCTCGGACTCAGCATCACTACACCAACTTGAGTCGATGTATCCCACTAATTTGCATTCTTTTCCTTTACCAACTGTAGGAAATAAAATACCATAGTCAAGAGTTCCTTTGAGATACCTCTATATCCTCTTCGTTGTTGCTAGGTGTGATACCTTTAGCTTCTGCATGAATCCACTTACCATACCTACAATGTATGCTAGATCAGGCCTTGTGTAACAAAGGTATCTTAATCACCCAATAAGTCTTTTGTTATGTTCGGTCGACATCTTCTTCATTTGAGTCTTTCAATAATTTCAATCTTGGTTTAGCAACTTTCAAATTCGAGTTGCAGTCTTCCATCTCAAATCTCATGAGAAATTCACTCACACATCTTCTTTGATGCATCATCAAATCTCTAATACTCTTTTAGAACTCGATTCCAAGGAAGTATGAAATGTCACACAGATCAGACATTTCGAATTCCTTGATAAGATCACCTTTGAAGTTTTCGATCTCTTTCTTGCCGCTACCTGTTATCAACAAGTCATCGACATAGAGACATACTATAATCAATTCACTATTGCTTCTTCGTACATATACTATATGTTCTATTATGCATTTCATAAATTCCTCCTCCCTTATAAAACTATCTATTTTCTTATTCCAAGCTCTTGGATCTTGTTTTAGTCCATACAGGACTTTATGCATCATGTACATCTTTCTTTCTTCGTCAGGTTTCACAAATCCAACAGGTTATGTAACATAAACTTCTTCATCTAAGGGTTCATTAATGAATGCATATTTCACATCCATCTGGAATATGTTCTAGGTGTTCATTTCTATTAGACCAATAACCAACGTGATTGTTTTGATCCTAGCAACAAGTGCAAAGACTTCATTGAAGTTGATTCCTAATTTCTGAAGAAATCCTTTTGCCACAAGTCTTTCCTTGTGTCGAGTTACTTCCCATCTGGAATTCAACTTCTCCTTGTATACCTACTTCAAATCGATTGCCTTCTAGCCTTGAGGCAATTCTATAATTGACCAGGGGTTGTTATCTTCTATCGACTTCAGCTTTCCATTCATTGCTTTCATCCACTTTGAATCCTTCAATGCCTCAATTGCAATGACTGGCTGGACATATGCATAGAAAGCATAATGTACCAGCTCACCTTCATAATTTACCATATCATCTAATGTGATCCCACATTCTTGCAACCTTGTAGGCATGTGTCTTGTTCTATGAGGTCTGCTTGGGCCTGCTTGACCTCTAACTTCTTCTTGTCAAACATCTCTTTCGACTTCAGTTACTGGTTTTTCACACAAGATTCTTAATGAATATTTCTTGACATTTTCAATCCAATCCCATTTCTTAAGCTCATCTATGATCATGTCCCTCTTGTTCACAATCTGATTGTTAACTAGGTCGAAAAACTTGTAACCTCCAGTTGAATGATATCCTACTAGGATCGTCTGACTCTACTTGTCATCAAGTTTTCTTCTCAATTGATCTGGAATATGTCTATGAGCTATAAATCTAAATATCTTTAGGTGGCTCAAGTTATGTTTAACACCAGACAACCATTCTTCTGGCGTGATTCCATCTAACTTCTTTGTCGAGCATATCCTCAAATGGAATTCTGGCACACACAATATCAGGAGTTAAGACTGATGTCTTAACAATACACAATGTCATGACAAATGTTATAACATATGCTAATAGAAAACAGACTTGCTAAAATAGAAAGATTGTGCAAAAACGTAAATTTACATAAACTTGAAGAACATAATTAATTGTAAACCTAGTTCGGTGAATTTCACCAACTATAGGGGCTACCAAGCCAGAACAAAATCCACTATCAGTGGTATCAATTCGAAGCTAAACAGTCCCAATTCACACTTATCACTTAATCCCTACACATTGCAACTTCTGTCTAGGCACCTCCTAGATATGAGAACCCCTATCACTCCTAATCACTATTCCAAAACAAAAATACTTAGTTTGCTTAAAAGATTCACTAAAAACAATACTCAACTCTTTGCTTAAAAGATTAGACGAGAACAATAAATTGATAAACAAGTAACAATCAGTCAACTCAAATGCATCAAAATATACATGAAGACGTACAAAAAACACACGGAGAAACTAAGGAACTCTCAAACCCTAAACCCTTATTTTTCACAAAGTTTTACAATAAAACTATGCTACCTAAAAACTAGGTCTTGGACAACTCCTTATATAGACTTCTGCAGTTGGGCTTGGACTCTTCGATCAAATATAATCTTCAACTCTAAATCCCAGCATAATCTTATCCACAAAAATAGAAACAAAAATAAATCTTTCAAATATTTCCTAAAATGTATCAAAGATCCTTTTTATGAAACAAATTGAATCTACAATTGTTCCTAAAACTCTTTGATTGCCTCCGCCTGTTACAAGTACTAGAAACTTCCAGAATCTCATATTTTCAATCAAATGTTCAATAATATTATCCAGTTGTATTGTCATGATGTTTTGTTGCCATATATTACAACATCTAATAGAACATATGTTAAATAAGTTCCAGCATACTCTGATGTATCAGCTGGTCAAGTTGTTATAACATCTCTCTTAACATTAGGTTGTAGTACATGTTATTCCCAATGAAACATGTTTTGATAAAATTGTTGTCAACTCCTTGTTTTACCAAAATTATTGTCAATCATAAAATCATAGACCTAACAATCTCTCAATTTGGAAAATTTTGGCTAAAACAACCATAGGCCAATTAAATTGGAGAAAGGAATAAAACCACGAACACAAGTTACATGAAACCATGTAAACTCTGTTAACACAACTTAGAAGCTTGTACAACTAGGAAGGTCTAGTACCCCCTGTCATACACAATCAATTCTCCCCCGCAAGGGAAAACCTCCAAAAGAAGCACACAGTCCTATCACAATGCTAAATCAACATGTCAAGACATGTGATGTAACCTCATGACACAAAGCACACACCAACACTTTACCCCATTTTTAGCCAAAATATTGACAAAAATTAGAGTAAAAGTACATCAGCAGTGGAAACACACATCACTTTAGAACATATTGCACCAAGCAATACCATAGATGGAAACAAACATATTGCAAACTAATAATACTACAAATGGGAACACACAATAAAACAACCAATCATGAGTACCATATGGAAACAAACATATGGAAACATAACCACTTATCCAACTTTAGGTGGTCTTCCACCTCTTGCCCCTGTCAAAGAGCTTCTTGACCCTATCAAAGAGTTTTTGCATTCCTTGATGTTGTATCCAACCCCACTATCTTACATACCACCTTTCTTTCATCCCTTCTTAGTTGCAATTTGGCCAAGCAAGGCATGCCTCAGAGTATAGAGGAAAGATGCAGCATTAGTTGCATTCCTCCATTTCTGTAATTGCTATAACTTTTTAATAGTATAAGTTCCAATGCCACTATTTTTTACAAAAGCAATTTGTTCCTTGTTGTTCATCTGTTTTAGAGTTACAACCTTCCTTTCAATAAGATTCTTGATAGTTTTTTTACAACTACCAAGGTTCTTGTTCCAATCATGTTCAATAAGATATCTGAAAGAGTTCGGATATTCACTATAAAATGTCATGATATTCATCTTGACATCATGTCTCTTCAACACCAATTCAAAGAAACTTTATGTTGTTTTGTTACCTTCATCTTCAGCATTATACCAAGAAGCACATTCCCACTTCTTACTAACCCAGAAACCCAAGCTATTCCTCAAGGAAAAACATTCATTTGTATCTGATATCTTCATATTTAAACTGGTGATGTTTATTTTATCAGAATGAGTTGTAGTCAGTTCCTTGGATTGTTATATATGTTCTTCAGTATATAGACTTATGTTGGATTGAGAATTCACTAATTCAATGTTTGTGAATTCACAAATTTCCTCCATCGATGCTTCATCAGTTTGCACACATGATGTTCTAACATTCTCTCTAACATTTTTCTTCTCTTTATCAACTGAATCATTAACTATCATATTGATAGTTTCCAAAGACATTCCAGCTCTAGAGTTAGAAAATTTATAAGTTCCACTCCTCGAAGAGTATCCCAGAAATATCCTTCATCCCTAACGAGATTCTTCTTTACCTCTTGACCTTGGTCAGTCAAGTAGTACCATTTACTTCCAACGATATGAAAGTAATTAACTTTAGGATTCACTTATTTCCATAACTTATAAAGAGTGGTTGAAGTATCTCTCCTCAAAGTAAGCCTATTATGGACATAACATATAGTATTTATGGCTTTTCCGAAAAGTACAAAGGCAAACCCCTAGCACGAAGCACGACTCTAGCTGATTCTAGAATCTCCTTGGTTAATTGTTCAACAATTCACCCTTGTTGAGAACAATAATAAATGATGTTTTTAGAAGCACAAAATTCAGAGAGTTTTATATTCCCAAACTCTTTGTTATGTTCAATTCAAATTTTGACAATATCATCATTCTTCTCTTCTTGAATACTTTGACACAAGTCTTTGAAGACCTCAAAAGCATATGATTTTTCTCTAAGAAAGTTTATTCAAGTATATCCAGAAAAATCATCCATAAGAACATAGATATATCTCTTACCATCCATGCTTTCAACCTACATTGGTCCCATTAAGTTCATATGAAGCAGTTCTAACCTTCTGGAAGTAGTCTGATGTTGCAACATTTTGTGTGATATCATGGATTGAGACTTAAAATCACACTCACCACAGACTACCCTTTCTTCAATCTTTAGCTTTGGAATTCCTCTAACAACTCATTCAGATAGTAATTTCTTCATTCTTTTGAGATGAAGATGTCTTAGCTTCTTGTGCCATAACTTTACTTCATCCTCACTAGTTTTTGAACATGAAGAATAATAAACATATAATTGATGTTCCCTTAGATAACAATTGTCCTCGGACCTTCTACCCTTTATCAACACATAATTTTTCTCATTTTTGACTAAGCATTCTGATTTTGAGAAAAAGACTAATGATCCTTGGTCACACACCTTACTAATGCTAGCATCTTCTAAATTAGGCAAACCATCACACATCAGCTTTCCAACTCCTTTTGTTTCACTATTGACCGCGTCACCAAATCTTACAAATATAGTGGGATAGGACCTAATATTCCTTACTAACTTCTGAACTAATGGCATATGCCTAAAGCACCCACTGTTAACATTCTTTTTTTTCATTTGAGTTTCTTAAGGAAGTGTGAGCAATAAAGTTCATATCCCTATTATCAACATCTCTTTTTTTGCTCACTTGCTCAACCTTAAAATGAACTAAAGATTTTTGATCTCCATATAGTTTATAATAGGAAGGCTTTATATGACCATGCTCACTACAATAATGGCATATCCAAGTTGTAACATGTCATTGGACATGTTGACTATTCTCTTAATTTTAGAAGGAAGAGACTTCACCACATACTCTCATCTTTGATCATTATCAACTTGATAGTCGCCTTCTATATTTCCAATTTCTTTTATCATCTCCGCTCCATCTGCCAAGTTTTTTAATGAGTCTGACATGTTATTAATCTTTGAATTTAAGAAATTTACACCATTATAAATATGAGATACAATACATAGAAGCTTCTTCTTTTGGTTTTCCAATTCAACTATGATCTCTCTCTGATATTCCTTTGTTTGGATATTTGATTCACACATGTTACAGGTATCTTCACAGGATGTATCAAGATCTTCACTATCATCATAAGCTTCCACCTCACCTACCCATCTTCCAGGCATAGCCAACACAACTTTTGTAGATTCATTGTTAGCCTCATCTTCTGATTCATCATCGTCAGACCAAGACACAATAAATCCCTTTTTCTGCCTCTTGAGAAAAGTGAGACATTTTGGTTTGATGTGCCCAAAACCTTCACACTCATAACATTGAATTACCTTGCTTTGATTTTTCTTTTCTTCAAGCATGGTGTTCTTTTGAAGGTTTTACTCATTACTGATGTCGATGAGATGTTCCTGACATTTGGTCTTCCCCTTTTGTCTGGCATTTTCATAATTATGTTAAATTGCTTTTTAAGTAACACAATGGTATTGGACAGATCTTCATCACTATCTAAATTTTCTTTACCCTCATCATCTCCAGCACTGGATACAAAAGTTATGCCTTTGTTCTTTTTCTCAGTATTATCACTAATGGCCAATTCAAAAGTTTGGAGTGACCCAATAAGCTCGTCGACTCTCATGTTGTTGATGTACTGAGCTTATTAAATAGTTGTAACCTTCATGTTAAATCTCCTAGATAAGGACCTAATAATCTTTCTGACCAACTTTGCTTATGACATTTTCTCTCCCAGAGCACTTGATGCACTAGCAATTTCATGAATCTTCATCTGATATTTCTTAATTGTCTCATTCTTATTCATCTTCAAGTTCTCAAATTTAGACGTGAGAAATTGAAGTCTTGAAATATTCACTTTAGAGGTACCATCATAAGTTGTCTTGAAAATCTTTCAAGCATCCTTGGCTACAGTACATGTATTAGTCATCTTGAACACATTTGTGTCTACTCCATTGAATAGATCATTTAAATCCTTGGAATTTCCAATGGTTTTGTTATCATCATTTCCATCCTAGTCTTCTTCAGGTTTTATAGATTCTTTTCCATTATTTTCCTTCACAACTGAAGCTCCCACCCTTTTAAAACAACCTTCCAAGCTTTACTATCGATAGATTTTAGAAAAGCTACAAGCCTGACCTTCCACCAGTTATTGTTTGAACCATCCAACATGGGTGGTTTGTTATTATATACTCCTTCTTTCTCCATAGTTCCAGAAAGTATATCCCTAGATCTCACCCATTAATAGAACATGGTGCCTACTCTTTATGCTAATTTAAATTCTAACACACACTCACAATATCAGTAGTCAAGACTAATGCTTTAACAACACACAATGTCACAACAAATGTTATAACATCTGCTGATAGAAAACAAACTTGCTAAAATAGAAAGATTATGTTGAAAAGTAAATTTCCACAAACTTAAATAATACAATCAATTGTTAACCCATTTTGGTGCAACTCATCTACTATGGGGGCTACCAAGCTAGGAAAGAAATCCACTATCAGTAGTATCAATTCAAAGCTAAACAGTCCAAGTTTACACTTATCATGTAATCCCTACCTAATGCAACTTCTACCTAGGCACCTACTAGATATGAGAACCTCATTCACTCCCAATCACTGCAGTGATATCAAACAATCCCAGTCCCATGGAATGTGCCAAGAAACCAAAAAGAAGAACACTCTTCCAAAACAAAAATACTTAGTTTTCTTAATAGCTTTACTAAGAACAATACTCAACTATTTGCTTAAAAGCTTAGAGGAGATTAATAATTTCAAAAGCAAATAACAATCAGTCAACTCAAATGCATCAAAAGATACATGAGGACATACAAAAAACACACAGAGAAACTAAGAAACTCTCAAACCCTAAACCCTTATTTTCTCAAGGTTTTACAATAAGACTATACTACTTAGAAACTAGGTCTTGGATAACTCCTTATATGAATTTCTGCAATTGGGCTTGAACTCTTCAATCAAATATAATCTTCAGCTCTAAATACCTGCAGAATCGTCTCCACAAAAATAGGCAAAAAACAAATCTTTCAAATATTTTCTAAAAAAGTATCAAAGATCCTTTTCATGAAATAAATAGAATCTGCAATTGTTCCTAAAAATACTTGATTGTTTGCACCTGTTATGAGTACTAGAAACCTCTAGAATCTCATATTTTTCAATCAAATATTCAAGGATATTATCTAGCAATATTGTCATGATGTTTTGCTGCAACATGTTAATGTTTGATAGAACATCTGTCAAATAAGTACTAGAAGACTATGTTGTACCAGTTCGTCAAGACGTTAACATTAGGCTACAATACATGTTTTTCCCAATGAAACATATTTTGATAAAATTTTTGCCAACTACTTGTTTTACCAAAATTGTTTCAAACCATAAAATCATAGACCTAACAAAATATATGTTGTTTTTTATACAACTTCTCCCCAAAACTCTTTGGGTAAATGCTTGTCATTCAACATATTTCTTCCCATATTCATAATGATTTGATTCTTCCTTTCTACTATAGAGTGTAGGTTAGAACCACCTCATTCACAATCCATTCTTTCTCACATAACATGTCGAAGTATTTAGACACATATTCTTCACCACCACCAGTCCTCAAAATCTTGAGCTTTCGACCATAGATTTAAACTTGGCAAATACCTCGATCACTTCAATTTTCTTTTTGATCAGGTAAATCCACAGTTTTTGACTAAAATAATCTATGAATGTGACAAAGTATCTATTATCTCCAACCGAATCCACCTAGATTGGTCCACATACATCAGAGTATATGACTTCAAGGAGTGCCTTCGACTTTCTTCATGCATCCTTGTAAAATATATTCTTGTGTTGTTCTGCATGCACACATTCCTCACATAACTTGTTTGGAATGTCGATTTTTGGTAATCCTAAAACCATATTTCTTTTCTTTAGATCTCTGATATCTTTGAAGTTGAGATGCCCTAATCGATAGTTCCTTGTCCATTCATCCCTGCTAGCTGCAGTTGCAAGACACTTGTGCTCCATCATATTAAGTTCAATCTTGAAGGTTCTATTCTGAGACGTAGGAGCCTTCAAGATTAACCTTTCTCTTGAGTCGACAACTCTCATCATGTTGTCTTTGATCAAAATCTTGTAGTTTTTTCTACCAACTGCCATATGCTGAGCAAATTTCTCTTCATGAATGGTTGTAGCCATATCTATCTTTTTTGTCGAACCACTTTCTTTTGCCTTTCTTTTATCTTGATGCTTGCGCATGCAAAGCCACATCACTCTTTGACTTGCTTGCAACTCTTTTAGCCATTCTATACTCATGCGATTTAAGCATCCCTTGAAGCTCTTCTTTTGTCAATGTCGACAAAGTCTTCGACTCTTCTATAGCTACCTCCATGTGGTCGAACTTAGGAGCCAATGACCTTAAGATCTTTGCAACAATTGATCTTGTTGTCAATACTTCTCCATATACATTGACTTGATTCACAAGTTTTGTAACCCTAGCAGAAAAATTAGTTATGTTTTCACTTTCTTGCATTTGAAGTAATTCATATGTTCTTTTGTGAGTTGGTAACCTCTCCTCTTTCACCATTTTTGCACCTCCAAAAGACTTCCTGAATTTCTTAGGCTTCTTTTGCAGATTTTATATAACTCACATTTTCGCAATTGTCTAGACTTACACATTGATGAGTTATAAAGAGATATTTATAATGCTTCTTCTTCAATTATTTATGTGCAACTTCTTCTTCATTTGTCGCGTCTTCTACAAGCGGATCTACTCCTTCTTTCACGAGATATCAAAGATCTTGATAACAACAAACAATCTTCATCTGCTTGCACCAATTCTCATAATTATCAACTTTCAGAATCGAAAGACTTTCTGAAAATGTTTGTTCGAACGATTCACTGCCATTGTGATTTTCTTCCCACGAATCGCTCAGTCAATGCTCTAGATACCAAATATTGGGAATCCATCAAGATCCATGGAGAATTTAAAATCAATCTTGATGAACAAGATTCAATCAACTCGATCAAAATCCCTTGTTCTTCACTCTTCACTTGAGTGAATTAACCAACCTTGGTTGCTAGATGACTATTACAGCACAATGACAATGAATGAAAGAAGAAAGAAAAGATGAATTGGGGGAAGAAAGGTGAATTAGGGTGTGACGAAAAATAAAGAAGAAGATGAGTTTCTACAGAATTTCTCTCTGCCCACAAACTATGGAAAACTTTATTTGCAACTTCAATTTTCTTATTTGTATTACAACAATAGAGATTACTTCATCTATTTATAATTGAACTTTCTTGCTCCCTAAGCCAAAGTCCAAAATACAAAAGGTCCAAAATTTCTATTTTGGTCTAAGTCGAAATCTTGTGTAAAACAATCCACACACTAGATGTTTTGACAGAACCTAACTACTGCGATACATGGAATACGATCTCAACCGGAAAAAAAAAACACTAACCTATCAACCACTTTCACATCACTTAATTTAAAAGTACAGCTGAATTGTTTATCTAAGTTTAGAATTTTAATGCTCGAGATCAACAAAAATATGAGAGGACATGAGAACATGACGCACTCAACGTGTAGCAAAAGGAATAGGAGCACCCTTTAGGAAATTGGTTGAATTATCAAATGACGCTCTAAAATACCAAATGATTTATTAAAAGTTAATGAAACTTTGACTTATTCTTGGTATACATATTTTAAAACCCATATCATGATTTATCTATTTCTCTAGAAAAATATAGAACGTGAAAATAAAGCATTTCACGTGTTATAAAGATAATAATATATCTTGGCTTGCATTCTCCACTAAGTGAGGGTTCAAATTTCTGAAGTGATGATTTATTAAGTAGATAATCTATAGTAAGTATTTACTTATCTTTTAAATTTATCTTAAGTAATCAATATCTATTTTTATTGGTTTTTATTATCTTAACCCAATTGAATATCATTTTTAAGTGTAATAACTTCTTTTCTTTACAGCTCAAATGGTTATTTATCTGGGCAGTGTTAAATTTGTGTTTGGAATGCCTTGTATCATTGTATTATTAGTCTACAAATGGCGACAAAAACATTTATCTGTTTATGATAATGTTGAAGATTTTCTACAAAGTGACAATAACATTATGCCTATAAGGTACTCTTATAAAGACATAAAAAATATGACAACAATTCAAGATAAAACTAGGTAATGGAGGTTATGGATCTGTTTTCAAAGGACAACTTCGAAGTGGTCGTCTTGTTGCTGTCAAATTATTGGATAGAGGCAAGACCAATGGCCAAGATTTTATCAATGAAGTTTCTACAATTGGTAGGATTCACCATGTTAATGTGGTACAACTCATTGGTTTTTTTGTGGAGGGGTCAAAGCGTGCTCTTATATATGAATTCATGCCAAATGGATCACTTGAAAAATACATATTTTCTGCTACTGAAGAAAGTTATTCTTTGAGTTGCGAAAAATTATATGATATTTCTTTTGGAGTGGCTCGAGGCATTGAGTACTTACATAATGGATGCAATATGAAAATTCTCCACTTTGACATAAAGCCTCATAACATTCTTCTTGACGAGAATTTTAATCCAAAAGTTTCTGATTTTGGACTAGCTAGACTTTGTCCTGTAGATAAAAGCGTTGTGAAATTAACTGCAATAAGAGGAACTATTGGATATATGGCCCCTGAACTGTTCTACAGAAATGTTGGCCCGATATCTTACAAAGCTGATGTCTATAGCTTTGGGATGTTGTTAATGGAGATGGCAAGTAGAAGAAAGAACTTGAATGCATTGGCCGAACAATCTAGCCAAATTTATTTCCCGTTTTGGTTGTATGATGAGTTACATGATGGAAGGGAAGTAACAATTGAGAATGACACAGATCAAGAAAAGAAATTGGCAAAGAAAATGATGATTGTGGCTTTGTGGTGTATACAGACAAAACCTGAGGACCGTCCTTCAATGATTAAAGTGTTGGAGATGCTTGAAGAAGAAGATGAAGACATGCAAATTCCTAATAAGCCTTACTTTTGTCTACAACATCAACCAGTTGCAGCAGACATTAGAGATGATAATATTGGAAGCTCGTGGCCATCCTATGATCAAGAGTAAGTGATCCCAAGGAACCAACCTGATCTCCTTTTGTTTATGAATCAATTACATGTTTATATGCATACAGTTTGTTGGTTCTAGGGATTGGATAAATATATATTTAAAGGGATGTAATAATATATATATTTTCTCTTGATTATTAAGGGATGGTGACAGAAATTATTGTAAACACATCTATGGATATCTTATTCTGGATTAAGAATGCTTTTGAATTATATTGAAAAGTGGATACTTACCAAGGCAGACATAATTAGGTACTGCAAAAAAACTGAACCCTCAGGTGGATAAAATTTGCCACTGGTGCGAGTCGTGTAGCCTAATTGATATCCGTAGTTAAAATAAATAGATTAAATAGATATTTAAATATGTTTTTAATAGATATGAATATGAATTTAATGATACACTATTTGTGGATTTGCTAACTAATTATAAAATTATTTAAATATTATTAATTTATTATACTATGTCTTTTCATCTTTATAAAATTAATTTTTTCATATTTTTTTTAAGCTTTCTTTGAATAAAACTTCTTAAATTACATAAAAATTCGATCGGTCAATTCTTATTTAAGTTTTCTCTATACTCCAGAGTCCAGACCTTAGTTCAACAATTTTACCGTTCAATCAACTAGTATCATCCTTCCTTTGTTTAACTAGTACGCGCCCTTTTCTACTCTTCTATCGTCCACTCTTATACCACACAATTACAAAATATTTAATTTTTTTAAAAATAAAATGTATGAATATTATGTTTGGAAGTTATTATATTTTTGTGAAAAGAATGAAAGTAATGTGTAATAAAATTTTGGTGTTAAAATAAGAGTGAACTGTACGATGTTATGTGATAATAACTTTGTCTTTAAAAGAATTTGGAACTATTTTTTTTCTAGAAAATAATTTTAGTAATTCAAGGATACCTTAAAACCAACAGATTATTCGTTTTGAAATTTTGGTGCAGCAGTCCCAGATGTCCTATAAGGATGTCAAGACATCTGGTCTGACATTGATACAAACAGACAAGGTATAATTAAACAGTACATGAAAATATAAAGAACACAGTGAATTGTTCACCCATTTCGGTGCAAAAAAAACTACATCTGGGGGCTACCATGCCAGGAAGAAGATTCCACTATCAGTACTATTATTTTATGTAAACAACCTCTGGTTTACAGATAAACAACCTCTAGTTTACCTAATCACTACCCAATGAAATCTTTATCTTAGAACACCATCTAAGACAAGAGAACCTCTGCTTACTCTCTAGTGATACCTAACTGTTACAAACTCAGGTAAGAGTACCAACCTATTTGAAGAACAACCTTTCAAATATAAAGAATAGTCAAGAATCTTGACAAACATACTTGGAGTTGCTTTAAACCATCCTCCAAGAACAATAACTCAACTCATTTTTTCACAGCTTCTGAGTGATTACAACTATCTTCTTGCTTACGGGCTTTGAGGTACAATTCATTGACAATCCCATAATCCGGGTGGTTCACACACGGCTAACCCTAATGATTACATCTTTCTATATTTGGCTAGCTTACTAAACTAGGTTACAAACTCTTTATTTATAACCTTCTCCGAAACTATATTTTGGGCCTTCAAACGACAGCTTCTTAGCTGTAACAAACTGCAGAAACAAACTGTATAAAACTAACAGCAGAAAACTTCTGCCACAATCAAGGTGTTCAATCTTAAGTCTCCTGATTTTTCTCTTCATCTACTGATTGAATCTTTTGGACCTTCACTTATGCCTTCAATAGCACGCCCTATAGGATGCATAATATTCTCTAAATATACTGCATAACTTAAAACAGAACTATAACAGAATTATCAGTTCAGTAGCGTGATGTCTGATGTCATGACATCCTCTTCGACATGTTGTTCTAGATATTGATTTTTATTTAACACAACATGTTCAGGCATTCCAATAGGATTACATGATCTTAAACGATTTAAATGTCCTATTGTACATTACATTGTTGCTGCTATTATTTGTTTTATTAAAATTAAGCAAATCCTTAAGATCAAGGAACTTACAATCTCCCCCTTTGGCAAATTTTGGCTAAAATAAATAAATACAATTACATCAAAACATCAACAACAATTACAATTAAAAATCAACAATTAAAATGTTCTTCAGCGGCTTCATATCTTGAGAGCAGGCGAGCAAACGTCAGCAGCAGTGCTCCCAAGGTCTGCACTGATGGCCTGTCAGTTGAAGACAATGTCTCAACATCCAGTTTGACATCTTCTCATGTTTTTGAATTCCTCCATTGAACCAACAATGTTAAAAGGAAGGAAAGTCCTGGTGTACACGAGGAAGAAGATAACTTCCACTCCCTTTAAGATAGGAACAAATTCTTTTCACTGAGGATGGTAAAAGAGGACCATGGGAGATAAACTACCTATTAAGTAGGAACCACTACTCAACTTGTAGCATAAGAGGAAAATCAAGGAGTATTCTGAAACTCTCCCAGGTAACTCAGAACACAAGTCACAATTGTGTTCATAACTCAGATCATAAGTCACAAAAGAAATTCCAAGCAGGTACCTGATGGACAATTTGGTATGGTCTGCCTTTTGGATATTGTGACTTAGACATAATTTTGCTCTCTCCTGCTTTACTTTCTGTGTGACATTATTTCTCTCTCCCTTTTAAGCTAAAATTTGACAATGACTTCCCTCACCAAATCAGATCCAGGCACAGTTTGCCCAAACTCTAACAAAACTCATGATAACGATTATGGATATACTTGATGCTTACTTGTGAGTTTGTGGGTGTCATACCCCAAAATTTGCCCTCCATCTACTCAAGAACTTTCATACATCTATGCTCAAGGATTCCTCAAGAGTTGATCAGACAAACTCTCTCCTAGACAATCAACCCAAACTAGGGTTTGGTATCTCTCAAGTCAAGATGAACTTCCAACATCTCCAATGGCCTTCATGCCTCCTCATATGCTTCAAAGATTCTCCATGTCAAGTTTCAAGCTTCACAAGTCAAGTTTCCTCAGACAATTGCTCAGATGGTTGAAAATCGGTTGTATTGGACAAAAGTCAACTGTGTCAACATACATCAAACTTCATATTTTTGGTCAACAACCTCATTTTGAAGTTACATTCATCATTTGATCAAGGGTTGATCATGATTCATCAAGAAAACTCAAGATTTGCTCAAAAGTCAAACTTTCTAAATTAGGGTTTCTAGGTGAAAAGTCAACTGAACTTTGAGTGATCATAACTTTCTCATACTTTCTCAGAAACAGGGGCAACCCCCTTCTCTCTTGTATACGGTATGGAAGCCGTCTTACCCATCGAAGTTCAGATACCCTCAACTAGAGTCCTCCAGGAGGCAGAGTTAGGCGAAGACGATTGGGTCCAGACTCGCCTTGACCAGATCAATTTGATTGATGAGAAACGACTCGCGTCCATCTGCCACGGACAGATCTATCAGAAACGAATGATTAGAGCATTTAACAAGAAGGTCAAGCACCGAGTCGACCAAGTTGGTGATTTAGTAGTCAAGCGCATCATTCTTCCACAAGGTGATCCCAGGGGCAAATGGACTCCCACCTATGAGGGACCATTTGTAGTCAAACAGATTTTCCGGAGCTATGATACTTAGCACCATGGATGGTGAAGACTTCCCACCTGAACGCAGACATAGTCAAAAATACTACGCATAAAAGAGACCCGCTAGGTCGGTCGCCTAGGCAAAAATAAGGGCATCCTGGCGAACCAAAAGGTTCGGGCAAAAATAAAGGATATATACAAAACATGTACACCCGGCAAGTCGAAAACCTGAAAAGTAGGCTTGGGCAAAAAAGGGTATCCCAGGTGAAAACCGAAAGGGCGGTCTAGGCAAAAGTTAGGGATTTAAGCGCACGACTATGTCTCTTCCAGTCACCGCCTGACTACTATCGATTCAAGGTTCAAATGGCGAAGATCGCCTACTCACTTTCTCGTGCAAGGAGATGAGATAGTTGAAATATATTAGTACTAGCATAGTTGGAACTTAACGAGATTGTTTCCGCATAGCTTTTTACTTTTCTTGTGTATAAACTACTTGGCCATACGCCACCTTCCAAATAAATGCAGATTCTTTCTTTACAATTTTCACTATTGTCGTTTGCAATAAGTCCAACGTTTGCTTTGAATGACTATACGCATTTGACAATAAGAATCTAATCACAAACATACGAAAAGTGAACATACAAAAGTACTTACTACAGGCTCCAGGAATTGGGACGACGACGAAAGTCGCCAAAGCATTCCCCCACAGAGCATGATCCCTGCAAAGGTGTCACTCACAACACAATTTCCCCGGCAGAGCAAAAGGGAATCCACGAGCCGCAATTCCACTCGACTAAGTAATGTTACATCGGTCTCAGCGGTAACACCTCACCCCAAAAGGTATTTATCCCGGTATCTCTCATCCGTTCCTTTCCCCCGATTCGACCCAAGACTTGGTCAGATAGTGCATCGGAGGAACTTACATCTTCATTCCCCAGCCAGAGATTACAACGGGATCCTGACCCTTCCAACCCGTCTCCGGCAACTATCAAATACTCTCCATGAGATCGCACCTGAATCCCCGAGGCGCCTCCTAAATTTCCTCACAGGATCTACATACAAGGTCCCCAACAGATCGCCTCCCAGACTCTCTTCAACAGGGTCTATGAGATCTCCAACAACGAGCCTCTCCAATCTCTACCTTCCTCAACAATATCTAGGCCCAAGACTTGGTCAGATAGTGCATCGGAGGAATCCAGGTATCTTTCTTCTCCTTCAAAAGCGGGACTTCCACCTACTCAATTCCCCAAGGAGTCGAAATCCTCAAACGAATATCCATTTTCTTCAAGATGGATATGTTTTGAAATACCACAACATCTATCATTCATACATTACTCATAAAGTCATAATTCATGCACATGTCATTCATATACACGTCATGCATCATACTTTGCATAAAACTAACCAATATTCTATCAAAGTTCCTCTTGTTTTTCCAAAACAGTAATACTTCTAACGCAAACAGTCCAGATTAAGCCCGAACCGACGGAAAACTTTGGTTGTCCTCCAAGACAGTCCAGATTAAGCCCGAATCGACGGAAAACTATCGAAAGACCACACCGTTGTCCTCCGACGATCGTCCAGATTAAGCCCCGAATCGACGGAAAACTATCCGAAGACGACCTCCGTTATCCTCCGATAATGTGCAATGGATCAACACCGATGCACAAGGAAGCTATCCACATTTTGCCAACTACTATCTCCTCGAGTAATCGGCACGAAGATTTACTCGACCCTTCTTATTATCAGCAAGAACGAGTCTCGGCGACGACTCGTTGCCTTGGATGGCATCTTAAGCCCATCTCCGACTACTTATCAACAGTGCTTCACTTTCAGAATGCTGCATATGTGGTTAAAAATCAATACAAACCAATAACTTCATTCAAAAAAAATGAACACGAAGTCTAACGTATAACTCCCTCTAGATGGCATCTTAAGCCCATCTCCATGCTCCTTCCAGAAACGTCTACAGAGCCTAGCGTATGGCTCACTCCCCAGCATCGATCTTCCAGGATGGCATCTTAAGCCCATCTCCGTCAATTCTCCTATCGACATTCTCGAGTCTAGCGTACGACTCATCTTCCAACGAAGTATCCAGCTTCTCCAAATGACATCTGTAAGCCCATTCCCGCATCATCCACCAACAGCGAGTGCAAATTTTCAGGTGTACTCGAGTGTTCAATCATCTTCTACCTCCAGGTCACAAAAGACAAGCGTGTCAATCTAACCCTCCAGTACAAGAAGATTGAACAGGGGCAGCTGTCATACCCCAAAATTTGCCCTCCATCTACTCAAGAACTTTCATACATCTATGCTCAAGGATTCCTCAAGAGTTGATCAGACAAACTCTCTCCTAGACAATCAACCCAAACTAGGGTTTGGTATCTCTCAAGTCAAGATGAACTTCAAACATCTCCAATGGCCTTCATGCCTCCTCATATGCTTCAAAGATTCTCCATGTCAAGTTTCAAGCTTCACAAGTCAAGTTTCCTCACAATTGCTCGATGGTTGAAAATCACAGATTGACAAAAGTCAACTGTGGTCAACATACAGTCAAACTTCATATTTTTTGGTCAACAACCTCATTTTGAAGTTACATTCATCATTTGATCAAGGGTTGATCATGATTCATCAAGAAAACTCAAGATTTTCTCAAAAGTCAAACTTTCTAAATTAGGGTTTCTAGATGAAAAGTCAACCAAACTTTGACTAGTCATAACTTTTTCATACTTTCTCAGAAATTTTCCCACCAAAGCTCATTTTGAAGGAAATTCAATTCTCTACAACTTCATGTCTCACAAGAATGTTCAAAAAATGCTTCATTTGGAAGGTATGGATCAAAACATTACAGGTCATTTTCAAAGTCAACAAAAAGTCAACTTTTTGTTTTGAAGATATATTGATCATGGAAACTCCAATTGAGATAAAACCAAAGAGGTTGGTTAGACGACTCTTAGAGCTTTCTAAAAAGTCCAAGAACACTCAAAAATGTGGAAAATTGAGCAAGATACACTATTCAGAAGTTGGGCAATTTTGGACAATTGCACAAATGGACATTTTGGTCAAAATGCAAAATTTTCCAAATGGGCCTATAATCTTTTGATCCAAACTTGTTCATGACAATATTCTTGACCCATAAATGCTTGGCCATGGCAATTTTCTATTTTATTGATTTTATTTTGGATTTTAAACCATTTAATTCCAAATTAAATTACATAAAATATGAAAATAAGGTTATTTTTTCAAATAAGTTGGATTTATATCTTTCTTAATGTCCAAGAAAGCCCACAACAATTGACAAATTCGTGGCTCATGCATATGGAAAGAGAAAATCAAGTTTTTAAAGAAATTTGATTTTATTTATTGGAAAATATTTGCACAATCAATGTCCAATCTTTTTTGCTTGCTTTTGCCATCCAATTCTCTCCTATAAATATCAAGCATTGCAGCCAGCACAAAGGACGAAACCCTAACCCTAAAAACCACCCAAACTCTTGCAAAATTTTTCAAGAAACTTGGAAAATTGAATTTCAAGCTCCAGCCGTTTTCAGCCATCAAAAATCATTCCATTGTGCTCAGGAGGTAAGATTGAGTAAGGATACATCATTGTTATTGATCCAACCATCCAGAATCGTGCCATATACATTCATACATATTCAAATATTTCTTGATTTTGCATTTTTAATATCTGCGTGTTTCAATTGATTCTAATGGTTTTAATGTGTTCATGAGGTCTCATGTGATTGATCTGGGCCATCGCTTTGAAGCTTGCACGTAAGAATCGTGGTTTGCCATAGTTAGGGTTCTTGAAGCTGTCGTCTTCGAACCGGCCTGTACAGGCCGATTCAGCCAAAACCAACATCGCCATTGAACTCGGAATGGTCGATTTAGGGGGATAGGGTACTTTTTTGCCATTTATTTTTGCTATTTCGCAGGTTTGACGTTTGAGGCCGCCGGAGAAGACGACTGGAGCTAGGGCTCCGGCGTCGTTGACCAGCGTTGAAGCCGGCGAGGTATGCGTGGCACAATCACGCTCTCTGATTCGCTCTCTCTTTCCAACTGGGACCCGCGCGTTGACTGTGTTTGATTTTCAAAACATCCCTGACGCGTCATCACTCATATACCATTGATTTCCACTTTCAAAACACCAGATGACACTTGGCCTAGTGGTTAACGCGCTTCCTGTGCAAAGATGCTCTCTAATGTCATGGGTTCGAGCCCCACCAGGACCGGTTCCATTCTTTTTCTCAAAACTTCAAACTTTTCATATTTTTCTATTTTCCAATTTATTTTAATATTTTTGCATTATTTTAATTAATTTCACATTTTTATTTATGCATTAAAAACTCATCAAAAAATAATTTTCTTTTTACATTACTTTCATAAAATCTTTATTTAATTTATAAAATTAAAAAACATATTTTTGCATGCATATTTATTTTTATTTGTAATTTTGCATTTAAATCATTGTTAATTAGTTTTTAATTATTAAATTACATCTAAAAACTCCCAAAAAAATTATCTTAGTATATTTACATTATTTCCAGCATGTCATATTTTTTCCAATTTAAAATTTGCATTTTTCCTAACATTTTCTCTTATTTCGATTTCATCATATTTTCCAATTTCTCATTCCTTTACAGGTTGATCCGATTCAGACGATTCTTTCTTTATCATTTTATTTTTTTTCAATAATGTAATTGCTCATGGGATGTAATAGTTTAATTTAGGATTTTATTTTCCGCAGTTTAAATTATGTATCTGCCCCAAAGCCTTGTAATAGCGTAGGATTTACCTTTCCGCACTTTACATTCCGCATTTTAATTTCCGCACCTTATAAATTGCTAGTAATTAGGCGTGTATGGCAAGACTAAAATTGAACATAGCTCACTCTAATTTCAAAGATAAAATATCTGAAATCAACACACTTCTTTCACACACGCACCCCTTAGGGTAATTCTCTCTCGATGCCTTTCGATTTAAAATGGTCATGTCCCTCGAACGTAGGGGTATTCTAGCACTGTTGCCTTCCAAACAAATCATCATAGTCCCTTCGATACAAAGATCATAAGACCCACGATGTCGCCTCCGAATACATGATCTTGACCCTCGATTGTCGCCACGAAAATGATGATAGTCCCCGAATGTGCTAGGATACTTCCTACAAGTTGCCTTCTATGACCATCCGATGTCCCTTCGAATGTCCCGCTTACATCCAACGAATGGAGCTACCTACTAACTAATGGTATGGCTAGCGCTATTCTAAAGGAACGTAGAAGTACAACAAAACGACCAATTCTGAGTGGGTAAATAAGTCTTTTAGTTGCTTGCTCTATCAAATACTTTTCACACCACACACTTTTCTCAAAGTTCAAATTCTTTTCAAAACAAAAACATTTCCGAACACTTTGTATACACTCCTACATGAGTCATTACAAAGTCAAAGCGAAATGCCTTTTTTTCAAAACATCTTTGTCAAACACACAGAAAGCAATTTTTAAAAGTGATCTAGAGAACTAAGAGCCCGTAGATAACTACGGATGGAAAGGGTGCTAATACCTTCCCTTTTCATAACCATTCTCCGAACTCGAACTAACGAAGGTCTTTTTCTGTTACTTTTACCTTCCCTTAATTGGATAAAAATAAAAGTCGGTGGCGACTCTTGCTATCCGCACATTTGGATACAAAAATCCTACGAAGTCAGTTCACCGTATTACAGTGGGTAGCAGAGATCTCTTATAAATAACACATAAGGTTCTTAGGAATTAATGGCTAATTGATTTTTGGTCAAGGTGCGTTAATTTAGGCTGAGAATCTGTCACATAACTTCTTGTGCACCGTCCAGGCTATCCTTGAATGTATTTAATAGCTCTTGACTGTTTCTTTTGAGATAATCAGTTCCAATTCATGCATTAATCACTTCACTAATCATGTCCATACAGAAACATGTCCTGTATAATGTCCTAACACTCAGTTATACATTGTTTGCTTGTTTCATGTGACCAACTTTTCTTCTCCAAATAATCAGTGACTCTTTACCATGTTGTTTTGACGTTCTCCTTTCACACCTTCAAAAATGGGGAACAAAATACTTCTGCAACATCACTCAATAAAGACCTAATTATTCCAAAAAATAAAGTTCTTATTTCTCCTTCTAAGTGTTCACAAATTTTCATGACAGTAGTCTGAATTTAATCACTAACTTTACAGAATTACTTCATTAATTTTCAGACTATACTACATTTTCAACATCTCTTTACTCAACATAAGACATACCAACCACTGATAAATATGAAGTTTGAGTACTGTTGCGGCGGTATAAGCGGCAAGCAAAGAGTTGGTATTATTTTTACCGGGTGATATATACCGGTTAGGTTATATCGTATCGTGTCCACAGAGATTGGTTATTGATTCGTCGTTCGACAATTCTACCGTTAATGAGTTTGAGATTAAAAGAAATGAAAATAAAAGACAAAAAGTAAATGAACAAAAAGTATAAAGGATAGACAGCTTATCCGGAACGAATGTAAACTACCCGTCACAGACTTAAATCTACCACCCATGTCATACTCGGCCTACGATACTCGTTTGTGTCATCACATACCTCTCACAATCTAAGCTATTTCTAACCCAAATTGAGAATCCTCCTAAATCATCTCAATATCCATCCCTGGCGTACCTCGACAACAAAGAAGTCAACTGCATCACCTCCATACCCATTCCTGGCATACTTCACCGACGCAGAGGCATTAAGTTCGGATACTCTATAGTGAATGTTAGCTCTAAACCTATTTCTAGCATTCAGAAACTAACAGATAACTATCCCAGGTAAGAATCTAAGCAATATATCCCTAGCAAAGCTCAAATCCCTAACATAAAGTAAAAACCTAAGATAATCACCGACACAATTCGTAAAGCAAGCTTTATATAACGCCAAGGGCGACAAATATACATGAGTTATGAGTAGAAATACATACAAAACCCAACAAAAGAGATTACAAAGAGAAGAGAAGAAGAGGAACCAAACATTTCTTGGTTTGTCAACACCAATCGACGAGGGATTCGACTCCGGATCATCAAAATGCAAGCTCCAATGTTGTTTTCCAAGCAAATCTATCAAAAATATGAAGGTGATGGTGTTGGGACTCAAAAATACCCAACCCATAACCTAAAAATGTGTTTTGAGCCCCTTTAAAGAATTGACGATGCGCTAAGCGCGGTCTGCTATTTTCAGCATTTTATTTTTGCCGTATCTTGAGAACCGTAACTCGGAATTGCGCCCGGCTTGAAGCGTTGGAAAGCTTATTCAATTCTCTATCTAACCATGGATAAATATCAATCAAAATGATTGATTTTTATTGTGTTGAATTTGAGCTTTATTCGATGACGTATTGTGCAAAATCGCATTCTTGAAGCTTAGCCTTTGGCCTTTATTACTCAATGCCTCAATTATGAATGAATACCTATAAAAGAGATGAAAAAATATCAAATGATACAATATTTACACAAAAACTCAATTATTCTATTATGTACATATTTATACTAAAAGCGGGGGATTTATTCGAAGAATATCAACAAAAGAACGGATAAGTGCCACAAAATGTATATACAAAATAACTACATTTTGGCACTTATCAAGTATAGAGATCCACAAGAATATTGATGTTCCAACATCATATGGGACATCCACTACAGAACCTATCTGCTTTGGTTCTGATATCACAATTATTTCTCAGCAGCTCCTTAAATATAAAGATCTTATCCCCAGGACACTTCAATCAAAAACAATATCGACATCCTTTCACACTTGTTACAGAATAATTTCTCCCCCTCAATTGCAGCTTGACATTTTTGAATGATCTCTTTTCAGCTTCCAAAAGTTAAGTTTTTCCAAAATGCCCTCTTCATGGATAACCTTATTAATCCATACACTTCAAACTCACTGAGTTACACAAAATAAGGACATATTTGATGTTGGTCCTCACAATACTAAAAGCACTCTTGATTTAGAATTTTCCACATGTTCCAAGGTGAGAATCCTTAATTTACGTACTACACAAGGTACAAATTGCCATAATCTGTTACTTGTTATAGAAGAATCCACATTATCAACCATGCATATGACCAAAGATACGTCTTCAAAAGATAAGTCTGAATCTTATCTGTCTTTTCTCAATATTTGGTGTCTTCAATAACTATGATGTTGCATCATCATATAGAACATCTTAACTTTCCAATCATAAACTTCATCATTCTTGATTCTGAGCATCAAGAAGATACACTTACTCACATCCATTGATACATGGAGTTCATATTGTAGACTTATAGACTTTATTCACATAAATATTCAGCTCCTGTCAAGATATATGTGGTTGTATGTGTCTTCTTTTGATAATCATCTCCACATGCACTTATGAAAATTAACATATTTCCAATAAAACTCAGCTCATACTTTTGTATGAATACATAAGACAATTATTCATCTCCCGATAGAGTATTTGTAGTTAGCATTCAAACAATACTCTAATAGGTACCTAGTCTCCCATCAAGGTACTTATTAGTTGGTCAGATAGAATTACCTAATCACACTAGGTAAACTGACAACTTTCTTCTTCACATATGCTAAATCTTTGACAATACATTCAATCATGACAACCAGATAATTCCAGATTACGTTAGTGGCTTGACCTTAAATCAACTTCCAAATAAAATTACACTCTTTCATGGTCGAAGATGATGTTCTAACATCTGATATGACATCATCTATTCTTATTATAGTTCTGAGGATAACATCCATAATAATTCATATTCAACACTTGTGGGGGGAGGAAACAGACCATACTGACAAAAACTCATAAATCTTCAGATTCAGATAACTA
This sequence comes from Vicia sativa, assembly GCA_021764765.1. Lineage (NCBI taxonomy): Eukaryota > Viridiplantae > Streptophyta > Magnoliopsida > Fabales > Fabaceae > Vicia > Vicia sativa. The sequence goes on along the minus strand of CM038795.1, from coordinate 230,292,962 downwards.
ACATATGCAGGGGATATCACGAGCCACATCTTAATAAGTTTTTATTTAGGCCTCTTGTCTGACTTTGAGATGGTGGATTCCACTATCTGTACCTATAGAGGATATTCCCTCTACTAGGTTTCTGGAACAGACTTACTTGGCCATGAATTTTGTCTCCCTTGATTCTTTAAATTACACCATTATATAGGGGACAATCACAACATAACTGAGAAGTATCAAATACATTGGTTGGATTACAATACTTCTCTTCAAAAAGGATATGTTATATGTACACAAACATGGTTCCAAGAATCTGGTTCCTTTGATTAGAAGGATCCTCCTTTATACATGGAGCTTGTCATACCCCAAAATTTGCCCTCCATCTTCTCAAAATATTTCATACATCCATACTCAAGGATTCCTCAAGGGATGATCAGACAAACCCTCTCCTAGACCATCAACCCAAACTAGGGTTTGGTATTTCTCAGATCAAGATGGACTTCCAACATCTCCAATGGTCATCATGCCTCCTCATATGCTTCAAAGATTCTCCATGTCAAGTTTCAAGCCTCACAGATCAAATTTCCTCAGACAATTGCTCAGATGGTTGAAAATCAGTTGTATTGGACAAAAAGTCAATTGTGGTCAACATACAGTCAAACTTCATGATTTTTGGTCAACATCCTCATTTTGAAGTTACATTCATCATTTGATCAAGGGTTGATCATGATTCATCAAGAAAACTCAAGATTTTCTCAAAAGTCAAACTTTCTAAATTAGGGTTTCTAGATGAAAAGTCAACCAAACTTTGACTAGTCATAACTTTTTCATACTTTCTCAGAAATTTTCCCACCAAAGCTCATTTTGAAGGAAATTCAATTATCTACAACTTCATGTCTCCCAAGAATGTTCAAAAAATGCTTCATTTGGAAGGTATGGATCAAAACGTTACAGGTCATTTTCAAAGTCAACAAAAAGTCAACTTTTTGTTTTGAAGATATATTGAGCATGGAAACTCCAATTGAGATAAAACCAAAGAGGTTGGTTAGACGACTCTTAGAGCTTTCTAAAAAGTCCAAGAACACTCAAAAATGTGGAAAATTGAGCAAGATACACTATTCAGAAGTTGGGCAATTTTGGACAATTGCACAAATGGACATTTTGGTCAAAATGCAAAATTTTCCAAATGGGCCTATAATCTTTTGATCCAAACTTGTTCATGACATTATTTGTGACCCATAAATGCTTGGCCATGGCAATTTTCTATTTTATTAATTTATTTTTGAATTTTAAACCATTTAATTCAAAATTAAATTATATAAAATATGAAAATAAGATATTTTTTCAAGATGATTGGATTTTGATCAAACTTAAGGTCCAAGGAAGCCCAAAACACTTACCAATTTCATGCATGATCATACATTTAAGAGAAAATCAAATTTCTTTCAAAAATTTGGTTTTATTTGAAAATCATTGAATGCATTCCAAATCAAATCTTCTTGCCTTGTTTTTCCTCTCTCAAATCCCTCTATAAATAGCCAGCAAGTTCACAAGACAAGGACACGAAACCCTAGCCCTTACAACAACCAAAACTTTGTCAAAATTTCTCAAGAATTGGTGAAAATCGAATTTTATTTTCCAGCCAGTTTCAAGGTGTTTTAACCATCCAATCTTGCTCCTTGATATCCCAGCAAGCGAAATCAACCCTTACTTGAAGCAAAACCATCCAGAATCGTGCCCAATCCATTGCTCCGATTTGGTAAATTTGCAAAAATTCGAATTTTGTTTTTCACGCATTATTAATGTTGTTTGTGTGTTTGTATCAATTCAGGGTGATGTTTAGGACATGATTGAACCCTTACATGCAAGCTTGGACGTCTGGAAACCATAGTGCCATTATTAGGGCTTCACGAGCTGTTTGAATCGAACCGGCTTGTACAAACGTTTTTAAGGAAAACTAATGGCACCATTGAGATCGCAGCCTCGATTTAGGGGTAGGGTACCTTTTGTTCTTTTATTTTTCGTATTTTTGCAGGTTTGAGGAATTGGGTCGCCGGAGAAGACGACCGGAGCTAGGGCTCCGGCGTCGCTGACTCGGTTTGACCGGCAAGGGATGGCGTGGCGTTATAACGCGTTCTGATTCGCTCTCTCGTTCCAACTGGACCCCACGCGTGGGCTGACTGTGTTTGATACAAATCCATGACACGTAAACGCATTTATTCAATTAATTTCCACTTTCAAAACACCAGATGACACTTGGCCCAGTGGTTAAGACGCTTCCTGTGCAAAGATGCTCCTCCAGGTCCCCTGTTCGAGCCTCATCAGGACCAGATTTGCTTTCTTTTTTACAAACTTTGCATTTTTCTCATATTTTCTATTTTCTTATTTATTTAATATTTGAATTCATTTTAATTTATTTCCACAATTTTTTATCATGCATTAAAAATCATCAAAAATATTTTTCTTTTTGCATTATTTTCATAAAATGTTTATTTAATTTATAAAATTAAAAAATATTATTTTGCATGCATATTTAATTTTATTCATAATTTACCATTTAAATCACTTTTAATTAGTTTTTAATTATCAAATTATCTCCAAAAAATCTCAAAAAATTATTTTAGCATATTAATGTTATTTCCAGCATGAAATATTTTTCTCATTCAAAAATTTTCATTTTTACTAACATTTTCCTCTTATTCGATTTCCTCGTATTTTCCGATTTCTCATCTTTTCACAGGTTATCCCGTTTCGGACGATTTCTTTTTACTGTTTTCTTTTTTCAATAATGTAATTGCTTATGGGATGTAATAGTTAATTAGGGCTTTTATTTTCCGCAGTTTAAATTATGTATCTGCCCCAAAGCCATGTAATAGCGTAGGATTTATCTTTCCGCAATTTACATTCCCGCATTTTAATTTCCGCACCCTATAAATTGTTAGTAATTAGGCGTGTATGGCAAGATAAAATTGAACATAGCCCACTAATTTTCAAGATAACATATATTCGAATCAACACACTTCTTTCACACATGCACCCCTTAGGGTAATTCTCTCTCGTTGCCTTACGAATTCAAAATGGTCATGTCCCTCGAACGTAGAGGTATTCTAGCACTGTCGCCTTCAAAACAAATCATCATAGTCCCTTCGATACAAAGATCATAGACCCACGATGTCGCCTACGAATACATGATCTTGACCCTCGATTGTCGCCTACGAAAAATGATCATAGTCCCTTGAATGTGCTAGGATACTTCCTATAAGTTGCTTTCTATGACCATCCGATGTCCCTTCGAATGTCCCACTTACATCCAACGAATAAGGTTACCTACCAACTAATGGTATGGATAACACTATTCTAAAGGAAAGTAAAATAACACGAAAACGACCAATTCTGAGTAGGTAATAAGACTTTTAGTTGCTTGCTCTATCAAAATACTTTTCACACCTCACACTTTTGTCAAAGTTCAAACTCTTTTCAAAACAAAACATTTCCGAACACTTTGTATACATTCCTACATGAATCATTACAAAGTCAAAGCGAAATGCCTTTTCAAAACATTTTTGTCAAACACACAGAAAGCAATTTTAAAGTGATCTAAGAGCAACTAAGAGCCGTAGATAACTACGGATGGAAAGGGTGCTAATACCTTCCTTTTCATAACCTTCTCCTTACTCGTAATCTAACGAAGGTCTTTTCTGTTCTTTTCACCTTCCTTAATTGGATAAAAGAAAAGTCGGTGGCGACTCTTGCTATCCGCACATTTGCGATACAAAACCTACAAAGTCGGTTCACCGACATGAATCAAGCTGGGACACACCCTAAAGAGAGAATTGCCTTAAGGATTTCTAAATCACTTTTATTGCTTTTTGTTTGACTTTCTTGCTTTATCTTTAAGGGTTTCTTGGGTATTATATTTGTGGGGGATCCTACACCCGGATCCGGGTTTCCTTTTAGGTAAGTAGCAATAAATCATCGCGACCGTTAGACGTATATCGAAACGGTCAACATGATGTCTACGTTAGTGTGACACTTTGGATGTCCTGATACTCTTCATTCCCAAGTTGAGGATAGTATTTGGCTTCTGCGTGGTGTCATCAAGCACTAACTAAACTTTTAGAACCTTAATTGACCCATCTTGGCCATTAGAAGGTAGTGAGATGGTCGGCTTTGGTGCACTAAGGTTGGTCGATACTCGATGCTACGCTCATTAAGATCTTTTTGGGATATTTTCGTCGACCACTTGGTAGTCGTATTGAAATAAACGCCTACGAGAAAGATCAATGATGTGAGATTCCTAGAACCCGGTTACTATTATAGGACAGGATGAACCAACTCAAACTTTTGGTGGGGTAATCACCTATACCTCATGCAAGCCTTAAACCTAGGCTCATTGTGTGAATTGTTTGTGTGTGCTAAACATGACATCATGACATCATTCACATTGCATATCATTTCTAACTATTTCAAGGACCGAGGGATTTATCTTTGCTGTGTTTTGTAGGGATTATGGCTTCTAGAAAGACTATCCAAATCAACTTCATGAGTATACCTTCTCAACTCAAAGAATTGGTTTCAGAAATTCCCGACCATGCTTAGTTCATCAAAAGACATGGTTATCTACTTGACTTGGTTATCTCCGGTTTTGAAGAAGATATGATGCATGTCCTATTCCAGTTCTTCGATCCGAAACACCATTGCTTTACATTCCCAGATTATCAGTTAGTTCCTACTTTGGAAGAGTTCTCTAAGCTACTTGGGGTACCCATTCTTGACCAAATGCCATTCACCGGTCTAGAAAAGGTTCCTAGGTACGAAGACATCGCATCAGCCTTACATCTAAAGCACTCAGACATTGAAGCCAATTGGGAAACTAGGAGTGGAGTTAAGGGTTTACTTGCCAAGTTCCCAATTAAGAAAGCCCGAGAATTCCTCAAAGTTATGAGTTTCCATGCATTCGAAGACATTGTGGCCTTGCTAATCTATGGTTTGGTTCTATTCCCTAACTTGGATCAATTCATAGATGTCAACGCCATCAAGTTGTTTCTTACCCGTAATCCTGTACCTACCTTACTTGGAGATATTCTACATTCTCTCCACACTCGTACTACTAAGAGACAAGGAACTCTCATGTGTTGCATACCGTTACTTTCCAGGTGGTTTATTTCGCACCTTCCTCCATCAGTTTTGAAGAATGAACAAAGGTTGAGATGGTCTCAAAGGCTAATGTCACTCTCTCATTCAGATATCCGTTGGAATATTTTCTCTCAAAAGGACTTCACCTTCATTGAGCGTTATGGAGAACTCCCTAATGTACCGCTACTTGGTATAAGGGGAGGTATTACTTACAACCCTTCTCTAGCTCTACGTCAGTTTGGTTTTGCTCAAAGAGATGGTCCACATGATATGCTTCTCTAAGACATTGTGTTCGACTACAACCACGATCTCCAGAATTACCGATGAAGGTTCATACATGCTTGGGGCATGGTAAAGAAGACTGATACCAAGACTTTGGGGCACCAAAACTCCATTCCTTGGAAACCTTACCTCAAATGGGTGCGAGCTCGAGCTCAAAACCTCATGATGCCATTCACGCCTGTTTTACCAGTAATTATGGAACCTGTTGCTATAGGTGACGTACCCTATACTGTTCTCCATCCTGACATGCCTACTAATTTTGAAGACTTGAAGAGATCCTGGATTCAGCTTAAAGAAGAAAGGGATACATTTGAAGCTCAGTGTTATGCAAGTGAGAAGAAAGTGCTAGAATTGACCAAGCTACTTCACGAGGAGCGAAGCATCAACGCCTACCTCGGCACCAAGAGGAAGAGCCCATGGGAGACTTAGAGCTTTAGGATTTTTATGTTTTTCTTTTATTGTTTTGAACTATCTTTTGTACTTAAAAAGAAAAGGAATAAAAGAGAACTAATAAATGTTTGTTCGTGCTTGTTTAACAAATTTAAATCTCTAAGGTCCTTGAAAACATTGCATTGCATTTGCATAATCCTCGCATAGCATAGCATAACATTGCATCACAGGTACATTGAAGATTGGTTTTCTCATTCTCTCGCTATTTATTTTAGCAGAAATGGCTCTTGAACAGTCCGTCAAAGATCTCCAGGCTCGAATGCTCGGCCCAGATGTTCACTAGTTTGGTCCAGGGCCAAGAAGATCTGAAGAAGCTCATCAACAAGAAAAAGAAGGTTGTTGGCCTCCTTAACATGGGCAGACGCTACAAAGGTGGTCCTAAGAGGGTCAGTCGGATAGAGCTCTCTGAAGGAAGTGTCAAGAATGAGGGGAGTGTCAAGGGTGATGAAGATGACCAGCGTGAGTCTGAGAAAGGGAGAGAGGATCAGTATGATAATGACCAGTACTCTGATGAAGATGACAAGTACAAGCAACTTGAAGACCGTCTGAATGCTGTGGAAAACCTGAAAATATCCGGGCTGAATTTTGATGATCTGAGCCTTGTTCCTGGTGTCGTGATTCCTCCCAAGTTCAAAGTTCCAACTTTCGCCAAGTATGATGGCGTTTCTTGTCCGAAGCTGCATTTGAAGTCCTATGTTCAGAAGATCAACCCCCACACTGATGACTGAAAGTTGTGGATGCACTATTTTCAAGAGAGTTTGTCCGAACTCGAGTGGTATTATCGCCTAGAGAATGACCGTATCCGTACTTGGAGTGATTGGCGATGCTTTCTACATGATGAGTACAATGTCGAATTGACACCCACTCGCATGCAACTACAAAGCATGTGTATGGGTCATGATGAGAAGTTCAAGGAGTATGCTCGAAGTGGAGAGATCTAGCATGCAGTTCAACCACCCTTGTCCAATAGGAGTTGGTTGATATGTTTATGGGAACACCGACAGCCCATTCTTCAATCATCCGATTGAAACTCTTCATTCACCGATATTGACAGAGAGGTATTGAAGCGGTATCAAGAGGGAAGATTCATGTAGAGTCATCTTCAAATGTGCAAGAGATCTTTTGGTGGTAAGAAAGAAGCTAATGTGTATGGTCGAAAAGCCGAGCAAAGACCGACCTCAACTGTGGGGCGTTGTGATCTCCAATCCTACATCAAGACAACCTCATAGACAACGCCAGTAGCTTAACGCGCCACGAAGACAGTTTACGAAGATCAACATGCCATTGTCGCAAGCCTTGCAACACATGTTGAAAGCAGAGCTGATTACCTTGAGGGACCCTCCTCAAAATGTCAACACTTCCTCTCCGAGATACAATCCTAATGCTAAGTGTGCTTACCATTCCAATAGCCCTGGCATAACACTGATGATTGTTGGGCTTTGAAGAACAAGATTCAAGATATGATTGAAGCTAAGCAGATTGAGTTCTACCCTCCTGTCGAGACTCCAAATGTGATCAACGCGCTTATGCCTAACCATGACAAGAGTTCCAATGCTGTTGGTGACGATACTTATGTTTTCAACATAGATGACTTGACCATTCCTCTGATGACTGTTCAGAAGAATTTGTTGCAAGCAGGTGTCAATCCAGGATGCCCAGAGAATTGCCGTTGGTGCCCATCTGCGCCTGATGGCTGTCCTTGGTTGAGAAGACGTGTTCAGTGCATGATGGACAACCGTGAGATACTATTCTTGAAACCACCTGTGCAGAAGCTGTGCGAAGATTTGTCTAAGTTGAAGATCGAGGATGTGAATGAAACCCCACCATCTGTGTGGGATACCTTGAAGACCCTCTGACCATTGAAGATCTTACCGTTGAAGCTACCATTCCTGACATTGACAACATCACCGGATCCAGTAAGGTGACCGTAACCGGGTATTCTCCCGATATTTCTCCTCCAAAAGACATCGACTCCAGCAGATTCCGCTATTCAACCCATTCCCCAAGCTAGAGGGAAAGAGCCAGTAACTCATCCTGCTCAACCAGAAGTACCAAAGGAAGTTACTAAAGACACCTCCAAACAAGAAATGGAGGAAATTCTGAAGATTATCAAGAAGAGTGACTACAATGTTGTGGAACAGTTGGGACAAACTCCGTCCAAGATCTCCATGCTTGCTCTGCTCTTGTGCTCTGAGGCTCATGCTAATGCCTTGGTGAAGTTTCTGAAGAATGCTCACGTGCCGCAAGACACTACTACTGACCAGTTTGAAGTTTGTATTGCTAGCCTGGCTGCCAACAACGGCCTAGGCTTCTCTGATGCTGATTTGACTCCTGCCGGAAAGAAACATAACAAAGCCTTGCACATCTCTATTGAATGCAAGGGCGTTACATTGTCTCATGTGTTGGTGGATACTGATTCTGCTTTGAATATCCTCCCGAAGACTGCTTTTGATCGGCTTGATGTTGAAGGGTTGGTTCTGAGACCCAGTGACATTATTGTGAGAGCTTTTGATGGTTCTAAGCGAAAGGCTTGAGAGCTCATCATAAAGTCGGTTCCCAGACTTTTGATTCCACTTTCTTTGTCATGGACATCCGTACAGCTTACTCTTGCCTACTTGGACGCCCTTTGATACATGGGGCAGGCGCTGTTACCTCTACCTTACATCAGAAGCTAAAGTACCCAGTGAAAGGGAAGTTTGTTACAGTGTGTGGTGAAGAAGAGTATATGGTCAGTCATTTACAGTCATTCCGATACCTCGAGGTGGAGGGTGAATTCTTTGAGACTCCCTGTCAAGATTTTGAAACAATCCCCAGAGTCATGCCCGTTGACTCTCCCGTTACTCCTGAAGTTGTACAAGCTCCGCCTAGGATGGCCTCGCTGAAGGATGCTCAAGCAGCAGTTGAAGAAGGAGGTAGTTCTATTTGGGGTCAGCTCCCTGATCTTCCTTTCAAATCCGACAAGACTGGTTTAGGCTTCACTATCAAGGGTCAGAAAATGATACGCCGCGAACGTGCCGGCCTTTCCTTTCGCATCGCCAGAGTGGAATCCATGCTATAGAAGACGACGACGACGACTTCGACATCAGCAAGTGGATCTTCCCAACTCCAGACAAAGGGCTCAGCAATTGGAAGACTGAAGACGTCATACCAATCTCCTTTAGACAGGAGTAATATCTCTTGTTTTTGTTTTGCTTTTCGTATTTTCTATGTTTTGAACAATAAACTCTAAAGCCTAGTGCCTTACCCGGGGCATCATGGCTCGTTTGTGAGGGTTATTATCTGTCATTTGCATATTTTCATTCAATAAATCGTTGGACTTTTGCATTCAATTGTTTGTTTTTCTTTACTTTATCACCCCTTCAAAAAGCTATGTGTTTCTTACACACACCCACGTGATACACTGCAGAATCACTCCGAATCTCGTTGATAACAACTATGCTATTGCTAAATATGACTTCGATAATCCGATCTACCAAGCCGAAGACGAAAGTGAGGAAGATTGTGAAGTGCCAGGAGAACTTGTCCGACTGCTACAGCAAGAAGAACGAGTTATACAGACACACGAAGAGCAAGTTGAGGTTGTGAATTTGGGTAATGATGAAGATGAAAAGAGATCAAGATAGGAGCGGGTCTTGAGAGCAGTGTTAAAGAAAGATTGGTTCATGCTACGAGACTACATTGAGGTTTTGCTTGGTCATACGAAGACATGCCGGTTTAGACATTGATATTGTGGTACAATTCAAAAAGGTTTTCTCCCTGAAATGAAGGTCGTCGCATGCGCCTTGAGATGTCGAGAAAATCAAAGCTGAAGTTATGAAGCAGTTCAACGCAGGATTCTTAGCTGTTACTTCTTATCCGCAGTGGGTTGCAAACGTGGTACCCGTACCTAAGAAGGGTGGCAAGGTACGAATGTGTGTGGATTACAGAGATCTGAACAAAGCGAGTCCAAAAGACGATTTCCCACTTCCTCATATTGATGTTCTGGTTGACAACACCGCTCAGCATAAGGTTTTCTCCTTCATGGATGGTTTCTCCGTTACAATCGATCAAAATGGCTCAAGACATGGAGAAGACTACTTTTGTTACACTGGGGCACTTTCACATTGGTCATGCCGTTCGGACTAAAGAACGCGGGCGCCACTTATCAGCGTGCTATGGTGACATTATTTCATGACATGATTCATCACGAGATAGAGGTCTACGTCGACGACATGATAGCTCGACCACAGACTGAAGAAGAACATCTTGATCATTTGCAGAAACTATTTGACAGACTGAAGAAGTATAGACTGAGACTTAATCCTAACAAGTGCACCTTTGGAGTCCGATCCGGAAAACTCTTAGGGTTTGTTGTCAGTGGTAAAGGTATTGAAGTTGACCCCGCCAAGGTTAAAGCCATTCAAGAGATGCCAGCGCCCCGCACCGAGAAAGAAGTCAGAGGTTTCTTGGGCCGATTGAACTACATTGCCAGATTCATTGCACACCTAACTGCTACTTATGAGCCAATCTTCAAGTTACTTAAGAAAGATCAAGTAGTGGAATGGAACGACGATTGCCAGATCTCTTTTGACAAAATCAAGGAGTACCTACAAAATCCTCCTATCCTGATGCCGCCTGCCGAAGGAAGACCTCTTATCATGTACTTGACAGTGTTAGAGAACTCAATGGGTGTGTGTTGGGGCAACATGACGAGTCTGGTCGAAAAGAGCATGCAATATACTACCTTAGCAAAAGTTTACCGATGTGAAACAAGATACTCACACTCGAGAAGACTTGCAACGCTTTGGCTTTCACGACTAAGGCAGTATATGTTGACTCACACTACCTTGTTGATTTCCAAGATGGATCCGATAAAATACATATTTAAGAAACCAGCTCTCTACGGAAGAATAGCAAGATGGCAGATGATCTTGATCGAGTACGACATCCAGTACACTTCTCAGAAAGCGATCAAAGGAAGTGTAGTAGCCGATCATTTGGCTCATCAAGTCGTAGATGACTATCAGTCTATGCAGTTCGAATTTCCAGATGAAGATGTTTTACTAGTCACTGATTGTGAAGAACCAAGCCCAGACGAAGGACCTAAACAAGGATCCCGATGGACTATGGTCTTTGATGGAGCCTCAAATGCACTTGGCAATGGCATTGGCACCATCATTACATCCCCTGCAGGCGGACATACGCCTTTCACCGCCATATTATGTTTCAGTTGCACTAACAACATGGCCGAATACGAAGCGTGCATTATGGGTGTCAAAGCTGTTATTGACTTAAGAATCAAGTTCTTACAAGTGTATGGAGACCCGGCTTTGGTGATCAGTCAGATTAAGGGCGAGTGGGATACGAAGTATCCGAATCTCATTCCGTATCGAGAGCATGTTCTGAGTTTGATTCCCTACTTCGAAGAGATTACTTTCAATCACATTCCAAGAGAAGAGAATCAATTGGCAGACGCATTAGCTACTATGTCATCTATGTTCAAGGTTAGATGGGACAACGAGGCTCCCCAGATCATCATTGAGAAGTTCGACGAACCAGCGTATTGTTATGAGTTTGACACAGAAGAGAAACCTTGGTACTACGATGTGAAGAAGTATCTTGAGACTCAGGAATATCCCGCAGGGGCATTTGTCAACGATAAGAAGTTCTTGAGGAGATTCGCATCCAAATTCTTCCTCAGCAACGACATCTTATACAAGCGCAACCACGACTTGTGTTTACTCCGCTGTGTAGACCAGAAAACAGCAGTACGTATCATGGAAGAGTTACACGAAGGCGCATTTGGTACTCACTCCAGTGGTCATACGATTGCTAAGAAGATTTTGAGAACAGGCTACTATTGGTCCAACTTGGAAGCTGATTGTCACCGCTATGCTCGATCTTGTCACAAGTGCCAGATTTATGCCGACAAAGTGCACGTACCTCCAGTACCTCTGAATGTTCTAACAGCTCCTTGGCCTTTTGCAATGTGGGGCATTGACATGATCGGGGAAATCAAGCCCACAACTTCCAACGGACACCGTTTCATCCTTGTGGCAATTGATTACTTTACCAAGTGGGTAGAAGCAGCCTCGTTCGCATCTGTTACCAAGAATGTTGTGGCTCGATTCATCAAACATAATCTTATTTGTCGGTATGGCACTCCCGAAAGGATTATCACAGATAACGGCTCTAATCTCAACAATAAGATGATCACCGAACTCTGCACGCAGTTCAAGATCAAGCATCACAATTCTTCTCCGTATCGGCCTAAGATGAATGGCGCAGTGGAAGCCGCCAACAAGAATATCAAGAAGATTATACAAAAAATGACAGTGACTTACAAAGATTGGCATGAGATGTTACCGTTTGCTCTTCATGGCTATCGCACTACAGTACGAACATCAACAGGGGCAACCCCCTTCTCTCTTGTATACGGTATGGAAGCAGTTCTACCCATTGAGGTCCAGATACCCTCAACCAGAGTCCTCCAGGACGCAGAGTTAGGCGAAGACGATTGGATCCAAACTCGCCTTGACCAAATTAACTTGATTGATGAGAAACGACTCGCATCCATCTGCCATGGTGTAATACGGTGAACTGACTTTGTAGGATTTTTGTATCCAAATGTGCGGATAGCAAGAGTCGCCACCGACTTTTATTTTTATCCAATTAAGGGAAGGTAAAAGTAACAGAAAAAGACCTTCGTTAGATTCTGAGTTCGGGAGAATGGTTATGAAAAGGGAAGGTATTAGCACCCCTTTCCATCCGTAGTTATCTACGGGCTCTTAGTTGCTCTAGATCACTTTTTAAAATTGCTTTCTGTGTGTTTGACAAAGATGTTTTGAAAAAAGGAATTTCGCTTTGACTTTGTAATGACTCATGTAGGAGTGTATACAAAGTGTTCGGAAATGTTTTTGTTTCGAAAAGAATTTGAACTTTGAAAAAAGTGTGTGGTGTGAAAAGCATTTGGTAGAGCAAGCAACTAAAAGACTTATTTACCCACTCGGAATTGGTCGTTTTGTTGTACTTCTACATTCCTTTAGAATAGCGCTAGCCATACCATTAGTTAGTAGGTAGCTCCATTCGTTGGATGTAAGCGGGACATTCGAAGGGACATCGGATGGTCATAGAAGGCAACTTGTAGGAAGTATCCTAGCACTTTTGAAGGGACTATCATCATTTTTCGTAGGCGACAATCGAGGGTCAAGATCATGCATTCGGAAGCGACATCGTGGGTCTTATGATCTTTGTATCGAAGGGACTATGATGATTTGTTTGGAAGGCAACGGTGCTAGAATACCTCTACGTTCGAGGGACTTGACCATTTTGAATTCGCAAAGGCAACGAGAGAGAATTACCCTAAGGGGTGCGTGCGTGAAAGAAGTGTGTTGATTTCAGAATATGTTATCTTGAAAATTAGTGGGCTATGTTCAATTTTAGTCTTGCCATACACGCCTAATTACTAGTAATTTATAGGGTGCGGAAAGTAAAATGCGGAATGTAAAGTGCGGAAAGGTAAATGTCCTACGCTATTACAAGGCTTTGGGGCAGATACATAATTTAAAATGCGGAAAATAAAATCCTAAATTAAACTATTACATCCCATATACAGTTACATTATTGGAAAATAACATGAAAATAGTAAAGAAACGTCCGAATTGGAAGAACCTGTGAAACGAATGAGAAATCGGAAAATATGATGAAATCGAAATAAGAGAAAATGTTAGGAAAAATGCAAATTTTAAATTGGAAAAAATATGACATGCTGGAAATAATGTAAATATACTAAAGTAAATTTTTGGGATTTTTTAGATGCAATTTAATAATTTAAAATGAATTTACAATGATTTAAATGCAAAATTATAAATAAAAATGAATATGCATGCAAAAATATGTTTTTTTAATTTATTAAATTAAATAAAGATTTTCAGAATATGAATGCAAAAGGAAAATTAATTTTTGATGATTTTTTTAATGCAGAATAAAAATTATGAAATTAATTAAAATATAATGCAAAATATTAAAAATATGAAAAACATAGAAAAATATGCAAAGTTGAGAAAAGAAGCAAAACTGGCCCTGGACGGATTCGAACCCATGACCCTTGAGGGCATCTGGAAACAGTGAGAGTCTTAACACGCGCCATGTGTGCGTTTGTGTTTGAAACGGCGAGTGGACCTTCACACGCGTCGCTCCCTGACTTGCCTCATCACCGCGGGAGACTTCGTCTTCTTCGTTTTAAAATTTTGAAAATCCAGCGTCGGCCATGGCTCGACGCTAAGTCCCTGGCAAATTCAAAAACGCAGCACATATAATATAAATAACATTTAAGACCATGGTTCGATTCCTCAGGCTATTCTGAATTCAATGGTATAGGTCCTGTTGTCCAATTTTTCCTTTTAAACAAAACCCTAAATCGTGGTTACAAACCCTAGCTATGGCATATCGAGCTCCAGGCTATGGAAATGCAATCAAACCACCCAGAACGTTTGCAAACTTATCACTGATCATAAAAACAACAACAAACCGTGTTAATAATGCATGAATATGAGAAATCGATTTTGAAATTTTCAAGAACAAACCAAACACGGATTTTCTGATTCTGGATGTTTTTTGGCAATGTGAAGGTCTGGAATGCTTCCAGGGATGTCAAGGAATATGTTTGGATCCTCAAAATCAATTGAAACGAGCTGGAACAAGGATTGCTAGTAGCTTGAAGAACACGGTTTTTTTGCTTTTAGGTTAGGGTTTCTTGAGCAATTTTTTTCGTTTTCTCTTGATAGGTATGCATCAAGTATTTATATTGGATGGATTTGAGACAGTTTTTGGCAAGAATCAATCAATAATCAATGATAATCAAATTTGATTTTTTGCAAAAAATCAAATCTTCAAATTTTGGTCAATTTCCAATCTAATCTTGCCATATTGATCCAATTTCGAAATTGCTGGCTTTTAATGAATTGATTGGATCACAAAGAAGAAATAAAAATCAAATTTGCAATTAATTTGGATTTTATACTTTATTTTTCAATTTAATTTGTATTTAAATGAATAAATTCCAAATTAAATAGGAAAGTAAAATAAAAATTCGTGGCATTGGGCTTGGATATTCCTAATTGCATGAGGAACAAGTTAGGATGAAGAAAAAGTAGGCCCATTTGCAAAGTTTTTGATTTTTAGGAATATTTCTCTTTGTGCATTCTTTCAAAATTGCCCAACTTGTGAATGGTGTAACTTGCTCAATTTTCCACATTTTTGAGTGTTCTTGGACTTTTTGGAAAGCTCTAAGAGTCCTCTAACCAACCGTTTTGGTCTCATCTCAATTGGAGTTACCATGCTCAATATATCTTCAAAGCAAAAAGTTGACTTTTTGTTGACTTTGAAAATGACCTGTAATGTTTTGAGCTATACCTCTCAAATGAAGCATTTTTTGGACATTCTTGTGAGACATGAAGTTGTAGAGAATTTAATTTCCTTCAAAACAAGAGGTGGTGGAAAAATTTCTGAGAAAGTATGAGAAAGTTATGATCAGTCAAAGTTTAGTTGACTTTTCACCTAGAAACCCTAATTTAGAAAGTTTGACTTTTGAGCAAATCTTGAGTTTTCTTGATGAATCATGATCAACCCTTGATCAAATGATGAATGTAACTTCAAAATGAGGATGTTGACCAAAAATTGTGAAGTTTGACTGTATGTTGACCACAGTTGACTTTTTGTCCAATACAACTGATTTTCAACCATCTGAGCAATTGTCTGAGGAAACTTGACTTGTGAAGCTTGAAACTTGTCATGGAGAATCTTTGAAGCATATGAGGAGGCATGAAGGCCATTGGAGATGTTGGAAGCTCATCTTGACTTGAGAGATACCAAACCCTAGTTTGGGTTGATTGTCTAGGAGAGAGTTTGTCTGATCAACTCTTGAGGAATCCTTGAGCATAGATGTATGAAATCTCTTGAGTAGATGGAGGGAAAATTTTGGGGTATGACACATGGACAGATCTATCAGAAGCGAATGATCAGAGCATTTAACAAGAAGGTCAAGCACCGAGTTTACCAAGTCGGTGATCTAGTAGTCAAGCGCATCATTCTTCCACAAGGTGATCCTTGGGGCAAATGGACTCCCACCTACGAGGGACCGTTTGTAGTCAAGACAGTATTTTCTGGCGGAGCTATGATACTTAGCACCATGGATGGTGAAGACTTCCCACACCCTGTGAACGCAGACATAGTCAAAAAATACTACGCATAAAAGAGACCCGCTAGGTCGACTGACCTAGGCAAAAATAAGGACATCCTGGCGAACCAAAAGGGTTCGGGCAAAAATTAAGGATATATATGCAAAACATGTACACCCGGCAAGTCGAAAACCTGAAAAGGCGGCTTGGGCCAAAAAGGGTATCCCAGAAAACCCGAAAGGGCGGTCTAGGCAAAAGTTAGGGATTTAAGCGTACGACTATGTCTCGTCCAGATCACCTACTTTCAGACTACTATCAGCATTCAAGGTTCAAATGGTGAAAATCAATGCACTCACTTTCTACTGACAGCAAGGAGATGAGATAGTTGAAATATATGAGTACTAGCATAGTTGGAACTTAACGAGATTGTTTCCGCATAGCTTTTTACCTTTCTTGTGTATAAACTACTTGGCCATACGCCACATTTCAAATAAATACAAGTTCTTTCTCTTTACAATTTTCACCGTTGTTGTTTGCATAAAGTCCAACGTTTGCTTTGAATGATTATATGTACCTAACAATAAAAATCTATTCACAAACGTGCGAAAAGTGAACATACAAAAGTAATTGCTGCAGGCTTCAGGAATTGAGATGACGACTAAAGTCACCAAATATTCCCCCACAGAGCATGATCCCCACAGAGATGTCACTCGCCACGAACCCTCCCCAGCGGGGTATGTGTTATTCCCTGAGCAGTGATTCCACTCAACTAAGCCGGATTACATCAGTCTCCAAGCAGTAACATCTCATCCCCAGCCGAGGTATTTAACACCAGCGAATATCTCTCAACAATTCCCCTTTTCTCCAGCAGTAGTATCCAGACTTGAAACTTGGTCAGATAGTGCATCGGAGGAAACCTGCACCTTTTATACCTCATCCAGAGATTTCGACGGGCTCCAGATTCTTCCAACCCGGTCTCCCAGTAACTATCAAACGCACTCCAGCGAGATCCACACTCAAGATCCCCAGTAGAGCGCCTCCTAATTTTCTCCCCAGCAGGGTCTACGCACAAGATCTTCAGCGGCACGTCTCTTTATCTCTATCATCCTCAATAATATCAAGGCCCAAGACTTGGTCAGATAGTGCATCGGAGGAATCCAGGATATCTTTTCTTCTCTTTCAAAGACAGGGTTCTCACCTACTCAATCCCCAAACAGAAGACAGAAATCCTCAAGCAGGACATCTACATCTTCTTCAAGATGGATATGTTTTGAAATACCACAACATCTAACATACATACATTTCTCATAAAAGTCATAATATATGCATATGTCATTCATACACATCGTCATGCATCATACTTTGTATAAGACTAACAAATATGCTATCAAAGTTTCTCTTGTTTTCTCCAAAACAGGTGAAAGTCACTTCTGACTCAACTGGTCCAGGATTAAGACCCGAATCCAGACGGGAAAACTATCTAAAAGACCGCCCTGGTTGTCCTCCGACAACTGGTCCAGGATTAAGACCCGAACCCAGACAGGATTAAGACCCGAACCCAGACCCGAACCCATCTCCATGCTCTTTTCACTTCTAGAAACATCTACCGAGCCTAGCGTACGGCTCACTCACAACGTCATTCTTTCCAGATGGCATCTTAAGCCCATCCCCGGTAGTCCTCCTATCAACAATCTCAAGCTTATCATATGACTCATTCCCCAGCAAAGTCTCCGCGTTCTCCAAATGGCATCTGTAAGCCCATTCCCGTGTCATCAGCCAACAGCGAGTGCAAATTTTCAGGTGTACTCAAGTGTTCAATCATCCTCTACCTCCAGGTCACGAAAGACAAGCATGTCAATCTAACCTTCCAGTACAAGAAGATTGAACAGGGGCAGCGCTAAGCGCGGTCTGCAGGGCGCGCTAAGCGCGGTCTGCTATTTTCAGCATTTTATTTTTGCCGTATCTTGAGAACCGTAACTCGGAATTGCGCCCGGTTTGAAGCGTTGGAAAGCTTATTCAATTCTCTATCTAACCATGGATAAATATCAATCATAATGATTGATGTTTATTGTGTTGAATTTGAGCTTTATTCGATGACGTATTGTGCAAAATCGCATTCTTGAAGCTTAGCCTTTGGCCTTTATTACTCAATGCTCCAATTATGAATGAATACCTATAAAAGAGATGAAAAACTATCAAATGATACAATATTTACACAAAAACTCAATTATTCTATTATGTACATATTTATACTAAAAGCGGGGGATTTATTCGAAGAATATCAACAAAAGAACGGATAAGTGCCACAAAATGTATATACAAAATAACTACATTTTGGCACTTATCAAGTACAGAGATCCACAAGAATATTGATGTTCCAACATCATATGGGACATCCACTACAGAACCTATCTGCTTTGGTTCTGATATCACAATTATTTCTCAGCAGCTCCTTAAATATAAAGATCTTATCCCCAGGACACTTCAATCAAAAACAATATCGACATCCTTTCACACTTGTTACAGAATAATTTCTCCCCCTCAATTGCAGCTTGACATTTTTGAATGATCTCTTTTCAGCTTCCAAAAGTTAAGTTTTTCCAGAATGCCCTCTTCATGGATAACCTTATTAATCCATACACTTCAAACTCACTGAGTTACACAAAATAAGGACATATTTGATTATGGTCCTCACAATACTAAAAGCACTCTTGATTTAGAATTTTCCACATGTTTCAAGGTGAGAATCCTTAATTTACGTACTACACAAGGTACAAATTGCCATACTCTGTTACTTGTTATAGAGGAATCCACATTATCAACCATGCATATGACCAAAGATACGTCTTCAAAAGATAAGTCTGAATCTTATCTGTCTTTTCTCAATATTTGGTGTCTTCAATAACTATGATGTTGCATCATCATATAGAACATCTTAACTTTCCAATCATAAACTTCATCATTCTTGATTCTGAGCATCAAGAAGATACACTTACTCACATCCATTGATACATGGAGTTCATATTGTAGACTTATAGACTTTATTCACATAAATATTCAGCTCCTGTCAAGATATATGTGGTTGTATGTGTCTTCTTTTGATAATCATCTCCACATGCACTTATGAAAATTAACATATTTCCAATAAAATTCAGCTCATACTTTTGTATGAATACATAAGACAATTATTCATCTCCCGATAGAGTATTTGTAGTTAGCATTCAAACAATACTCTAATAGGTACCTAGTCTCCCATCAAGGTACTTATTAGTTGGTCAGATAGAATTACCTAATCACACTAGGTAAACTGACAACTTTCTTCTTCACATATGCTAAATCTTTGACAATACATTCAATCATGACAACCGGATAATTCCAGATTACGTTAGTGGCTTGACCTTAAATCAACTTCCAAATAAAATTACACTCTTTCATGGTCGAAGATGATGTTCTAACATCTGATATGACATCATCTATTCTTATTATAGTTCTGAGGATAACATCCATAATAATTCATATTCAACACTTGTGGGGGGAGGAAACAGACCATACTGACAAAAACTCATAAATCTTCAGATTCAGATAACTAACATATGCAGGGGATATCACGAGCCACATCTTAATAAGTTTTTATTTAGGCCTCTTGTCTGACTTTGAGATGGTGGATTCCACTATCTGTACCTATAGAGGATATTCCCTCTACTAGGTTTCTGGAACAGACTTACTTGGCCATGAATTTTGTCTCCCTTGATTCTTTAAATTACACCATTATATAGGGGACAATCACAACATAACTGAGAAGTATCAAATACATTGGTTGGATTACAATACTTCTCTTCAAATAGGATATGTTATATGTACACAAACATGGTTCCAAGAATCCGGTTCCTTTGATTAGAAGGATCCTCCTTTATACATGGAGCTTGTCATACCCCAAAATTTGCCCTCCATCTTCTCAAAACATTTCATACATCCATACTCAAGGATTCCTCAAGGGATGATCAGACAAACCCTCTCCTAGACCATCAACCCAAACTAGGGTTTGGTATTTCTCATATCAAGATGGACTTCCAACATCTCCAATGGTCATCATGCCTCCTCATATGCTTCAAAGATTCTCCATGTCAAGTTTCAAGCCTCACAGATCAAATTTCCTCAGACAATTGCTCAGATGGTTGAAAATCAGTTGTATTGGACAAAAAGTCAATTGTGGTCAACATACAGTCAAACTTCATGATTTTTGGTCAACATCCTCATTTTGAAGTTACATTCATCATTTGATCAAGGGTTGATCATGATTCATCAAGAAAACTCAAGATTTTCTCAAAAGTCAAACTTTCTAAATTAGGGTTTCTAGATGAAAAGTCAACCAAACTTTGACTAGTCATAACTTTTTCATACTTTCTCAGAAATTTTCCCACCAAAGCTCATTTTGAAGGAAATTCAATTCTCTACAACTTCATGTCTCACAAGAATGTTCAAAAAATGCTTCATTTGGAAGGTATGGATCAAAACATTACAGGTCATTTTCAAAGTCAACAAAAAGTCAACTTTTTGTTTTGAAGATATATTGATCATGGAAACTCCAATTGAGATAAAACCAAAGAGGTTGGTTAGACGACTCTTAGAGCTTTCTAAAAAGTCCAAGAACACTCAAAAATGTGGAAAATTGAGCAAGATACACTATTCAGAAGTTGGGCAATTTTGGACAATTGCACAAAAGGACATTTTGGTCAAAATGCAAAATTTTCCAAATGGGCCTATAATCTTTTGATCCAAACTTGTTCATGACATTATTTGTGACCCATAAATGCTTGGCCATGGAAATTTTCTATTTTATTAATTTATTTTTGAATTTTAAACCATTTAATTCAAAATTAAATTATATAAAATATGAAAATAAGATATTTTTTCAAGATGATTGGATTTTGATCAAACTTAAGGTCCAAGGAAGCCCAAAACACTTGCCAATTTCGTGCATGATCATACATTTAAGAGAAAATCAAATTTCTTTCAAAAATTTGATTTTATTTGAAAATCATTGAATACATTCCAAATCAAATCTTCTTGCCTTGTTTTTCCTCTCTCAAATCCCTCTATAAATAGCCAGCAAGATCACAAGACAAGGACACGAAACCCTAGCCCTTACAACAACCAAAACTTTGTCAAAATTTTTCAAGAATTGGTGAAAATCGAATTTTATTTTCCAGCCAGTTTCAAGGTGTTTTAACCATCCAATCTTGCTCCTTGATATCCCAGCAAGCGAAATCAACCCTTACTTGAAGCAAAACCATCCAGAATCGTGCCCAATCCATTGCTCCGATTTGGTAAATTTGCAAAAATTCGAATTTTGTTTTTCACGCATTATTAATGTTGTTTGTGTGTTTGTATCAATTCAGGGTGATGTTTAGGACATGATTGAACCCTTACATGCAAGCTTGGACGTCTGGAAACCATAGTGCCATTATTAGGGCTTCACGAGCTGTTTGAATCGAACCGGCTTGTACAAACGTTTTTAGGGAAAACTAATGGCACCATTGAGATCGCAGCCCTCGATTTAGGGGGGTAGGGTACCTTTTGTTCTTTTATTTTTCGTATTTTTGCAGGTTTGAGGAATTGGGTCGCCGGAGACGACCGAGCTAGGCTCGGCGTCCGGTTTGACCCAAGGATGGCGTGGCGTTATAACGCGTTCTGATTCGCTCTCTCTTTCCAACTGGACCCCACGCGTGGGCTGACTGTGTTTGATACAAATCCATGACACGTAAACGTATTTATTCAATTAATTTCCACTTTCAAAACACCAGATGACACTTGGCCCAGTAGTTAAGACGCTTCCTGTGCAAAGATGCTCCTCCAGGTCCCCTGTTCGAGCCTCATCAGGACCATATTTGCTTTCTTTTTACAAACTTTGCATTTTTCTCATATTTTCTATTTTCTTATTTATTTAATATTTTGAATTCATTTTAATTTATTTCCACAATTTTTTATCATGCATTAAAAATCATCAAAAAATATTTTTCTTTTTGCATTATTTTCATAAAATGTTTATTTAATTTATAAAATTAAAAAATATTATTTTGCATGCATATTTAATTTTATTCATAATTTACCATTTAAATCACTTTTAATTAGTTTTTAACTATTAAATTATCTCCAAAAAATCTCAAAAAATTATTTTAGCATATTAATGTTATTTCCAGCATGAAATATTTTTCTCATTCAAAAATTTGCATTTTTACTAACATTTTCCTCTTATTCGATTTCCTCGTATTTTCCGATTTCTCATCTTTTCACAGGTTATCCCGTTTCGGACGATTTCTTTTTACTGTTTTCTTTTTTCAATAATGTAATTGCTTATG
The DNA here is from genome assembly GCA_021764765.1 of Vicia sativa. Taxonomy (NCBI): domain Eukaryota; kingdom Viridiplantae; phylum Streptophyta; class Magnoliopsida; order Fabales; family Fabaceae; genus Vicia; species Vicia sativa. The sequence goes on along the minus strand of CM038795.1, from coordinate 230,270,599 downwards.
GGATGTAATAGTTAATTAGGGCTTTTATTTTCCGCAGTTTAAATTATGTATCTGCCCCAAAGCCATGTAATAGCGTAGGATTTATCTTTCCGCAATTTACATTCCCGCATTTTAATTTCCGCACCCTATAAATTGTTAGTAATTAGGCGTGTATGGCAAGATAAAATTGAACATAGCCCACTAATTTTCAAGATAACATATATTCGAATCAACACACTTCTTTCACACATGCACCCCTTAGGGTAATTCTCTCTCGTTGCCTTACGAATTCAAAATGGTCATGTCCCTCGAACGTAGAGGTATTCTAGCACTGTTGCCTTCAAAACAAATCATCATAGTCCCTTCGATACAAAGATCATAGACCCACGATGTCGCCTATGAATACATGATCTTGACCCTCGATTGTCGCCTACAAAAAATGATGATAGTCCCTTCGAATGTGCTAGGATACTTCCTACAAGTTGCTTTCTATGACCATCCGATGTCCCTTCGAATGTCCCACTTACATCCAACGAATAAGGTTACCTACCAACTAATGGTATGGATAACACTATTCTAAAGGAAAGTAAAATAACACGAAAACGACCAATTCTGAGTAGGTAATAAGACTTTTAGTTGCTTGCTCTATCAAAATACTTTTCACACCTCACACTTTTGTCAAAGTTCAAACTCTTTTCAAAACGAAACATTTCCGAACACTTTGTATACATTCCTACATGAATCATTACAAAGTCAAAGCGAAATGCCTTTTCAAAACATTTTTGTCAAACACACAGAAAGCAATTTTAAAGTGATCTAAGAGAAACTAAGAGCCCATAGATAACTACGGATGGAAAGGGGTGCTAATACCTTCCCTTTTCATAACCTTCTCCCTTACTCAGAATCTAACGAAGGTCTTTTCCTGTTCTTTTCACCTTCCCTTAATTGGATAAAAGAAAAGTCGGTGGCGACTCTTGCTATCCGCACATTTGCGATGCAAAAACCTACAAAGTCAGTTCATCGTATTACAGAGCTCAACCTTTATACTCCCATAAGTCTTGGTCAGAAATAAACTGACACATGGAGTAGATAAATTGTTGATTGTGTCTTGATCAATTTATACAAACTAGATGCCTCTTCTTCCAGATTAGGAGTAGGTTCCAAAAAAATATTTAAAACATTTTTGTTCAACACCCAAGTCATCTTCTCTTCAACTAGTAGTTGCATACCTGTTGAAGTAATGTTCTAACATCCCATAGAACATCAGTTCCATCTTCTTGGAACAAATCATCCTTGATAGACTTCAAGGTCTTCAAACAATAATCAGATGTATATGAGGATCATTAATCAATTGATTCTCATAATAAATGCCTTTATCAGTGGACTTGAGGGTGATTTCAAGTCTCTTTGACACTTCTAATACAGTTGGAATCATCTGACATATGTTATGTTGAGGAAAAGCAACCCTAAAAATCCTTTTTATACTTTAAGGGTTACATCAAGAGCCATGCAGCGGAATACATCAACTTCTCAACAGAATTCATAAACAATGTTTGCTCCATAATTTAAGCATAAGCATGAAATCTTAGGATTGAAAATAAATCGACCCTACATACAATAGCTTCTCACCAAGCTATAGACTAGACAAAACCAATACCTTGACCAGAAGGATACTTAAACACAAATAAGCTTAAGAGTTACCTTATCAATATCTTCACTCCCGCATTAAGTTTTTGACAATTTTGCTCTTTTTCTAAATGTAAGTTGAACAATAATCTTTATATTAATCCAAATTCTTCACTCCCGCATGAAGTCTTTGATTTTAAACTTCTTCTGTTCTAGCTTCATAATCTTCTTTTATCAAGAATGTACAACAGTTCCGGTCAGGTTTGTCTTTAATACACACTAGTCTTCACAGATAGGTTCATCCTCCATTTCAAAGGACCATACAATAAGAACCAGCCTTGTTCAAATAATTCTTCAATACAAATCTTCTACCTTGTACATAACCATAAAGTATCCTCCCTAGGATCTCATCTAGAAACAGACAGGATGTCTTCTTTGATACCAATTGAAATTCTGGCGCAGCAGTCCCAGATGTCCTATAAGGATGTCAAGACACCTGGTCTGACATTGATACAAACAGACAAGGTAGAATTAAACGTACAGGAAAATATAAAGAACACAGTGAATTGTTAACCCAGTTCGGTGCAAACAAACCTACATCTGAGGGCTACCAAGCCAGGAAGAAGATTCCACTATCAGTACTATTATTTTATGTAAACAACCTTTGGTTTACAAATAAACAACCTCTTGTTTACCTAATCACTACCCAATGAAATCTTTATCTCAGAACACCATCTATGACAAGAGAACCTCTGCTCACTCCCTAGTGATACCTAATTGTTACAAACTCCTGTAACAGTATTAACCTATTTGAAGAACAACCTTTCAAATATTAAGAATAGTCAAGACTATTGACAAACATACTTGGAGTTGCTTCAAATCTTCCTCCAAGAATAATAACTCAACTCATTGCTTCCCAGCTTCTGAGTGATTACAACTATCCTCTTGCCTACGGACTTTGAGGTAAAATTCAATGACCATCCCAGAATTCGGGTGGTTCACATAAGGCTAACCCTAATGATTACATCTTTCTATATTTGGCTAGCTTACTAAACTAGGTTACAAACTCTTTACTTATAACCTTCTCCCAAACTGGATTTTGGGCCTTCAAACAACAGCTTCTCAGCTGTATCAAACTGCATAAAACTAACAGCAGAAAACTTCTGCTACAATCAAGGTGTTCAATCTTAAGTCTCCTGATTTTTCTCTTCAGCTTATGATTGAATCTTTTGGACCTTCACATATGCCTTCAATAGCACGCCACATAGGATGCATAATATTCCCTGAATATTCTGCATAACATAAAACAGAACTGTAACAAAATTATCAGTTCAGTAGCGTGATGTATGATGTCATGACATCCTCTTCGACATGTTGTTCCAGATGTTGATTTTTATTCAACACAACATGTTCAGGAATTCCAATAGGATTGCATGTTCTTAAACAATTTAAATGTCCTATTATACATTACATTGTTGCTGCTATTATTTGTTTTATTAAAATTAAGTCAATCCTTAAGATCAAGGAACTTACACGTTTAACAGATATTCACACACAAATATGGAGCAAATACAAATATCATATTTATTCAACAGAGTATACATAGATATCATATTATTCGTTCCCATAAATATTCATTTAAATGCCTAGATAGAACAAGTTATGTTGGTGCCTCTTTAAATATTAGTTACCAAATGGAATGCACATACACTACAAGAAATACATAGTTTACCTACAGAAATAATCCGCAACTATACTTGCGAATTTTCCAGAGACTTTATTAAATAAAATTAATTTTCTACAGAACATGTATCTGCAGAAATACATACGGATTTTTCTACGGAATTTATATTATTATTAAAAAACAAACTACATTATACACTTTGCATGTAATTTCGTAGGAAAGTTTTCTGCAAATTTTGTTGTGGAATTTATATTATAAATAATACCAACTAATTACAAAATCTGTAGGTAATTTTACTGCGGATTTATTTTATAATATATTTTTTATTTCTTTTAATTAAAAAATAGTAAAATAATTTTCTTTTAAAATGAAGTGTTTTTTGCAAAATAATTAATATATTTAAATGTTTTCTAAAAATCATTTTTATGGTATTTGTTAATTAGTTTTTAATTTTAATTTCGTTCTAAATTTTATAATAAAATAAAATATATGAAAATTTTGATATATATACATACTATGTTATAGAATGTAAAATGTTGTTCTGTTGACATATTAGATTTTTTGACATACTAAAAATTTTAGATGGTTTCAATTTTTTCCCCCCACCCCAACATTTTAGATTTTTTAACATACTAAACATTTTCTGATGACACATAACAACTATATTTTGTCTTCTCATTGCTTTTTATCTTGATTGGTTTTGTGCATCTTTCATGAGCTGCTTTTGTGCTTACTTTGAAGTTATTAGGCCACTTCTCCAATTCTATATTGAATTTAGAAAGAATCGTAGTATCCAGGGTTCCATTTTTCATTTCTTCTTTGAACCAAGGATCTCAACTTGTACATTACTAGAAATACTGTGATTTTTTTCCGGATTTCAGCTAAAAATCCGCAGGAAACTGTTCCTACGATTTTTCCTGCTGATTATGATTCTTAGTTAAAATCTTCGTGAGTAATTCTAAATTTGTAGGTAAAACTGCAGAAAATGAAATACACGAAATAGAATCTGCAGATAAATCCGCAGAAAACAAAATTCACAAGTAATTCCACAACTAATATATTTCAAAAATAAGAAAATGTTATTTAATTTAATTGATAAATTGAAATTAATTTATAACATGAAAAAGTAAAAAATAAAAAAATAAAAAAAAACATATGAATACATACATACCATTAAAGACATTCATAACTATTACTCAAAGTTCATTGTTACTAATATTCAAACCCAACAAAAAGTAAATATTTAGTCTCCAAGGCCTAAAAATATCAATACATACACAACATTAAAGACATTCATAACTATTACTCAAAGTTCATTGTTACTAATATTCAAACCGAAAGCAAACATTTTAAGTCTCCAAGGGCTAAAGTAACTCATATGAGATTATAAAATTCCTATCATAAAACTTATCATAAACTGATTTCACGGAAATGTTCTGATTCATTAAATCAATAATACTAAATTAATTAATAGAGAAAACTTCAGCCTTTGCAACACACTTCTCCTTCAAAACAGATTTCAGCATTAGAAAGTGGCGAGAAGGCCGAAAATTATCAGAATTATAAATCTTCGAAAGAGTGAGATGAAATTAAATATGAGTAAATTATAAAGAAGTCGCAAACAATAAAGGTTGAAAACTCAAATTAAGTTTGAGTTCTAAACTAAAATATAATAAAATTCTTAAATTTTTTTAAAAAATAACTACTATTGTTTTAGTAAATATTGAAATCTAATTAACTTTTGGAAAAAGTTATTTTAAACGAAAAATATTTTACATTATATTTTAATTAAAAATTATTAAAGTATAATATAAATAAAATGCGCAGCAAAAGCTGCAAAACATTTCCTACAAAATTATCTGTGAATTTTGTAATTCAGTTTGGTTTTTATAAAAAATCAAGTATCCACAGCAAAATCCGCAGGTATTTCTGTGAAATTGTTGTGGATTTGTGTTCTGTTGGAAAATAATTTTATTTAAAAATGTTGCAGAAAAATCCGCAGGTATACCTGCCGGTAATCCATTTAATCTAGTGGCAAGTCCCTTGTTTCAGAAGTAGTGTGGTTCTAGCTGAATTCAATGGATGAATTTTATAGATGGAAAATTTTGTAAAAATTATTTATTAAAAGAAATGTTTAGATAGATTAAAATTAAAATCCGCTGTATTAAGAATGACAACAAAAAAAACATATTTAAAAATAAAAGGTAGTGGTCATCTTGCTTCAAACCCCTCCAAAGCTAATGTGTTGAATATTATAGTTTTTCAAAGTCTAGAATTGCCTCTCTTTTTTCATGCAACTATTTTTTAGTGCACGCCAATATGAGATAAGAGCTTACGTCAAAACCTGCTGGACATATATTTGATAATGTATTAAATTATGCAGTATCTGTCAATAAGTCCTAACTTAAAATTATTCTAATATTTCTATCAAAATCTATCATATTTTATAAGAAAAAAATATATATATTTCAGATTAATCCGAAGACTAATTTGTGTAAGGAAAATTTCTTCGAGCTTGCAAGTTTTCACGATGCTGTTTCTACCAATAAAAGATTTCCATATTCTGTCATAGTAACTAATTTGATACATAAATGTCAGTTTTGCTAACGGTCCAAAAATGTCATCTTTAACCTCTGCTGCATTAGCCTTTCTGGTGGTGTTGCTAGTACTAATATTGGAGTCCAACAAAGTACATGGTGATGAACAACAAGAATCATGTTCTCAAATGTGCGGTGTCCATAACATCAGGGCTCCTTTCCGGCTAAAAGACAGTCCAGAAAACTGCGGGGACAAAAGATATAACCTATCATGTGAGAGTGACAACAACAAAAACCAATTGATTTTGTACTACGAATTTGGAAAATACTATGTACAATCAATTAATTACAACAACTTCACCATAAGGCTTTTAGATTTCAATCTTCTTTACTCTAATTATTATTCTTTAGGACTCTATAATTTCAGTTACTACTTCGCCTCACCCTATCTATTCTACCTGCAATACAAAAACCTTTCGTTCAATTATATATTGACCAAATCCGTGTTATATGTGAGTTGTCCGAATCCTGTGGAACATTCTTCTCGTTATATGTACGGTACTAACTGTATCAATAGTACTTCGCATTCACAGTACAACAATTCTTTCTATGTTGGTGGCTACAACAAAGCTCTTTCACAACTGGGGCTGAGAGACCAGTGTCGTATAGAATCTATGTATCTTACATCTTGGCCTATTAAAGATGGAAACAAAAACATTTCTTGCACAGACATCCGTCATATGGTGTTCTATGGATTTGAACTTTCTTGGATCAATAGTATTTGTCAAGATGGAAATGCTTTCAGACATAATAAAAATAACCAGCCTCCTCGATGTGTAAATACAGGTTTGCTCCACAAAGTTTTCATTTTTCATTTTTCAATTTTTTTTTTGGCTTACTTAATTATTTGGGTAAGTCTCGGATTGGTCCACTTAATCACTAATATTTGTCAACATTTAAATTGTTGCGAATATCTTTTTAATTGTAAAATGTATCTTGTGAGTAGGGGTAGCAGGAATAATAGGTCAGATAGGCCAAGTAATGGGATGGGACTTACGATATAGCCTACATAGATTTTAGATTTTAGGTTAGATAATTTTTTTTTTAAATAGAAAATGTCTAAGTTTTTTTTTAAGTGTATTTAGATAAAAAGGTTAGACCACGTGTTAAAAAAAAGTTTTTTATACCTATCAAGTCGACCTACTTAAATATATAAAAATAAATTTATTATTATTATATTTTATTTGTACTTTGAAATAAAATACAAAAATATAATTTAATTATCTTAAAAACTTATGAATATAAGTTGAAAAAAACTTATGAGCAATGTCATAAATTATTTTCATGAGTTCTTTTAAACAAATCGTATCGTAAAATTTATATTAATATGTAAAATTGAATAAGTAAATGCAAATAAGAATTTAGTCTATTTGATATTTTAATTTGTTAGTTTATTTAAACATTAGTTGAATTGCTTGTTTATAAATGTTCAAATAAAATAAGATTTTATGTAGACTAATAGGTCGAACATGCTTTAGAAAAGGCTAGACTCATTTTTAAAATAAGCTTATGATAGACCACATGTCAGTCTTAGACTTTATAATTTTTAGCAGGTCATACTCGGGCTTGGCAAAGCCTATCTCGACCCAACCTATTCACACCCCTACTTGTGAGGGTCTATAAGATGACAATTATATGTGGTAATATGAACTCTCACCAATTAATTTTTTCATTAAATATTATAAATATTTACATTTATGACCTTTGAAACAACCATAAAACATTGAAAGAGAGATCCAGCGAGACTAGTTTATCTTCAATAGAAGCTTCAACATGAGTAAGATGAGATCCTTGCACAAAAGAAGATTCATTGGTATCAAAAGCCTATAGATGATTGCATTAAATTGGAAGATCATAACACCAATTTTTTTCATACCAAGATGGTAATCTGACGGAAGAAAAATAAAGTTCAAGGCCTTTATCTTCCCAATGGTGTTTGATGCAATGATGACACTATTCTTAGAGAGAAGCATTGACTTTCTTTAAAGGTCTTTTCTGTCCTACATCTCTTATAATCCTCGCTTGAATGAGTGACTCAACTATGACCCAGATAATTACTGGAGAATCACACTCTTTGACTTTGCAGATGATGAGGGAAGAAGTTACTGCATATCAGATGAACTCTTTCAAGGCGCTGGCACTAATGGATTCTAGGATATTTTATTCAAACAATTTTAGCATATAGTTGAATATGACGTTGTCCAACTTATATCAAAGGCTTTTGTGACAAGTGGATTTCACTCCTCTCTTTCTGATACTCTTATGGCTTTAATTCTTAAGGTAGAGTGCCTCCAAAATTTTAAGGAATTTAGACTCATTAGCTAGTGCAACACTATTTACAAACTTATTAAGAAAATTATGAATATTTGATTACGTCCTTATTTAAATCATATAAAAGGATCCTTCAAGAGTAATTTATTTTCCTGGTAAAGGGACATCTGACAATGCCATTATCCTTAAATAAGCAATTTATTCTATGCGTAAATCTAACAAGAAAAAAGCTGAAATGGTGTTGAAAATAAATCTTGAAAAGATCTATGATCATGTTAATTGGGGTTTATTGGAATATTCTTTGAAACGAAACGAGTTTTCTTCCCATTACATTAAAGTTAATCATGCTATGTGTAACTAGTTCCGCTATGTATTCTTTGGATTGAGAGATGGTTACCAAATTTTGTTTTGACTAGAGGATTACGACAACATGACCCCCTTTCACCCTATCTCTCTGTTATCTACATATAATTCTTGGTGTGTTTTGTGTCTTTAAAGTGAATATTTCTAAATAAAATGTGTTTTCTCAGCTACCACTAAGAGGAGTAAAATAAATTTAATTTTCTACAGCACGGGTATCAAGCAAGCTCTTACTCTAGAGAAATACCTAGATTTCTCTTTGTTTCATGGTCGTCCTCAACACAAAGAGTTTGAGTTTCTATAGGAGAAATCAGTCAGAAGCTAGCATTTTGGCAACATAAAATGTTAAACAAGGCTGGTTGTTTGACTGTGGTTGGGTGTTCCCTGAACTCCATCCTAAATTATTATATGCATGGTGCTTAGCTACCTCAGCCAACGTGTGATTTTATTAGTAGGATGGCTAGGAATTTTTGTAAAAAATAATTCAAACTCTGGTTTGCATCTCGTTGGCAAGAATAAAATTATTAAGTCCAAAAGATGGGTAGTCGTATGATCTAGAAAGCAAGAGAGACTAATACTTCTATGTTGGATAAGCTAGTTTGGAGTCTCCACCAACATTGTGATTCCTAGTTTTGAATCATAAGTACATTTGTGAAGAAACATTCCTTAATATGATTTGGATATGTCACTTGGAATTCAATTATGTAATCTCCTTGCTCTTAAAGATGGCTTTGAATTTAGATTAGGGATGAGAACTCTTATATCTGATTTTCCAATTTGTCTGGGGTAGTGAAATTAGCATAGTAGGTTCTCTATGTGGATATCAAGGATTTGGAAATGCGAGTAAATAAGGTTTACTTTCAATTCATTATATACTAATATTCCTCTGGGTGTTTGTGACTGCCTGAAAGTGCTCCCCGTTTGTTTGATTCTTTTGTTCTTGATCAGTTAATCTATAAAGGAAATTTAGATGGTATCTATATTTCTCTAGCTGATTATAATTGGATCAATAAACTTAAATTTTTTCAGAAAACAACAGACAATAACTCTTGGAAGTGGGTGTGGAACATTATTGCTTATGAGATGGTGAAATTCTTCCTTTGGACGAGTTTACATAAGTCCCTTCTTACAAGATTGATGTTGGTTCATCGTGGTATGCCCCAGATGAATCTATGTCCTAGATGCAACCAGGACACTGAGATGACTCTACACTGCCTAAGAGGCTATGAATTTTCTATATTCTTTTGGAAAAGTATTGGCTTCTTGGACCTTTTATTCTTCCACGAGGATAGCTTATATGATTGAATTATACATGACATCAATAGTGGCTATATCTTTTTGGTTTCTTACTGGTGGTTGGGGCGTCTAGGAACAAATTGTGTCTTACTAATGAAGTGGAATTTTCCTATGATTTGAAACTCATCACAATGAATTATGTAATTTGTTGATATAAGTAGGCTTTCTAATCTCGATGTCTCAAGTTTTAGTAAATTGATTTGAAATACTGATGGTGCTTGGGTTCAAGATTTTGCGGGTAATATTGATTATTCCAACAACCTTCATGTTGAGTTGATGATGTTATATCATGTTTTGTGTATGGTATAAGAACTTGTTATCAAAGATCTGATGTATTATTCTGACTCTAATTCTACTATCAAGCTTATCTCAGAGCCATTTAATAATTGACATCACTATAATGTGATTCTCCAAAATATATTAAATAGCTTCTCAATAGGGAATGATGAGTTCGATTATTTCACACTCTTAGGGGGGAATGCTTGTGATGACTATCTAGCAGAACATGATGGTGGTAATGTTGTGACGTAATAGTCTTACGTAAAGGCCCCATGCCGATAAGATATGTGTCAGGAGAAAGAAAGGATCCAACGCCACTGAAAGGGAGGCAAAATCATGACCAATATATGCCACCACCACCAAATGTAAATGCCAACACCTGGCAAGGAAATATAATCAAACATTAGAGGTGAAAATTACCAGCATCATAAATTAAGGGTTGAATTGTGGGTAATAGATACAGAGAAAACTACCAAAATACTTATTCCCACTGCCGCCTCATAAAAAGCGTCTTATTTGTATTTTTTCTTTATTTCAAAATAATTGTCCTTTTACAATACCAATGCAACATTTATTATTATTTCCCACTATTATACCCCTCTTTATTAACTTTTACTTTATTCAACTACTCTATTAACTACAATTAATAAGGGTATTCCAGTAAATGATATTAATTTTATCATTAAAATCAACACAGCTAATAATTTTCTTAAGAATCGCGTATTGCTCAATATGAGACGGTGGGAGTAAACCATAGTAAGGAAAGAAGAAATATAGGAACTCAAAAAGAATTACAACATTACATATACAATAGAAAGGAAACTTGGGGAAATCCAACAAGACATATGAATTGGGAAGCAAAAATTCTTGGAAAGTTTGCACCCCACACTTCAAAGAGATAAGAGAAGAAAATCCCAATTGAGTGGGAAGAATCCTATATTGAGAGAGAGAGAGAGAGAGAGAGAGAGAGAGAGAGGGAGTGAGAGAGAGTGGGGGGAGATAGAGAAATAGAGAGAGAAGAACTCCAACAACAGAGAATCGATCATAATGAGTCATTTAGTTAGTGTAACTGAATTAGGTTAAGTTGTTATTTTGGTCTTTTATAGTTCTGGGTTTTTTTTATTAGTGAGAAATCTAAATCAATTATAAATAGAACGAGAAATCTCTATTTTTGTATCTCATTGTATTCATATAATTTTTCAATTAAAAAGTGAATAAAGTTTTCTATAGTTCATAGACAGAGAAAAAATTTGCAAAAATACTAATCTTTCTTGTTGATTCTCTATTTTTAGGATTGACTTTATGTTTGGTAAAACTAATATAGTAGAAATAGGTTAAATAGGATTTATAACTTGTAAGAAGAAAGCATGTTGAAGTTCTATTAGAATTCCTGAACATGATGTGTTGAAGACTTTCAACAACTGGAACAACATGTCAAATGAGATTTCGAGACATTAGGCATCAGGACATCACGTCACTGAAACGGTTAAGTTTGTTACATGTCTGTTTTAATTAGTGCAGAATATTCTGGGAATATTATGCATCCTATGTGGCGTGTTTATGAAGACACTTGTGGAGGTCCAAGAGCTAAGGAGAAAAATCAGCAAAGACCTTGTTTGTAGCAGAAGTTATCTGCGTATTTGGTTCTACAGAAGTTTGTTATTGCAGAAGTTTGTTACAGCTTCAAGTTGTTATTTGAAGGTCCAAATCCAGTTGGATAATAGGTTATAAATAAGTAGTTATAACCTAGTTTTACCAAGCTACCGGTTTTAGAAAGATGTAGTTTTTAGGGTTAGCCATGTAAGTGAACCATCCAGATTGTGGGATGATCACTGATTTGTGCCTCGAAGCCTGTAGGCAAGAGGTTTATTTTACTCGCTCAGAAGATGTGAAGCAATGAGTGCAGTTGTGTCCTTGGAAGAAGCTGTGAAGCGATTCCAAGTTTGTTAGAGTCATAAGTTTGATTGTTTTGTGTTTAGAGTGATGTTCTCCAAACTGTTTTAGTTGATAGGCATCAAGTTGTTGATGCAATGGCTTGGATAGTGACTGCTAGACATCACTGCGGTGATTGGAAGTGGAATGGGGATATTCCATATCTAAGTGAGGTATCTTAGGTAGTATGGACATTGGGTAGGGATTAAGTGAAGGGTGTAAGCAAGGAGGTTTAACTCTGAATTAGTACTACTGATAATGAACTTCATTCTTCGCTTGGTATGCCCCCAGATGTAGGTTGGTTATAACCGAACTGGGTGAACAAATTTGTGTGTTCTTTTGTTTCCAACGCTGTTATTTTTAGGCCTACCTTGTCTATTTTTATAATGTCAGATCAGATGTCAAGACATCATTATATGACATCTGAGTCTGTTATTGCACCAAAATTTCAATTGGTATCAGAGTTGGTATCCTGTCAGTTTTTGAATGAGATCCATGGGGGATACTTTATGGTGGTATACAAGGTAGACGATTGTTTGAACAAAGAGTGTTCATATTGTATGGTCCCTTGAAGTGGAGGATGAACCTATTTGTGGAAGACTAGACCAACCTGACCAGAGTTGTTGTACCATCTTGATGAAAGAAGATGATGAAGCTGGAACATAGAAAATTTGAAGACTTCATGAGGGAGTGAAGAATTTGGATTAAAGTGTTCATCCTCTGTTTAGCACATAGAAGATATTGTCAAAACCTTCATGCGGGAGTGAAGATATTGGTAAGGTAACTCGTGTGCTTATGTGTTTCTAACTGGTCAGGATATTGGTTAGGTCTAGTCTATTGCTTGGTGAAGAAGCAAGTGTATTGTATGGTTGATTTATTTTAAATCCTTAGATGTCATACTTACAATTAAATTATGGAGTAAGCATTGTGTAAATTCTGTTGAAGTATGGCTATATTCCGCTGCATAGCCTCTGATGCAACCCTCAAAGTGAAAGAAGAATTCTAGGGTTATATTTGTATCAAAAAAATATTTGGCAAATTCTTTCACTATATTAAAATAAGATACTTGAGTCCTTATCAAGTACACTCATAAAGACATTTATTAATAAAGTTGATGAGTATCAATTGATCAATGATGCTCATATTCATCTTCATAGTGTTTGAATACCTTGAAGGTTATCAAGGATGATGTGTTCCAAGGAGATGAAATTGATGTTCTATGGGATGTTAGAAAATTATTACTACTGGTATGCAGCTACCAGTTGAAGAATAGATGTTTTGGGTGCTAAACAAATGTAGTGTGAGTACATATGTTTGGAACCTACTCTTGATTTGGAAGAGGAGATATCTGGTTTATATTAGTTTATCAGGACACAATCAACAAGTTTTCTACTCCAGATGTTAGTTTATTTCTGACCAAAGCTTATAGGAGTATAGAAGTTAAGCTCAATGCAAGTAAAAAGGACTCATAAAGGTACAATCTACTGTTCCTTTATGTGAAATCAAGATGAGCTTATATCTGGGACATTCTTCTGATCAAAGAAAACAGATATGTGGAGTTCTGTTCATGACCATAGAACAGATTTTATTTGAAGCTTAATATTATGATTCAACCACAATGATTTGTATGTTGACTACCCTAAATATTGTCTTAGAAGTGTATTGTCTGGAAGAATCAAGGGAGTCATATTTCTTTGAAAAAATTGCATATTTTTGTGTCATGCCATAAGTAAGTTTGTTCCAGAAACCTAGTTGAGGGAATCTCCTCTGTAGGTACAGAATATGGCATCCATCATCTCAAAGTCAGAATGAAAGTCTGAAGAAAAGCTAATTGAGATGTGGCTCATGTTATCCCTTGGTTATGTTGATTGTTATACTGTAAAGTTGGTGTTAGTTGTGCTTCCCTGTTCCCCCCAAGTGTTGTGTATGGATGTTAAACCCATAACCAAAATAGATGATGATGTATCAGATGTTGTAACATCACCTAAGTGTCTTCAACCATGAATTCTTGTATTGTTGCTTGAAAGTAAGTTTAAAGTGTGAAGAAGAGATTAGTCAGTATTATCTATTGTGAGTAGATAACTATAACTGAACAAACTGGTAAGTACTTTGACAGGAGACTAAGTACTTATTAGTATGGAGCTTGAATGCAAAATGCATATACTCTGTCGGGAGATGAGTAAGTGTCTGATATATTCATGCAAAATTATGAGCAGAATGTTAATGTTAAGATCATATAAATCTTCACAAGTTTATGTTCTGTAGCAACACTATCTGGTCATTCTATATAGAGATGATTCAATGTTAAGATATGCATACAAATGTTAACAAATATCTTGATGGGTGATGGATATTTATATGATAGTTGTGTGGAAGTTTGAATCCAGAATCAACTATAATGAAGGATGTGATGTAAAGGAAAGAATGCTCTACATGGAGATGTAACATCACGAATATTGAAGACACCAAATATTGAGAGAAGGCGGATAAGATCCAGACTTATATTTTGAAGACTTATCTTTGGTCATACACATGGTTGATAATGAGGTTTCTTCAATCACAAGTAACAGAATGTGGCAATCTGTATCTTGTATAGCAAGCAAACCAAGGATTCCAAATTTGGAAATTGTGGCAAATTCCAAATAAAGAATGCTTCTAGTATTGTGAGGACCAAAATCAAATATGTCCTTATTTTATGAGAATGGGGAGTTTTGTTAAAGGGAATGGATGGAAATAAATCACTTGGATGGTGATTCCAGAACTAAAGCTGATAGGTTCTGTAGTAAAGTTGATGATGTCCCAAATGATGTTGTAACATCATTGTTGATGATAGTCTGTAGAAGAGACTTGGGACTATGAATCTTGATATTCTATCCCCTCATCCAGAAGTGGCAGTTCTATCTTTGGTTTAGAATAAGAAGATTCTGAGTTTGTTTAGAGTAGTATGTTAACTCAATGCATAATTACTATTTTGGAATTAATCAACACGGTTGTGAAGGGGTATTGAGATCAGAAAAGACATTGTACTTCTGCTTCTAATCGTATGAAAAGTCTTTTAAATACTAATCTTTTCAAGCCAGAAGAATAATCTCGAACAAGAAGTCATGACATATCTCAAGACATGTTTTATCCTTAAAGACCAGCAGGGATAGTTCTTAAACTTTTCATCTAACATGTGTATTGATGGTGTGTATCATGTGTTCTGACTTGGTGCATGTTTTGGAAACTGTCATTTCCAAAATAAACAGGTTGTATTAAAGACATCCATTGCTTTCAGCCGGTGCACAAATTTACCTGATGCGGTTCTTGTTGAAGTATCGTTTCTTGACCAAGACAATTGTTACAGTCTAGGTACGTTACTTTAATTGCTCAGGTATTTAGAGTGTCTTTTTGTTTCTTTTTCTTTCCTTCACTCATTGTTGTGTCTTTGTTTGTTTTGCTCTCATATCTTTCGTTCGGATATGAGTAAGTTTAGAGTCTGTGAAGGTTATATTTGTCAACTTGTGAAAAACATAGGGAAAAGGGTAGTGTTCAGACGTTGTTAAGTCTGAGGTCAATCTTTGCAGTTGTTTTTGTAAAGATGTTGAATAGGATGTCCTATTCTAAGTCTGTTGGTTCTTGCATTTTCTGCAAGTATTTTTGTTGTGTGTCTTGTTTTTGAGTTATGAACACAAATTGTGTCTTGTATTCTGAGTTATCCAATATAGATTTCTGGTTCTCTATGCTTGTAAATGGATAGTTCAAGTGTTTGTTTCTGTTAGTATATTTTCTCTTGTGCTCTAAAAGAGGATGTTGTGTCTATCTGTGTCGTAGCATAGTTCTCAGTTTAAGGGGGAGTATTTAGTATCTTCTTCCTCATGTGCATCATGGCCTCAGTTTTTCTCCTTCTTTGTGAAGATGGTGTCTGTGGTGTTATGTTTCATGTGCTATAGTGAATTCTCCTTCAAGAAGCCTTTTTTATATTATGGCTAAAAAGGAGGAGAAGTGGTTATGTTATGTTATCTCTGAAGAGTAATTTTAAGGGGGGAAAACTTTGTGTGATCTGTGGGATCCTTAAAAGAGAGAGAACATTGGAATTTGACATGCCAGAAAGATGTCCTAGTATGATGTTTCGACATCATAAAACAAGACTAAAGACTGTCACTTATAAAGTTTGAAATATCATAAACAGTGACTACTGAAGAATTCTAAATTGCTGTTGTTGGATTAAATTGTTTAAACCCTTGTATATTTTATTATGCTTCTATAATACAAAGGTTATGTAAATTAGTTTTAGCCAAAATAAGCCAAAGAGGGAGATTGTTGATTCTCTATTTTTAGGATTGGCTTTATGTTTAGTAAAAATAATATAGCAGCAATAGGTTAAATAGGATTTATAACTTGTTAAGGAGAAAATATGTTGAAGTTCTATTAGAATGCCTGAACATGATGTGTTAAAGACTTTCAACAACTGGAACAACATGTCAAATGAGATGTCGAGACATTAGACATCAGGACATTACGCCACATAAACTGTTAAGTTTGTTACAGTTCTGTTTTAATTAGTGTAGAATATTCTGGGAATATTATGCATCCTATGTAGCGTGTTTATGAAGGAATTTGTGGAGGTTCAATAGCTAAGGAGAAAAATCAGCAAAGACCTTATTTGTAGCAGAAGTTATCTGCATATTTGGTTCTGCAGAAGTTTGTTATTTCAGAAGTTTGTTACACTTCAAGCTGTTATTTGAAGGCCTGAATTCAGTTGGGTAATAGGTTATAAATAAGCAGTTATAACCTAGTTTTAGCAAGCTAGCTGGTTTTAGAAAGCTGTAGTCTTTAGGATTAGCCATGTACGTGAACCACCCGGATTGTGGGATGGTCGCTGATTTGTTCCTCGAAGCCTGTAGGCAAGAGGTTTATTTTATTCACTTAGAAGTTGTGAAGCAAAGAGTGCAGTTGTGTCCTTGGAAGAAGCTGTGAAGCAATTCCAAGTTTTTTTGAGTCATAAGTTTGATTGTTTTGTGTTTGGAGTGATGTTCTCAAAACTGTTTTACTTGATAGGTATCAAGTTGTTGATGTAGTGGCTGGGATAGTGACTGCTAGACATCACTGCGGTTATTGGAAGTGGAATGGGGATATTTCATATCTAAGTGAGGTATCTTATGTAGAAGGGACATTGGGTAGGGATTAAGTGAAGGGTGTAAACAGGGAGGTTTAACTCTGAATTAGTACTACTGATAATGGACTTTATTCCTGCCTTGGTATGCCCCTAGATGTAGGTTGGTTAGAACCGAACTCGGTGAACAATTCTGTGTGTTCTTTTGTTTTCAGCACTGTTATTTTTATGCCTACCTTATCTGTTTTTATAATATCATATCAAATGTCAAGACATCATTATATGACATCTGAGTCTGCTGTTGCACTAGAATTTCATTTCTTTCCTTTAATTTTCTTATCATTTTCATTGTGTGGTGATAACAATTATATTCATCAAAATTGATAGAAATTTATTATAAATTTTAGTAGATTTCCAACAACCTCAACATGAGTACCATCATCGAAACTGTAAAAGAAGTTATGATTCTAATGTCGTAGACATGATATGCCTATTCAGTGGATTGTCACGCCACGCATTATGAATAATCAATGTAAATGAGGATTACATGCAAATCCCTAATGATTCCATCAAACCCTAATATAGAAGAGGAAAAACATCAATGATCAAGGTCAACAATAGCCTTGTCAAAATATATGTTACATGAATGTATTAAATGTCGACTTCTACTTGTATTTCAATGTTTAAATTTGCTTGTGATTATTTGTGTTTTTAATCTGGTAATCCCACAGGAATAAACACTTTATCACACACTTGAAAAACTATTTATTCTTACAAAACTGTACTGGATACATTTCAAGATTCATTCATCCTTAAATATAGTCCACCATAAAAAAAATTGAATTGTTTATTTGCTTACCAAGTGCATTTCTCCTTGTGCGAGCTGTTGAAGGTTCAGGAATCGCAAATTTTATGATTTTGCCAGTCGCAACAATTATGGGTAAGACCAAGCATTCTCTTAATCCTTGTATTTCACCATGACGAAATTGTATTGGATTCCAAATTGACTTTTATGATATGCTTTCTACTACCATAACTTTCATTTTCCTTTTTCTTTACAGGGCAGCTGATTGTTTTATTGGGCATTGTTAAACTTGTTCTTGGAGTGCCATGCATTATTGCCTTACTAATTTATAAATGGCGCAGAAAACATTTATCAATTTACGACAGTATTGAACATTTTCTACGCAGTGACAATAGCATAATACCAGTAAGGTACTCTTATAAAGACATAAAAAAGATATCAGAACAATTCAAGACAAAACTTGGCAATGGAGGTTATGGATCTGTTTTCAAAGGACAACTCCGGAATGGTCGTTTTGTAGCAGTCAAGTTATTGGATAGAGGCAAATCCAACGGTCAAGATTTCGTAAACGAAGTCGCTACCATTGGTAGGATTCACCATGTTAACGTCGTACAACTTATTGGTTTTTGCGTGGAGGGTTCAAAGCGTGCTCTTATATATGAATTCATGCCAAAGGGATCACTCGAAAAATATATATTTTCTCATATAGAAGAAGGATATTCCTTGAGTTGCGAAAAATTGTATGTCATCTCTCTTGGAGTGGCTCGAGGTATTCAATATTTGCATAATGGATGCAATATGAAAATCTTACACTTTGACATAAAGCCTCACAACATCCTTCTTGATGAGGATTTCAACCCAAAAGTTTCTGATTTTGGATTAGCAAGACTTTCTCCTACAGATAAAAGCGTTGTGTCACTAACTGCTGCTAGAGGAACCATTGGATACATGGCCCCTGAACTATTTTACAGAAATGTTGGAACAATATCTTACAAAGCTGATGTTTATAGCTATGCGATGTTGTTAATGGAGATGGCAAATAGAAGGAGGAATTTGAATGCATTGGCTGAACAGTCTAGCCAAATTTATTACCCTTTTTGGATTTATGATCAGTTACATGATGGAAGGGATGTAACAGTTGAGAATGACACTGATCAAGAAATAAAATTGGCAAAGAAAATGATGATTGTGGCTTTGTGGTGTATACAGACAAAACCTGAGGATCGTCCTTCAATGGATAAAGTGTTGGAGATGCTTGAAGAAGAAGATGGGGAGTTGCCAATGCCTAATAAACCATACTTTTGTCTACAAGATGAAGCCGTAATAGGTGTTAGAGATGATAATACTAGCAGATCATGGACTACATATAGTACATCTGTAGGTGATTCCAAGAACTAATAACCTGATATATATTTTTTGTTCTGGACTTAATTACATAACTTGATGGTTCCAAGCTTTGGGTAGGTATACATAAGGACGTACTTTTCATCCATATATGTGGACAAAACTATTAATAAATATATTTATTGAGTTGTGGATATAATAAATGACTATGTTAATAGAGATTATTGTATCCATTCATAATCATGGGTATATCTGCTACTTATTGTTACCAAAATATTAATGAAAATGTTACATTTTTTTTTTGACAATAATGAAAATGTTACACGAACACTTTATTTCATACATATATGTGCAACATCTAATTAACTATACCAAAAAATGTGGTTAAATTAGGTGTAAATCGGTTATATATAATTCGTATTAAATTTTAGAGTTAAATATGTTTTTTTTCTCTATAAATATGCGATCTTGTAATTTTAGCCCCTCTAAAATTTCTTTTCGAATAATGATTTTTGCAAAATTATTATGCAAGTAGTTTTAGTTCTTATAGTCAGTATTTTCAAAAGAATGTTTTATAGACATGTGTAGAACGTTATAAAAAAATCTTCGAAACAAAAAAAACTCAAAATTTGATTTCTAAATCAAGATTTTCATTGCTTTTATAATATCTTTTGAAATTTAAAAAATTCATATTTAATTCTTCTCATTTAAACAAATTCTAAAATTTAGTATATAAATATTTTATAGTATTCTGAATACATTTGAAAAAAATTATTCAAAAATTTAGAATTTTGAGGGTAAATAAACTGTTTTTAAAATTTTAGAAAATAACAGAGACCAAAACTGCATGAGTAAAAAGTTTGTGAGGACCATTATTCGGAGAAAAAAAATTTTGAGAGATCAAAATTGTAGGGTCGCATATTTATAGGGACTAAAAACATATTTAACTCAAAATTTTAACTATGTTTAAAATTCTTTTTAAATATATGATTAATAATTAATATTATTATAATTTAATTTAGGATTAATACCAGTTTTGCCCCCTACTATATGGCTTTATCATTAAAAGATTCTAACTAACGTGGCTTTATGATTACTTTTTGAATTATTTTCAATGTTAAATTGACATTTTATTTATTATTATTTTAAGTTTGGACAAAATAATATGCATAAATACTCTAAAATTTTGTTGAAAATAGGACTTGATTTGAACCCACTCCCGTGGATATATAGAGGTGCTACTAGACCATTGTGTTTTCTTTGATTTAATTTTCTACTTAAATATATATATTTCTAAATTAATTATAGTTTAAACTTGTTTGCCATATATAATATTAAACTTTAGTGTAATAAATAATATTTTTTAATAAAATATGAAAATTTTGAAATTGATTAATCACAGAATTTTTTATGAGTTGTCTTTAATATATAAAATTTAAAATAGATAATATTTTTTATTTTTTAAAATTATTTTATTATTATAATATATCATTGTTTATGATATCGGTGAACAATGAAATATAGGATAGCATAATAATATTATTTTTCAAATAAATTATACTCATTGTTTAAAGAAGCTAGTATTTTATTTTTATTCTTTTTCATTTTTTAAACCATAAGTATTTGAATTTTAAGCCACTTCTTTTATCAATTCAACTAAAAAGACTTCACAATTTTTTTTGGCATAGTGCCGTATATACTAATAAGTAAGTAAATTATTTTTAAATCATTTTTTACTTCAAATGTGAAGCATAAAGCTTTAACTTAAAAAAGACTTGTAAGAAATAACTTGGCTAAAAAAACTTATAAAATATTGGTTCGACTGAAAATTTTTAAAAATGTTCAAACTATTTTTTAAGCTAAGTTTGTTTAATTAAATTGTTTAAAATTTGTACTTCATTCATAAAAAATTTATTTAATTTTAATTTTATATAAATATTAATAAATTAATTTTAATATTATATAAAGTTTTAATATTATATATGGCAAGTTCAAACTATAATTAATTATAAAATAGTTTAAGTAAAAAAAATATGACAAGCACTTAAGAAATATATAAGTTTAAGTAGCATACTTAAACAAATAAAACACAATAACCTAGTGGAAGTGACTCTTTCTATTGACATGAAGGGATTATTTTGTTGGGGGTAAATCAGAAGAGGCTTATATGATAAGGGCAAAAGTGGTATTAACCCTTTAATTTAAGACAAAAATATGGTTAAATTAGGGTGAATTCTTATTTACCCACTCAAAAAGTTGGGTAGAGTTACCTTCTATGTAAAATGTTTTGGAAACATCAAACAATTGCATTATTTTATAAGTACCCAACTTTTTGTGATGGGTAAAGAAGTTGTCCCCTTAAATTAATTGAGTAGATGATTACTTTAATACAGAATAGTGGTTAATTCAACTACATGAAATAAACACCTCATACAAGGTGATTTGAACTAATCATAGCACAATCTTCCATAATAGTAGAGGGTTATGATATATATTGTACATTTCTTAAATATTTTTATCAAGACCGAGGTACGAACTCGGATAAATAATGAAATATGGGTCAATATAGAAGATCACTCCTAGAGATTGGATCCGACTATTCAATTAAGACTTGGTCGGGTATGAAGTCAGAATGAGCTAAGCAGTTGAAGGCATGCATGCTAGGGTGTGATACAGGATCAACACTTAATAAGTTGTTTGGTATAAGTTCGGTATAATAAAACTGATTTGCAAGAAGTCGGACCCGAGAAGAGCTAGGTGTAACTCTAACCTAATGATAAGATAAACATTACAAGTCATTGATGGACGATTACAAACATTACAAAATATTAAAGTGATGGTTACAAAGCGCCTAATAGTGGGCTACAAGTAATTAAGAATCGGTTACAAAATCTTAATACTCATAAAACCTGCCTACACTATAAAAGGAGGCTAGTGGCTAAAACAAGGGAGACAGGTACACACAATACAGACATACTGAGGGGCTCCCGACGGAGGGATAAACAAGACATCTTCCCTTGGATCAATACGCATCACAATCGTAGCACCCAAATCTCTCAAAATTGTTGCACCCAAATCTCTCAAAATTATACAGAAATCTACCCTATTGTGGCTCTCCCTATTTCTACGGGAGAAGTCGCTCTCTGTTAATAATACAAAGTAGTACATAACACAACTGTTAACTGTGCATAATGACTAAACGCAACGTCAATAAGCCAGTAAAATTGATTTAGGAATACTTCAAACCACTATGAAGAGGGTTGTGTTTCGCTCGTCAATACTGCAATTTTGAATCAAAATACAATGTGGGGTGCTTCTCTCATCAATATGGTACAATGGATCACCAATATGGGTACGTTGTCTCTTGTTGATATTGCATAATTTGAAACTGTTCTCGTCAATATTTTCTAAATATGAAATATCTTGCGTAGAAATTGTTCCACCATATCCCAAAGACTTAATTTTACACTTTGTAGAGGGATCAATGGCTTCCACCATATCCCAAAGACTTAATTTTACACTTTGTAGAGGGATCAATGGAATTTTTCTCGTGGATATTGTTTCATCCTATCCACTAGACTCAATTTTCCACTCTATTAGAAATAATTCCAATGTATTGTGGAAACTTTAAGAATTCTTTAGAGTAAAAGAATTTATTTGAAAAACATTTTTGAAAAACTAAAACTTAAAATTTTTGAAGAGGAAATCGATTTTCACAGCTGAGTTTTTCTGAGAATTTGTTTTTAAGTTCAGGAAATCGATTCTTTTATTTTGAGAAATCTATTTTCAATGTGGTTTTTTGTTTTATTGAAAATGTTTGGATCCAAGATTGTATTGTTGTATCCTTTATAAACCCTCTTGTAATATTTGATAATTTTTAATGTCAAAATAGAATATTTCTCTCCAATTATTCTCTCTTCCTTAAAATCTTCAAATTCACTCTAACTTCTTCTTCTCCTATTAACCACTTTTGATCATTAATTCATCAAATTTTTCGCTATTCGCATGTTGCAACATTTAAAACACCTCACGCTTCAACTGTTGCAATACGCATAACAAACGCAAGGACCACAATCGCAACACTCATGACCACATCTTGGACCACAGGTGCAATTTAAAACCATAATAGGTTAATTATAGTCAACTACACAAGTCTTCTAGCATGCTTTGCCGACATAGCGAATCTTTGTTAATTTGGACGAACATGTATATATGATGTCGATATCATATCAATCACAATGTATACGGTGGTCCACCTTGAATTAGCATTTGAATATCTTCTGAAACTCCAACTATTACCGACATTGGTTCTTGTATATATGTGGTGGCAGTAATAAGTAACTATCTACTCCAATCAACATCTATATATGAATGCTTCCCATGCACTTAAACTGCGAGTATTTTCCACTTGCTATCACAAAAACCAAAAATGTCATCCTTAACTCTTGCCATGGTTGTACTGTTTCTAACACTTCAGTGCAACAAAGTGTATGGTGGTTATGAACAACAACAACAATCATGTTCTCCAAGGTGCGGTGTTCATAACATCACATACCCTTTCCGATTGAAAAACAGTCCAGAAAACTGTGGTGACAAAAGATACACCCTATCATGTGAAGAAAACGATCAGTTGATTTTGTACAATGGACCATATGGAAAATACTATGTACAATCAATTCATTACAACAACACTATACGACTATTAGATTTCAATCTTCGTTCTAACAATTCACTTCCTCCTTATTATTCTCTAGGACGCTATAATTTCAGTTCTTCCTTCTCCTCACCCTACCTTTTCTATCAATACAAAAACTTTTCTTACACGGATGTATTAACAAAATCTATGCTATATGTTACTTGTCCAAATCCAGTGGAACATTCTTCTGGTTATTTATACGGTCCTAACTGCATGAATAGTTCTTCACATTCAAAGTACATGAACTCTTTCTATGTTAGTGGCTACAACAAAAGTCTTTCACAACTAGGGCTGAGAGACAATTGTCGTATAGAATTAATGTTTCTCACATCTTGGCATGTTGAAGATGGAAACAGTAACAACAACAACAACAACAACAACAACATTTCATGCAAGAAGATCCGTCGCATGATGTTTGATGGAATTGAACTTTCTTGGATTACTAGTCTTTGTAAAGATATATGGTCTGTCGAGGTCGATCAATATAACCAGCCTCGTTGTGTACCTTCTCTAGGTTTGCACTAAAATAACATCATATAATTTCTACACTAGACAAATATGTAGTTAGTTTGTTTGGTACTCATTCTGTTTATGTTCTTGCAGAAACCACGGAAGTTCTTGTTATCTTGATTTTCATAGGTGAGCTGGTTTTTTTTTACATTGTTAAATTGGTTCTTGGAATGCCGTGTATGATAGTACTATTACTAATCTGGAAATGCCGAGGAAAACATTTATCTTCATACGATAACATCGAAGGTTTTCTACGTGGTAACGATAACATCATACCATTGAGGTACTCTTACAAAGAAATAAAAAAGATAACAAAACAATTCAAGACAAAACTAGGCAAAGGAGGTTATGGATCTGTATTCAAAGGACAACTTCAGAGTGGTCGTCTTGTAGCTGTCAAATTATTGGACAAAGGCAAATCCAACGGACAAGATTTTGTTAATGAGGTTGTTACCATTGGTAGGATTCACCATGTTAATGTGGTTCAACTGATTGGTTTTTGTATAGAAGGATCGGAACGTGCTCTTATATATGAATTCATGCAGAATGGATCACTTGAAAAATACATATTTTCTCACATCGAAGAGAGCTATTCCTTGAGTTGTGAAAAATTATATGAAATTTCTCTTGGAGTGGCTCGGGGCATTGAGTATTTGCATAATGGATGCAATATGAAGATTTTACATTTTGACATAAAACCTCATAATATTCTTCTTGATGAGAATTTTAATCCTAAAGTTTCGGATTTTGGACTAGCTAAACTTTGTCCTACAGGTAACAGTAATGTGTCATTAACAGCAATAGGCGGTACCCTTGGATATATGGCCCCGGAGCTATTCTATAGAAATGTTGGTACAATATCTTACAAAGCCGATGTTTACAGTTTTGGGATGTTGTTGATGGAGATAGCAAGTAGAAGAAAGAATTTGAATGAATTGGTTGAGCAATCCAGCCAGCTTTATTTCCCGTTTTGGGTTTATGGTCGGTTACATGATGGAAGAGAAGTTACAATTGAGAATGACACCAATCAGGAAATGAAATTGACAAAGAAAATGATGATCGTAGCTTTGTGGTGTATCCAGACAAAACCTGATGATCGTCCTTCGATGGATAAAGTGATTGAGATGCTTGGAGAAGAAGATGAAGATTTGCAAATGCCTAATAAACCATACCTTTATCCACAAGATCTTCCTGATGATGAGTATGTTAGAGATGATAGTACTAGTGGATCGTGGTCTTCCTCTGGTACATTAATTACTAATTCCAAACAAGAATCCTAATCTTGTTGCAGTTCTCAGACGAGTAACTCTTCATTAATGGATATGTATTTATAGATATGTAAATGTTCCTCGTACCTAAATATGTTCTTGGATAAAATCTGGAAAGAGTTAGAATATGAATAAAAAATTATATTAAAAAATAACTATTTAATCTATCTATTTATTAGTATGCTAAGGACGAATTTTGTGGAATTCATTTCCATAGTTTTAATTACGTGGTTTTCTTAACCCACCACACCTTCTTATCCACCTCTGCGAAATTCTATTTTTGTTTCTGAGAAATTAAAAATAAATTTTCGGTTAGCACCCTATACAATGCAATTCAGGTTGGGTGTATATCGGAAATTAACTTACGGTATGCTACCGGAAGTATATTTTCGGTATCTAGATGCACTTAATCGCGCCAGAACCTTTCCCCTCCCTATAACAGAAATATTTTGAAAACTCTCTCAAACTATCTTTCTCAACCCTTCTCACCCCTTCTCATCAAAGTCAATTTTTTTCTCAAACAATCAATACAAATTATCAAGCATTGGTTAAATACAACAAATAACAGAATCAATCAACCAACAACCAACTCTCAATCAATCAAGTAAATGATTTACACATTTTTAGAGTTTATGTAAAATCGATTGAAGTTAGTGAAATAGGGCTATAAATGTGTTGTTTTTTGTAGTTTAGATCATTATGAGTCATTATAATACTATTTGTAAACTATTTTTGATGATCAATCCGTTTATTTTGAGGCATTTGGGATTTTGGGATGGGGTTGTCCGTTTTTCTGTTTCGTAGAGGAAACCGGAAGTCTATTTTCGATTTCATGGGATGAACAAAACCGGAAATAAATTTCTGGTATCTGTCTGCATAATTTTTTTATTTTTTCCTCTGTGAGTCATATGCTAACGTTTCATTCTTGCTTTTACAGGAGATATGTCTGAGCGAGAGTCACGTTTGAGGCATGGTCGGATTGCACAACATGCTTCTTTGCGGAGAGAGAGAAGTCAGGCCACACGGCCTCCGAGGACTCGGGCCACACAGGATCCATCAACATCCGGACAAGCTATGTCTGAGGCCCATTCTGCTCCTTCTGATTCTACACCTTCTACTTCTTCCTCCCGTAGCAGACGGGAGTCTCCAGTCCATCCCTCCCCGCCTCTGTCATACCGCAGACACACATCGTCACCATCCTCACCACTGTTGATTTTTGAGACGGGGTCCACATCTGCTACACAAGGGGGACCATCTGAGGTGAGACCTGATCCTACACTCTCAATATATTAGTTACAAGTACCAGAGCCACCCGAGGTTCTGGTGGGACCAGAGGCACCAGTGTCAGCATAGGCCCCGACGATAGAGGTGGCATCGGCGGCACCAAAGGTCCCTCAGGTCTTTGGAGGGGTGCCTTCTAACTTATTTGTGCTCGCGCTTTATTCCACCCATGTGACTAGACATTTATGGGATGGAGAGGTACGAAAATTACATTTATTTTTCATTTATTAATTATTTTATAATGAATAATATTATGAATTCTAACAGTGTTTTTTTTCTTGCAGGATCGTGTTACACTTAAGGTCATCAACCATATGAGGAAGATCAACAAGCTAACTCCCCTTCTCGAGACATGGTTTGATGATCTACTGTTGACTACAGGGTTGAGAGACTTGACCCTCTATCGATATAGCGTGGTCCACTGGAGGGATAACCAACACTTTTGTAGAGAGGTCGCACGAAGAGACGTCTTCGTTTCATCTACCATACAGAGAGATGACGATCACACTAGATGACGTTACTTGTCTGCTTCACCTGCCGATCAGAGGGAGATTTATGGATCATGAAAAGTTGGAGAAAGACGAGGCGATTGAGATGTTGGTTGAGAAGCTGGGGGTTACCTTGGAGGAGGCCCTAAAAGGGGTTGATAAGACACGTGGCAGCTGTGACACCCCAAATAATTCAATATTTAAAATAATTAGAATTTTTAATTATTAATTTAATTAGAGTTTAATTATTAATATTTGAATTATTGGATTTAATTAATTAAATAAAGGAAAGGAGGAATTGGGAGTGTGAGGAGTAATGGGGGTATGACGAGTAAAATACTCTACCTATCCTAATTATTATTATTTTATTTTATTGGAATAATAAAAGGAATAATAAAAGGAAAAGGAAGGAAAAAGAAGGAAAAAGAGGAATAGAAGGTGTCATACCCCAAAATTTGCCCTCCTATTCCTCAAGACATTCCATACATCCATACTCAAGAATTCCTCAAGGGTTGATTAGACAAACCCTCTCCTAAACAATCAACCCAAACTAGGGTTTGGCAATCCTCAGATCAAGATGGATTTCCAACATCTCCAATGGTCATCATGCCTCCTCATATGCTTCAAAGAATCTCCATGACAAGTTTCAAGCCTTACAAGTCAAGTTTCCTCAGACAATTGCTCAGATGGTTGAAAATCAGTTTGGACAAAAAGTCAATTGTGGTCAACATACAGTCAAACTTCATGATTTTTGGTCAACACCCTCATTTTTAAGTAACATTCATCATTTGATCAAGGTTTGATCATGATTCATCAAGAAAACTCAAGATTTGCTCAAAAGTCAAACTTTCCAAATTAGGGTTTTCTAGAGAAAAGTCAACTGAACTTTGACTGAGCATAACTTCTTCATACTTTCTCAGAAATTTTTTCACCACCTCTCATTTTGAAGGAAATTCAATTCTCTACAACTTCATGTCTCACAAGCATGTTCAAAAAATGCTTCATTTGGAAGATATGGATCAAAACATTACAGGTCCTTTTCAAAAGTCAACAAAAAGTCAACTTTTTGTAATGAAGTGTTATTGAGCATGGAAACTCCAATTGAGATGAAACCAAAGAGGTTGTTTAGAGGACATCTAGAGCTTTCTAAAAAGTTCAAGAACACTCAAAAATGTTGAAAATTGAGCAAGATACACCTTGCACAAGTTAGGCATTTTTGAAGAAGTGCACAAAGAGAAATACTTGTCAAAGTCCAACACATAGACTAATGGTCAGTATTCTCTATATGCTCAACTTCAGATTAAAAGAGTAACTCGTATAAAAAGCATTATGAATAAAACGTAATTGAATAGAATTATAACTCAAAGTATTTATGCAATAACAAAATCAAACATGTGTTCCAACAGTATTCAAATAGGTTCATCCTACAAAACCAAACCTAGAGAGAATTAGCTACTAATAATGAATAAATTACAATACTAAATATAAATAAGAGGTTTCCATAGCGTATCCCTTGAAGTACTGGCCTCCAATGGCTTCAAATGCGCTCCAAATATTTTTCTTGGTAGTGTTAATCGTCAATTGTTGTGTGAAATCTCATAACTCTCAAAAAAGTGTAAAAAATCCCCTTTTAAAGCCTTTAGAAACAACTAGATCGTGTCAGAAAGTTACCAGAAAAGTGTTCATCGCGCACGTCATAAATTGCCTCGTGCGCAATGCAACTTTAACAAGTCTATCACGCACGCGATGGCGCACGATCGTAGCGTGATTATTTTATTATTACTCACTTTTCAGTCAATTTTCCTTAAGTCCTTATTTTTTTCATACTTTATCATTTTTGCTTCGTTCTTTGGCTATTGTTCATCAATTTTAGTGATCTTTGACTAGATTTTCTCCTTTTCTTTAACAAAATACATGCAATAATAGAAAGTCATTACTTTATTAAAAAATGTTGTAAGTATTTTTTGAAACATATTAGAAGAAAATATCATCTATTTTAAAAGTGTTTTTTAAATCTTAAAAAAGATTATGCTTTTTAAAATATATGATGTTATTCGATTTAAAAATAAAAAATTATATAATAATGTTTTTTATAAAAAAAACACTCTCATTTTATATACAAGTGTTTTTTTTAAATAGTGTTTTTTTCAAAACGTTATCATCTGGTTAACAACATTTAATGTTTAATTTTTAAGTTCTTACTATTCACCCTTTTTTTTTTTGGATTGCAAAGATGCAATTTCTTTCTTGCTAAACAAATTATTATACTTTTATGATATACTAGACAAGTACCCGTGCATTGCACAAGTTTGTTTTGAATATTAATATTATGTTTAATGTTAGTAAAATATATAATAAATAATATATTTTAATAATTAAAAAATATAACATAAATTTAATTTATATAATTAAAGTAAAACAAAAAAACAGTAAATATGTTTTATATTATTGATTTGATGACGTGACTATGTTTAAAAGAAACATCGTTATAATGATAAGCATGAAAGAAAAAAAATTATAAATGAGCAATAGAAATTAAAACTTTGTATACTTGTAGAAAAACAAGGATTTATATTTTTGTGAATGTAAAATGTTTTAAGTTTTCTATGTTTACAAATTAAACTTTTTAAATTTTATTTAAAAATGATTAATTTGATGTATTTTTTTTAATTGAACAGTTTTACAAAATCGACTATGATTCTTTGGTTCAAATAATTTTTAATCCAATTTTAAAAGATTGACCTAGCCAAATTCAATTTTGTTTTCCGATTCAATCGATTGAACCGACTGGTTCGATCCGATTTTTTAAATATTTTGTAACCACAATTTAGTGAATTGTTTATAAAAAATACTGATTTTAAAAAGATATGTGAGGAAGATATTTAATTAGTTTTAACTATTTTTTAGTAAAAAAAATTATTTGATGTATAGTTTTTTGAGTTAAATATATTTTTGGTTCTCCTAAATATTTCAAAATTCATTGTTAGTCCATCAAAATCTTTTCTTTAAAGAATGGTCATCCTAAATTTTTCTCTTTTAACTTTTGATCTCTCTTGATAAAACTGCAAAAATCGTCGCTAATTCAGTCGCTAAGTAAAAAAGTCAAGTTAAACTGTTGTTAATTTAATTGTTAAATTATAAAAACTGTCGCGACAACGCTAAATTGTAGGAGAGACCAAAAATTAAAATTAAAAATTGACAAATATTCGCTATGTGTATTTTGTGTTTTTTTATATTTATATGTGACAATTTTTCTTACTTTTTATAATCAATAACAAATTAAATTTAGAATAAAGTAAAAAATAAATAAAGTTTATTATTTTACAAATAAACTTATATTAAGCAATAGTTTTTTAATAGTTGGTTTATTTAAAAATGATCAATTTGATGTATTTTTTTTAATTGAACAGTTTTACAAAATCGACTATGATTCTTTGATTCAAATAATTTTTAATCCGATTTTAAAAGATTGACCTAGCCAAATTCAATTTTGTTTTCCGATTCAATCGATTGAATCGACTAGTTCGATCCGATTTTTTAAACATTTTGTAACCACAATTTAGTGAATTGTTTATAAAAAATACTGATTTTAAAAAGATATGTGAGGAAGATATTTAATTAGTTTTAACTATTTTTTAGTAAAAAAAATTATTTGATGTATAGTTTTTTTGAGTTAAATATATTTTTGGTTCTCCTAAATATTTCAAAATTTATTGTTAGTCCATCAAAATCTTTTCTTTAAAGAATGGTCATCCTAAAAAATTTTATTTTAACTTTTGATCTCTCTTGATAAAACTGCAAAAATCGTCGCTAATTCAGTCGCTAAGTAAAAAAAGTCAAGTTAAACTGTTGTTAATTTAATTGCTAAATTATAAAAACTGTCGCTACAACGCAAAATTGTAGGAGAGGCCAAAAATTAAAATTAAAAATTGACAAATATTCACTATGTGTATTTTGTGTTTTTTTATATTTATATGTGACAATTTTTCTTACTTTTTATAATCAATAACAAATTGAATTTAGAATAAAGTAAAAAATAAATAAAGTTTATTATTTTAAAAATAAACTTATATTAAGCAATAGTTTTTTAATAGTGGTTTATTTAAAAATGATCAATTTGATGTATTTTTTTTAATTGAACAGTTTTACAAAATCGACTATGATTCTTTGGTTCAAATAATTTTTAATCCGATTTTAAAAGATTGACCTAGCCAAATTCAATTTGGTTTTCCGATTCAATCGATTGAACCGACTGGTTCGATCCAATTTTTTAAACATTTTGTAACCACAATTTAGTGAATTGTTTATAAAAAATACTGGTTTTAAAAAGATATGTGAGGAAGATATTTAATTAGTTTTAACTATTTTTAGTAAAAAAAATTATTTGATGTATAGTTTTTTGAGTTAAATATATTTTTGGTTCTCCTAAATATTTCAAAATTCATTGTTAGTCCATCAAAATCTTTTCTTTAAAGAATGGTCATCCTAAATTTTTTTATTTTAACTTTTGATCTCTCCTGATAAAACTGCAAAAATCGTCGCTAATTCAGTCGCTAAGTAAAAAAGTCTAGTTAAACTGTTGTTAATTTAATTGCTAAATTATAAAAACTGTCGCTACAACGCTAAATTGTAGGAGAGGCCAAAAATTAAAATTAAAAATTGACAAATATTCACTATGTGTATTTTGTGTTTTTTTATATTTATATGTGACAATTTTTCTTACTTTTTATAATCAATAACAAATTAAATTTAGAATAAAGTAAAAAATAAATAAAGTTTATTATTTTAAAAATAAACTTATATTAAGCAATAGTTTTTTAATAGTTGGTTTATTAAACTTTGCTTTTTAATATCTAGAATATTTTATTAAAAACGTTAATTTTTAGTGAGTAAGTAACATACATTTCCTATGCTTTGATGTCACGTTTAAATAATGCATTTTCAAAAATAAATATGTTAAAAGTATATAATTTTTTTATTAAAAAAATATGAAACAAAAGAAATTGTTACTATTATAAAAAGAATATGAAACAAAAGCAAATTACAGTAATATCCTAAAAAGTGAATATGTGTTGAAATATAAATGCAAGTTGAAAGGTTATATATGTATTATTAGTAGTAATGAGTTTTCTAAAGTTTATAGTGGATATTTATATGAATAAAAACAAATGTTTATACTTCAAAATAAATTTTACATTGTTAGATCCAAAATGTCAAGAACAAAGAAGATACAAAATTTGCACAAATTTAACTTATTTCATTATCATTTTAATATTGAACAATTTTTATTGAAACAACTTCCATGTACTTTGTGACTAAAGATCATCTATTTATACCACTATCTTATAAGAACTTTAATCCTCTCCCTTCATCAAATATAAGAAGTTTAATCATCTCAAAAATAGCAACAACACAATAAAAATGAGCAACAACAAGAACACCAACACACCCTAAAAGACAAATAGTTTGAACATTAATAACAACGTTAAACCTTCAACCTCAACAACAACAATAATATAAAATCTTCAATCTCAATAACAACATGTAACATTCATTCTCAATATAAACAATAACAATATTAAATCTCACAGACTTAAGGTCTCAACGATAGTAACATTAGTGAAATATAAATAGTGGAAATGTTTCACTTACCAGAAATATGATGAAGAAGTCAAAGAAATGAGTTGTGTGTTTCCTTTCCTTGCTTTGTACGAGTTCGAGAAGATATGGTAGAGGTTATTGAAAAAATGATGTTTCGTGCGTTTAAGGAGACGTTGTTGGGTTCTTACATTAAAAATGTTAAAAGAAAACATGTTTAAACATCTTAACATACAATCTATCAACTAACTTAATTTGTAACTCCAACAGCAGACTTCATCATTGCAGCAATAAGCTCAACACTTATAGTTCAATCCAACTAGGACATGAAGAAATATATCATAATGGTTCTAATTTCCAAAATGCAAAATCTATAATTAAGATTGTTGAGATTGTAATCCCTTGTGTCGAAGCAGCATGTTGCTCGACATAACAAGGTGTGGCGAAACTAGTCCTAGTGTGTGTCTAAATGCTCAATGTGTCGAGTTGTAAAGTATATCGAAGTGTCGAAGTAGTTTGTTTGACACAGGATTTCGACTTAGGTATAAAATAGTTATTTTGAGCTTTTATAGTTTTGGAATTTGGCTTAGGGAGCAAGCTAGCTCAATTATATATAGAGGGAGTAACCCCTAATTTTGTAACACATGACTCGTATTCACATAATTTTGCAGTTGCAAAGTGAATAAGATTTTCCACGGTTTGTGGGTTGAGAGAAACTATGCAGAAATCATCTTTTATTCTCCTTTATTTTGTAAACCCTAATTTTTCTTTTCATTGGTATTGTGTATTGATAACAATCTTATTCATCAAGATTGATAGAAATTCATCATAGATTTAGGTGGATTTTCAACATCTGGTATCAAGAGCTCCAATTTAGGGATTCAAGGGGAAAAAATCACTATGGAAATGAATCATCCAAACAGACATTTTCCATCAAGTCTTCCAATTTTGAAAGTTGATAATATGAGAATCGGTGCAAGTAGATGAATGTTGTGTTCTATTGTCAAGATCTTTGGGATCTTGTGAAAGATAGATTATAACCGCTTAAAGAAGATGCAACGGATGAACAAGAAGCCACACACGAAGAATTGGAGAAGAAGAATTATAATGCTCTCTTTATAATTCATCAATATTTGAGTCCAGACAATTTCAAAAAGGTTAGTGATGTTGAATCTGCGAAAGAAGTTTGGAAAATTCTGGAAAAGTTTTTTTGGAGATACAGAAAAGTGAAAGAGGTGAGGTTACAAACTCACAAAAGAACGTATGAATTGCTTCAGATGAAAGAAAGTGAAAGCATAATTTTCCCAATTTTTTAAGTCTCACATGTGTTTGGTTTCTCAATCGATTGAAAATAACTTTACAACTCTCAAAGTGTCTCTTTTTAATTGCTTAAGAGTATATTTATTCGGTATTTAAAAAATGAGAAGTTTTGCAATTTAATAATGCAAACATGTGCATACACTCTCCGGACATATTTATAAGCAACAAAAAACTTTTTAAATTTATTGAATAAATGATGTATCTAGTCATTATTTTATATCTGAAATATCAATTATTCAATAAATTTTAAAAAAAAGTTGTTACTTATAAATAGGTCTAGAAATATTTGCAATAACTAATGATAGTAAAAAGGAATGGTCAAAATTGGAATAGGCTAAATGTGTTTGGTTAGAAATAACCCAAATTTTGTATCAATAGTAACTAAGTTTAAAAAGGGTGATTAAGTTTTTCTTTTTATCATATTGTTTTTATAGATAGACGTTATTCGTTCCATTTCTTTTTAAGTGTCATTTCTTAAAATAAAAAAATTTATGTCACATTTCAAAATTCAAAATAATATTTATTATAATTTTATTAAAATTAATTTTAATCATTATGATAGAGAAAGAAAAAATTAAATAAATTATTATAAAAATTAAAATATTATTAAAAAAAATCAATTTAAATAATAATAATAATCATTAGTTATCTATGTTTAAAAACTTTAAAAGTGAGAAAGAGTGAGAATATTATATTAGATCCAACTCAAAAGTTGCATTATTAATTCTATTTATAATAGGGTTAAATAAATTTTTGATTCCAATAAATATTGTATTTTTCATTTTTAGTGCTGAATTTTGACAACTGTCTTAACAACAACCGTTATTAAAATCAGCTAAAATCAAAATCTATAAAATACTAAAAATGAAACTGTAATATTTATAAAGAACCAAAACTTTTTTAACCCGTAAGATAGTTTCCAAGGGGCGGTTGTTACAGCAGCGCCAACACTGATTCTCAAGTGAACAGTGGGCAAATCCGGTGAATCTTGATGGGTAAGAAGGAAAAGAATGAGAAAGCAAAAGAACGAAGAGAAAAGAGATTGCAAGACATACAGCTTCTAAGATCCATTCCTTATTCAGATCACCAAAGGTATTATCTATACCTTTGCTTGCATAAACAACTTCATTATTCATATACTATAGTATAACTGCTTTTTTGTATAAGTGCTTATGTATAAGCTGTTTCTAACAATTTTTATGAATAACTATAAACCTAAGTCAACTTGTTTCTGTATTATTAGGTTTAACCTGTTTTTATAATCTATCAACCCAATCAGGAAAAACTGTTATAGAATTGTAAAACACTCTTCTAGGTAATATGTTCTGAATTTTGTGTTATTCTGAGTATATATATATATATATATAGGTGGTGGTCGAAGGAAACTATTGCGGTGGTTACCGGCGGAAACAGAGGAATTGGGTTTGAGATATGCAGACAACTTGCTACTCATGGATTGACTGTCATACTCACATCAAGAGATGCTACTGCGGCTGCTGAATCAATTAAGGTTTTGCATGAAGGTGGTTTGGATGTGGTTTTTCATCAACTTGACATAGTCGACGATTCTTCCATCAACCAATTCGTCGAGTGGTTGCAGGAAAATTATGGTGGTTTAGATATTCTGGTCAGTTTCTAAAATGTGATTTCTTCCATCAAGTCTGATTTTAACTGAAGTAGCAAACGCAGAAAATAATCGATTAAATGTTACTAGGAAGTATGTAAATTGTAGATAGTACTTTAAGACATTTGTTTATTTTATGCTTCTGACCTCAATCATTTATGGCAGGTAAACAATGCTGGTGTTAATTTCAATCTTGGGTCTGATAACTCCGTTGAAAATGCTTATAAGGTTATCAAAACTAATTATTATGGCATTAAAAATTTGACTGAAGCTCTTATTCCATTGATGAAACCGTCTGTTTTTGGTGCTCGTATTGTAAATACAAGCTCACGTCTAGGTCGACTAAATGGAAGACGAAATGTAAGTATTTTCTTTTTACTGTTTTGCGTGATATAGCTTCTGCAAAAACGTTAAACCGATGAGGTGTTTGCTTGATTAACAGAGAATCAGCAATGTAGAATTGCGAGAACAACTGAGTGATGTCGAGTTTCTTTCAGAGGAACTTATTGACAGAACTTTATCGGCATTTTTACAACAAGTAGAAGATGGAAGTTGGACGTCAGGTGGGTGGCCTCAAATATATACGGATTACTCAGTGTCGAAACTTGCTGTTAATGCTTATACAAGGCTAATGGCAAGGAAGCTTTTGGACCGACCAGAAGGTCAAAAGATTTATATTAACTGCTATTGCCCGGGTTGGGTAAAAACAGCTCTCACAGGTTTTGCAGGGAATAATACTGTTGAGGAAGGTGCCGATACTGGAGTATGGCTTGCCCTTCTGCATGACCAAACAGTTATGGGAAGTTTTTTTGCCGAGAGACGGGAAATTAACTTTTAACAATTTTGTCAAAATGAGGTGATGACCGATTCCATGGGGTTATAGTGGAATTTGTGTGCGCTATGGCATAGCGGAGTTTATGGAAGCTGTCATAGGCTGCAAGTCTGCATTAATTGTGATTGTCATGTTTCTTCCATAGTTCCATAAGCTGTTATTTGCCATTTATGTCAAGGTAAGGAAAGAAATGTGTAAATCTGTCTGTTGGCATTAGTTTGATAGCAGGTTCAAAGTTTCTTTGTAGCATATAATTATCAGTGGAAAGCTAATTCTTTTGAATTTTGTATGCTTTCAAAGTTGTAATAGCAATTTTATTATTATCTTTTGTAAGGGGTTACAAATAATGGTTAAAACTTAACAAATCTTG
Source organism: Vicia sativa (assembly GCA_021764765.1). Classification (NCBI taxonomy): domain Eukaryota; kingdom Viridiplantae; phylum Streptophyta; class Magnoliopsida; order Fabales; family Fabaceae; genus Vicia; species Vicia sativa. The sequence goes on along the minus strand of CM038795.1, from coordinate 230,233,344 downwards.
TGTTAGTTGAAGAATAAGAAAGTCAGAAATAAGTTAAAGAAAAACATATGCAGTTGGCTACAGTATTATTATTTTTAGAACAAAAACCAAGAATAAGAAAGTCGAAATGTTTACCCATATGATTTCACTCCTTTAATGATTAAACTGGTTTGTCTGAAAGTTAACTTCCAGAACTATTGCAGAAAAATCTGCAAGAAGTGTTAAATATTAACAAAAACTTCAGGTATGCTTGCAGATTTAAGAAAATCAGCTACTTTCTTGGTTGTATCTGCGGCTTTTTTTTCCAAGAAATTTTAATGTTAGGAAGTGAACTTTCGGGTGCACCCTCTATGATGACAAATGTGTTGGAAAAAAATTACACGTATGAGTAGTGTGGGGCAGTTCTAAATTGGTTAGAAATATGGAGACTTGAGTATTTATAAGTGGAGAACCCACACACATGTTATCTTAAGATTTTTGGTGACAATGTGGTGTGTCACTTTCAATTATGTGTTGCTCTTGATCTAATGTGGATGCTCTTTATGATGACCACAACAAATGATGATGGGTAAGAGTGTCCACTTGAAAATTATCAACAACGGTACAAGTGTATGTGAAAGAAAGAATTTTCACTTGAGGGAGAGTATTGTGGATATGAGTGTTTCTCAAAAAATCAGGAGTCTCAAAGTAGAAATGTATATCCGCAAGAAATGTTAAATATTAGTAATTGGAGTTTGCTGCAAAAAAAACTCTAGGAGTGTATTCGGAATATTACATTCAGATGTCGCGAATGGGCATTTTTTAATTTTATAGGGTCTCAGGGAAACATATAAGATTGTATTGAGCAACCCCAAACCAAGAAATAATTGTATAATATAAAATGAGCCATATTAAAATGGATTTGGTTTAAAATTACAATGAGTACTTTTTCGTGAGGGAATCGTCATGGATTGGTGATGAAAGGATATGGGTTATAATGGTGGACATGAGATTCTGATGTGGTAGAGTGGGGTTGACCTGCAAAAATAGCACTCAATATTCAAACTACTATGACAGTCAAATGAGTGAATGAAGTTTGAATTCAAATTGTATAAAAGAAATGACATATTTCCCTTTATATACATTATGGTAGTTATATCAACATCCTAATCTTTTAAGCATGGAATGTGGAGATCCTTCTAATGGATATTAGATTTAGATAAGTTCTACTCTAGACTAAAATAACATACTTGCTATGTGAGTGACGTGGTGGATTAATGTGTTATATAGGTCGTAGCTATTAGGTTCTCTAACCGGTCCAAAACAGTTATCCCCCAAGTTTTTGTCTCTACTTGATGGGGGTAAGTGTGGAGAAAATATGTTTATCCTTCTTAACTTGGTTTTAATAAAGACAAAAGATAATCTTAAACAAAAAGATCAAAGGAGAAAAAGATTGAATCAAGTAAGAAGTTTATGTCAAGAATTGGATTTCAATGATATTTGAGCATAAACAAAGGTACAATGGGAAATCAAGGAAATAGGAAATATTGTTTTTCTATTTGTTGGAAAGGTCCTTTGAATCAGGGTTATTCAAAGTCCACCATGGTTGTTAGTGTTTGGAGATCAAGGAAGTGATGTGCTTCATAGTTATTGTTAGAAGATTGTAAGAGAAGTCTTAGTGGTACGCTTGTACAAAGATATGACAATAGCCAAATTTGTAACAATCTGATATTATTAGCTATTTTATTTAATTATTTTATTTGGTATTTTATTAATTATTTAGTGTTTTATTAATTAATTAGTTATTTAATTATTGTGTGACATGATAATTATTTAATTATTTAATTATGTGTGTATTTGTGTGTTTTGGGTTAATCGGGCTAATATTGTTATTAAGAGGAAATAGCTATTGGGCCTAATTATTGGTAATATGAGAAATGTGGGGGTGTTAATTAATTTAAGTCCAATAAAAATTAAGTTAGTAAATGGAGGAAAGGAAAGAAAAGAGAGTTATAAAATTCATTTGAAAGAAAACAAGAGAAGGAGAAGAGAAAAGAGGAAGAAAGAGTTAAAGCTTAAAGAACAAGGGTTTCATCAAGAGGTAAGGGGGAGAATTCTTATTATTATGGAATAGTATGATTGGGTCAGTGGGTAGATGAACATGATAGGATTCATTGTGTTTGAATCTAGAAATTGAAAAGTTAGGGTTTATGTGAAATCCCCAATTTGTATGTGGAAATAGAATGAATTTGTGTGTAATTAACCATGATGTACTGTTGTGATGTTTGAATTGAGATGTATGGATTGTTGGGACATTAACTCGAAGCTTTACATTGAAAATTGAGTTTAGAACATGAAAATCTGGTTTTTGGGCATTTTCAAGCATTATGCGTCGACACATGTGGTTATGAGTCGACACATACTGAGTTGATTTTGAGAAACGGAACCTGGAATGTTGTATGAGTCGACACATACAGCTATGAGTCGACACATGCTATTTTATGAGCCGAAACATACGACTTATGCATCGACACATACTGAACGAAAAATGAAAAATATTTCTGAAAATTGTTTTGGTCATATCTTTTTATCTGTAACTCCGTTTTAAGTGTCGTTCGAAGCGCTAGGAAGCTAGTGAAATTGTATTTATGATAGGACTAGAATGTTTGGCATTTGATGGTTTATTTTGTTTGGGATTGGTTGTAGCCTATGGAAATTATATGTTGTTTATTTGAAATATTAATGTATGTGATGATGAATGTATCTGTGGGTATCCTTCGTGGCGTGAATCCTAGTGAGTAAATGTTAATTCTATGAATGTGATTGTGTGATATCATGTACTGGTAAATATGTGTATTATGCATTGATGAAACATGAATTCCATGAATTTGTTTATTTAATAAATGTTATTTTGTTGTGATGAGATGATGAATGCTATGTGATGCATTGTTTGGGATTGAAATCATGTTATGTGGTAGCTGTGCAATTTTTGGAGTATATGCTCTTGTATGATTAAGGGGTTATGATCGTCTTAATTGCATAAGTCTTGTTGTTCTTGCACACAACACTAGCATGAAATCTTGGAGAAGAGGCAATGTTGGGTAATCTCTTGGAGATTATTTGCTTGTCCCAAACCTAACGCCGAATGGGGTTTGTAAAGCCTAACGCCGAATGGAGCTTTATGGTGGTTATCTAGTCCTTAGAGTTGGACAATCGGCTTGCCATAAATGATAACAAGTTTTGGATCCACATGCATATTGCATTGAGTTACACTTGAGTCGCACATGTCGGTGTGAATGGTTGTTGATGTGTGATTTATGCGATATGATGATGTGGATATGTTTTGATGAATGTGTATATATGTGGATTTTGGTGATGTGGTGAATATGTGCTTATTAGATGATATGGTGCATATTTTGTGATAAATGGTATTGGATGTTTTGATAATTAAATTCATGGAGCTTTGTTGCATACTTGAATATGTCAAATAGATGTGATAATGCTATTTACATTGATTTATGCAAGGTGTAATGAATTCCTTTGAATGGTGTTTATTCATTGTTCCTTATTATATTTTTTCATAATGATATGAATTCTCACCCTTTTGTTGGAATGATGTTCTATGCGACATCACTCAGGTACCAAAGGTAGCGGTAGTGGCGCTTCGCACGAGGAGAGTGTGGAAGCTTAGCTTGTTGATTTTTGTGTCTTGACTAGGTAGTTATGTCAAATTCTCTGGTCATGTAACACTTGGGTGGGATAGTTGTTCGACTCATGTTTGATTCTTGAGACGTATTGTTATGTTCTCTTATTTTGGATGTATGTTGAGATATTTTGTTGGATGTCTTTAATGCCTAATTGATGACTTGCATGTCATGTTTGGATTTGTTTTATTGGTGAAAATAATGATTATAATATGAGATGTAATCATTGCTAATACATGAGTTATTTGTTAATTCCGTTGTGTAATGCATATTCTAAATGAATTATAATTTGAATTAAGTGTTATTCCTATGACCAGGTGTATTATTAATTGACATGTTTGTTTTGTTGGTTTTTAGAAAGCTTTAGTTTCTAGAAACATTGATGTGATGCCCTTTGTGTATATGCATGTTATTTAACTCTGATTATATGCTTATGTATTTGGGGTTACTAGAAGGGGGTGTTACAAAATCTCTCACGGGGTATGAGGGGACTGAAGTACTATTGTTTAGAAAGAGGAATCAGGATATATCTCAGTGTTATTTACTTTTTGCATTTTACTTTTATGTTTCATATTCATTCATTTGTTCATAAATCTAGAAAATTTTAAGAAACCAAAAAAGTGCTTAAAATCTCTAAAAATCCGCCAAACCCTAATTCACCCCCCTCTTGGGTTGCGAACTCGACATTTACAATGAGAGCTTTGTTGCATTTTTCCTCTTTTGTCGATCATAGTCTGTCTTGAGCGAAAAGTCAAGATGTAACATCATTGTCATGGGGAATCTACACCTTAAATGCCCAATGCTTTAGATGTCTTTTCACATGTTTTATCATGTGACCTTTGTAACACCCCTTCTAAATACATGTGTAATATATCAATTAAATCAAAGTAACATGTAAAACAAGGGATGTCACAATTCAGAATAAAAATAAAAACCTCAAATAAACAGTAGCCATGCTTCAGTGAAGGACTTATTAAAATAATCAATCAATTAATATCATGTTTTACACAGCGGAAAAATACCATAAAACCAGAATAACTTCAATTCATGAGTATTCTCAACATAAATCAATAACAATAAAGTATAAAACAAAACTCTCATTAAAACGTTTCCCCCAGTGTCACAACTACCAGAGCATGACACTGACACGCAGATAATAATAAGGCACAACTCTACAAGCCATCCTCACCGACTCCTGAGCTGCTAACTTTAATTTGAAATCATTAAAGTAATGGTGAGATCTCATTACAATATAGAATGCATTATACGTTTTTAAATACAACAGAACAATTCAATATATTAGTTCACCTTCATCAACATAATCAGATTTCAGTTTACAAATGCATTTCACACAATTCGTTATGCAAATAAAAACAATTAATGAAATTATAACACTAGAAACCATCCTAACATGTCATAATTCCATATGCAATGCAGACTCTATGCATGTGGTACCAAACGTGAACTAAATTCACACCTTGTTCCGTATACACCTCGGAAACAGTATTAATCAACGATTCGCCCATATACCACTGGGACACGAATCTAGCCTCACCACCACTAAACCACTGGGTACGGGTATTGGCTCTGCAAGTCCAATTCCACACAATGGGAATTAACCAACTCCATAATGCATATGCATGCACAACAAAAGCATGCAACATTCATCAAACGGAACATGATCCAGACATAATTCCATACATAGCCAACACCAACAATTATCACATGATAACAGCATAATCATGAATAAATAACAAGAACAACAGATAGGTATTAGATCTCATCCACTCAATCGGAACAAATCCCAAACAATCCTTCACCATTTCTAAGACTACCAAAGTTTACAAAATCGGGAATTCGACTCCTTTTAAAATAGATTCCATGAAATAATATTTTCTTTATTTTATAAGATAGTATTTTTAATTTAAGAAATATTGCCCAAAATGACACTCGAATCGGAGTTACGGTTTAGAAAATATGAGTTTTTAAAGTTTTAAGTATTTTAAAAATTAACACAGTGGTAACCGGTTCCTCCCAGGGAGAACCCGGTTCCCACATTTCTCAAAAACACACCCTCTGGATTTTGTATGGGGAACCCAGTTCCTCCAGGCTGGGAACCGGTTCCCACTGAAAAATGTGATTCCTTTGCAAATTTTGAACTGGGAACCCAGTTCCTCCCCAGGACTAATCGGTTCCCAACAATCCAGAATTCCATCTCCCTGGTTTTTGTACCAGGAACCCGGTTCCTCCCACATGGGAACCGGTTCCTGCGACCTGTAGAACCAAAAATCTGCAGTTTTGACAGCAACTTATTTCCAATTTATTCCTCTTCAATCCCATACGAATCATGGCAGTAAAAACACTAAAATGCAACTAGTGAGCATCAATTCAACAACACACATCATGATTTTATCATTCCCAATATTCATACAACACACTAACGGTTCCAATTTCCAAAATCCGACACATTTAGGATATCCTACAAACCTAAATTACCTAATTTCAAGTGTCCTAACATGCCCAATCATCCAATTGAATCCCAAAACCCATAAGGCATTATAATCGAATGAAATCACCTCTTACCTCGCGATGATTCTTCGAATTTCTGGCGTTTGGCTTTTTCCCTCTTTCTCTTCTCTTCTCCAATTTCAAGTATGATGAAAATTCTCAAATGACTTCTCTTTTCCTTCTTTTCTTATTATTATTCCTTTTATTATTCCAATAAATAAAATAAAATAATAATTAGTATGAGTAGAGTATTTTACTCCTCACACCCCCAATTACACCTCACACCACCAACTATTCCATTTATTTAATTAATTAATTAAATCAAATGATCCAAGAATACTAATAATTAATTTTTATTTAAATAAATGATTAAACTCTAATTATTTTGATAATTGAATTATTTGGGGTGTCACAACTCTCCCCTACTAAAAAGAATTTTCGTCCTCGAAAATATACCTTAGACGAAAAGTTTGGGATACGAGTCCTTCATCTGGCTCTCCAGCTTCCAAGTAACATTTCCACCTACTGGTCCTCCCCAAGCTACTTTCACCAGAGCTATTTCCTTACCCTGCAACTGTTTCAACTTCCGATCCTCAATTCTCACAGGCAATGCTTCTACGGTCAAATTATCTCGCACCTGTATATCATCTACCTGAATCTCATGAGACGGATCAGCAATGTACTTCCTCAACTGAGATACATGGAAAACATCATGCAAATTTGCAAGCGACGACGTTAAAGCAATATGATAAGCAACTTTTCCAACTCTCTTGGTAATCTGAAACGGACCAATAAAGCGTGGAGTCAACTTCTTTAACTTCAAGGCTCGACCAATACCAGTCATCGGAGTAACTCTCATAAACACATGATCTACTTCACTAAACTCGAGATCCTTCCTCCTCTTATCATGATAACTCTTCTAACGACTCTAAGAAGCTCTCATCTTCTCCTGAATCATCTTAATCTTTTCTGAAGTCTGTTGGACAATTTCTAGTCCAATCACAGCATTTTCTCCAAATTCGTACCAACACAACGGTGTCCGACACCTCCTACCATACAATGCCTCAAACGGAGCCATACCAATACTCGAATGAAAGCTATTATTGTAGGTAAACTCGATCAATGGTAGATAACTATCCCAAGCTCCACCTTTCTCCAACACACAAGCTCGCAACAAATCCTTTAACGACTGAATCGTTCTCTCCGTTTGACCATCAGTCTGCGGATGATAAGCAGAACTCAACCGCAACTTAGTACCCAAAGCTTCTTGCAATCCTGTCCAGAACTTCGACGTAAACCTCGGATCTCTATCTGACACAATGCTAGAAGTAATACCGTGCAAACTTACGATCTTCTCAACATACAACTCTGTCAACCTCTCCATCAGATAATCCATTCTTATCGGAATAAAATGAGCAGACTTTGTCAACCGATCAACAATAACCCAGATAGAATCACAATTCTTCATTGTCCTCAGCAGACCAGACATAAAATCCATATAAATGTCATCCCATTTCCAATCCGGAACAAACAACGGTTCCACCAACCCTGACGGTTTCTGAAGTTCGATCTTCGACTTCTGACAAATCAGACACGCATAAACAAACTCAACAATTTTCTTTTTCATTCCAGGCCACCAAAACAACTTCTTCAAGTTATGATACATCTTAGTAGCACCAGGATGAATACTCAATCCACTACGATGTCCTTCTTCCAAAATACTCCTCCTAAGTTCTGCAATATCCGGAACACACACCCTATCACCAAATCTCATAACTCCATTCTCGTCAATTCGGAATTCACCTTCTTGACCTTGGTTAATCAATGTCAATTTATCCACTAAACCAACATCGGATTCCTGTCCATTTCGAATCTCATCCAGAATACCACTAGTCAGCTTCAACATACCCAATTTAACACTATCAGAAGTAGTCTCGCATACCAAACTCAAGTCTTTGAATTGCTCGACTAAATCCAATTCACGAACCATCAACATCAACATATGCAACGACTTCCTACTCAATGGATCTACAACCACATTTGCCTTACCATGGTGGTAATTCAAACCAAAGTCATAATCTTTTAGAAATTCTAACCACCTTCTCTGCCTCATGTTTAGCTCTTTCTGATCGAAGAGATACTTCAGACTCTTATGATCGCTGAATACCTTAAATCGAGAACCATACAAGTAATGCCTCCACAATACACTACGGCTGCCAACTCCAAATCATGAGTCGGATAATTCCTTTCATGAACCTTCAATTGTCTTGAAGCATAAGCCACTACCTGCTTATCTTGCATCAAAACACCACCTAATCCCATCAATGACTTATCACAATACACAACAAAAGATTCCGCCGGATTCGGCAAAATCAGAATCAGAGCACTAGTCAACCTCTTCTTCAAGTCTTGGAATCTTTTCTCACATTCAGAATCCCAAACAAACACCTGACCCTTTCTGGTCAACTTAGTCAACGGTAAAGCCAACTTCAAAAATCCTTCAATAAACTTTCTGTAGTAACCTGTAAGACCCAGAAAACTACGGATTTCAAAAGCATTCTTCGGTGCTTCCCACTGAGATACCGCTTCTACCTTCGTAGGATCAACAACAATGTCATTCTTGGAAATCACATGACCAAGGAAACTTACTTCACTCAACCAGAATTCACACTTGGATAACTTCGCATACAGCTTCTTCTCTTTCAACAATTCCAATACAACTCTAAGATGTTCTGCATGCTCTTCACCATTCTTCGAATAGATCAAAATATCATCAATAAAAACCACCACGAACTTATTAAGATACGGAAGAAATATCATGTTCATATACTCCATGAAAACACCAGGTGCATTAGTAACTCCAAATGGCATAACAGAATATTCATAGTGTCCATACCTCGTTCTAAATGCAGTTTTCTGAATATCATCCGTCTTCACACGAATCTGATGATATCAAGATCTCAAATCAATCTTGCTGAATGCACAAGCCTCAACCAGTTGATCCATTAAATCATCAATCCTCGGTAATGGATACCAATTCTTGATTGTAACTTTATTCAACTGTCTATAATCAACACACAGTCTCATTGAACCCTCTTTCTTCTTAACCAACAACACAGGAGCACCCCACGGTGAAACACTCGGACGAATAAACTTCTTCTCAAGTAACTCTTCCAACTGCTTCTTCAATTCAGACAAATCAGATGCCGACATGTGATAAGGCGCCATCAACACCAGACTAGTTCTAGGAATCAAATCTATAGTAAATTTTACTTCCCTCTCAAGTGGCAATTCACTAACATCTTCCAGAAACACTTCTGGAAATTCATTCACCACTAGCAATTCACCACTCTTAGCTTTTCCTTTCACTTCCGTCAAAGAATACAACATAAACACCACAGCACCATCATTAACGGCTAGATTCATCTACTTAACTGACATAGTCACATCTTCAACTCTAGCTTCTTCAGGAAAAATAACCGTCTTCGCAAAATAGTTGATATGAACCTGGTTGAATTCCAACCAGTTCATTCCAAGGATGATATCAAGTTGTTTTAACGGTAGGCACACTAAATCCATACTGAAACCTCTACCAAAAATCACAATAGGACAATTCCTACAAACAAATGAAGTAGTCACTGAACCCGACGCAGGAGTGTCAATAACCATACTTCCATCCATATTAGAAATATCCAAGTTCAATGTTTTATTAGAAATATCCAAGTTCAATGTTTTAGCACAATCCAAAGCAATAAAAGAATGTGTCGCTCCAGTATCAATAATCGCAATCAAAGGTATGCCATTAATAAAACATGTACCTTTAATCAAACGATCATCTGGCTTAGTCTCTGACCCAGACAATGCGAACACTTTACCACCAACTTGTTCCTTCTTGGGTTTAGTACACTGCGGACGAGTATGACCCTCTTCACCGTAGTTGTAACAAGTTATCTTCCTTGCTCTGCAATCGGTAGCTACATGACCAAGCTTCCCACAATTTTAGCACTTCCTCGTATCATTCTTGCATTCATTAGCTCTATGTCCCAATTCACCACACCTATAGCACTTGATAGGAGCACTAGAATCTCCCCCACTAGGCTTCTTCCAACCACCATATCTTTGATTATTCTTATCATAAGGTTTCCCACGATTCATCTGTTGTTTTCCTTTACGATCCATATACCCTCGAGCATTAGTTCGAGTATTAGCAAGATCCTCCTCTAGAATCCTACTACAGTCCACCAAATCAGAAAACCTGCGAATACGCTGATATGTGATACCCTGCTTGATCTCATCACGAAGACTATTCTCAAACTTGATACATTTGGAAAATTCTCCATCTGCATCGTTGTTGTAATGAGCATAGTACTTCACCAGCTCAGTAAATTTCGAAGCATACTCACTCACGGTCTTGTTGCCCTGTTTGAGTTCTAGAAACTCAATCTCTTTCTTGCCCCGAATGTCTTCAGGAAAATACCTCCTCAGAAAAGCTCTCCTGAACACAACCCAATTCAGTGCAACCCCGTCTTGTTCCATTTCAGTCCTGGTAGAAACCCACCAGTCATCAGCTTCCTCTGCCAGCATGTGAGTACCATTCCTCACCTTCAGCTCTTCCGCACAATCAATCACTCTGAAAATCCTCTCAATCTCTTTCAACCATCTCTGAGCACCTTCGGGATCATGTGTGCCTTTGAACAATGGAGGATTGTTCCTCTAAAAGTTTCCCAATTGCCTATCAGCACCAATACCAGCTCCCAGCTAAATTCCTCCCAGCACACCAGCAAGCATTCCCAAAGCCTCAACAATAGCAGCATCGTCTCTTCCGTTACCTCTTCCGGCCATTGTTCTGTAAAATTACAAAACAATCACATTAGAACACGAGTATCGACAATGTTACCTTGCACTAGTCGCATACAAAAGGGATAACAACACTAAGACGCGACCGACTATGCTCTGATACCACTATTGTAACACCCCTTCTAAATACCCGCGTAATATATCAATTAAATCAGAGTAACATGTAAAACAAGGGATGTCACAATTCAGAATAAAAATAAAAACCTCAAATAAACAGTAGCCATGCTTCACTGAAGGACTTATTAAAATAATCAATCAATTAATATCATGTTTTACACAGCGGAAAAATACCACAAAACCATAATAACTTCAATTCATGAGTATTCTCAATATAAATCAATAACAATAGAGTATAAAACAAAACTCTCATTAAAACGTTTCCCCTAGTGTTACAACTACCAGAGCATGACACTGACACGCGGATAATAATAAGACACAGCTCTACAAGCCATCCTCACCGACTCCTGAGCTGCTAACTTTAATCTGAAATCATTAAAGTAAGGGTGAGATCTCATTACAATATAGAATGCATTATACGTTTTTAAATACAACAGAACAATTCAATATATTAGTTCACCCTCATCAACGTAATCAGATTTTAGTTCACAAATGCATTTCACACAATTCGTTATGCAAATAAAAACAATCAATGAAATTATAACACTAGAAACCATCCTAACATGTCATAATTCCATATGCAATGCAGACTCTATGCATGTGGTACCAAACGTGAACTAAATTCACACCCTGTTCCGTATACACCTCGGAAACAACGTTAATCAACGATTCACCCATACACCATTGGGACACGAATCTAGCCTCACCACCACTAAACAACTGGGTACGGGTATTGGCTCTGCAAGTCCAATTCCACACAATGGGAATTAACCAACTCCATAATGCATATGCATGCACAACAAAAGCATGCAACATTCATCAAACGGAACATGATCCAGACATAATTCCATACATAGCCAACACCAACAATTATCACATGATAACAACACAATCATGAATAAATAACAAGAACAGCACATAGGTATTAGATCTCATCCACTCAATCGGAACAAATCCCAAACAATCCTTCACCATTTCTAAGACTACCAAAGTTTACAAAATCGGGAATTCGACTCCTTTTAAAATAGATTCCATGAAATAATATTTTCTTTATTTTATAAGATAGTATTTTTAATTTAAGAAATATTGCCCAAAATGACACTCGAATCGGAGTTACGGTTTAGAAAATATGAGTTTTTAAAGTTTTAAGTATTTTAAAAATTAACACAGTGGTAACCGGTTCCTCCCAGGGAGAACCCGGTTCCCACATTTCTCAAAAACACGCCCTCTGGATTTTGTATGAGGAACCCGATTCCTCCAGGCTGGGAACCAGTTCCCACTGAAAAATGTGATTCCTTTGCAAATTTTGAACTGGGAACCCGGTTCCTCCCCATGAGTAACTGGTTCCCAACAACCCAGAATTCCATCTCCCTGGTTTTTGTATCAGGAACCCGGTTCCTCCCACACGGAAACCGGTTCCTGCGTCCTGTAGAACCAAAAATCTACAGTTTTGATAGCAACTTATTTCCAATTCATTCCTCTTCAATCCCATATGAATCATGGCAGTAAAAACACTAAAATGCAACTAGTGAACATCAATTCAACAACACACATCATTATTTCATCATTCCCAATATTCATACAACACACTAACGGTTCCAATTTCCAAAATTCGACACATTTAGGGATATCCTACAAACCTAAATTACCTAATTTCAAGTGTCCTAACATACGTAATCATCCAATTGAATCTCAAAACCCATAAGGCATTATAATCGAATGAAATCACCCCTTACCTCGTGATGATTCTTCGAATTTCCGACGTTTGACTTTTTCCCTCTTTCTCTTCTCTTCTCCAATTTCACGTATGATGCAAATTCTCAAATGACTTATCTTTTCCTTCTTTTCTTATTATTATTCCTTTTATTATTCCAATAAATAAAATAAAATAATAATTAGTATGAGTAGAGTATTTTACTCCTCACACCACCAACTATTCCATTCATTTAATTAATTAATTAAACCAAATGATCCAAAAATACTAATAATTAATTTTTAATTAAATAAATAATTAAACTCTAATTATTTTGATAATTGAATTATTTGGGGTGTCACAACCTTTGGGAACTAGAGTACTTGAGTGTATTTTTTTTAGAAAATAGGGATCATTGATAGTGTCTTTTTTCTTTATTTTAGCAAGTCATTGCACGATCTTTGTATAACAATTATGCAATTGCTTGGTGCACTACCTTTGTTCTTTCGTCATGTGTCTTCCTGCAACATACCATTTTTCTTAACTGATGGAAGATGTACCTACCATGTGTCAAAAATCAAAAGGAGGATACTTTTGTCTCTTTGGTAGACCTTTTGATTTCAGCTGTTGTTTTTATCATTTCTCCTGAAGGTAGTTTTGAAAGGGATTTTTCGTGAAGTGGATCCTTCTTTTGGATAAGGCGTATTGATCTTTGTGGAAGATAAAAGGATTTTCAATAAATGTGAAGGTTGTGATATCCCTTTTATGAGTGCACCTTTTTAATTCTTGGTATCTGATAATCCTTCAATAGTTTCTATGAGACCTCAAAAAACTCGGGGCTTTTCCTCATAGAAAATAGAGCGTCAAAGTGGGCACATTTTTCTTATATTCATACCAATATTGGACGATCTTGATGTATGCACAGCTCATCATATGGAATTGCGAAAGGGAAATTATTAAGTGCTCCAGGATTGTAGCTTCAAAATCGTTGAAAGGAAGACGAAATCCTACCAATAAGAATACACACTCATGAAAGAGAATTATTCACTCATCATATTTATTACACATCCTCTTATCTTTGTCCGGAGGAAGCACTCTTTAATCTGATGAAGATCCCATTTCGGTGAAGGCGTGGTATAGGTCGTCCTTGGAAAAAAGAGGAGACATTTTCCAACGTCACTTGATTTACACAATCTGCTGAAATATCTCCCTTCACTTGTCAAATCATGGTTGGCATGAACTACATGACAAAGGACTCTATCAAAAAGGGAAACAAAGTGAAATAAGCAGTTCAAAACAAATTCAGATCTAAAGCCAACACTCTTTTTGAAACGCGCCAACAACGAAGAAGTTTGTAAAAGATAAAACATAAATAACAAAAACACTAGCATCCTCCAAGTGCGGATCATCATCATCTCGTAAATCATTGTTAATAACAATTTCATCCACCATACCTCATAACATATGTTACGAAACCCTAACGGAGAAAGCGATAATGGGGAAGAAGAAATACAAACATTACCTTGGAAAGAAACAGATGGAAAGATTGACAAGCCAAAGAAATTGTATGAATGAGTATAAAGATCTACGTAAGGAATTAGTAATAATGGAATAAGAAGAAAAAACCTTAAGTCCATAACTGATCAAAGAAAATATACTAACAAGTTGGAGAGTTCTTATGAATATCCCCCACTACAATGAGCCACACCATCTCATGTGTTGGGAAGTGAGAAATATTCTCCACAAAGATTAGGATCTCCTCAAAATTGGTCTAAACGCTTAAATGTCCTAAGGCCGAAGGGAAATCATTGTTAACAAACTAGGTATGTGCGTCAAGACTTCCATGAGCAATATCACCCATTCACAATGAAAACACTCAATACGCTTGTTTCTAATACTAGTAAACGCCTCGTAAAAATTCCTCACTTATTTTAGTTGACGTCTAATTTAGAAGCGTACACGATAAAACCCTTATCCAACAACGCTAAAACAAAGGCTTGAGGGATAACTCTTATAGATTGTTCACGAGGCTCAAGGCGAAATATCTAAAAGTGATCTTAAGGAAGCAGATGTAAGTAACAAGTGTTCCCCTAACCTCACTTAAAGTTGACAATTCTGCTTGAACAAATTCATTAAATAAGTGATATATATTTCAAATATATCCATCATTATTTTACTAACCATTGACCTAAGAAATGAACAAGATGTATCTTAAAGTCTTATAGTTATTATAATTAGAAATATTTAAAAAGCTTAATTAAAGTCATGTAATTATTAACAATGTTGAAATTGTACAAAATTCTAACTATCTTTACCGACTTACATCACTGAGAATGTAACAAAAGTAAATACCCAGTAAACTTTGTGGGCATAAAAATGAAAGTATAGTGTATGATACGCGGTTGAGTTGAAGTTGAATGAAAGTTACTTCACTCAACACACACCTGACTTTCTTTCTTTATTGTACTGCAACCCACCCACTGTCAACAAGAAAAACAAATGATATTTTCTTTTCTTCCGTCTTGGATCTGACGAATCACAGACTTGTACAGAAAGTCAACTCCTAATATGGTGGACCCCACTTAACCAGTTTTGTTGGTTAGTGTCATATTTGTGGCGTAAAGCTCACAAAACTCCACTCTCCCGTGTCCCTCTAACTCATCTCAAACCATACGTCATATTCTTCTTTTCTTATTATTATTATTATTACTATTATATTCTCAAACACCAATTCCTCAACGCACTTTCACATTACAATAATCATATTATACCACCACTTGTGTTCTTTTCTTTCTTCTCACAATAATCATTCATTATCTTCATCAACTTCTTTCTCTCTAATGGAGGATCTTCCTCAAGGATACCGTCCTAACGTTGGTGTCTGTCTCATCAACTCCGATGATCAGGTTTTTTGTCTTCTGTTTCTTTTTTCTTATGCTAAAATATTACTATTAATGTAGTTAATTAGTGTGTTTCTACTTTATTTTTCTTTGTTATTAATGGGTTGTTTTTGTTTAGATAGTTTTTGTTAATTTTGTACTATTTGGTTGGTTATCTATTTTTGGATGTTAATTAAGTTGTCTCTTTAGTTTCATGGATGATGCTAAATTGGTACTAATTCTTTTTGTATAATGTACACTAGACTGCTTAATAGATCCAAATTTACCTAGGAATCCACTTCAATTCAAGGTTTTATATAAGTGTCACAGTCACGTAAAAGCTTTCGCGATTTCAGCCGTTTTTGTGGTAACAAAAAGTTTTTTAAAACCTTGATATAGTTATAGTTTTTTTTTTTTTTTTTTTGTCTAGATTTGGTATGCAATATGTCAAAAGTTTATCTTAAATGGGTTTGGTTGTAGTATTTTGTATGAGGGAGAGGAATTATGATTTCAATTTTGTTTTTGTTCCAGATATTTGTGGCTTCAAGATTGAATGTTCCAGGAGCATGGCAAATGCCTCAGGTGAGTTCATTCACATTATGTACTATGTATATGCTTAACATGTATTTAAATTATTTTAATTGTAAAGTCTCTTCTAGCTAGTGGTGTTCAAATTTTCTGCTAAAGTTGGCTGTACTTTTGGAATTCTCAGGGTGGCATTGAGGACGGTGAAGAACCCAAATCTGCTGCGATTAGAGAACTTCGAGAAGAAACTGGAATAGTATCAGCCGAGATAATCGCTGAGGTTTGTGTCAAACCTTTTCTTTTATGTATTTGGTTTGTTTAGTTTCTTCTGCAAGAAAGACAATTGTGATACATATGACATGGCCGTCTTTGAGAGTGTGGAAGGCGAGCTACTGCACAGGATCTAAAATTTGACACGTTTAAACTGTGGCTAAAAAGAGCTTTATAAAATATTTGTCATTGTTAAACTATGACAAAATAGGTTACCTATGTATTTTGTCACACTTAAATCGTGGTTAATCTACACGAGGACTTTGAAAACTTAAGACGGCCCTGAACAATAACGTCTTCTAGATTTCACTAGGCGGATGTTAAGCTTTGTAAATGTTTGACAGAGTTTGTGCATTACAGGTTGGTAAATGGTTGACATATGATTTCCCTCCTGCTGTGAAGGCTAAGGTCAATCGTCTCTGGGGAGGTGAATGGCACGGACAGGCACAGAAATGGTGTGAATTTTATTTTCATATCATTTGCTTGACTCATTAGATAGAAATCATACAATATTCTAACAATCATATGATATGATCATTTTCATTCACAATCATTGCTGTATTTCCTTTTTCATTTGGTCATTTTAGTTGTATTTCTGCTTCTGATTATGAATATTTATAGGTTTCTCATGAGATTAACAAAAGATGAAGGCGAAATCAACTTAGCTACTGGGGAAGCAGACCCGGAATTTGCAGAGTGGAAATGGGCAAACCCTGAAGATGTTATTGAGCAGGTTTGTTACAAAAACGTGACTCGTAAATCTTAATGAGTATTTTGTTTTTCTCATTTGGAAGACTAATCGCGAGGCTGATAACCAATTACAGGCTGTGGACTATAAAAGACCAACTTATGAAGAAGTTGTAAGAACCTTCAAGCCTCACTTTCAAGGAAATGCAAAATCAGCGAAATGTAAATCGACAAAGTGGTGAATTTTATGAGTGTGCATTCTAGTTTAATCCATTTTCTTATCTAATTTTACTTGGATTTTGATTTGCTGCAATAACAAATTTCACGCATTCACACAATTAACACATCGATGACCTATCTGATCTCGATCCAATTATCATTGATGTGCTTACTACATGAATGCGTGAATTTGTAACCGCTGCGAATTCAAATTCGTTTCACTTACTGAGGTTGAATATAACACTCAGCTTTTTGTAAATGGATAGTAGTTAGAACTTGCCTTCTTGTAACAATAAGATGTGTGCAAATGCCATTTTTATTTTCTAAACATGAATGTGGTGTGAGGATAATTGTGAATGTGAATAGATTTGTTCAGTAAAGTTGAAAGAATCATGCCGTAGACCCAGTGATATTGACTTGGTACCTAAGTAGAAAGAAGCAATTTTTGTTGATGACTTTGTGTCCAAGTAAAAGGAGCAAATTTTTTTTAGGAGAAAGATTGATTGTTTGTATAAAAGCCTCTTAATGGAATCTTTGAAAAGACATTATGTTTGAGAAATTTCAACCCTGAGTCATATGCTGCTTTTATGATGTTGAAAATATGAAACTTAAAAGTATTTACTTTAGAATAAGATTCTTGCACGACATTGCTGCAAAGTACTTAGCTATAAATCATTTATTTGCCTTTGACCATTTGAGGTGTATTATTATTAAATATAAAAGTAAGTTTAGGGAATCAATTAAGGTGTATTATTAATATACAAATAAAAATAAAAAATATTTTATTTTTTATTTTACTTTGTTTACATAAATAAAATGTTTTTTTAAATATAAATAGAATATAAGATGGAGAAACCTTATTTGGGTAAACAAATATCAATAGTAAGTTATGTTAGTTTTAAAATAGAATCGATTGTGAAAACGATGTCAAGAATAGAGTAAATATGTTTTTTTATGGCCTTAAAATTCATAAGGTAGGAACGAGAAAAGTAAGAAGAACGATAAAATTAGTTATAAACTGATATTCTTTGCTTTTTCCTTGACACAAGATTACAAGTGTTTCGGAATAACAAATAATATCTCTCATCTTAATTAGGATTTGCATTAAGCAATTATGAGAGATTAGTATGCTATTTATAAGAATACTAATATATTAAACTAATGAACTTTAACACACAAACCCATTACAAGCTAATTTAGCGAACAAATTAACTTAAACAATTGAGCATAACAAACAGACTCAATTCGACATGCTAACAATCCTAGCATTTTGACTACTGCATACTTGAACATACTTCAACTACAACATACCAGATCTTCTACCCCAACATGCGAACCAACTTCGACACTTGGACTTTCCACACTCGATTACCTCTGACTAAATGCAGTCCCACATCAATGTGCTTGGTTCGCTCATGATAGGCTGAATTCTTCGACAAGTGCATTGCACTTTGACTATCACATTTAACAATGATAACTTGACCTTAGAGTTTGAGCTCCTTAGCAAAACTTTCATTATGCTTCTTTCACAACTTCATTGAGGACAATATATTCTGCTTCAGTGGTTGATAAGACAACAACTTTCTGAAGTGTCGTTTTCCAACGAATTGTTGTTCCAAACATAGTGAACAGATATCCAGAAATAAGTTTTCTAGAATCCATACAACCTGCATAATCAAAGCCGATATACCCTTCAATTACTAATTTACTATCTTCACCACAAGCTCCACCATAAGTTAAGACTATTCACATACCCATTTATGTACCTTTGAATCCATTTTAATGCTTGCTAGTGAGCCTTTCCAAGATTCGTCGCGTACCTGCTTACAAAACTTATTGCATATATGTTAGCAACCTAATATGTTAGCATATGAGATGTTATTCATATAAGCTCTTTCGACCTCAGTATTGGGACATTGATCTATACTCGGCTTGAATTGAGGATTTGTTAGAGTCACAATAGACTTTGAATTCGACATACCAAACTTGTCGATAATCTTCTATAGGTATGCCTTTTGATATAAGCATAATTTCGACTGTTTTTTATCTCTCTGGGTATCAATCCCAAGAATCCTGATTGCAACTCCTGAATCCTTCATGTCAAACTCCTTATTGAGTCTAGCCTTAACTTTCATTACATCCTCTACATTGTTGCTTGCTATGAGAATATCATCCACATAAAGCAACAAAATAACAAATGAATTTTCAGGTCGAAACCTAGAGTAAACATAGTGGTCGAACTAACTTCTAATGAAACTTATGTGGGCCATGAATTTGTCGAATGTCTTATTCCATTATCGAGAAGATTGATTCAGTCCATATATAGATCAGTTCAACTTACACACATAATCTTCATTTCCCTTTTTTGCATACCTTTCAGGTTGCTTCATCATAATTGTTTCATCTAGATCTTCATGCAAGAAAGTAATATTCACATCCATCTATTCTAGTTATAGATCGAACCGTGCCATCATGACAAGTAACATTCGAATAAACCTATGCTTCATAATAAGAGCAAACACATCATTGAAGTCGACACCGTCTTTCTGAGTGAAACCCCATGCGACAAATCTTGCCTTTTATCTCTTCGACGTAACTCCTTCGATTTTTTCCTTAACTTTGAAAATCCACTTACAACTGACTAACCGAGCTCCAACAGGTTTCTTGACCAGTTCCTAAGTATGGTTATCATTAAGAGATTTCATCACATCATCCATAGTCTTCAGCCATTCATTTTTATTTTGACTCCTTAAAACTTTGTTATTGTCTCTAGGTTCTTTATCTAGAATCTCACTTGCAGAGATTAAGGTATAAGTTATAAGATATGCATACATATGTCTCTGAGATAAATTTATGACTCTTCTAGGCCTATCTCTTGCCAATATGTAGTCATCGTCATTTTCCTCTACTTCCTCAGTATCATCAGCATCTTGTACTTATTCTTCGACTTCATTTGGGATACATAATTCGACATCGACATTCTTCACCTCCACATGATTCTCTTTCTATTCCATCTCCTCTTCAGATATTCATGCATTTCGACCAATGTCATAAGTCTTCTTGAAAGCCTTCTCAGCTTCATTGAAAATCACATCTCCAGTGGAGATACACCTCTTATAACCTGGCTCTAGGCACCATAGCCTAAAAGCTTTGACTTCTTCAGGGTATCTCATGAACATGCATCTCAAAGCTCTACGTTCAAAATTATCTCGCCTAATGTGCACTTAGGTTATACAATCAAATACTCTAAGTTTATCATGATCTGGTGGATATCCCGACCAAACTTCTCCAGGTGTCTTCATATCTAACGCATTCGAAGGACATCAATTTATCAGGTATATAGCTGTTAAAATAGCCTCAACCCAAAACAATTCTTTTAACCCAGCACCAGTCAACATGCATCTAACTGTTTCCAAAATGGATCGATTAAACCTTCCAGCCAAACTATTTTGTGTGGAGTACCTGCAGCAGTTAAGTACCTTGCAATACCATAAGAAACACAAAAACTGTCAATCACATCATTGCAAAATTCTAGGCCATTATCGGTTATCAACCTCTTGACCTTTCTGCTAGTCTGATTTTCGACCAGAGTCTACCAACTTTTAAAATTCTCAAAAGTTTCATTTGTAGTCTTCTAGTTGAATATCCATAATTTTTTGGAATAATCATCAACTATGAATAGAAAATACCTTAATCCTGAATGTGATGGACACCCTGTAGGCCCCTAAATATCAACATGGATGTAATCAAGGGATCCATGTGTTCTTTGTTTGCCTATATTGAACTTCACTCTGCAAGATTTTTCAAGTGTACAGAGTTCACTAAACTTCAGCTTTTCGAATTTGTCTCCATCAAGTAGATTTTATTTCCCCAATTCGACTAGACTCCTTTCGCTAATATGGACCAATATCATGTGCCAA
The DNA here is from genome assembly GCA_021764765.1 of Vicia sativa. NCBI lineage: Eukaryota > Viridiplantae > Streptophyta > Magnoliopsida > Fabales > Fabaceae > Vicia > Vicia sativa. The sequence continues at coordinate 230,212,007 of CM038795.1, read as the reverse complement.
ATTTTTGTCTCCGACAAAGGTTTCATGGATGCAACATCTGCAGACTCACTTACAAAAGGAAAATCGCAATAAAAACGCAATGGAAATTAAAATTTTCCTTTAGTGATCCTTACAAATGGGCATGGTCAGTGATATAATATATTACCTCTTATAGTGATATAGACATTTGATGTTGTGATCACGAGCATTGATGAAGAACAATGTCTCTACTCAGCCCACACGAACATATCGCCTCTGATCACAATGCTAGCTTCTTACAAACGAAAGCTTTTAGTGAGAGAAAATACGACTAGGGTTTCAAGACCGAATTTTCATCAAGTGAAATGTTTCAGTAGAATGGTTCAATTTATAGAATCACTTGTGTGGGATGCAAGATAAAAGTATAATTAAGGATGCAAGCTAAAAGCTCAATTAAGCCTGCGAGCATCATACTTTATGATGTACTGTATATCACTCAAGCGCGTGGTATCTTACCACATTTCGTATTTCACTTAAGCATAATGTACCTTACGGTGTTCTGTTGCGGCGGTGTAACGGCAAGCAAAGAGTTGGTATTATTTTTACCGGGTGATATATACCGGTTAGGTTATATCGTATCGTGTCCACAGAGATTGGTTATTGATTCGTCGTTCGACAATTCTACCGTTAATGAGTTTGAGATTAAAAGAAATGAAAATAAAAGACAAAAAGTAAATGAACAAAAAGTATAAAGGATGACGACTTATCCGGACGAATGTAAACTACCGTCACAGGACTTAAATCTACCACCCATGTCATACTCGGCCTACGATACTCGTCCGTGTCATCACATACCTCTCACAATCTAAGCTATTTCTAACCCAAATTGAGAATCCTCCTAAATTATCTCAATATCCATTCCTGGCATATCTCAACAACATAGGAATCAACTGCGTCACCTCCATACCCATTCCTGGCATACTTCACCGACGCAGAGGCATTAAGTTCGGGTACTCTATAGTGAATGTTAGCTCTAAACCCATTTCTAGCATTCAAAAACTAACAGATAATCATCCTAGGTAAGAATCTAAGCAATCTATCCCTAGCAAAGCTCAAACCCCTAACATAAAGTAAAAACCCAAGATAATCACCGACACAAATTCGTAAAGCAAACTTTATACAAGCCAAAGGCGATAAATATACAAGAGTTATGAGTAGAAATACATACAAACCCAACAAAAGAGAAATACACAAAGAGGAGAAGAGATAAACCACAAATCTACATTGGTTGTCAAAGCCAATCGAAGAGCAATCCACCTCCAATCATCAAAATGCAAGCTCCAATGTTGTTTTCTAAGCTAATCTACCAAAAATATGAAGGTGATGGTGTTGGGACTCAAAAATACCCAACCCATAACCTAAAAATGTGTTTTGAGCCCCTTTTAAAGAATTCTGATGTCGCAGGTCGCGCTCAGCGCGCTATTCGCGCTAAGCGCGGTCTGCTATTTTCAGCATTTTATTTTTGCCGTATCTTGAGAACCGTAACTCGGAATTGCGCCCGGTTTGAAGCGTTGGAAAGCTTATTCAATGCTCTATCCAACCATGAAGAAATATCAACCAAATTGATGATTTTTATTGTGTTGAATTTGAGCTTTATTCGATGACGTATTGTGCAAAATCGCACTCTTGAAGCTTAGCCTTTGACCTTTATTACTCAATGCTCCAATTATGAATGAATACCTATAAAAGAGATGAAAAACTATCAAATGATACAATATTTACACAAAAACTCAATAATTCTATTATGTACACAAATATACTAAAAGCGGGGGATTTATTCCAAGAATATCAACAAAAGAACGGATAAGTGCCACAAAATGTATATACAAAATAACTACATTTTGGCACTTATCATGTTCTACAATTCACTTAAGTGTACTGTACCTTACAATGTTCCTTATTTACTCTATCTCTCATCAACATGTTCTTATGTGTAACTCTGTAGGTTTTCGCTACATTGACAATTATATTAAATCATACGTTTAACATAATAAACAGTGAGCAGTATCTAGCAATACATCACTACTACCCAAATCACAAAAATGTCACGTGATCTGAAAAACCTTTATGTGATAATACTTTTGTCTATAATTACTCTTTTTCCCTCATGTATATATTGAACACAAAGCATAGGTTATGTCACTCATGTCCAATTTAATATTGGGCCCTTAGACATTTATCATGTTACGCAGGATGGGTAAGTTTCATCTAGGTCACTCATGTCCCTCAATATGCTTTCTAATGTACCCATCAATTGTCTTTATGGTCATCCATTTACGGATAATGTTTGATCAACAATAAATCACTTGAATCTACATCTAGGGTCCATAATGGTTTCAGGTTGAAGGATGGTATACATCACTTATCACCATGAGAATAACTTATGACGCTTTGCATAACATTTTATGTAGTATTCTCATAGCGGGTCAATCTAGTATAAATATTACTCCTAATATTCATACATATACCAAGACTTAATAACTCCTTATCCATGATCTATGAGATGTGATCATCAGTCTATCTATATAATAATCTCAATGATTTAATGTTATCACACTTCATAACAAAGCTCGACTATAGATACTTTGAGAATAGTGTCCTCATGTTTAATGGGATCTCATGATTAAGTCACACTTAACATTTTATTAAATAGATTAACTATTATAGGGATTTTATTATTTTGGAAAAGCAAACATAATAAATAAATTCCTTTTATTATTGATAAATAATTCGATACAAGTACCAAAAGTATTGGCCTCTAGGGTTTACACCAATACTTACAACTTCAGCCTCAAGGGTATACAAATCTTGTTTCTTCTCGCCTCTTAAGGCTTTCTTCGACCCATTCATGACTCTTAAGATAATTTTCTCTCCTTTGAGAATATATCCTTTCTTATCGAATTCACCAAGAGAAATCAAAATTCTCTTCAAATCAGGTACATGCCTGATTTCAGTCAATAACCTTATTAACTCATCATAGAGCTTGAATCTCACAGATCTAACACCTGCAATATTGCAATCTTTTTTGTTTCCCATCAATATAGATCCACCATATTGATCACACAATTCCTCGAACTACTCTTTTTTGGAGTCATGTGCCAAGTGCAACCTGAATCCATAATCCGCTATTTTCTTGAGTTGCTGCTTGAAACCACAAGAATATGAGTCGAAATCATCTTGAACAATGGATGCATTGCCATTATTCTTACCTCCATGATCTTTCAGGCGTTCATGACACGCTTTTCTTTTATGACATTTCTTTTTACATTGATAACATCGAATACCAGATACATCACCACTATAAGAGTTTTGCTGACTTTTAGCCTTCTTCTTGTCGAACCCACCATCCTTTTCAAGATTTTTCCCTTAACCGACAAACGTTCACCAACCGTTGAAGGTTTATGCTCATTTCATTCGTTCAAGTACTTATACAAGGTTGATTGAACTTCTTCAAAGGTCAATGACTCTTTTCCAAACAATAGAGTTTCTTTGAAGTGAGCATGTGATATGGGTAAAACATGTGACATCCCAAATAATTCGACTATTAAATCATTAGAAATTTAATTATTAATTTAATTAAAGGTTTAATTATTGGTATTTTTGAATTAATGGATTTAATTAATTAATTAAATAAATGGGTGTGTTGGGGTGTGAAGTGGAATTGGGAGGTGTGTAGAGTAAAATGCTCTAATTATTCTAATTAATTTATTTTTATTAATTGAAATAATAAAAAGGAATAAATAAAGGAATAGAGAGAAGAGAATTAGAGTTTTTCATTCCACGTGCTTTTGAGAAGAGAAAGAGGAAAAGTCAAGGCGTCGGAAGTTCGAAGATTCATCGCGAGGTAAGGTGTGATTTGGTCAGATTATTATGCCTTGTAGGTTTTGATAATCAATAGAATGAATTGATCCGTTAGAAATCTCGAATTAGAAATTCTAGGTTGTGCCCTAATGTTATTATCCGACGTAATAATTCAATTAGAATTAATAAGAACGATTAATTTGTGTAGAGTGATTGTAGGCTAATTAGAAAGTATAATTTTGTGGTCAATTGGATGTGAAAACGCATGAATTAATTCTGTTCTGGTGTAATATGGAGTTTGGTAATGGATGGATCAATTGGGATTCCAAACAGTGAAGATAAAAACTGGTTTTTGGTGAAAAATAGCAGTATGGGTCGACACAAGAGGCTATGGGTCGATGCAAGCAGCAAAACTTTTGAAAACCAGAGGCGTGGGGAAAGCTTGCATCGATGGATAGAGTCATGCATCGACTCATAGGGCAAAACTTGAAGCTATGCATCGACATATACGTGTTATGCATCGATGCATACTGAACAAAAATGGAAAAATGCAAAATTTTAATTGTATGCATCGACGCATACGATGCATGTGTCGACACAAGCTGTTTATGCATTGATGCATGGGCTTATGCATCGATGCATACTGTGCAGAAACAGAATGTAATTTTCTGAAAATTGTTTTGGTCATATCTTTGCGACCGTAACTCCGATTTAGGCATAGTTGATATTGTTGGAAAGCTTAGAACGCGTACCATCTATTAAGAACATTTTTAAAACCAAGTAATTGAATATTGAGGGATTGATATGGCTTTCCTTAGGAAGGATTCGTTGTAATTCGTGATTATTCGTTGGGTATACTTGTTGTATGTTAATTCGATGTGTTGTAATTAACGTTATATGCTCATGACTCGCTGTTATCGTGTGTTGTTGTTGGTGTTGGCCATGTGTGGAATAATGTTGTGTGATCATATTTCGTATTTGGGTTGTTGCATGCTTTTGATGTGCATGCATATGCCTTTCGGTGATGGTTAATTCCCATTGTGTGGAATTGGACCTGCAGAGCCAATACCCGTACCCAGTGGATAGTGGTGGTGAGGCTAGATTCTTGATCCAATGGTATATGGGCGAATCGTTGTTTAGCTCTGTTTCCATGGTGTAAGCGGAACAGGGTGTGAATTTAGTTCACGTTTGGTACCACATGCATTGAGTCTGCATTGCATATGTAATTATAACATGTTAGGATGATTTCCAGTGTTATAATTGCATTGATTGTTGTTATATGCATAATGATCTGTGTGCATTGTATTTGTGGATTGAAATCTGGTTATGCTAATGAGAGTGGAATAATGTATTGATCGTTTTATTGTTTTAAAGAAACGTATAATGCATTTTAATTGTTGATGAAATCTCACCCTTACTTTGATGATTTCAAATTGAAGGGATTAGCCGCTAAGGAGTTGGTGAGGATAGCCTTGAGCTGTGCTATTTAGATTATTCGCGTGTCAGTGTCATGCTCTGGTAGTTGTAACACTGGGGAACGATTGGTTTAGAGTTATCATTAAACTCTGTTTTCTTTGGTTTATGTTTGGAATAATTATGATTTGAATTTATTCCAGATTTTTATGTCATTTCCGCTCTGTAAAACATAATCATTGGTTTTGAATCATTTAATAAAGTTCTTCAGTAAAAGCATGACTACGGCTATGGTGTTTTATTATTTTGAATTTTTAAATTGTGACGCCCTTTCGTTATGTTAAAACTCTGATTAAATATATAATTCGCGGTGAAATTAGAAGGGGTGTTACAAAACACACAACAACACTTTATCTTCATCATTGATCTTGAAATCAATATTTTAAAAATCAAGAATTAACTTGTTGAACATATCCAATTGCTCAGCCAATACCTTGTCTTAAATCATCTCGAATGAACACAAAGGTTGCTCCAGGTAGATTCAATTTTCTAGCGATTTGGTCATGTATCAACTTTCAAGTTTCACCTATAACCTCGACGTCGTCGTCTCCTTTGATACCCATCGAAGAACCTTATCACCAAGGCTCAATAAGATTGCGCTATGGGATTTATTTATCATGAACATCTTTTCTTTTTCCGTTAACGCAACATCCATGGCTGTGGCTCCCTTCAACGCTTCTAAACAACCCCACTGAACCAGTAGGACTTTCATCTTTAAGCGCCAAAAACTGAAATCATTCACTCTAGTGAATTTTTCGATCTCATTATATGTTGAAGAAATCTTCTCCATGCTCTTCGCACCAATTTGTTGTGAAAATGATGTCAGGAACATAGTATTACAGGATTCTTTATGGCAAGAAACCTACAAGATAGGAATGAGGAAAGCAAGAAGAACACAATGGAATTGGTTATAAAATGTTATTCTTTAATTTCTCTTTGAAACAAGATTACAAGTGTTAAAAAATAACAAATAACTTCTCTCACCCTAATTAGGATTTGCATTCTGCAATGGTGAGAGACTAATATGCTATTTTAAAGAAAACTAACATATTAAGCTAATGGAGTTTTACACACAGACCTATTACAAGTTAACTTAGAGAAAAGTTAACTTGAACAATTGGACATTACAAACAGGTCCAATTCAACATGCTAACAATCTTATCATTTCGACTACTGCATACTTGAACATACTTCGACTACAACATTGCAGGTCTTCGACTCCATCATGCGAACCAACTTCAACATCATACTTAGATCTTGTCAAATTGTTGAACCAAAAAACTTCTATTCGACTATACTAAAGTTCAATCTAATATCTCACAAACTTTGACTTTCTTTGTTAAACACACTTATAAGGAGACCACTTAGCTATCTAGATGAAAAACATTTTTGTCTTAAGTGATTCTTCTCAAAGAAAATGACTAACATAAAACTAGTTTGACAATTATTTTAAACATCATTCAATAATAAAAAAAAATTGTAAAGAAAAAAAGTATGTGAAGTTAATAGGGAGAAATGAAGGTGCTAGCGGCATCAAACGTCTCCTCTTCTCAGATTCTGTTCAATAGTTGGAGTAGGATTAAAGTGTCTTAAATTATTTGTCAGTGACTAAAAATTTACCCTATTATAAGAATGTTTTTTTCTTTCTTTTTACAGTACTAAGATCAGTACCAACAGTAATTGGGTGATATAACTTCAGCTTTCAAGCCAAATGCTCCAACACTTATGTGGATCATCTGGCTTTCTGTTTGCTGCACATGTTTAACGTGAGTATGAACATTTCCTTTTTAACACTCTCTAAAATACTCACTTTAGAATTATGTCCCATATAAAATATAGTAGAACTCACACATATTTTAATTAATAAAAAATAATATTACTAGCACTCCTTGTCACACTAATATTTTTCTATGGTTTTTAAGCCACATAAAGATGAATTTAAAAAATTTTACTCATTTTTTATTGTTTACTTGTAATTTTAAATTAGATTGCCGACCCGTGTTCAGCACGGGTATATTAGAAATAAAACTAATATTTTATAATAATTGATATTAAATTTTTTATTTGCATATAAAATTACCTTATAGTCCATTTATATCATGTTTTAAATTATACTATTGATTTTTTAATAAAAAATAATAATACAATTTATATTATTATTCTTTTAGGTTATATTATGGTCCCATTTATATTTTAAAATAAGTAACTTATTTTAAAATATTATGAGTATAAAAATATTACTCTTTGAACTATATTAAATTTAACATTTAACTTAATTTTAGTACAAATGAATATAATAGTAACAATAGTAATGTTCTAGGAATATAAAAATGTTAGAAGTAAAATAAATGTATTTATGTTAAAAACAATATGATATTTATAGTATATATACTGTCGAATTTGAGGAAAACAATTAATTTTCACTATTGTACTAAAAAATATGTAGCTATTAGAATTTTCAGAAGCACAATTATGAAATTATATTCTAGCAAATCATGTTATTCTATATATAAAACACTTACATGTAATAAATCTATATAATACACAAATGATTAAGTATGTAATTATTCATTTTATTTTATTAATTAGATTATATAATATTGAGTAAATAAATATTTTATTTATTAGAATTATTATCGAATTTTGAACAATACAACTTCGAATACCAATTTATTAAAATAATAAAAGACAACAATAAAAGGCAAATTTGACGGTTTTCAAGAAATAAAAGTTTTACTGTTCCAATTTACAGTATCAGAAATAAAAGGGTAATAAATAATAAATAAAATACTACACCATCCTAATTTAATGTATTGGAAATAAAGTGTGTGCAAAGTATCCAATTTATTATTGTAATTTAATTAATATTTTTATATTTTCATTCAATTATTGCCTTCATTAGAAAATAATATTTTTATTAGTAAACAAAAATAAATAAATTATTGAAAGTCAAATTTAAAACTAATATATTATTTTAATGTAAATCACAGTAATTATTGAAGGATACGTGACTACAATATAATATTTAAAATATATTTTTTTCTTTTAAAATTTTAAAATAACAATTATCAAATTATGTTTTTGTAAATCATGCTATTTTATATATAAAACAATTACCTCTATACATCTATATTGATTTTATTTTATTAATTAGATCAAATATATTAATTAAATAAATATTTTATTCATTAGTATTATTATCAAATTTTGAACATTAAAATTTGTTTATTAACATTATTATCATGTTTTAAATATTACAAATTACAATTACTAATATCAATTAATTCGAATAATAAAAGGCAAATTTGACGTTTTAGAGAAGGTACAACAACTATACAATTATTTTGATTATACTCATTTTGTTTCGCCACCACCACATAAAAATATGAAAATAAAAATTCATCAAAACCAAAACAATAGCAAACAAACAACATCATTCTTCTGATTATACTCATTTTGTTTCAACTTCACCACAAAAAAAAATGAAAATGAAAATTCATCAAAACTAAAACAATAACAAACAAACAACAATATCACTATATAATTTATATACTCTCCTTTCATTACAACATTCAAATAAGATTTTCATTCAAAGCCCTTAACACACTGACCCAATTTAAAAAACTCACATAATATAGGTATGAATCAACCCCTAACAAAATTTAGATACATTAGTTCCCAACACCACAAAATAACACAACTTTATATTAGTTTCCAGCACCACAAAAACACAAATTTAGAGAATGAATAAAAGAAAGATGACGGAGAGAATAAGAGATTTGGTGGAAACCCTAGGAAAGTAATTTGGAAACTCTGTTTGTAATTTTTCTGAATCCAAATATATCTGTGGGAGTGGGAAGAATAAAAAAACTGATGTAGATACAAATAAATTATTGAATTTAGAGTTGTTTATATGAGATACGTGATGCATATCTAACTCTTTTGAAGTAATAGTATATATATATATATATATATATATATATATATATATATATATATATATATATATATATATATATATATATATATATATGTTTGCATATGGGAAGATAAACTATTTTGAGAATAAAACACTAAATGTGAAACTGTCGTAGAGGTTGGAAGAAGAAATATGACATTGAATATTCTACCCATTAATAAAAAATAGTAACTGATAAACAAAAATAAAGTATCGTATTAAAATAGTTATAGAGATGTAAAAAAACTAAAAAGTTGTATACGGTTGTGGAATAGAAAAGACATTTATATGTATTTAAAATAATTTACACCAAAATATATTATTACTATTAGAATTAGATAAATATTAAAATTAAAAAGAAAGTTAAAATAGAGGAATATAAATAAAATATAATAATATTTATTTTAAAATAAATTGAAATTAAATAATAAATGCATTAATTAAAATTAAAATTAAAATTTATTATAACAATGGTAAAATGTAACATAATAATATCTTTATAACTGTTATTATTATTTTATTAGATATCATTAATAATTGAAATAGGGATGTAAATTATTTTATAAGACTTAATTTTTTAATTTATAATTGGAATTGGTATAGAATTGAAATAATAATAATAAGGCTTAATTACTGTTTTGGTCCCCAAATTTTTCTCAACTCATCATATTAGTCCCCTATTTTTTTTATAAATATTTTTGGTCCTCCATGTCTATTTTCTGCAAGAAAGCACTGAGGTGTATCAATTTTAACTACAATTTTGGTCCTCCTATTTTTTTTTATTTTAAACAGTTTTGGTCATCTTATTTTTTCCAACTTAGCGCTTTTTGGCAAAAAAAATGGACATAGGAGACTAAATCTGTTTAAAAAGAAAATAAGGGGATTGATATCGTGAGTTGGAGAAAATAGAGGGACCAAAACTGTAATTAAGACTAATAATAATAATAATAATACTAAAAATATTTATTAATATTTTTTAATATTTATTATGATACATAAAAAAAACTATTTGATAAACTAAATTTCAAAACCAGTTTAAAAGTTAAATTTTTTTTAGTAATTTCAATTTCAAAAATTATTGTACTAACTTATATAAATGAAAAATATCTTTTATTGAATGTCATTATTAAAATTTAAATCATATAAAATTAAATATATAATTTAGCCCCATAATAAAATTGAGATAAAATCAATTTTTATGGCATCTTTGATGTATAGTTAAAGAGATGAAAAAAACTAAAAATTAACAAAGTTATAGGTGGTTATGGAATAGAAAAGAGATTTGTATATATTTATAATAATTTACACCAAAATATATTTTTACTGTTAAATTATACTAATATTAAAAAATTCGTTTGATAAATTATTTTTCATAAATAGTTTTAAAGTTAAAAATAAATTTGTTAATCTGAATTTTAAATTATTGTACTAATTTATATAAATGAACTTTTTTTTAATTACGTTCCATAATTTAATTTGGAATTATATAAAATTAAATATATGATCTAAAATCTTGATAAATGATATATAATTTTGATATAATTTAATAAATCTATTTAAATAATTTTTTTTCCTATGTATGTATAATTATTATATTATTTTATTTTGCACTAAAAAAATATTTTAGTATAATAATAATAGTAATGATATTTGTTTGTAATATTATATTATTAATATATATATTATTAATTTTAGTTTTATATTATTAATGAAACATACAAATTTTATATTTTACATAAAATAAAGAAAATGTTAAAATTTTTTCTTATGTATGTAATATTATTACATTATTTAATATTTAATAACTAACAATATCATTTATATTTTATTAATTTATATAAACTGTATGAAATGTTTTTAAAGATTACGCATCAATATTAATATAAGTGTAGTTTATTGATTTTAAACAATACATTTTATGTATATAGCAATATTTTCAAAATAACTAACAATAATAAAAAAAATAATACAAAAATATTTATATTTTAAATTTTTTAGAAAATATCACTATGTAATTACTATTAATATTTTATTTATTTAGAAATCAAAATGTTATATTTATTTTGAGAAAACAATATCCATTTTTCGAAAAGAGACAATTGTATTGACTCTAATCAATTTTTAAAATTAATTAATTATATAAAATAATAAATTATTCAAAATATTTTTAATATTATTTTTTATAAAAATAAAAATATAATTATAATAATTATTATTGTTACTGTTGTTATTTTTATTATTTTATTATTATTAAAAGCTAGATATTATATTATAATTATTAATACTGGTGATTTAATATTATTATATTATTATAATTATTATCATTATTATTATTATTTAAGTATTATTATTATTATTATTATTATTATTATTATTATTATTATTAGTTATGATATTGAATTGGAGTTGGTGTGAATAATTAAAAAAAAGTGATAAAAATTTTAAATTCTAATATGATGTTAGATAAGTATTAGAATTATAATATGATGCCACGTATGAAATAAGGGTTAGGGTTATGTTTAAGGTTGTATCATAACAAGCTTGGATTTAGAGAATTTTTCCTGTGCTACCTCTACAATCAGACCTGATACCCCAAAAATATGGTATTTTTATCAAAAATATATCTAGGAAAATACCCGATATTTAGTGATTTCCGGTATATATCGAAAACTTTATGAGAATATCGGAAATTCTATAAAACTTACCATTTTTACTGTGACAGATATTTCGTACCGGAAATTTCAAAATCCGATAACGAAAAAATACCGGATATTTAAAATTTTCGGTATAGTTTTAGTACAAAAAATAATCGGGAATTTTAAATTTTCGGTATTTTTTATATACCGAAAAGTATAACTTTATACTTGAATAAAATATACCGGAAATATTAATTTTTCGTTATTGATTTTATACCGAAAATTTGGGATATTTTTGGTACTTATAAAAATTTTCCTAAAATATACTGGATTTTTTAAATTTCCGGTAAATTGGACAGTAAATTTGAAAATATCTGGTAAATAGATATCAGAAATTTTGTAAAATACAAAGAATTTCCGATATGTGCCAAAATAACTATCGGAAATTTGGTCGGAGATACCGAAAATTTATTTTTTTCGCACCTTTCTAAACGGTAAATTTTTTTTCAAAAAAATTAAATTTTTTAGTAAATAAACTGAGAGGTATTTTTAGAATACCAAAAAAATAGATAGGGGTGTCAGATATAGGAAAAGGAGAGGCAGTAAAAAATCTTTTGAATTTAAATTAAATAGATTTGGTTGCTATAATTAAAAAGATTAAATAACTTTTTGATTTTTATAATTATGATTTTTTCCAAAGTCCTATAAATATTTTTCTTTTAAAGATTTACCTTGAAATTTTATTTTTTTGGATTTAATCTTAATCCTCATTATCAAAACCTAGGCTATGTTTGGATTGATGGAACACAACGGAGCGGAATAAAATAAAATATAATGGAGCGGAATGAAATATAAATATCACTCCATTATTTAAATATTTTATTTAAAATGTCTTATTCCATCTCAAATTAAATTGAACAAAAAATAGAATTTAAAATATCTAATTCCATCCAATTTCATTTCATCCTTTTTTTTCAATCCAAACGACATAACATAATATTATTCCATTCTGTAGAATTCCATGATCCACACATGCAAATGAAATAACCATATTATATAAGAGATTAAAAATTTATGAAAATAATATTTTAATTTCTTCTAAATATTTTAGATGATTAAAAAAAACAATAAGAACACCACACAAAACCAAACTATTCTCCGACCAAAACCCGCTCTCCGTCTCCGATTCTCTCCCTCTCTGACCGTCCCTACCACCACCACGTCCGACACTCCCGTCACCGCCGCATCACTTCCGACGCCTACAACAACACCACAATGGTAATTTCTCAACCAACCTCATTATCAACTGACCTAGATTAGATTATTTTCATGCAATGATTATACTCTGTTAGTTACTGAGTTCGAGCAAAATGGTGTTTTACATACTTGCCCTCTCCATTTCAACGATGTTCTTTTACCTGAAGTGATTCCTCAGTCTTTTCAGTGTGTGAGTTGCAAACAACTTAGGAGTGTTGTAGTTTTTCAAGGGAAGAGTGGTTATTCCCACATTTTCAACAGAAAAATGAGGTATACTGTGTTTTCTTCTTATTTCATGCTTAATCTTATTATGATGTATGTGAGTGAGGATAGTGAAATTGAGATGGAAAATACGTGAATTCGATGTTTTGTTTATTTCAGGTGTTGTGATTTTCTCCCTTTTAATGTTTCGAAAATGTGTTACCGGATGAAGCATAAGTTTACGGATAAGAAGTTTGTGGAAATCGACCAACATGGTGGAAAGAGGGCGTTCAAGTTTCGTAACAAGGTAAATCAATGCTTCTTATAATTGTATATGTTAATTTGGGTGGATTTTTTTGTTGTTCCTGTGTATGATGAAAGTTTGTAGGAATAGAAATGAAAATATTAGAGAGTGTTGGGGTAGTATCTATGGTAGAGAAGATGATGAAAAATAGACTTAGGTGGTTTGGGCAGGTAGAGAGAAGACCTATAAATTCTGTTGTAACTTGTAAGTAGAGTAGATTAGATAGAGAGAAGTAAAACAACTAAAGGAAGAGGAAAAATCTCGAGATTAACGATTTGGGTAGAAGCATGGTCCTGGATATAAAACATTATGGCGAATGTTAATCCATGTAGTCAATCCCACTTAATGAGATAAGACTTCGTTGTTGTTGTTGTAATATTACACATTAAATGACTGTGGGAATATAATACAAAGTGACAGTTAATTAAAAAAAAATCTTAACCATGGGATTTTGAGGGTAGCTGATGAACTGAAGTACTTATAATGATAGAAAACTGATGTAACGGCCAAACTTTGAACACTTAGCTTATTCTTAGACGGCACTTTTCTATTGTTAATACATAAATAGATGATTTATCATTGAACAATTAGCTTATTCTTAGGCGACACTTTTCTATTGTTAATACATAAATGGATGATTTATCATTGTTCCTAATATACAATAGGACATATGTAGTTAGTTGTTGTCGAGCCATATAGTTGACCCTAGTCAATGGGAAAAGGATTCAAGTTGACCGTGGTTTGTTCTGGTTTACTTGGTTTATGAGTTAGTATTCTAGTTTTGATTAGGATTGCCTCCTAATCTGTGTAGAGACTGATATTGTGCTTGACTTCAGATCCAGTAATAAGTGTAGGAGTTGTGATTCAAGGATGAAAGTTGAGTATTTGTAGTAAGCTTGGCTCCAATGCAGCTTATAGCAGACTGATTGTACTTCTCAATTGAGATTGGCGGGATAACCCTTAATGGCAGAGAACTACATGTATCAAATGTTTTATGGCGTGACCTGCCATTGGACGTTCATGTGATTTTTTCTGTTCACCCTCTTCATTCTTTTATCGATCTTGTATATAATATTTATAGATGACATTTGACTATTAGTTTTTATTGCAAACTGCTTTGAATGTTTCTTTATGAATGCTTATAACTGCCCATATGAAGGTAACATTGATTGAAATTTATTTTACTTACAGGTATTTAACCTTATGGATTATAACATCCCTGACCTACTTGGAAATAGAAGTGGTGAAATAAAATCTAAAATGAATCCGAAAGAGGAAGTAGATGATTATGATATCTCCTCGATATGTAAGAAATTTTCATCAATTACTTTGGGCAGTGCTCCTAAATTGGATTTGTATGATGAGACTGCATCATATTCTGAAGTAACAATCATTTCGGCAACGAAAGATTTTGAACAGCCTTTTTATGATTCTTCAGAGGCAAGGGAGGTTCAAAATACTCTCTCGAAAGCTCGGCCTTCTTTGCCCGTCGATCTTTCTAGTGTAACAAATTTTGCATTAAAAAGAGATGATCCTTTAACACCTCAATCAGTGTCTCCAATATATGAAGAAAAATTGGACCAAGTTACTAGGGAGGATTCTCAGAAGAAAGTGGGGCTGCCATCACAATCAAACCTTATAGTTAATGAGTTATTTCTTGACAAATCTGTCGATTACATACCTGGATTAACGAAGAAGCAATACGAGCAACTAGATAACTGTGGGTTTCACACGGTGGGTACCAAAACTATGGCATTATGGAAAATATGTACTTTGGATTTTCAGATTTAAAAAGATGGTTTGGATTCCACATTAATCTGATTCTTTACATGTAGTTACGGAAATTGCTTCACCATTTTCCGCGATCATACGCTAATCTACAGAATGCACATTCTAAAATTGATGACGGACAGTATTTGATTTTTGTTGGAAAAATCTTATCTTCAAGGTGACTATCCTGTGTATTATTATTATTTTTTTGCTTTCACACTCTGGTTTCTAGGATAATGGTGCCCTAGTAATCCCGTGTATTATTTGTTTACTAGATTTATCCATGTTTGTATTCTTTTATCTTGGTATATGCACTCTTTTACATTTACTTTTTCACTTGAATGAGGCTGCTGATAATATACTTCTAGTTATTGGATTTGCCATTTCCAACCTTTGCCATGTAATAAAACTGATATTACTGCTGTATTATATGGTTTAGAAAGGATCCCAAGTAATGGTAATTTTGCAAAGCCTAATTAGGCAAACATAGGTACTTAATATTCTCACTTTGAAAGATAAGGATGTCCCTACCCGACATATATTTGTCATTATCCATGTTTTCTTTATTGTCATTGCAGAAGGTTAGGAACCATTCAATCACTTCTCCCTCCATGCATGTTCTACATATGTGGATAGTACAAGAGTTTATACGAGATTCATTGAGTTACCTGCTATCTAGTTACGCTTAAAATGTTCATTTAGGTTCGTTCAACCCAAATTCTAAGATGCAATATAACCATTTATAAGTTTGTACCTAAAACATAAGCTTTTTGGATTGGACTCTCGGTTCTTATACAGTATTGAAGCCTCTTTGAATAAGTGGTTAAGTATTGATCCTTGCTTTAATTTCAGCACAAGGTAAAAATGAGGTAGTAAATTGTCTATGCTTCAAGCCCCTAGGGTTTTGTGTGAGCATGTGTTATAGATATAATAAAGTCATTCATGTGACCAGTGTTGTGTATGGCGGATGGCGGTCCATGACGGAGAGCCAAAATCCCGCCATAGCAGCCACTTTGCGGCGCCATTATTGCGGATTATGGCGGAAAAATCCGCAATAGCGGCCGATATTTACCATTGCAACGAGCCTAAAAACTGCCATGTATATCCATCCGCCATAGCGGCCATGGCGGGGCAATTTGATAACACTGCATGTGACTTTTCCTAATGGCTTAAACTTTTAGGATAGTTGTCACAATATGTAAAATTACATTTTGCTGATATCTTTTAAATCTGGGTAATTATCATACCTTATGTTCTATGAATCACTGACTCTGACACCACAACGGACACTACGACACCGATATGTCAAAAATTTAGGACACTGACACTGCTATATATGTTATAGTATTTGAGTTTCATTTATTCATCTAATATCAAACTGAGTTAAAAATATTAGGATCAAAATGAATGTCTTTAATTCTTCATTGATAATATTGTTTCAATATATGTTTATACATTTTGATCTTGCGTGAGATTTGTCTAGAAAATGTATAAAGTGTGTTGAGGAAAGAAAAACACAATTTTTTTAAAAGAAAACTTGTTTATATTATCAATTACGTGTTGTATGAGTGTCGTATGGGTATCAAACACCAATTCAAAATGTCTCGAAACAAAGGAAAAATACCAATTTTTTGGGGACACGTGTTGTACAAATGTCATACAAGTGTCGGACACCGTGACACGCCTACTTTTAGAGGTGTCCGTGCTTCATAGTTTATGTTGATAAATTTTAGTATTTCTGTTGCAGGGGAGTCAAAGCTACTTGTTCATTTTCATTTCTTGAGGTGATTGTTGGTTGTCAAATTGTAGACGGGGAATCAGCTATTGAGCATGTGGCCGACAAAGTTGAGGAAAAGAAGACAATTTATTTGCATTTGAAGAGATTTTTCCGTGGCATACGTTTTACTTATAAATCTGTCCTTAATAGCATTGCAAACAAGTATCATTTGGGAGACATAGCATGTGTGAGTGGCAAGGTGAGTTTATGTTGCTTCCCTTCCCTAACCGATTTTTATGTTGTGCTGCAAGTTTTCATGTGGATGAATTGATTTCAACTCAAGTTCATAGATACTAGCCTAAACGTAAGTGTTGAAGGCAATGGCAGGCCTCAAACATAAATGAACTATGTGAAGTAAACAGCTGCATTCCATTCGTAATGTGAAACCGAGTTTGAGCCAGGTTTATTTGCATACTTGCATACCCCAAATAATAAAATCGCTTGTGGAGCCTTGATATTTTTATTATTTAGGTACCCTTTGGCAAAAACTAATGTAGAGAATGAATGAGCTAGACTTTTGCTTAGTGGTTCAATTAGTTCAATATTCTTAGCTATATTGGTTTTGAATTGGACTAGGCATCACTGAGTAATCAGTCTGATAACCCAATTCTAAGGGGGTGATTTTTCCGTCTAAGACCAGTTTAGTATTTCCCACCTAATTCAACCCACAAAGTCGGTTTTGCATCCAGGTGCTTTAAAGCTCTATTTAGGCTATATATCACAATGTACTTGGTTATTTTTCCAACATAGAAATCTGTAGTTGAGACCCTTAAATGATTTTCAGCAATGGTTGAGGTTCTACAACATTTCATTTAATCATCCCCTTAAAAGTTATTATAATAAGAGTCATTAGGATGTAGTTTTGAGCATACGGGCTTGGCCCACATCTCATCGTGTATTACTCGATCAACCTAGTATTATAAATATGAGGCTCACTTTGCATTGTAGGGCATCCCAGCATTGCCGTCTTCTCATGTTTCTTGATTTCATCCCAAAGTTGATGGGTAATATGCCAGCTAATCATATTCTAATTAGGGAATTTATCCCTATATAGTATATACAAAAGTTAATATTCGGTATCCTATCACGATAAGATAAAATCCCTTAGAATAAGGTCCAAACAAGACAGGGTCCCTAAAATTAAGGAAGCACACTAAAAATTTAAATAATCACAACAACCAATAAAATTTTACAAAATATTGCATGTGGCCCCACTCTCTCCTCATTCAACATGTTGAATCTTTTCAACACCAATTAATCCACATCATATTCAACACACCATTGTAAGGATCCAACTATTGAATAAATTATTCAACACCCCCATTGTACATAGCCTAATAACATAAACTATGTTAATATATTAGCCCATTCTCTCCTTGTAAAATATTTTGAAGGTATTCTATTTCTATCTTGGTCGATGTTTGAAACTTTTATTTTATTTGTATTATTTAGTTTGCTTTGCTTCTTTCTTGCTTGTTTCATGATTGTACTAAGATAAACCAGCCACTCTCCTTCAAGTTATGCTTGAATATTCTGTTTTAGTCTAAGAATTTTGTAACTGTACATAATTTTTGCATTTTGAAGTAGGTTAGGACTATGCGGGCTATAGATCACTATGAGATGACAGAATATAATATTGATGTGCTTGAAGATGGAAAAGATTTATCACTTTGTGCCAAAGAGAGGCCATATTGTATCTACCCTTCGAAAGGGGGTTTAAATCCAACATTTCTTCGGGACATTATTGCAAGGTTTGTGCTTCCAAGTTCTTGTGAGTCAACATCTTATTTGTAAAATAATTCCTTTTTTAGTTCTTGTGCTTCGAAGTTCTTGTGAGTCAACATTTCTTTGGGACATTTTGAAACGATTTCTAGTTTAGGAACAGATCATGAGTAGCTACTCAATCAAATCAACTATTTAATTGGTTAGTTGTTTTCAAACTATATATAAATCATATAATTCCTTTTTTATTTGTACAATTTTATACTATTGTAATTTATGTATTTTATTCCAATGTATATAATGTCAATACTATTGTCATTCTCGTAATTTTAGGTTTGCAGTTATGTATATTATTCTAATGTATATTATTCTAATGTATATAATGTCTATATTATTGTCAAACAAGTAATAATGTAGAATAAATTTCTTTCAAATCATGTAACAATTTATTATATATATTGTTTTATTTCTTCTAGAGCTTTACATACCTTGCCAGACAATGTTGATCCAGTTCCTAGAGATATTACAGAGGAATTTGGACTCTTAAGTCTTCATGATGTAAGTATCTCTTTTAGAACTATTTAATCTATCGATGAAGTCTACTTGCCTTATGAAACCTTATCATTGACACATAGTTGGCTGTATAGACTTTAATTATTGTCTGTGATGTACATCTGTTGAGAATTAGAGCAAAAGTTCTTAATATGACCATGCAATAAAAGAAGGGATACGTACAGGGGCTGATAATCATTCCAGCTATCTGGCTAACCCCACCAAGTTATCTTTCTAGCAACCCTCTCTTGCTTCTCCATCATCCTTATGTTTCCTATTTAGCCATTTTTTTGTTTGAGTTTAATGCATGGCTATTCCTAAGCCCGGATATAAGAAAAATGTTGAGTTAGGTAGTTGACAATCAATATAATTTTTTTGTCGAATCTCTATGACATAGATCAACTATATAATAATGTGAATGTTAGGTGTAAAATTGTTGAAAATTAGGAAAATTACAAGTGATCAAGAAGCTGTTGATTGAAGCAAAATCTCAAGTTTTTTTTTTATTACAAATTATACCAATCTATGTATAGTCTTGCTAAGGGAAGAAAAAAAAGACGAGATTTGGATCAAATGAAGTGTATTAAAGATGAAGTAGGCAAAGTTTTGGTTCAGAAAACAAGATATAAATGATAGATAAAAAAAGTATTTTCACAACTTATTTAATGAAGGATATCATATATTATCGAACTCAGACATGCTAGACATTAGAGAAGAGGATCAAAACTATAACTATTATCGTCAGATTCAAAAACACGAGGTCAAAAAGCGTTCAAAAAGATGAATAATAGCAACGTAGTTGGATGAGACAACATACCTATTGAAGTGTGAAGAAGTTTTGGAAATTTAAGTATTGAGTGACTCACCAAACTTTTTGACAAGTTTATTAGGTCAAAGCAAATGTTAGATGAATGAAGTAGTACTTTAATTCCGAAAAATAGGATATATAAAATTGTGCAAATTATAGGAGGATTAAATTTATGATTCATACAATGAAGTTAATGAGAAAGAGTGATTGGATGAAGACTGCATAAGGAGGCTCTAATTGTTTTGATAATCAATTTAGTTTTATGTCTAGGAGGTCGACCATGGAAGCGATTTGTTTACTATGATGTGTAATGGAGCTGTATTAGATGGATAAAAAAGATTACACTTAGTTTCCATTAATTTGAAAAAAGCGTATAGTAGAGTGCCTGAAGAGATCTTGTGGAAAGTACTTTAGAAGAAAAAAGTTAAGTTTGCATATATTTTTGCTAACGGTAATATGTATGAGGGGTCTCGAAGGTGTAAGGACACAAGATGAAAACATACACAACTTTGTTGTAACAATAAGATTGTACCCATGATTAATTCTAAATTCTTACCTTTTAACTCTAGTTTTGGATGTACTTACACAACACATTCAAAAGCTAGTATCGAGATGTATGCTTTTTGCAGATGATATAATCTTACTTGAAGAGTCTTGGGAGGAATTAAATGGGAGGTTGGAGACGAGTCTTAGAAGCGCATGGCTTCTGTCTGAGCGCAAATAAGCAAAGTATATGGAATGTAAGTTTAGCAAAAGGTGAAGCGATTCTAGCGTAGAAGTGAAAGTTGGAGATCATATCATATACAATAAGTTACGAGGTTTAAATATCTAGGGTCCAAAGTACAAAAAACGAAGAAATAGAAGGAGACTTAAACCATCAAATTCAAGTTGGGTAGATGAAATTGAGGAAGGTCTCCGGTGTTTTATGTGATACAAAATTCCCACTTAAATTGAAGTGAAGATTTAATCTGATAGCTGTAAGACTGACAATGTTGTACGGGACAAAATATTGGGCTATAAAGAACCAACATGAAAATAAATTAAGTGTAACATAGATGAGGATGCTATAAAGAACTAACATGAAAATAAATTAAGTGTAACATAGATGAGGATGCTACGATGAATGTGTGGTAAGATTAAATGAGATAGGATTAGAAATGACAATTTTAGAGAGAGAGTTAGGATAACACCTATAATAGGAAAGATGATGGAAACTAGGCTTAGGTGGTTTGGAGATGTAGATAGAAGATTTGTAGATTAGTAAGGAATATAGATCAGATGAAGAGTAGTCAAAGCGCTACAGTTAGAAGAAAGAAGACTTAGAAAAATGATAAAATAAATTTTAAGAAAGATCTTGAGATTAATGAGTTGAATAGAAATATGATTTTTGATAGAACATTATATTATGACATAGTTTGATCTATGTAGCTGGCTTAGTTGTTGTGGCTGTTAGTTTTTTTTTCCTATTTACTTTTTATTTGTGAGAAAAACATTGTCTTATTTTTAATAAGCTGAAAAATTAGTAAGCAGGGGAATGTTATAAAATCTTAGAAATCTCTCAATTTGTTTTATATCTTAGACTATTTTAGAGTATCCCAGTCCTACATAATTTTTTAGAATTTATTTTAATTGAAATTTTATATTCGAATCTTTAAAATTATTAGACATACTATATAGGAACACAATCACTATTTTTTATTTGTATTTATTGCATTAAGCCCTCTTCGCTCTTTCTACATGTGCTATGGTCTCTATGCCTAAGAAAAATTTATTGACTCATTCAAATTGTCTGAATCTTCATTGAAATTTGCTTCTGCATACTCTAACTAAAATTTTGAATTCTTCAATGCTAAAAACTCAGGCATATTTTGGAATTCACAAACCGAATGATCTTAGTGAAGCTGATCTGGCCCGCAAAAGACTTATATTTGATGAATTTTTTTACCTGCAGGTGAGGTTATCATTTTATATCACATTTAGTTGGCTCTATCATGAATCATTTCAGTGGACATTTTTAATCGTTTTCTTCTAACGTGCTACCATTATCAAGCCTATGTTTGGGTGCATGATGTCATATGTAAAGTTATTTCTTTTAGTTATTATTTGAAAGTAACTAATGACCATTGTCCTAGGTGTGATTGTTTATTGTTACCTTACTGTTAGCAATTGTTTGATCTTTTCACCAATTATTTTTGAGCTTTATCATCTTTCCTTGTAATAATTTATTGTTCTTGTTATATACTTAACCCAACTCTGTCTCTACTGTCTTCTGTCAGTTAGGGCGATTATTCCAAATGCTCGATGGTCTTGGTACACAAATAGAAAAGGATGGATTGCTAGATAAGTATAGAAGACCTGTAGATAATAGTGTGCGTACTGAGGAATGGTCCTGTCTCACCAAGAAGGTTTTGGAGATCCTTCCCTACACTCTTACTTCTGGTCAACTCCAAGCTGTTTCAGAAATTATTTGGGATTTAAAGAGGCCAGTTCCAATGAATCGGCTACTGCAGGTTTTGATTTTTCTTGTCGATATTATTTTACTATTTCCATATCTATGCACTATTCCATCCACTTTTTGCTTCTGGTACATACTAACATAGGAAAAGTAATGGTAGAAGTCGAGTGATATGAAACAAGCCACTCAAGCATGCAAACACGATTTCATTTAAAGTTTTTCCATCAACTTTCATAGCCAATCATTTTTGTTTCTTTGAGGATGAAGAACAATATGATTAAGATAAAAGTAGGAAATTTCTGAGAAATCGGAGGATAAAAAATCTTCCTCCCAAAAGGAATCATCAATAAAACATACTCACACACGAATCATGTCGCTTAATGTAAAAATCATCGTCATATTAAAACTACTCACACCCTTCTAATCCATGAAAGCGTGCTTTTTTTGATTTTTTAGGGGATACTGTTCTTATTTGCTTGTATTCCTAGACACCCCAGGTCTTTAGGTCTGTTCTCTTTTGTCCAAAATTTTACTCTCGGTGATTAAAAAATGTGTGCAAAGTCTATCGAATGCGTCTTTTTGGGTCTATTCCTGAACTATCACCGAATGTTCTTCTTCTTACCCAGTATATATTTTATTCATAAATAATATTATTCATAATATCTTTACTAAGCGTGTGTTTGGAATTTTTTTTTCACGGTGAAAATGATGAAAAAAGTGCTTCTACTTAACTCTATTAATAGCAGCTTCATAATTATCCCGGTGAATAGCATCTAGAAGCACAGTGGCGGTGGAAAAAATTGGAAACAAACACTCACTTAGAAGATATTATTCATAAAATATTATTATACATCAGTAATAAAATATTTATAGTATTTCTGCACTTTACTAATTACTTAAACACCTAACTAGTAAACTTAGCCACCAGGCTTCTTATACCTTCCATATTGAGTTTGCTAATAACCCTGATCCTTAATTGCCTTCCCATCACTTAAGCTTTTGAGGGGAGCGTGAGAATCTAAAGATATTGTAGCATCTTAAGTACCTCACAGTTTTAGTTTCCATATAAAAACCTAAGACCCTTTGGGCAACCGAAAAGCATAAGGCCTGTTTGTATATGGCATAATACATTTCAATAATGTGTCGTGTTTATCTGATGTTGTTTTGTGATACTCAGGGTGATGTTGGATGTGGGAAAACTATCGTTGCTTTTCTTGCATGCATGGAGGTTATTGGTTCTGGCTATCAGGTATTTCACCCTTCTTAATTTGCATTCCGTTAATCTGTTAATTTATTCCCTTCATTTGTCATTTAATTGATGAATATTTATAGAAACCAAATTAAAAGAAGAGAACTTGTCGTAACCAGAACTGACTAGTTTAATGCAGAACTATAGAACAAGTACTACTTGGCAATAGAATGGAACCTAGCTACTTCCAAAATTGTAATATAACAGAAAATTAATAAACCAAGCTGAGAACAAACACGACCCCTTATCAGTCTAACCCACCCAATACTACTCAATTCGGTTTCTCTCCTCAAACATACCTATCTTACTCGTCATGACACCTGAATCCCCCCTCTCCTCCTATACCGCCACGTGTCTGATTAAGCTATTTCTTCCTGCTATCCCTCTCTCCTCTTCCAGTGATCCTTCTGTTATTCTATAGACTATTCCATTGGGATTTTCATATGTATAGGATATCATAACCCGTCTTTCCATTTGGTTTTTTATGCATCTTAGAAAGATTTGACATATTTATGCATGTTGATAATTGACTCTCCTGTCTAATTATTAGGCTGCTTTCATGGTTCCAACTGAGTTGCTTGCGTTCCAGCATTATGAACAATTGCTTACCTTGCTTGAAAACTTGGATGATGTCGAGTTCAAGCCGACTGTTGCTTTACTCACTGGTTCAACCCCACTAAAACAATCGCGGATGATTCGTAAGGTATGATTACTTATTTTTCCGACTGTTAGAACTCTGAACTATCCAGTTATTATTTTCTTGCACCATATGAAATTCTTATAGTTTTATTTAAGATATGATGTTGCAGGGTATCCAGACCGGAGAAATTTCAATGGCCATTGGAACCCACAGTTTGATAGCAGAAAGTGTGGAATTCTCAGCCTTACGTATTGCTGTGGTGGATGAGCAGCATCGCTTTGGTGTTATTCAAAGAGGAAGATTTAACAGTAAGGTGTGTTAAAAACTTAAAATATTATAAAATATCTTTTATATTATATTAGAGTATCTTATGTTTTTTTCCTAGAATCAATTTATAATCTTAGAATATGCTTTAGAGTTAGATTATATACTACTCACTATTATTCTGAGAAACCAACATTCTGAGAAGATTGTTCTTGAGAAACCAACATTTTGTAAACATTCATGTTATATTTTTAAATTATATCTTCATTGCTACTGAATATTGCATCCTGCACAAGGCTTATGTTTCTTATTGCCAAAAATGATGTTTTCATTGCTCTTTTACCTTTTTATCTTATTGTCATCTCCTTATTTTTGTCAGTTATTTTATAAATCTTCAATTCCGAGTATGGAAGATGATGCTATTACAGACGGGTCCTCAAAGAGTGATGATTATATGGCTCCACATGTTCTTGCCATGTCTGCTACTCCCATCCCAAGAACACTTGCACTTGCTTTATATGGTGATATGTCACTGACACAGGTACTTCATTTTTCCTGTTCATTATTCTAATGCAAGACTTCCCACTCCCGCTACCTTTTACTTGAATAAGTTTTAAATCAATGGGTGATAGAAAAAAGAAAAACCGGTGCAACACGAACTTTTGTAGTTATTGTTTCACGAAGTTTGTTGTCACTAAACAATTTAGTACCTAAAATTATTTGCTGCTGCAAATGCTTACTCTTTTCCCATCACAGATAACTGATTTACCACCAGGAAGAATTCCTGTTCAAACATACACCATTGAAGGAAATGACCAAGGATTCGAGGAGGCCTACAAGGTGACAGTACTATCAAAATATTTTTTAATTATGCACTAGTATTTTTTATTTTCACGGTGATTGGTGTTTAATGTTCCACATTCGGGATAATTTAAACAATGAAATCCAGACGATAGGACCTAAATATGACTTTGTTGTCATGCCAGTGAGAGTTAATTGGTATGAAGATCAAGCATTTCTATCATGATACATAACATAATCAGATTTTTCTTATGCAGGATTCCAATAAAATGTATATATTGTATGTTCTTTTTTTCCCTATGTTCTTATTGATGTAAAATGTGTTTTTGACAGATGATGATGGATGAGTTGAAAGACGGTGGGAAAGTTTATCTCGTCTACCCAATTATTGAGCTTTCAGAGCAGTTACCTCAGCTTCGTGCTGCTTCTGCAGATCTCAAATCTATCTCAGACCGGTTTCCAGGATACAATTGTGGTTTATTACACGGAAGAATGAGAGGTGAAGAAAAAGAAGAAACGTTAGGGAAGTTTAGGACCGGAGAATTGCATATACTACTTGCCACTCAAGTAATTGAAATTGGCGTTGATGTTCCAGATGCGTCGATGATGGTCGTGATGAATTCCGAGAGGTTTGGAATGGCCCAATTACACCAACTCAGGGGCCGAGTTGGACGTGGAACAAGACAGTCAAAATGTATATTAATATCATCAACTGTAAGTGGCCTTAATCGTCTGAAAGTACTTGAGCAATCATCAGACGGGTTTCATCTCGCTAATATGGACCTATTATTACGTGGACCTGGTGACTTGCTTGGCAAGAAACAATCTGGGCATCTTCCTGAGTTTCCTATTACCAGATTGGAAGTTGATGGGAATATCTTACAGGATGCACATGTTGCTGCGCTGGTAAATATTGTTTAGTTATTCATACTACTTGTTAGCTAATGCTTTCAATTATAAGTTTATAACAATATTTAATCTCCAATTTTCCATAATCGATTGTGAACAGAAAATCTTAAGTGCTTCTCCTGATCTGGAGCAATTTCCTGCACTTAAACTGGAGCTTGGCATGAAACAGCCGCTTTGCCTGCTAGGTGATTGATCAAGTCTTGATCTTGATGTGGTGTTGAAAAAATGCTCAGCTAATTGTGATAACTTTGTAATGTAAATAATTTAGTAGGTTTTTCTTTGGTTATGTAGACAGATTTAACCTTTAGGCTGATGTTTATATCTAGGAAGTCCATTGTTATCTTCTTATCATGTTTTTGACTGATTCTTGTTCTTCTTCCTTGTAATCGTTGATGGCAGTAGCAGTTTGAGCATATTCTCGAGATTTGACATTCTTGAGATTCAATCGAAAAAAGCCACATTTTTTGAAGGCTTCAGTTTTTTTAGCTGTTAATAGAAAATGATCTGCAACTTTGCATATGTCACATTAAATTAAGGACGTGTTTGAATTAGCCGTGGACAAAATTGATTTTGATAGAATTGATTTTAACAGAATTGAGTGTATGTTTGGTTCTGCGGTGAAAAGAATTGATTCTGAGTGAATTGATTTTGGTTAAAAGTGAGTTTGATGTAGTGAGTGTTTGGATGTGCGGCAAAATATAAAATACCACGTCCCAATGCTTTTCCACCGTGGTTTTGTTGAAGTTACAAATTGGAGCTTTATGTATACGTGTTTTGTTTCCTTTCTAATCCCACCGTGGAAACAAACACGTGCATAGTGATTTATGTTTGGATATATTTCTGTAAAAATAAGTTATAAAACAAATTCAAATGTAAAAATCACGTTTAAGTTCAAAAGCTATAAATTGTAGCTTCAAGTAGAATTAATTTTGGAGGTAGAATTAATTCTAATTTAAAAGAAACAAATATCTCTATTATTTTAGAATCAATTTCATACAGTCAATTTAGTAGAATCAAAATTGATTTTGAATGTATAATTATTAAAATGGTAATAAATTTTAATATATAAAAGAAGTATTTGATGGAAATTAAAGAGGATAAAGGAAAATTAAAAGTTGTAACAAATAAAATATAGTAAATGTAGAATTATATCTACTAAACTTAAAAGCTAAGATCAGTAGTTTTTAAGCATATTTTTTGAGAAGAATAATTGATTTTGAAATAAAAGAAAATCAAAATTTAAATTTAAATGGAATAGAATTGCTTTTTGGGTCGATCTAAACATGTACTAAATTGTTTGGGAAATTTTTCATACCAGCTCTCATATTTGCATATTTCAAAAATATCCTTAATCTTATTTACTCAAAATTTTACTTTTTTTAAAGAAAATTTTAGTGAAACCAAAAACGAAATTTTCGGTAGGTCATTGAAATTCCCGATCCCTTTTAAGGCGAATACCGAAAATTCTTTGTTGTTCACTAATTTCTGGTATCAATATATCAGATATTTACAAATTATTATGACGATTTAGAATTTTGAAAATTCGTGACGATTCTTGAAATTGCCAAAAATCGGTATTTTGCTTTCATAATTTCAGGTACCGGCAATTCCAAAATTTCCGGTACATAAACAATACCGGAAGTTCTAAATTTACGGTATATATCGGAAAGTTCGTTAATACCTGAAACTTTCGGAATGGCAGATGAAGTGTTATATATCTGTGGTCCTGAACCGACACCTTCAGCTTCTTCAACGAATTCATGTACTGATCTTACGCAGTACTTCATCACTGATACGGTACACTATACTTGATTTTATACGCATTTTCATATTTTTTTTTATAAATTGATTTAATTTAGCCAATTATTCGTTTATGTGATTGCCAGATTTTTGGATCATGAGAGAAAGTTCTTGAATGGGCACGGTCAATTGAAAAAGCTCATGGTATTGTTGTTGTTACAATCCGATCCGACGATGCTAATGATATGCCACGGAGGAAGGATAAATTAATTATGGGTTGTGATAGAGGAGGTAATTACAAAAAGAAAAATAAAGCTGCAGCTTCTTCCGATGACACTTACTCTATGAAGGTTAAGTGTCCATTCAGGATGAGATCTGTTCCTAGTGGTGATGGTTGGAAGATGATGGTAAGATGCGGCATGCACAATCATAAACTAGACAAGGAATTGGAAGGGCATGGCATTTTGGACCGTCTAAAAGAGGAAGAAAGAAATTTTGTGAATGATATGACGAAGTACAACATGACTCCAAGGTACATAGCTTCTGCTTTGAAAGACAAAGACCCAGAAAACCTTACGAGTATTACCCAGATATATAAAGCTAGAGCAACATACAGAATGAACAAGAGAGGTGCAATGACAGAAATGCAAATGTTATTGGGTCTTGTCCACCAAGAGAAATACTTGTATTGGTCTAGAAATAAGGATAATTCAGATATGATGGTTGATATATTCTGGACACACCCTGATTCTGTGAAGTTGTTGAATATGTTTCTGATGGTGTTGATTTTTGATTGCACTTACAAAACAAATAGGTAAGAATTTTAAGTTTAATTTCATGACATCTTAAAAATACGTTGAGTGAGTTTGTCGTTGAATTGTCTGTGTTTTGTAACTGTGTAGGTACCAGATACCACTACTTGAGGTTGTTGGTGTTACATTAACAAAATTGACGTTTTCAGTTGCTTTTGCATATTTGGAACATGAAAGGGAAGAGAATTTCACATGGGTGCTGGAAAGGTTGAAAGAGTTGTTTTATTCAGAGAAGTTGCTACCAAATGTCATTGTGACGGATCGGGAGCTTGCATTAATGAATGCCATTGAGACGGTGTATCAGAATGCTTCTCATATGCTGTGTACGTTTTACATTTCAAAAAATGTTAGCATGAAGTGTAAGGAGTATGTGAAATCAGAGAGACAAGAACATGTATTGGATTAATGGAACAACATGATGTATTCAAATACAGAAGATGAATTTGATGTACATCTGAACCATTTTGAGAGTGTTTGTGGTGATATTCATAAATTTCTGAAGTATGTGAAAGAAACATGGTTAACACCATACAAAGAACGGTTTGTTGCTGCATGGACTAACAAAATCACTCATTTAGGGAACACAACAAAAAACAGGTACATTCTTCTAACATGAAATATGTTTATGTTTATGCATTAAATTGAGTTGTTTATGTAATGTGTTTATGATGTCTAGGGTGGAGTCTGCACATTGGAGACTAAAAACATGTTGACTACAAGACGTTGTGATTTATGTGCAAGTTGGGATGCTGTGAACACAATGTTGAAGTTGCAGTTAGGTTTTATAAGGGTGTCGTTTCAAAAAAGTATCTCAATATTGATCACAGGTATAACACCCTATTCTATTCCAAGTTACAGAGTTTTGTTTCAAAATAGTGTATACAACTCATTGGAAAGGAACTTGGAAGAGTCAAATATGTTTGTGCAAGCAAAGAAAGGTGTTGTTGTTACATTAGAACAACACATGGGTTACCGTGTGCGTGTCAGCTTGTAGGTTTTCATATTTTAGGCACACATATACCTTTGGAAACAATTCATGTGTTTTGGACAAAATTGCAAATTCTAGAATATGAGGAGGTTCCTGAAGAGAAAAAGTGGGATTTAGAAGATGAGTGTGAAGAGTTGAAGAAACAATTCAGTGCTATGGATATTATGGGACAAAGAGTGTTGAAAAAAAATCTGTGACATAGTCTATCCATAAACAACTTCAATGTGTCCAGCGTCGGTGAAATATAAGTCATCAAAGAGAGGAGTTAAGAAGAGTAAAAAGGGTACGGAAAATGATTTGCATCGTGATCCAAGACAGTGAGAATATGCTGAAGCTTCGCAAGAGAGTAAGACTACAAAGAGATCATGCACACAACCAAGTGGGAGTCAATCATCCATACCTATTCATAGGCAACATTGTACCAATTCTGCAAAAGGTGAGTACTTGCCACAATTTCCTACTTTCTTTCATCGATACATTGAAGATATTATTAATGTAGAATCGGATGGAAACCCTGGTTACCGTTGTATTGCAACTGCATTGGGATGGGACACAAATGCATGTTTTGATGTTAGGAAGAAGTTGGATACTCATATCCATCTACACGAAATATTGTTTTCTAAGGTGTTCTACGACACTGTGTCTTATGTGAGGAATTCATTAATCGTGAAACACTTGGGTCCTCAGGGTAAGGAGAAATGGATGTCGCTTCCAGATATGGGTTACCTTATTGCTTGTAGATATGATGTTGTTTTTGTTTCTTTATCCATGAGAATTAACACGACATTTTTCCTACTTCACATACCTCCACCCCTGTACACGAGTCGTTATACAATCGTTGCAGTCGATTTTGTCAATGATAATCAGTGGGTTCTGCTAAAACTGAAACTCGGTTGTCCATTGCCTCCCATCATAGAGCGTTTGAGGAATAATTGTTGTGATGTTGCAAAAGGTTGGAAATCAGCATATGCGAGTCGGATCAGACATTGGGCAGTACTGTTTGGGAAGTGATTGTATTTTACTTATAATGCATTTATGTAGAACATTAATTATATTTATTGACATTAATTATATTTGAAATGCCTCTATGTATGACATTAATTATATTTATGTATTCTATTTAAGTAAAAGTTTTAAGTAAAACTGTAAAAAAAAGGAAAATTTTTAGTCCCAATAATACCGGAAATTTGAAATTTTCACTACTGTTTTTATACCGGAAATTTCAAATTTCCAGTACGGGTATTAGCTCAAACAGGTACCGTAAATTTGAAATTTCCGATACTGTTTTTGTACCGGAAATTTCAAATTTCCGGTTCTTTTGTAGACTGAAATACATATCGGAAATTTCAAATTTTCGGTACAATTTTGAACTAATATATATACTATAAATTTGAAATTTACGGCACCAAAACAGTATAGGAAATTTCAAATTTACGGTATCGGACATTTGAAAATTGCAGTATTTAAGGACAGTAAAACGGTAACTTTTCCAAAATTTATGGTATTTTTTCTAAAATTTCCGGTACGCGCCAGAAATTGTGACTTTTCCGATATTTTACAGGGATATTTTGGTAAAATTGCTTTATTTGGGAGGGGGGGGTGCCAGGTTTAAATGGGGGGTGACAAGATAAATTCTCAATTGTTTGGCTTAATATCGAAAGTGATTTTGTAATTGTAAAGAACTTTAATACGAGGATTATCAATGATTTTGTGATAAAAAGTGGAAGAAAAATCACACTCAAACAATTAATAATAGGCTAAGATAGATCGACTTAGTTGGTAAAGAAGGTAGATTGACTCAGTTGATAAAGAAGGTAAACTGATTTAGTTTTTAAGAAGTTGATCCATTATATTGAGTGAGTTTTACTTTGAGAATTTTTTGGTGGATAATCTATAAATATTTTTATAATTGCTCTTTAAATCTTGAGGTCTGTTTTAATCCTGGGGAATATCTGAAGTCTAATTTATCTAAAGTTTTTTTAAATTTTTTTTTATAACTTCCAGATGTGGGGAAGTAACCAAAAATGTCTATGTAGACTAGTAGCTATCTTTGTAATACAATGGTAAAAATTTGAACCAAGTGGCTTACTCATTTTAAAAATACGGTTGGTTATATATTTAATGTCAAAACTCAGTAACCTTAAGTTTACAAGTGGCTAACCCTAATTTTTTGGTGACGAAAGTGTGCAACATTTTTACCAGAAAGAGTTCGAAAGATTTATGAATAGACATCCTAAATGATGTTTGGTTAATGAGTTTTGACATTAAATATTTTTATAAGGCTTAATGTCAAAACTCAGTACGAATTTTAGATTATTAAAGTTTAAGGGTAGTAAAATGGATCGAATCTGTCGGATCAATCCATTTGATCCACTATTTTTGGCAGGATGAGTTGAGGTTTTCGACTCGATATTTTAAGTTGGTCCGTCACGCCTAATCCATTTAAAAAGCGGGCTGAGGCGGGGCGGATTTTGCCCACAGGTTTTTTGTGAAAACGTTTTTATCTTTTTACTTAGAATTAACACAACTTTAACTATAAAAACAACACTCTTCTCTTAGTATTCTGTTGATTGCATTGTATTCTAAGTTATTATAGAGACAAATTGAATTATAAGTTCAACGTTTTTTATTTAACTTTCTAATACATGTGTTAATTAGAAAAACTTGAAATAAAAGAACAATTGTATTACACGCAGAATTATAAAGTTATCAATACATTAGCTCACATGTTTTCTTTTAAAAATAGATGTTGATTTTAAAAAAGTGAAGGATTTGATTAGTGTATCCGTGTGACAAATTTAAGATTTTAACTATTAAGGAATCAATCAATATAAGAGTTTATATGATATAAATAATGAGAAATCGGGTGCTGATATTTTATTCATTGTGATTTTTATACGGTGTAATTGTTATTATTGTTTGTCTTATGTAAAATCTTAATTGAATTATTTAGCAGTTAGTTTTTAAAAGAGGATTTCTTACCCCACCCATGTGAGAAAATTAAAGCCTATTCAATTTCTATAATGCCTCTTTAAAATCGGAAGTATACTTCCGATGCACACCTTTTTTTTTAAAAAAAAATTGACTTAAAATCGTAAGTATTCTTTCAGTTTTAAACCAGCAATATATTTTCGATTCTGATGCTGCCATACAGATCACACACACACGCACACGCGCACGCGTACACACAGACAATGCCCTATGACCGTTTAAGTAATAAAGTAGATCACGCTCAGCGCAGGTAGCGCGCTTAGTGCGATCTGCATGATTTTGTTTTATAAATTCATTTCAAAACAAATTTTAGGGATGTTTTTGGGAAAATTTTTGCTCCCAAATTCCACCACCATACTTTTATGATAGTATAGCTTAGAAAACAACACTAGGGATTTGCTTATGAATGATTGGAGGTGATTGCTCGTCGATTGGCTCTAATAAACCTGTATAAATGGGTTTAAAGCTGACATTCACTTAGGGTATCTGATCTTAATGCCTCTGTGTCGGGCTAGACATAGTCGACGCGAGTGATGCGGTTGAATTCTCAATTTGGGTTAAAAATAGCTTGTGTTGTGAGAGGTATGTGATGACACGGACGAGTATCATAGATAGAGTATAACTGGACGGTAGATTTAAGTCTGTGACGGGTAGTGTGCATTCGTTCCGGACAAGATGTCTATCCTTTATAATTTTTGTTCATTTATTTTTTATTTTGTTCTTTACAACCATTTAATCCCAAACTCATTAACGATAGAATTATCGAACGACGAATCAATAATCAATCTCTGTGGACACGATACGATATAACCTAACCGGTATATATCATCCGGTAAAATTAATACTTCACTTTTTGCTTGCGCCTATACCGCAGCAACAAGTCGTACACAACACCAAAATATAATCCAATGTTGCGATAACAGAAGCAACAAAAATGGTGTCCCAGTTCCCTCAATGAGCTCATAAAAAAGGCATTGATCACGAAATTAACTGTAGAAACACATTTCTAATGACTCCTAATGTTCATAACAAGCTACAATATCACACAATTTAAACCATAATTCACTAATTTGAGTAGAAATTACATGAACTCTAAAAATTTGAAAAACAACTTACTTGATTGATTGATGTTGATTTTGCTTGATTGATTGCATTAGAATGCTATATTTAACCAATGCTTGATGATTTCTGATGATTTTTTTGACCAAATATGTGAATGATGTAATAAGGGTTTGAGAGAGTTTTATGTGTTGTTTTGAAAATGGTTATTGTAATGAGAGTGGGAGAGGCATGGCGCCATTTAGTGCGTCCAGGAATCAGAAGTATACTTACGCTTTGGAACTGGAAGTATACTTACGGTTTGCACTCAATCCTTCCAATGTAATTCATGTATAACATGGTGCGAACCAGAAGTATACTCTCGGTTTTGAGGGACACTTATAGAATTTCACGTGGTGCGTAAGAAGATAATGATATGGGTTAAGAAATCCACTTTTTAAATAGGATTAGGATGAAATTTATCGTTTATTTAATTGTTTTGATACTTTTTATTGTGATTGAGTTTATTTCGTTATTCTTTTTGTTGTAATTGGTCTTTATTTATTTTATTTGTTTGGACTTAGACATGTTGAAGTTCTATTATGCGTTGTTAAAAAAGATCTTTTGTCGATCTCTTCGGTAATAATTATTTTTTTTTGTAAATTATGTAAAAATTGTAAAATAAAAAAAAATTAACCAACCGACCCACCAACTCGCCAACTTGTTAGTAAACATGACATATTTGATTTTTGAGCTTGGGTTTAAATGGGGCGGGCTGCTTGCTTTGCCACCCCTAGTAAAGCCTCATTCCTTTAAGAACCAGAGTGCAAAAAGCAAAAAAAAAGTTAAGATAGACTAAAACTCTTATCGACTGCAAATAGATATCTAATTGTAACCTGCTTCCTAAGTGTAAAAAAGATGGACCCTTGCCCCTCTCTCTCTCTCTCTCTCTATATATATATATATATATATATATATATATATATATATATATATATATGACGATTCAAATAAGAACACTTGCTTATTATGAGAAACAAGAACAATGAATCAAAACCATTAATTTTTGACTTATTGAAATTAATGGACTAGATTAATTTCTCTTTCCATATTTCTTCTTTATTGTAATTTATGCACTTTATGTCAAAATTTAATTCACATTATATTTTAAGAATTTGTAGCATTTTAAGAATTATGATAACCAAACAAATTTTTGTTAATTTTCTTTGTAACATAAAATATTTTAATCGATAGTGTTTTTTTATTTTATAATTAAATACAAATATTTATTGTTATTGTATAGAAAACAATTAATATATTAAAAAAATGTCATTATACTTATACATTATTTTGATTTTTTTCTATTAACATGTATATTATCATTGTATTTAAAAAAAATTAATAAATTAATAAATCAATAACTATATATTAATCAACATTATAAAGATATAGTGATATTAAGAATTATTATTATTATTGTAGTTATATTAATTTTATGATATTATATGATTATACTATTTTTAATCTTTGAGTACTACAATATATATTAATAGTAAATGTTTTTCTAATTAAAATAAAAATATATTTATGATTTTAATTATGATGTTAATTATTTTTTTATATAATGAAAATAAATAATTATGTTTTTTTTTATATAGTAACAAACACTCCATGCAAAATTATTTTATATCATAAAATTGAAAAAAAAAACAATTTAATGAAAAAAAAATTTGTTGCATCTTAATTAAAGATAACCAATTAAACTATTTTATGGATTTATTGTTGCATCTTAATTAAATATAACTAATTATAATATTGATATTTATTGTTATTAGATAAAAAAAGATTGAATGTATTATTTAAAAACTTTAATATCGTTAGACATTAATATGAAAATAATTTGTATATATTTTAGTTATGTATTAATTTTTATTTATGAGATGATAAAAATAAAAATAAAATAATTTAATTGATTATCATAATTCTTAAAATGCAACGATATATATATATATATATATATATATATATATATATATATATATATATATATATATATATATATATATATATATAATTTTTTTTTAACAATTTGGGCTTATGAGAAAGTAGCTCTTATAATCTCATATTCTTGGTGAATTCTTAACGTGAAGTGGGCCAAAAATGGGTAGTTCTGAGAGGTGATGTTGCTCGTGGTCTTATGTCTTGAAAGGGGGTGATAACCGTAAGATTTCAAAACTCAAGTCAATGTTTATTGAATGTTAGGTGTGTTTATGTAAAAGGCACGTGTATCTTGTGTGTGTATGTTGATGTAATGTTTTACTCATCTTTTTATAGGAGGTTTCTAGGATTTTTTTGGGCCTAGAACCTTTTAACATAGAATAACTTTTCAAATAGTCAAGTGTTAGAGTATAATTTATTTGGTCATGTAACGACCCTCCTTCAATCATTTGCATCAATGGCAGTGACATCGCTCCCCTTAATAGGGGTGGCTTTTTATTCATCAATGTCTTTATCAAGGCGTTATTTATCTTCGTCTATCTCTCCCCTTGGGAGATAGACCTAATTTTAGAAAATAAAATAATTGTTACGTGACAACAATGAGAAATTTTTGTTTAATTCAAATACTTGTAAGCATAATATAAAGTTCTGGTTGGCTAAATCAATCTAGGCTTAACATGGATTAAAACAAAATGTAAAGAATGATATCTTTAGAGCTCACAATGCTTTTGATTGATTGTCTAATGGATCATGTTTAATTACCTTTATTCTTGCCTAGGCGTCTTTAAGTTTAAGGATGGCATGTTGGGGATGTTTTGCCTTTTCCTTTCATTTGTCCCTGCTCTTTAGCTCTCTCTTGATAGAGCTCGAGCGATGCTACGAAATAGGACCAACAGGCTCCATAGTCTGCTTCCACAACGACCACCATGTCCTTGTTAGAGTGTTACTTCATCTTTAATTGAACCATCGAGTATACAACCCCCATTGTTTACAATTTTAGGTGGCCAATTAGGCAATTATAAAATTAATTGTAGTTGATCACCAAAAAATGTGTCTTCATCTTCTTCCTAGTTTCATCCTTCCAAAATACACCAGTTTCCTATTTTCAATTCCAAATAACCCAGGGTCTCATCATTGATCCATTGAACTCTTGGAGGCCATTTTTGTCTTGGAGAGTGAATCTAGATAACCTTATCTTTCTAATTAAGAATTCAATAATGGCATTCAATTATATGCACTTCTCACTGTTATGTTTGTTACAACTATGAAAACAATAATACCATAGTTCATCCACCTCAGGACGTTCTCATATTTGCTTTTATACTTAAACTTGCTCTCCCAAAATTATGTGTGGACGCAATTATGATGGATGCACTCTCTTGATGTGTTCAAGGACATGTAATTCCAATATCTCGAGTGTGGCACCTCTTGATTTCTTGACCTTGGTGGAGTCTTTCTTACCTTCACTACTTGTCTAGATTCCTTTTTTATTTCCTTAACTCCTCTTCTTCTAGTCTCGACTAAGACTGTTCAAAAAATCGCTGAACTGAACCGCCGAATCAATCTGAAGTTAAAATAATTGAACAACTACTTTTGGTTTGTGAATCGAACATGTGTGGCACAAACAATTCTATAACTCAACCAAATGGAAAATAAACTGAATTGAAAATGAAATCGATTAGAAACTGAAAAAAAATGCTAAAAATAAGTTTAAATTCTTTTATCATGAAAAATAAAAAAATTATAATGGGTTGATTCATTAAAAAATGTTTATGTTTATGTTTTAGGAAATTATCTTCTAACAGTTTGAAATTATGAACCTGTATATCAAATCAATAATTTTGGTTCAGTTATGGGTAAATTAAAACAATTTGGTTCGAGTGACCTTTTATTATGGACCGGTTCAGTTTGATTTTTAGACTGAATTGTACCATGAACAAGCCTAGTTTCAGCCTTCTCAAAACTTTATTCTTATATTGAATTACTCGTAGTCCTGATTTTCTTCGTATTATATGTATATCTCAGCCTTCTCATACCCTGATTCATATATCACCTTACTCAAAGTCTTGAATTTCTTCGTATTATATGTATATCTCATCCCTTATAAGTAGGTTGATGAAAGTTTTTCGGGCCTTAATCACAATGCTTTATGATAATTTAGAACTCCATTGAAGTCTAAGACTTAAAAAAATTTCTCTCCATTTTATCACCAATGTGTTTGATCAATATTGCTTCTTCCTTAATCATTTTAATGTATGATTGCAATACCTTCCCCAACTTGATTGACCATAAGCTTTTCACCAATTTAAGATACCTTTGATATGTCACGAAATGCACAAATAGGCACTCGTATAGTTCTCCCTAAAACTTAATTCATTTGTTTCTTAACCTCAATAAAAAAAAGCCACGGCCTCTGCCTTCAGGGAGAGGACAAATAATTTGAATTTCTCGAGACCTCTTGCTCCCTTAAAGCTCTAGGGAATGTTAATAAGTTCTATGTGTTTTTTCAGGACTAGTCATCTCATCATAGGTTCATATTCCCAATGGCTAATGGATTTCCTCCATATTAGGTACTCGATGATTCTCTTGTTAAAGACATTTCAGATAGAGATGCATACTGTATTACCCTAAAACCCTAACTCTTTATTTATAAAACATAAGCAAATAATACTCATACATAGGTGTCATACACGCTCAGCATTCATCTTTAACAAGATTATAATTAGAAATAGCAGCATAACTCAATTTTCAATCATACTTGGTTATCTTAAATAAAATAAAGTATTCATAAAACTCATTAAACACAACGAAACAACAACCAACAATCGATGGCATCGAAAACAACTCAAAAAATCAATCTGAAACAACCAACATTGTCATTGCTAGCTAAGCAACCATGAACTCGCTAGGC
The DNA here is from genome assembly GCA_021764765.1 of Vicia sativa. Taxonomy (NCBI): domain Eukaryota; kingdom Viridiplantae; phylum Streptophyta; class Magnoliopsida; order Fabales; family Fabaceae; genus Vicia; species Vicia sativa. The sequence goes on along the minus strand of CM038795.1, from coordinate 230,172,934 downwards.
GAGCTCTTGCTAAGCACAACCATAGCTCGCTAAGCGAGAGTCTAAAACCAGAAATAATAACTCACACTAATCGTCTCGATGGGTGAGTCCCATCTTCGCTAAGTGGTCTCCTTCTCTCTAAGCGAGAACACCTAATCTACAAAACTAGAAACACGATTTTTCACCATTAGAGCTCTTCCAAGGCTCTGATTTCCACCAAAAACACACAAATCACACATAAATTTACATGTATACTTTAAACTAAGTTTATTACATAAATTACTTACAAATTAGTCACTTAGTTCATCAATTTAACACAATTTCATCAACATGTTTATCCTACTTAAACCTATTAACATGAACACCGGCATCCATATTTGCACATACCAATCATGCATGAATTTCAGTAGGATTTAGAGCACAAATTGCATATAAATTACAACATACAAGATAGTTTTCACATAAACCTCATTCAAAACATATAAAGCTCAACAATGAAAGAAAACATAGGAAAACAGAGAAGAGGGTGAGGACCCCTCATCTACCCTTCATGCATTAGACACTCATATATGAGTAATCCCCCTTACCTCAAACCCTTATTTTTCCTTTTCTCACAATTTTCTCTTTCTCCTAATTTCCTTTAATTTCATGTACTGATAAATCAAAGGCTCCACTTATCCTCCTAATTAATATTAACATAATTTCATATTTCTATTTATTTCACCTTGGCCCCCACTTAACTTTATTTCTCACCACTTTACAACATATTTTCATTATTCCTATATTCCACCATATCCGATTTTCATATTTTTTTAATTAATTTAATTAATTACAATTATAATAAATCCCAATAAACCCCAACAAATACCAAATATTTCATGTAAACACTCCAACACCAAAATAAAATCAAATAAGACATTTAAAATTAAATTAATTAGAATTTTGGAGGCGCTACACATACTTCCATTTCAAAGCCGTCAGAGGATGATAAATGTGAAAGATGTCAGTGATGGCGTAGGGGATATCACAGACGAGTACCTTCATGTTCCAAATCAAAGGGTAATATCTTCTTGGGAGAGAAACAAGTTTTGATTCTTCGTTGATCCCTTAGAGTTGCTTGCTTCAAACATATATAGATGCAAATTGTATATTGATCATTATGACCATGTCTCTCAGCAAGGCATTAGTTTTAATGTTTGTCATATGGTTTACTAGAGTGGTGATTTGAGGTGCGCCATTGCCACGTCCTAGGTTTTTAGCCAAGTTTCCTCATCTAATAGTGGAGGTTTCTGATTCGATAGAAAGCACAAAGATTGTCTCAATTGGTGGTGGAGGTTAGATCGAGTTCTCTAGATGTGAGAAGAGTCCTTTTCGAGAATGTGGTTTATCCTCACGATCTCCCTAGCATTGAATCGCAGACGGTTGTAATTGTGTTTTGTTCTTATTCAGGATTTTCTAGTGTGATGTTGGAGTATGTAGTTGAACATTAATGACCGTTCCTACACACGACACCAATAATCTTCCTTATAGAGAATTGTTCACGTAGTTGTGAAGTATGTCATATATGGACAATTTTGAGAGGTGATGTTGTATGTGGTTCTTCACCTTGAAATGGTGTGGTACATTCGTACATTTCAACTTCCAAGTCATTTTTATCAAATGCATGGAGTATTTTAGGTAAATAGTGTGTATCTTAATTTGACAATTTATTGTTCCTTTTATTATAAGTTTATAGGGTGTCTGAGGGCGAAGAACCTTTCAACTTAAGTACACTTTTCAGATAGTCAAGTGTTAGCGTTTATTTGTTTTATTCTCTTTCAATCACTTGCTCAAATTATTTGTTATATCAATGCTTGTTCCCAAGTCCTAGACCCTTATTTAGGTCTATAGTTAAGGGTGGAACATTTTTATCCCATGCCACTAAACTAAAGTCATAATGCAGTGTCCACATCATAATGGAGTGTCCATTTGAAAGACCTTTTGAATTTATTGATTTGCTATTGCACTTACTATCCTGGCGGGAAAAATTAAAGTTAAGCTATTGATTAACTTAACTCGAAGAACAAGATTCACCATTGAACTTGATTGTTTCCAAGGGAAAAGGAAAATATCGAAGAAAAAAATCCAACTCAAAAAAATATAAAACAAAAATAGAGGGATCTAGATACAGGGGTTGGTTATGTAAGGGAGAAATATTCACACTTATGGTACTCTATAGGAACCTTTTGAAAATCTGTGTTATGATAAAACCAAGTTGTTTGCAAAAAGATTGAGGTGATGAGAAAAGAAGTATCTTATTATATTTTTACTCTCTAATACTTCAAGAGTCCATGCCTACGTATCCTCATAGTGCAATAAGTAAATTATACCCTCATAAATCATGGAAAAAACTACGAAAAGTTGTTGATTGATTTTAAATTGAAAACATATTTCATCGTATTCGAATGGAAAATACAACTTAGTACCCACAAGTATGAGAAATGAGCATTTGCATCATCTTGATATGAATAACTTTACTTGGATTTTCTCAACTAATATGTCTCAACATTCAAGTGAAAAATGCCAATCACTTCACAACATCTTGTAGAAGTATAGTAGTTTGCATCACTACTAGAATAAGCTAATATTCAATCTTTTGAGAAAGTTTTAAAAGAAAAGTGAACAAAGGAACAAAAAGAAATTTGACTAGGTTTGTCATTTTTAGAAGTTTTAAAAAGAGTTTGAATATGCTTAAGTGTTTTATCATTTATTAGGAAAAAGAGATTTTCGGGATCACTTGACAAATTCAAGGTTTATTATGAACAATTTAAAGTTTGAAATAATAAGTTTTGAAAATAGTGAGAAGTTTTGAAAATTGAAGAAGTGGGGAAAGGATGAAGAGATTATCCTAAAGCATAAAGTAAATGACATGAAATAAATGATCTCTTTGTAAGATAGCCTAAGAGAAAGTCTTTGTGTGTGCAAGTGAACTAACCACAAGATGGAGCAAGCATTTGACATTGGTCAAAATAAATATTACTTTTATTTTAGATTGAGCCACAAGATAAGGAAGCACAAATGAATACCAAGAGATCCAGATTAAAATCAAAAGCACAAAGTCAAAGAGAGAGAATTCCAATTCTTCATACAAAGATCAAATAATAAGGTCAATGCTTGATTTGAAAATCAAAAGTCCAAATGAATCTCAAAGTCTCAGACACAACTCCAAGCAAAGAGAAATTTTAAGTCTAAATCCAAAGTCTAAAATACTCCTCAAGAAAGGGATAGTAACACAAAGTCCACAAGATCCAGATTAATTTGTTTTTAGGGTTTTACCCATTTTATTATTAATATTTTTGGTCTTTTGAAGCAATAAAGCAAAAAGATAAAGACATAAAATAAAAGGAAAAATAAAATTTCAAGAATGTAAATGACATGAATCTATATGACATGAAATAAAATTGCAATAAAAGTAAAGTGCATAAGAGTAAATGTTAGCATAATTAATATGTCAAAATTAGTGTTAATAATGAATCAACTGAGTCAAAACAATTTAGCGCTATGTTAAGCAATCGCAAGTTTATGTAAAAATCACACCTATGTGTGGCCAGTCAATATCACTTTATGTGTCATACATGTTGGAGTGATGATACAAAAATCATCCTCCTAAAACAATGTAACACAAGTCAAAGCAAAAGTAAAAAGAAGAAGATGAAGGAGGAGAGAGATGACCAAGAACACTTGAATTTGAACAAGGGACCATCTATTATCAATTTCAACCATTCAAGTTCACAATGCAATGAGACAAACTTATCATTAATCCAAAGTATCAAAAATGATCAAATGATCATTTAAATGATAAGTTTGAAATGATAAAAGTTAAATAAACCAATACGTCACTGAAATACCAATTGAAATTGATGAAGCACTGATCAACTAAGTCATGATCCAGAATCAACAAATGTTCAACCAAAAATATTAGTAAAAATCATTTTAAAATTGATTAAAAATGAAAATTAAAAGGAAAACTCCAAAGAGGCATCAAAATATCAAATAAAATGCCACAAAAATTTGAGAAAGTAAAAAATATTCCAAATAATTGGATCTCAAAAGTTGGAGTGAAAAATATTTGAAAATGCTTGAAAGTTAAATGCTAAAAGTAAATTAAAAATAAAATAGAAAAAAAAGCTAAAAATGATTTTTAAAATCTGGAAAAATAAATATATGTGATAGAATTTTTTTTTATTGACTTATGAAAAAAATCAGAGCAAAAAATATTAAAGGGGCTATTTAAAATAATTCAGAAAAGAAAAAAGAAATAAAAAATGATTTAAAACAAAAAAAATAAAAGATCCAACGAGTAGACTGTGTGGTGCCTTATGGTTTTCTATGATTCAAATGTTCCCACTAAAGCGCGTGAACGACTTCATTGTCTTCAATCTTGAGACCAATTTTGCAGAACCATGAACTCCGAGATTTAATCTCAAACACCACATGGATTAACTTCTACTCATCGCATCGTTAATATCTATATCCTAAAGAGCCATTAATTGACTCTAAGTAGAGATAATTTTGCGTAATAACACAGTTAAACCTAGCTATTCAAAGTAAACTTAAATGACAAATACGATGAACAAATCCAAGGTAAGTGAGGGCTTTGAATCGGAGAATCAAGACGAAGAGAGTGGTAACTCATTTGATCAGAGAAGTAAATTGTATCTACCTTTTCATTTAAAGCTTCGAAGGTCCAAAAATGATGAAATCGAGTTGATGGTTGCAAATGGTTTTAAACTTCTGTAATGGTTCAGTTAGCTTCAAATGATGCCGATGAACATTTTTTGGTGGAGATTTGAAGTTAAAACGAGCTAGAAATGACGTTAGGGGTTTTATGGTTGTTCAAGCTTGCAAATGAAGGCAACATCATCTTTTATTTATAGGAAACTCAATAAGGTCACGATACGTGCGAAATCAGATCACAAACGTTTGAACCAAGTTGAGATATTTTGATTTGTAATTCGTGTGAAAATGAGCATGAAATGCGTGAGCTGAGCATGTAATCAAGTCGTTTTGCACACTATAAAATGTGTTTTGCAAAGACAAGCAAGTTTGCACATGTATTTATGGTCCCAAGTAAAGTTTTGCATGATTAAAAGTTACATGTCATAGCCTGCAAAGTAGAGTTAATAGTTCCATATTCAAGCTTAGCCCAAATGAAATTCACTTGTGCATTTTGGAATGTTCTTCATGCCAAATGTTCTCCTCATGGTAAAGAATAAAATGCAAAAAGAATCAAATCAAGAGGATGCTTGAGTTGAAAATGACATTAATGAGAAGTTGAGGTCGTGGTTATGAAATCCAAGTCTGGCATTAGGTCGACCATGTCATGAACTTGCTTTTGTGCACATGTGACATTTTGACCAATTCCAAGATTGATGGACGTAGAGGCAAAATTGATGTTTGACCATGGGATCAAAGTTGTATAGGAGATCAAATGTGACATTTGGCTCAAAATAGATTCCGAAAATATTGAGAAATGAGAGAGTTATGGTGTTTAGACCAAGTGACATGTCATACTAACCAATCATGTACCAAGTTGTGATTTTTTATATTTTTATCCATGCAAAGGCCGAATGATGAACATTTGAACACCAAATGAGGGAAGCTTGATGATTGAATGGAGAATTGAATGATAATGACATGGAAATAAACACATGAACCATTCTTGAATCATCTTTGAAAGCATGCATCGAGCTTGAATCTCTCTTGATCAAATGATGTTGAATGAAATTTGAAATGAATCGGACTTATAATTATAGGTCATGCCTTGAAGTGAGAGCTCTTAAGAACCACTTGTTGACCAAATTTTGACATTAGAAATCAAAACACTAATTTAGAAATCAAGCTTGATCCTTTGATTGCAAGTCTCTATCTTGAATAAAATAAAAGAAAACAACACATATTTTTGTATTTTGAATAAAGTTAGCAAAGATTAAAATGTAAACAAACATAAATGCATAAAAAAACACAAAAGGTGTTTGGTATTCTCCCACAAAGATTGAACCAAAGAGGTAGAGGTTAGGATGATATCATTCTTGTGATCTTGAATCCGTGCAAATGATATGATAGGTGAAATTTTAAGGTTAAAAAATTAGAGTATGACACTTACGTTATTGAGTTGTTATCAATACATGGGTTCCATCTTAATCTAGGCAAAATAATAATAATAATAATAATAATAATAATAATAATAATAATAATAATAATAATAAAAGATTAATTATCAAACTCTAGTTATACTTTTCAATTTGACCTTAACAAATTGTGACAACTTGTTCCGCCAAAATATTTTTATTGTTATTTGGCAAAATGTCTTTTTTAGTCATGTATGTTAACATCAAGACTCACTTTGACCTCTTAATTTAAAAAGTATTTTTTGTCTAATCAGCTACGGAAAAACTAAAAAATTAGTCGCTATAATTTGTCACTAATTAAACAAAAACGATTAAAATGAAATATTTTGAAGATTTAAAGGACCAATATAAATCTTTTTGAAGTTAAAAGATTAAAATGAGCCGTTACATACGAGACCAAAAATGATATTTTGCTTATTTTTAGTTCCATTTTTTTTTTATAGTGGTCGAAGTTATATTTTTATGTTCCAATTTTAAAATGACTAATAAAATAGTCATATGCTTCTTTGGTTAAAAAGATTTCGAGCAGATTGAACACTGCATAAAAACACAAACTCTTGAAAAATAATGAGGTTTCCTCTAACTTGAGAAGCATATCCAGATAGTTCAGTGGTAGTAGTAGATTAGTAGGCTTGTTATTTTGATAGCAATAGTTCAAGTATGGAACCAAATTAAATACACTGAATACAATTATCAAAAGAAAACATTTGTATATAGGTATTACCAAATTGAACAACATCAATATTCAGTCATACTGTTGAGATTCATATGTATAAAGCACAATAGTGAGTGCGCGAGAGAGGGCAGTAGGGTAGGAAAATCTCAACGCTGGGATCATCACAAAAATGCGAACAAATGAGGTTACACGAAACATCAGCTATCACATTTCAACATTGCATGGCCTCCGGCTGCTTCAGTATATAAATATACTCTGCAAACTTCAATATCTCTGTCAAAATAATTTGTTACAGCATAGTGCAGAAGATGGTGTCAGAAAATCTCTTACTCGCCGCGTATTTGTTCATGCTCCAAGTGTCAGGTCCTTATTGCAAGTAGGTCCACTAAGATCCATCGCTGACTCAATAAAAGTCACTATTTGTTCCATCGCTGCGCTTCTCATGATCTTCAAACAAGTCCTCAGGAGGGTCATAGATGATCATATCCGGGAAAACCTCTAAAAAGTCGTCTTTTATTTTCTCTCTTAACTCTGGATATGGAATGAGTCCTTTTAATATTACACGAAAAGGCAATGACAGAGGTGGCTCCGGAGATTGTCTCATTTCTTCATATATGTCCATAGCCTCTGAGGTCAATCCACTATCTAGATAGGCTCTAATAATGTCTCCAAATGTATGCTGATCAAATAAAACTCCCTCTCTTTTCAAATCATCCCACACCCTCTTTGTTTCATCCACCCTTTCGTTTCTTGCAAGCATCATAAGCATGTCTCTGTAAAAGAACATGTCCGGCCGGTACCATATTTCTTTGCGAACTATATCATACAACTGAGAAAGAAAAGATTTGTCAATAAACAACTAATGCCGTTCAATATTTTGGATCAATTAGCTAAAACATGCAAACACCACAAATCGGATAACATTTCACTAAAGTCATTCTTCTTGAACCAAATCATATGCAGGATCTTGTTTACCTGCTGATCCTAACGTTTTCTTCTAAACGGCAATGTTTTATTGAGAATTGGAATGAAAAAAAGTGATGTTACAATCGATAAACAGGGGTATTGGAGAGCTTACCCTCCCCCGAATAACCACTAAATTGAAACTGAATAACTGAATATTCAGATTTTCCTTCCCCTACTCTATTCCATCAGATACAAACATACAACAAAATTGTCATCAAATCCATCACTTAACCTTCTCACATACCATCATACAACCTAACATTCATATGTAAACAATAACACCTATAAAATTAATATACAATTAAGTCTCGAAATTTTAGGTTGCTGTGAATTTAGTGTCTAAAATTATTATTATTTTAAAAAATAGTTTTGAAAATGAAAACCTTTCATCAAAATTAGTCCTTTTTGAATTATTCAATTTAGTTCCTGAGGTTGCATTTCAAGACACAAATTTGATTGATAATTCCTGAATTCAGTGTTCATATGGTTCAACCCTTTGAACCGCGATCTGACATTGTCACAGCCCTCATGAATTGAATGCATATAAATTAGGTTAAAGTTTGAAAAAGAAAGATAAAAACTTGACCTTCATGGAGAGGAAGACATTATCCTGTCTCTGGAATTCAAAGAGGACGGAGACGAGGTCGGACTTGAGCAAGCGGGAAACACTGGACCGGACAAACCGGTCGAGACGAACCGGGTCGGGTTGGAGTCTCTTGAGCTCTTTGGTAATGATTAGACCTTCTTTACCCAGCTCTTTCTTCCGCCTCCATATGGATAGGCTCGGTTTGGAAGCCGAACCGGAAATGGACCGGGAAGAGGGGCTCGGTTTGGAAGCCGAACCGGAAATGGACCGGGAAGAGGGTTTAACGACGGTGGATGTGGATGTTGAAGAAGCTCTTCGCAGTGCAAGTCGCAGCATTAAGGTCTATAGCAAGTCACAGTGACTGTGTGTGTTGAATGAATATTTTTTTTCATTAAAGTTGTTCATTTATATATAACTAGTAATTTCACCATATTAAACAATATTTTTTCATAAAAACTGTTTTTACCCATGTTTGTACCAAAACTTTTAACCAATTTTAAAAAATATGACTACTAATATCATATTACTATATTAATTTTATATAATTGTATTTTGCATTAGTATCATTAATTTGATACGTATTTCAATTTAGTATACTACTTACCGTATCAATTTTTAAATAAATTCTATTAAAATAATTTTAATTTAAATTTTCAAAGTACTATTTATCAAGTAATTTTTTATATATCTTTTCTAATTTTTTTTTAATCAAGAAATTTGAATTAACTCAAAAAGCGATAAAAACAAGGCGATCGAAAAAGATCCAGCCCAAAACCTCCTACAAACCAAGACTAGGTGAAGGCTCTAACCAAAACCAAACAACATAAAAAATAAAACTATAACATAAGAACATCTATGTATTTTCTATATTTCTTCTTACTTCAGACTCTATAGATTACCGTATCGATAATCAAATCCTCAATCTTCCTATTATTCACATCATTCCCAAAAATACTTTGGTTCCTAAACGTCCACATATGGTAAATTATTTATGTGAAAGCACATTTTAAAATCATTGTGCGCCAGCCTTTCCCTTTACACTTCTTGTTTATCCACCTTAATTCCTCAGCCCAGATGCTAGGCACATGATCAATCTGCAGCCAATGAAGCACAACAACCCAGATTGTCCTCGAAATGTCACATCCACAAAATAGATGATAATGATATTCAGGCGAGGCACAGAAAACACACTTAGTATCAACATCAACACCAATTTTTATCAACCAGTCTTTGCTTGCAAGTCTCCGGTGACAAGCCTTCCACATACAAAAAACAGCACGCGGTCTAGCCATATTGTGACAAAGCAGATTACTCCAGCTCACTATATCATTGTCTTCAAAAACAGCCAGGTAGATACTACACATCCTGAACTGCGGCGACATCTTACCTTGGAATTGCAGATACATCTATCACAGTTTGAGCATGTTGTTCAGCATCCAGGAAAAATTACTCTTCACAACCATGCTCCAAATAGAGCAGCCTTTAATGTAGTAGACATGTAACCACCGAATCCACAAGTTATCCTTTTTTTGGCAAACATTCCAGAGCAACTTCAGAATACTAATCTTGTTCCAAATAGCCAAGTTAATGATGCTTAATCCACCATTTACCTTGGGACTACAAACTTTCTCCCAAGCAATCGACGATTTTTTGATATATGCTTGTCACCTGTCCAGAGGAAGCTACGACAAATAGAATTAATTTTCAGAGTAACCGATTTGGGAAGTGGTAGACATTGCATCCAAAAGTTTACGGTTGCAAAAATCACACTTTTAATAAGTTGCACTCTGCTGGTAAAAGACAACAAACCAACACTCCAATGGGTAATATGCCCAACAACCTTATCGATAAGAATTTGATAATGCTTAATATTAAGCTTTTTGCTAGGCAACGGAATGCCAAGGTAACGAAAAGGCATGCTACCCTCCTTGAAACCAGTCAAACGCACTAGCTGCTCTTTAGTGTAGTTGTCAACAGAACCACATTAGATGTTACATTTGGAAGGATTCACCTACAGACCCATATGTCAGTTAAATAAATTACACTAATTTAATTATATATAATTACCTCGGGAATACTCGGTTGAACTACACAATTGACACTAGCTATGTCACTAGTTTCTTTAACACCCGAAGCTTCCCTTTCTGATTGGTGTCTTGCTTTTTCCTTCCTCAATTCAAGAACTTCAGCTTCTAATGCATCCAACCTTGCTTGCAGTTCTTTATTGCTAGCAGCTTTTGTCTTTGGATTTTTCTTTTTCAAGGATGTTGGAGTAACCCCATGTCCTTTACCCCTCACCCGACTAGAATACTCACGAACATCTAATGCTCAACTAAGTGTGCTCCATCAATCATCTGGTGGAGATATAGACTGAGACAGAATCTCCTGAAATTCATATAAATATTGAAAAAACATGAATATTATATGTTAATAAAATTTTGATTTAATTAAAGAATTAATGTTATACTTACGCATTTTTCAAAAATTTGTTGTACATCTTCTTTAAGAACTTCATCCTTACCCACACGGAAATGTTCCGGAGATGTTTAACTATTCTCCTCTTTTAACTACACATTAACACAAAAAATAAGATCAGTTATAACTCTTGATGAACAAGTGTATCATTGCAATTTATAAATACTTACAATTTTTTGTTCTAATCGTGCATATCCCAAACGCCCTTTTTTGTATGGATACGTGGGAGATGATGCTCTTTGGCGATTTACGTCACTTGCACTTTGAAATTTTGGGGTTTTTCGTTTGACTTTAAAAACATCTCATTCTTTAAGTGAAATCACATCTGCATATTCTGTTGGATGCTCTGCATCAACAAAATTTTTTTTGGCATCTTTAAGATATTTTCTGTTTAAATATGTTCTAAACCCTCTTAGTATTTTGCTGGCCAATCCAAGACAATAATATTTTCTGGTGTTATCAATATTGAAAGACCTCTACAAAAAACATACACAGAGTGCGTTAGTATAAGTAATTTAAATACATAATCGTAATAAAGACATAATTTAAAGTACATGTATCTCACTCTAGATTTTGTTTTTAGCGCCATCCAACTTATCATCTCTCCACTCATCACAAGTTATTGGAATTTCTCTCCTTACAACTGTACCAATGTAACTTGTCAATTTAGAACCGTTAGGCTCAATTATTTGGTCACTTGGACTCCAATGTACATCGTATTTTATGCCTCTATCTATATCATGAATGATATTCCTCATAATAGTTTTTCCTTGTTTAATTTCTCTTTCCACTCCCTTATCGGATTTTCCTCCACCATTGTCTCCATCATTAATAGAATCATCGTATGGGTGATCCTCGTTACTAGCCATCTAACCTGTAATAAAGAAAAAAATTAGTATCTAATGATAAATATTTAATCCCAAATATCTAATTCCATAATCAATTGAGTATATAAAATGAAAAATATATAATTTTATTGAAAATGACAGAATATATAACATTTTACTATATTGCCTTTTTCACTAACATCTCTTTTTTTTCTTGGTTGGGTTGCGAATTACTTGTCTCTTAAGAACGCGGACGGAGGGATTGATCCAAATTCCCTCATCGTGATATTTTCTGATATATGATTCATCCGTTGTAGTATTTTCATCTCGATCGTTTCTAATATACGACTCATTCTCAACATCAACATCACCTTGATCTATAATTTTATCATCAATCACTTTGTTAGATAAAAGCACTATAGACCATTTCGTACCCTTCAGGTCTGTGACATAGAACACTTTTTTAGCTTGAGAGGCTATAATAAAAGGCTCATCTTTGTACCCCACCCTATTAAGATTCACTTGCAAAAAACCTGACTTATCCGTTCGTATGCCACTATTATGTACCCACTTGCAACCAAAGATAGGAATATGAAATTTCTCGTAATCAAACACCTGTTCGCGTTAAAAGGTGTCGCGCTAGCGAATCGAATATGAATTCAGATCCTCTGGCTCGAAACGATTTACTCTTTTGATTTGTTTATAAAGATGCCGCGAGCATCAATCTTTTATATTTTCAACACAAGAAAAGATGATTTAATGATTATGAAAAAGGGGAAAGCTGTTAATACCCTCAATTGATTTTGATATGCGTAACGACTAGCGCAAACTAGATGCAACGCATTGGGGAGATTCTGAGTAAGGGGGTTTGTTATATAAAGGGAATAGATGGAGCACCCTAAATATATATGGTTATCCATAGCTTTATATATGAATACGTTTGATATGTTTGTGTGTTTTAAATTGCTATTTCTATGATTGGGAAAGTTTCTCCTTTGGGATTTTAAGAAGGATAGATTATGTGGGATCCTAGTGTTTGTTATTATTGTGCTCGCAAAGATCTTTGGATCTTCTGCATACATATCCCCTAGTGGGAATCAGAGCATTTGTAGCTCGGATCTACAAGGATCTATGGTTTGTTTGGTCTGAGGGAGAAAGAAATTTGCTCGCCAAGGATGAGACCTTGTGCCTACGTATTCTCAAAAGGATGTTGGGAAAGTCAGAGCAATCGTAGTTCCCACTTATGCTAGTGGAAAGCAACGGGAGTTATTAAGAGACACAGACAAATGTCATCTTAATGAAAAATGTATCTAATCTATTTCATCACATACGTTTTGAAAAGTTTGATTGATTGAAATCTTTCATCGTAAGTTATAGGTGTTTTGCTTGAGTGTACAAGCGTTACCACTTACATGTTTAAGAAAGATGTTTGAAAAAGATGATTGAATCTTTTAACTGTAAGCATTGGGTGTTTTGCTTGAGTATACAAGCAGTACCACCTACAATTAAGAGATGGTTTTGTTTGAAAAGAGTTTGAAAAGTTTTTGATTGTATGTGATGTGATAGATGAGATAATTCTTCTATAGAGATGATAAACGTCTAAATCTCTAGGAGAAATTGATTGGATTAAGGGGATGCTTTTAAGAAGCCCATGGGTCCTTGTATTGTTAGCCCAAGAGGAGGCATTCCGAGGGTCATCGAGGGTCCTTGTATGAAGCTCAAGAGGAAGCTATAGGGTATGGTTGGCTTTGTCTTAAAAGGGATTTCACCGGGAAACCATCCTTTTGGAATTAAGAGCAATTTCACCGGGAAATTATACTCTCAGGGTTCTATCCTAATGCGGGTGATTCTTTGTATTGGAAGTCCAATAGGAGGCTGTTAAGAGATTTCTTGGTCTCTTTCATTGTATGATGCCCAAGAGAAGGCTAAACTCAATGAGGAGTTCTTTTGAACGAAGCCCAAGAGGAGGCTGACTCAACAGGGGAATGTTGTCTTATATGAAGCCTAAGCGGAGGCTAAACTCAGATGAATGAGTTTTCTTATATGAAGCCTAAGAGGAGGCTGAACTCAATTGAAATGAGTTACCTTGTACAAAGCCCAAGAGGAGGCTAACTCTGTGGGGAGAGTTATCTTGTATAAAGACCAAGAGGAGGCTAAACTGTGTGGGGAACCTATTGGTTAGACTAGTTGTTATGTTATAACTAGACAGTTGTATAAAAAAGTGTGTGTGTGTGATATGTATTTACAGGAGTTTATGAAGGAAATATAAACAGATGCATGATGTTTATTTACAAGAGTTTATGAAGTATAAACAAGTGTCTGTGAAACGAACGTTTTAAAACGAGCGTAACTTGATTATTCACAAGTTTTGAATTGTGTAGAAGGAGGTAAATATGTACACGAACGAGTTTTTATGTGCAAGAGAATGTGGATGTACATAGGAGGGTTGGGACTTACACCATAAGGGTGGCCCATTGGTTTAAAAGCAGTTTCACCGGGAATAATGCTCCTTTCAATACCAATGGTATTTAGTGTATATACAGACGAAACGGAAACGAACGACCGAAGTTTATCTGTGTTTGAGTAAAAAGTATCTGTATTATGTACAAATAAAAATTTGTATGTATATGAGAAAGAATTTGATATGTACAAAGAAAATATGTATGTACATAAAGAATGTTGGTTTGGGACTTACACCGTAAGGGAGGCCCATGATCGGTTTAAGAAATTCGAGAGAAAACGAATCGGTTTTTTCGTTTAATCGGATCGATCATGGTAAAAGATGTAAGTTTGATAAAAAAGTTTTGAAGAATGTTATTTGAAAATGTTTTTGAAATGTGAAGTTTACTTGTGAAAAGTTTTGAAAAGAATCAGGCTTCGAAAGTTTGAAAAAATCACCTTTAAAGGTGTTTTGAAAAGTGCTCAAAGTACCGTTTTTGGCTCGATTAAAACATAATCAAATGAAAGTTTTTTCTGAAAATTTTTGCACTATCATAAAATAGATACATTTATTGACAAGTGTACAAAAAATCACCTCAAAATGAGGAGTTTTGATTGGTTAAAAAAAATGTTAAAGTTTGTAAAAAAATATGAAGAAAATCACAAAGTTTGAAAAAAAATTGGTCCATGGGAGGCTTGAACCCAGGACCTGATGGGTGGATACGTGGCACAAACACTTACGAGCGAGCTGGCAACCGCTGGGGCAATAATGCATTCGTGTATTGAATCAAAACCACGTGTTAATATTATATTGGAAATTTTGAATTTGAAAAAAAACAAGAACACGCGCGAAGCCCTGTTCTTCTTCTTCAATCCTTGTTCAAACCTAAATCCTTCGTTTCTCAATGAAAATGGATGATGTAAACACCAAACTTGCACGAATTTTAACTAGGAATATGATGGTAGTTGTTAATTTCATTTATTTTTGGTTTAACATGGTTGAATTTCCAGAAATCACGAAGAACCCTAGAACTGAAAATCCTAATTTAAATCGTGTATGGTTGATGATTTTTCCAATTGATTGAGGGTTAATGATCGTGAGAGGTGCATAAAACAAATGGCCAAGAGTTTTTTCAAAATGAATCAAAGAATCATGAGATTGAAGTTCGAGCTCTTACCTGTTGAAGCTGGAATCGAATTCTGGATTTGAGTGCTTCCAGTTGAGTTCTAATGATTGTTTGAGCATCAACGACCTCTATGGATCATGTATGAGTGGTCTGCTTGCTTCGAACCACCCTGGATCAATCCAACCAAGTCCACCTGCATAAGCTTTAAAATGGAAACTCGAATTCTGGGTTAGAGTAGTTACAAATTATTGTTTATGATTTGCATCATGTCTATGATGTATATGGAAGGTGTTTGGATGATCAGAACATCACTTGCTCGAGCCAACCTATGAATTTGAAGTTTAAGGCAGTTTTGCATAAGCTTATGAGCATGGCATGTAAATCTGATTTCTAGCTTGTTCTATGTTGCTTTTAAGTTTTAGACAAGTTTCAAATGGACATTAGAACATGTTAGACACCAAAGTTCTTCATAGTTTTCACTAGATTTCTAAAATTGCAAGAATGCTCAATTTTCACTATGATTCTTGAATTTCAAGTAAGTGGAAGGAAAGCATGTACTTGCATGGCTTTGGTGTGTTTGAACTTGAAAATGATGCCTCTATTTATAGGCCATGAATTCTGAAATGTTAGGCACAAAGGAATGGCATTGGTAATTCAAACTTGCCTTAGAGGGCAAGAAAGACATTTTGCCTTAAAAGGAAACTTCTTTTTTTCACCACGTGTTAAAAATCCAACTTTGATCCTATTCTTAAATTATTACTTCTAGCTGATATTTATCAGTTCTATCTTCAATTTGGCAAGGTTGTCATTGCTTCTAGAAGAAGAAATTGCAAAATGACCTATAATCTTGAAGTTTTGACCTTGAAAATCATGTTTATGGAGCCTTATGTTTCAATTTCAAAAGTATAGCTAGACTCCATGGATTTGTGAGTTCTTGGACATTTTGGAAAGCTTGTTTCAAGGGCTACAACTTTCATGTTTTGAGTTTTTTCCAAATCAAAGTGGAACTATGTAAAAAAATGCCATGAAGTTTGGAAAAAGTACAAAATTTTAACACTTGAAAATTTTTCTAAGTGTTGAAAATTTTGACTTTTTGTTGACTTTTTCAAATTCTTTGATTTTTTATGATCATGATGGATCATTTGAAGTATTTTGATGTTGGTAAAGGTTTTGTCTTGAAAAAGTTGACCAAAAGTCAAAGTTTGACTTTTCTGTGCAGATGAAATTTCATCAGATGTTTCAGAAATTGACTGATGAAGTCTGTGAACTTTTATGATGTTTTGAATCCAGAAATTAGGTCAAGATGTTGTATCTAAGATATAATGACCAATCTCTAACCAAAAAAGTCATTCATTGTTCAAAAAATCAGAGAATACTCATGCTCGACCAAAACCCTAATTGGTCGATCCTCGATTGATCAATGAGAAAAGTTGGACATCTGAGGATCAAAGGTTGATGTTCTGATCAAAATAGGTCAAATGAAGTGAGTAAAACTTAAACCCTAATTGGTTGCCTCTTGAATCAGATGAAAATTTGATGAAACCCTAATTTTGATCTGTGAATGCTACACCCGATTAATCCTCTTATGGACTGTTAGTGATGCAATAATGCAAATGTAAGGTGGTATATTAGGTCAAAAATTGGGGTATGACAGATGCCCCTATTTAAGTTTCTTTAACCTGAGATATGAAGATGAATATCTTCATTTTGATAGGTGTGAAGAGACTTAAATATCAGAATACGCAAATTTTGGACCTAAGATACCAAAAGATGCGAGTGATGCAAAATGATTGTAAAAAGTTTCACCCCAGATGATATCAAAGAAATGACATGGTGGGGAATTTTTTTTGAGGATGACTCGATCTGTTTAAGAAAAGAGGATCCTGTTTGTTGGGAAACAAGCAATATGTCTCGCTGGGGACAAAGAGATTCACAAAACATGTGAATATCTGTCTCGCTTTGGGAAACAATGAGATTACCTTCTGCCAGCCTTGTGACAATGTTTAAGGTAAGTGAAGATGTTATTACCAATTATCAGCCTTGTGATAGTTCATGGTAATTGTTTATAAAGATATTACCAATTATCAGCGAAGTGATAACTATAACAAGGTAAATCTTTGAAAAGTTTTCTGAGTATTCAGCCTTGTGAATAATAGACAAATGATGGAAACTTATCTCAAACGAGTTTTGAAGATATTACCTATTATCAGCAAAGTGACAATTATAACAAGGTAAATCTTTGAAAAGTTTTCTAAGTATTCAGCCTTGTGAATAACAGATAGATGAGAAAAAACTCAAATGAGTTTCAATTTTCTTGGATACAATCTTGCCGAGGATCTCTCTTTTAAGAAGACGCGGGCTTTTTGATTGGAAGACACAGGTTTTCTTTAGACAGAAAGACAACTGCTGGGGAATTTCTCGTACAGTCGTGATTTGACCTTGTTGAGAAGAACAAACTTTCATGACAGGTTTTAGGAATGAAAAGAAAAATAAGCGGCTCAAATGATGAGGCTATTGCTTATTACTTTGTTGATTAAAGACAGGGTTCTATCCAGGAATGAACTGGAAAGAAAAGGCCAATCAAGATATTATTCCCAATGAAGAATGCTCTTAGCTGGGGAACATGATAGAGTAAAGATGTATTTCTCTGTTCGGGGATAATCTACTGGGGATATGATCAAACCTACATGAATAAGTGTGATTTAAACCAGTGATATGGAAGCAAACATTTCGAGGAATGCAAAAAATGCATGAATGATGCTATTATGTATGAATGTCATGAATGTTATAAATGTCATATGCATGCTAACAATACTTGACAGAATCACTAAAGAGGTATTTGGGAAAAGGACCACGTCACAGTTCGAACAAATATTCAGTGAAATCTGCAGTAATGGCGTAGACGTTCACTGATGAAGAATTTGAGTTGCATGTTTTCATCTTCCTGAAAAAGACACTTCCATGGCAACTTTGTTGGGAATTCTTTTTTGAATAAGAATACCATCCTTTGATGATCTCTGCTGAGGAGAAAACTTCTGTAGCAGCCATTCTATCCTTCGGAGACCGAAACACTCGTGGAGGAACTGTTGAAGTTCTTTCTATATTCAGAGTTCAAAGGAAAATTTTGCTTTTATTTCAAAAATTTGAAGTAAAAATTCATTTAAAACCGTTTTAGTTTCAAAAAAGTGATTTTCACAATAAAAAGCGTTATTTTGCACAAATAGAATAAAGCAAGAATTGCAAACAAAAGGCACAAGGCTCGAATTTTATTGATAGAATGGTAATCAGCCAAAGGCATGATTCCATGAGCTATTTACAAAAGTTGGAAATGATAATTTATTGGGAAAAGGCTACATTGAAAGCAATAACCACTACTATCCCTAACAACTTTGAATTCCAATTGTGCTTGTGGCTTCAGAAGATTTGACTGAAGATCCGTTGATGGAAGATTCTTCAGATTGACGAAGTACGGACTGATTGCAGTTACTTTGTCATTTTTTGTATCCTTATTTTTGCCTAGATTGCGTTTTCAGGTTTTTTAATCTATCAGGATAATTTCTGTTTATTGTCTCTAATTTTTGCCTGGACCGCCTTTTCAGGTTTTCAATCCACCGAGACGCTCTTTTTTGCCTAAGCCGCCCTTTTCGGGTTTTCGACTTACCGAGCTGTTCTTTTGTTTTTATTTTTAGACAAAGTATTTCTTGACTGCATCAGCATTTACAGGATGCGGGAGTTCATCACCGTCCATGGTTGTGAGAGTCATAGCACCGCCAGAAAAGCTTCTTTTGACGATGTATGGGCCTTCATAATTAGGAGTCCATTTGCCCTAGAATCGGTGAAAAGATGTAATCTTTTTAAGCACGAGGTCACCTTCTTGGAATTCACGAGTCGGACCTTTTTTAAAGCTTTCTTCATTCTTCTTTGATACAATTGTCCGTGACACAGGCGGTCGGCGCTTTCTTCGATTAAGTTCACTTGGTCGTATACGCTTTGACACCATTCGACCTCAGATAACTTAGTTTCCATGAGAACTCTCATTGACGGAATCTCAACTTCTACGGGGAGCACTGCTTCCATGCCGTATACCAAAGAAAAAGGAGTTGCCCCTGTTGAAGTGCGTACTGAAGTACGATACCCATGCAGAGCAAATGGCGACATTCGTGCCAGTCTTTGTAAGTGATGACCATTTTCTGGACGATCTTTTTGATGTTCTTGTTGGCAGCTTCAACGGTGCCGTTCATCTTTGGCCGGTAAGGAGATGAGTTATGATGCTCGATCTTGAATTCCTCACATAGTTCCTTCATCATCTTGTTGTTCAAGTTTGATCCGTTGTCTGTAATGATCTTGCTTGGAACTCCATATCAGCAAATGAGGTTGTTCTTGATGAACCTCACAACCACTTGTCTTGTGACGTTGGCGTAAGACGCTGCTTCGACCCATCTGGTGAAGTAATCAATAGCTACTAAAATGAAGCGATGTCCGTTGGACGCTTTTGGTTCGATCGTCCCGATCATGTCGATGCCCCACATGGAGAAAGGCCATGGAGAAGAGAGAACGTTGAGTAGAGTCGGTGGCACATGGATCTTATCTGCGTAGATCTGGCACTTGTGACATCTCTTAACGTGTTTACAACAATCGGATTCCATCGTTATCCAATAGTATCCTGCTCTTAAGATCTTTCTGGACATTGCATGCCCATTTGAATGGGTTCCATAGGACCCTTCATGCACTTCATGGATGATCGTGTCTGCTTCTTGCCTGTCGACGCATCTGAGCAGAACCATGTCGAAGTTTCCTTTGTATAGCACATCTTCATTGAGGAAGAAGTTTCTTGAAAGCCTCCTTAGAGTTTTCTTATCCTTGTACGATGCCCCAAGTGGGTACTCTCGTGTTTGAAGGAAACGTTTGATGTCGTGAAACCACGGTTTATCATCGAAGACTGCTTCAGTTGCAAATACATATGCAGGTCTTTCAAGGCGTCTGATGCGGATCTTAGGCATATCATTCCAATCGTTGACTTTGAACATGGAAGATAGAGTAGCCAAGGCGTCTGCCATTCGATTCTGATCTCGAGGGATATGATGCAGTTCAACTTTGTTGAAGAAAGTCAACAAACGTCTTGCATAATCTCTGTAGGGAATCAAACCAAGATGATGAGTTTCATATTTGTCTTTGATTTGGTTGATCACAAGGGCTGAGTCTCCATATATGTCAAGGATCTTGATCCTCAAGTCGATGGCTTCTTCGATACCCATGATGCAAGCTTCGTATTCTGCGATGTTGTTGGTGCAATCAAATAGCAACCCTGGCGGAAAACGGGATATGAGAACCTTCGGGAGTGATGATGACTGCCCCAATTCCATTGCCATAAACGTTAACTGCTCCATCAAAGATTAAGCCCCATCTAGATTCTGGATCTGGGCCTTCTTCGGGTGGCGGTTCATCGCAATCTTTCATCTTTAAGTACATAACGTCCTCGTCTGGGAAGTCAAACTTGAGAGATTGATATTCGTTGAGCGGCTGATAAGCCAAGTGATCGGCGAGAATGCTTCCTTTGATCGCTTTCTGCGCACGGTACTGGATGTCATACTCAGATAATAGCATCTGCCATCGAGCGATTCTTCCCGTTAAGGCAGGCTTTTCGAAGACATACTTGATTGGATCCATTTTGGAGATTAACCAAGTCGTATGATTGATCATGTACTGGCGGAGACGTTTTGAAGTCCATACCAAAGCACAACAGGTTTTCTCGAGCATGGAGTAACGAGTTTCACAGTCTGTGAACTTTTTACTCAAGTAGTAAATGGCATGCTCCTTCTTACCGGTTTCATCTTGTTGTCCAAGCATGCAGCCCATGGACTCTTCTAGCACGGTAAGGTACATGATTAATGGTCTTCCTTCCACTGGAGGGATCAATATTGGTGGTTCTGACAGGTATTCCTTGATACTGTCAAACGCTTTTTGGCAATCGGCTGTCCACACAACCTTTTGATCTTTGCGGAGAAGTTTGAATATCGGCCCGCAGGTAGCAGTCATTTGAGAGATGAATCTGGAGTTGTAATTCAATCGTCCAAGAAATCCTCTTACTTTCTTTTTCGTATGTGGCGTAGGCATTTCTTGAATAGCCTTGACTTTGTCAGGGTCCACTTCAATACCTCTTTGACTGACGATGAAACCTAGGAGTTTTCCAGATCTTACCCCAAAGGTGCATTTGTTAGGATTCAGGCGAAGCTGAAATTTCCTTAGTCGTTGAAACAACTTCAAGAGATATTCTGTATGCTCTTCTTCAGTGTCAGACTTTGCTATCATGTCGTCCACGTAGACTTCGATCTCTTTGTGCATCATGTCGTGAAAGAGAGTAGTCATTGCCCTTTGATAAGTTGCGCCTGCATTCTTTAATCCAAACGGCATTACTTTGTAGCAAAACGTGCCCCATGGCGTGATGAAGGATGTCTTCTCCATGTCTTCGGGAGCCATTCTGATTTGATTGTAACCAGAGAAACCGTCCATGAAGGAAAAGACATTGAATTTTGCAGTGCTATCCACTAGCATGTCGATATGCGGTAATAGGAAATCGCCTTTTGGACTAGCTTTGTTCAAGTCCCGGTAGTCAACACACATTCTGACCTTTCCGTCTTTCTTGGAGACTGGTACTATGTTGGCTAGCCATTGAGGATATTCAGAAGTGACGATGAAACCTGCGTCGAGCTGTTTTTGAACTTCCTTTTTGATTTTATCAGCCATATCAGGGTGAACTCTTCTCAGCTTTTGCTTAACTGGCGGGCACTCTGGTTTTAACGGCAAGTGATGCTCCACGATGCTGGTATCTAAACCTGGCATGTCCTGGTAGGACCAAGCGAACACATCGACATATTCTTTGAGAAGATCTATCAGTTTGCTCTGGACGTTGCTGTCAAGTGAAGCTCCGATATTTACTTCTTTTTTATCTTCTTCAGAACCCAAATTGATTGCTTCCAGAGGTTCTTTGTGAGGTTGAATGATCCTTTCCTCGTGCTTAAGTAATCGAGAAATCTCATCCGGGATCTCTTCTTCAACTTCTTCCTCGGCGACTTCACAGGGGATTTCGAAGTTAGGAGAGAGCATAGAGTTATTGCTTTCAATGGATTTGTCCATCTATTAATCTGCATAGTTGATTTATGTTTGATTAATTAGCTTTTTTTTTCATCATTTTTTTTGAAAAAGTCAATGTGAAAGTGTATGCAGATTAATTTTTTTAAATTATTCTTTCTTTCTTTTTTTTTGAAGATTTTTTTTGTTTATTGTGTTTTTTAGGATTATCATTTCCAAGAAAGGGTAAAATGAAAATAAACACAAATTGTGGAATCAAAACGACGCATTTTATTTATGATTCACATAATGAAACAGGGCCCTAAAATACAAACTCATTTGTCTTGGGCAAGACAAAGAGAAATTATTTAAAAGCTAAACCCTATAAAACATCTCTTCACTTTGGGCGAAGTGAGAGTTCAAAACAAAAGCAAAGATAAACTACTTAGAACTAGGAGCGTTAGTCCGAACTTCAACAGGTTTCCAGTAGTGGCGAACTCCTTGGAAATCGAGGTACTCGGGTAATTTTCCACTTGGTTTAACCCTTGAGTAAACTTTGGTCGTTGGTCGAGCAGGTTTTGAAGATTCTGGACGACGGACCTTGTCTTTTGTGCTACTAAAGCAATCTTCTTCTGCTTCTTGAACAAATCGGGAAGTATGGGATACAACATATGTGCTTCCTGTTGACCTTTGCGTTGAATTCTGGGGATGTACCCTCCGATCTTCTGAGTGAAGAGACTCGTTGTCGGCGACACTTTCCAAATCGTATCCTGAATCGTACTCCTGATCTTCAGTGATCATGTTGATGTAGTGATAATCAGGATTTGATTTAACAAACTCTACAGGCGCATTAAAGCAGAAATCTTCGTTGGGAACCTCGATCGGCTGATTAGATTGGGGAGATGGGTACACCTCTTCCGATTGACTAGGATACTCAAAAGAATCACCCCATCCTGTGGGCTGGATATCTTCGATTCTGATTTTCGAGCTTTCTGGCGCAGTGTATTTCACCATGTAGTCAAATTTACCACTTGGTTCTCCCAAGGTGTCCCAAACTTCAGAAGGGACAGGTGGATTTTCATTTTGCTGCAGGGATATTCCTTTGAATTGATCAGTTGGAGGATAGTACGGTGCGTACGATTCTTCTTGAGACACATATTCAGGGCTGTTTAAATAAGTGCTCCACTCTTCAGATCCAGAGGGATCATCTTCATCATTTTCAATGGTAACAACGTTAACCTCTTGCGGAACAGGGTTTAAGAAACCCCCACTATGAAATACTTCTTTGATCGGACGAAGCGCTTCATCCTTTTGTTTGCCCTTGGAGAATACGGGTGTGAACCCGAGTCCGGCTTTTGTCTCGTTCTTGACAGGTTTGATTACTTGTCCCCATCCTTCAGCATTGCCATCTTTTACTCTCTGTGCTGCTTCTTTATAAGAAGAGATAGATGATCTGTTTTTGCTGGTAGATTCATCTTCTAACGGATGTTCGGGGAAGCGTGTTCCTTCAACGTCATTAGCGGTGATGAAAGAGAAACTGGACAAATGGCTTATTAGTAAAGCTTGTTCACCGAGGATGGTTACTAGCTTTCCATTTATTGTGAATTTCAGCTTCTGATGGAGAGTAGATGTCACTGCTCCTGCCTCATGGATCCATGGTCTTCCTAGTAGACAACTATAAGCAGCTGGCACGTCCATGACCTGGAAAGTGATTTGGAAAGTATGCGGACCAATTGTCATTGGGAGATCTACTTCCCCAATAACTGACTTCCTTGATCCGTCGAAAGCTCTTACTACTATGTCGTTGAATTTCATTGGTGTCCCTTTGTAAGCCAAACGAGCAAGAGTCGTTTTCGGCATTACGTTCAAAGATGAACCAGTATCTACCAATACATTGGACAGGGAATCTGATTGACAGATCATTGAGATGTGCAAGGCCAAGTTGTGATCTTTCCCTTCTTCTGGAAGTTCCTCATCACTGAAACTTAGATTAGTACAAGCTGTTATGTTGGCGACAATACCTCCAAACTGGTCTGTAGTCACATCATGGTCTACATAGGATTGGTCTAATACCTTAATTAAAGCTTCTCGGTGAGCTTCGGAGTTCAATAATAGAGACAGTATTGATATCTTGGAGGGAGTCTGCATCAGCTGATCCACGACTCGGTATTTGCTCTTTTTGATTAACTTCAATATCACATCAAAATCTGTGTTGACGTTGGTTCTATCAGGAGGACCAACATTTGTGCTTGGATTAACATCGGGAATCGTTGTAGGATTCTCGGGAGATATGTTAACTGGATTTTGTCTAACAACAGGAACCGCAGGTGGTCTTGGTGGCAACGGAGTGTGCACTCGTCCACTTCGTGTTATTCGTCCGATTTCTGTTATATTGACATTAGCTGGAAGAGTTGGCATGGGTTTCTCCTTCCCATCCTCTATCAGAGTTGCATTGTATTGGTAAGGAATTGCTTTGGTAGAACTGTATGAAACAGGACCAGGTAGGAAAATCACCAAGGGAGACCCTGGAACATTGGAACCGTTGTACTTAATCTCCACATGCTTGGGTACATTGAAACAGGGGATGATAACGGTTACTTCGGGATCTTCCGAGTTGATATCTGAGACTAAAAGCTCATGCGGAAAATGCCCTACTGTATTTACGTCATGGACATCTCTGTTTCTGTAGATCTGTAGGTCACCGATATCTAACAATCGCTGAATGTCTGCTCTTATGGTGGGACACCCTCAAAAATCCTTGAAGCAGATGTTGCAAACTGCGTAGTCGTGTTTAGTAAAGGCACCCATTGCGCTATATGTATCATGGAGATGTACTAAGTTTCCTTTGATTAGGTTTACGTCTGTGACGAGATACCTGTCTGTATTTCTCAGTATCAAACTCACTGAATGTCCACTGTGACTGGGAAGTGGATTCGCTTGCACGTTCGAATTCGTATTTCTAAAGGAAAGAAGATTAGATTTCACTAATCTCTGCACTTCTGCTTTCAATGCTATGCAATGCTCAAGATCGTGGCCTGGTGCCCCTTGGTGAAAAGGGCAAGATACGTCTGCTTTGTACCACCACGGCAATTTTTCGGGAACCGGAGGTGGTGACCTTGTCTGTACCAGATTTCTTTCTATTAATGCAGGGTATAGTTCTGTGTACGTCATCGGAATTGGGTCGAATTGCGAGACCCGAGGCGCACGGTTCTGATTGCTGAACTGCTGAGCCTGTTGACGAGGCTGTTGAGTTTGTTGATTTTGTTGAAATTGCGGAGTAATTCCTGTGTTTGGAGTTGTGTTAACAGCGGGTGTTATGGCAGCTACCTGTCGCTGTTGACTGACATTCTTTCGCGGTTTCCCTCGGGATACCATTCCTATGTCATGTTCCTTTTTCTTTGGGAAACTGGTTCCAACCTTCCTAGTTCCACTAGAAGATCCTGCTTCTTCCTTGGTTAGGCGTCCAGTTCGAACTCCTTCTTCTAACCGCATTCCCATGCTTACCATCTCGGTGAAATCTCTGGGAGCGCTAGCGATCATTCGCTCGTAGTAGAATGAGCCAAGAGTGTTTAAGAATACCTTAGTCATCTCTTTCTCTTCCAATGGTGGGTTGACTTGGGCAGCAATTTTCCTCCATCGTTGAGCGTATTCTTTGAATGTCTCTCTTTCCTTTTGAGACATGGAGCGGATTTGATCCCTATCGGGAGCCATATCCAAGTTGAATTTATATTGTTGTACAAAGGCTTCACCTAAGTCATTGAATGTTTGGATACTTGTGCTGTCTAATCCCATGTACCACTTCAGTGCGGCACCGGTGAGACTATCTTGGAAGTAGTGGATTAACAACTGGTGATCGTCGTTGTACGTGGACATTTTCCTGGCATACATCGTGAGATGACTTTGTGGACAAGAGTTTCCTTTTTACTTTTCAAAGTCAGGGACTTTGAATTTTGCGGGTATCCTTACGCGAGGAACTAAGCATAGATCCTGGGCGTTTTTCCCAAACAGTTCATTTCCACGAATTGTTTTTATCTCAAGCTGCATTTTGAGGTGTTGTTCCTGGAGATTCTCCATCGAACCACGTGAATTCGTGTTATCGCCTGGAACATGGTGAACTTCTTCGTCTATGGTAGTGTGCACTACGGAAGCTGAGTTCGTCATGATCGGTTGAGAAACCGACATTGTCACTTGCGGAAGAGTTACTCCACGTTGCGGAGTAAGTGTTGAGTTTTGCTGCAAAGTAGGTATTTCAAGCGTGGTTGTTTGCACTTGAGAAGTCGGTTGGCGAAATCCGATGCCAAAGTTGAAAGGCATTCCCCATTGATAGCCTTCTGGCATACTGAAAGGTGAACTACTGACTGCGACAGATGAAACTGGAGTAGTAGTGTCTTCTGAAATCGCTGCTTGGTTTTGACTGCTCGATGCTGCTTGTTGACTTTGCGCTGTGGCCAATGAGTTGACCAAAGATGTGAGTCTCTGATGTGCGATAAACCTAATGTGTCTAACGGAATCTTAACTGCAAGCGCACAGCCTATCGCGGTAGTAATAAAAGATTGTCGATCCCACAGAGACTTTGTAATCACTCTAGTGCTGGAAAGTAATGTTTGTTTAGCTAAGGCGGAAATTGTCACGTTTGGTTTTAGGAAGGTTAAGGAAGGTAAATTAATTGGTTCTAAAGTAATTATGAAATAAAATGGTCGGTATGTAATAGAGTCGACTTAAAGGATCTAATCGGACCTAGGCATATAAGGATGGTCAACTTAGTTTATCTGTAGAATTAATTAGTTTAAAAACCCTCAACTCACACTTTCATGGTCTTATCTCGGATTATACGTCTAAAGCCCTATACCTGCTTTCGCTAGCCTATAAGTGTTTAGAAGTATTTTTTGGAAACTTAATTAATTCTAATCTGTTTTAAAGCGCTTTCACTGTATTTAAATCAAATGCCTAACTTTAGCTATCCGGTTAAAAACCTCACACTTTCGTGGTCTCGATCTAACCTATTTATCTTCTTACTTTCGTAACGAAGGTTTTGTTTTTAAGCATAAAAAGTTATAACCAGAGTTAAGTTGATTAAAGTTTTAGCCTAAGTTGTTGATCAGATGCCTAATGTCTCTTACTATCCCATACCGACTCTAAAGGTTTAGCTAGCCATGGAAATTAAAACTAACATACAGGAAGTAAAAACAATCAAATATAAATTGGGCATTATAAATAATAATAATTTAAATTGCATTAATTAATTAAAGAATACTTGTAACAAATTGCAAAAATAAAAGAACCTAAAAATAAAGCAGTATCCTATATCCTTCTTCCACAGGTCGGAAAATCGGATTCGGAAATTGAAACGTAAAAGTTCTGAGGCTTGAATAGTAAATCCTAAACTATAATAATAATTTCCTAATGTTGGAAATTATTATTTGGGAAATGAAATGAAAAGAAAATAACTGAATGCAGAGGAAAATTAGAAACTGAAAATAATATGGGTGGATTTGGCGAGCTTCCGCACAATTAAACTCTAAAATGCTCGTCTGTTTGATGTTTGAGGCCGAGGTATTTATAGAAACATGAATCGGCAGTTGGTTCCTAAAATTCCTCCACGTAGCTTGCCTTCCAATTCTCCAAAGATATAGGAGCGTGGGTAGTTGAGGAGGAAGTGGTGGGCGTGGGTCTTGACTTGAGAGAAATAAGGAGTTTCATAACCTTCGTAATGCTTGGGCCACGTTCGCATATTTGAAAACCGTATAATGCGCGTACGTTCGTGGTGAATGTGTGACGAGCGACTTGTGGTTTCTCCGTGTTACGGTCGTGGTGGATACGTGGCGGTCGTAACACGCTTGATGTGTTACGGTCGTTGTGGATGTGTGACGACCGTCACCTAAAAATTGTAATCTTTGACAGTTTAATCTTTTCTTCTTCTTTTGGTGGTTTCTTACATTGTTTCTTGTTTCCTCTTGTTTTGAGCTAAGTTGTGAATACCGCAAAAGTAATGACAATCTCGAAATATTCGGAGTTAATCGGGTCAAAATAATGCAAAACGGGTAAATTTCATGTAATATAAACGATATGATTTCGCGTTATCAAATTCCCCCATACTTAAACCTTTGCTTGTCCTCAAGCAAAATAATCAATTTAGAAGTATCGGACAAGCTTTTATAAACGCATATGACTAGTATACCTTTTGTTTTCAAATAATCATAAGAAATCCTAAGTTAGTTTGGCCAAGAAAACGAATGAAACAACAGCAATACGTTAATGACACAAGCAACAGGCTTGTCGACGACTATCCGTTTTAGACGAAACGTCCAATTATATCGTTATAATTCAACTCGAAGCTCTCGTTCCTAGTTCACCCGGTTTCGTTCTCGCGCAATCACATTAAGCCCATTATCTATACACATGCGTAGTGGAATAGCCGGTTAGTGGTACTGATCAGAATACAACGGTTTCTGGCACAATTATGTGGCAACCTCTTATATCCAATTGCATGATGCGGGGGATCAAACCGTAGTCTGCCCTACCGAGTTTAGTACCAGATGCTTCTAAACCACCAAAACAATGGATTCTCATGTTACTTAGTGAAAGCTTCCGCATCCGTTGGATTAAACGATCGGGTGAGGATCGCCCAATTTAATTGGTGCATTGGCTGTTTCCTTAGAGCATGTAACATTCATTTTAAAGCAATTTGTTTAGATCATCCACTTATGTTCATCGGCTTCCCACGTGGCTTGTGTTAAGACTGGTGCCGACTGCTAGTATAAACTACTAGGGGCTAATTTAAGATTCAAAACTGAAAGTATCGGTATAACGGAAATAGAGACGATTCGCGTAAGTAGGGAGTCAAAGGTGTCATAACCGTATAGTTCTTGTTGGATCGCTCTCGGCCTTCTAACTAAGATTTCGGTAAAGTAGGTAACTAACGATTATGCGAATATAAATGCGAAAAATTTTGGTATGGCTAAATAAAACGGGGAGAAATGAAATAACGAAATATAACTAAAATAGACATGAAATTACTCGTTCTGGAATTTAAAATGCAGTACTCCTCCCACACTATATCAAACATTGTCTCAATGTTATGATATAATGGCGAGGTTAAATGAAAGATACAACGGAAAACAAGGAAAAACAACAAAGAAAGAGGAAAAACTACTGGCGACCGCGGCGGCTTCGGGTTCTGGACCTTCTGGAAGGAGTAGCTTCAGAGTCAGTGCTCTGTGGTCCAAAAGATGAAACATCCATCCTTAAAGCGTTCAGCTCGCTCAGCACTTCATCAAGCCTTTCATTCATCGAACGCTGACCACTTAAGATTTGAGCATTCTGCGCGACTAAGGCGTCGAAGCGCTCCTGATGCACCCTCTCGGCTCTGGCAGATATAAGATTTTGATGGTGGATAGCTCGGAGGATCTCGTCAAGAGACGGAGGTGGAGGAGCAGAGGACGACTCAGGTATGTCAGGCACGGGAATAGCTCTATCCAGTTCTTCCTGCATCTCATCAGCGGGGCCGACATGAGGTTCTTCTTGAGCAGCAGCAGGGCCTTCAGGGTCTTCAAGGTTGAAAAGCCAGTTGGCTCGGTTCTGAGGGTCGATACGATCCCTGCAAGGCAAAACAATATTAGTATAAATGCGGTTTTGGATCACTGGATGGAACTTGCCATCGTCCCGCTCGTAGATGAGGTGAGCTGATTTGCAATGGTCAAGAGTGAGCAGGAATGGAGGTCGGGATGGTAGATGACCAAGGGTGTCACCATGGTTTAGTGCTAAAGCCAGAGAAGTGACAAGCCCTCCAAAATAGAAAGGTTTTCCACCTCTGGTGCAGATAGAGTGGATATGGGCCAGGAGGAAAGGTGCGGCATTGATTTTCGACCGAGAATGCGCAATGCATGAAGAACGCTCCTGGAGTTTAACTTGTGTTCTTGTCTCTTGCGAAGATTGTGTTGCCTAGAATGCGGTGGAAATAGCGTATGGCTGGGTTATGGATTTGAGTGGCGTTGAGATGATCATAGGAGTGAGCTCGGTTGTTTGTGAGGCTATGCCAAAGGTCGAAAGATGCTTCTCCAAAGTTATGCGTGCGGAGATGGGAACCTTCCTCGGTCAATTCAAGCAATTGTCGAGCGCGTTCGAGAACTCGTATTCGGTACCAAATATGCGAAACTTCACGACACCAGAAAGTTGGTTAGTTGAACCAGGTGGAGTGATGTAGCAGAAGGAACTGAGGAACTCGAGAGTGAGTGTCTCGTAAATGGGTTGGGGATTGCTACACAGGCTCCACAGATTGACACTCTGAAGAAGGCGTTGAACACCTTCAAGCAAACCAAGGTCCCTCAAACAGTCAGTATCAACATACCGAGTGGGGTGCAGACCACGACGTTGGAATTTCAAAAATTTGATGCGTTGAGTTTCACCTTGCTCACCATTACGTAGGACAACGCCGGGAATAGGTTGGGGATTGTTTTCCATTTGCATGCAAGGATTTTTGAGTGAGAAAGGGTACGGTTGAGGAATGGATGAATGAGAGGATAATGCGGGTAATGTGAATATATAGAGTGGAAAGAGATGGTGGGAAGTTGGAAAGTGGAGAGGGATTGATGGTGGGTTGAATGGAGTTAATGGTTGGTTAATGGAGGGAGTGGGGTGGTTGATAAGTTACGGAAGAAGAAGAAGAAAGGTTGAGGAAAGAAGAAAAGGAAACGTTCTGCTACAGGGTTACTGATGTAGCCCGTGTTACGGTCGTAACACCTAGCTGACGAGCGTAACGCGCTGAAGGGAGCGTTACGGTCGTGGGGGATGGATTACGATCGTGGCAGCTACAAATTCTGTAAATTTTACGAGCAGAACATATTGCACAGTAACATTATATATTAAGTAACATCTCAGATACTCCAACATAAACATAACACTATTCCATTCAACATACATATTCCAATATGGATAGTTAAATCGCAATAGAGCAGAAAACCATAAAACATTGTAAGCATTTATAATGATTTAAAGATTCAAAATTGAAAACAATTGCATTACTTCAAATTAAGTAGCTTGTTCTTTCTGACATGAAGTAAATTGACTTGTAAATTGAAATCGGTAATTTAACCAAGAATTGAAACTACCTAGAAACAAAACGGAATGGGAAAATTCTAAAACTAAGAATTGAAAACCGAAAAACTAAAAAAACTAGGAACCGCTTCATCCAATTTTTCTTTTAAAATCTCTAAAGCTTGGGTGATGTTATAAAATTGCTCCTTTGTGATGTCAGTCAAACCAATAAGATCCAAACGCATAGTCTTGATTCATCCTTGATTCCATCAATGTCGGTTTATAAGCATCCAAAGTGGTCGAATGGTGTTTAATTGTGTAGTGTTTTCTCCTTGGTTTGTGTCGGGGCCTACTTGTGCTTGACCATATTTGTAAAGTCATGGTAACAGGGAGGGTTTCGGATCTGTTTTTTCCGACATGAAATTATCGCAACAAAATATGATTGTGGTGTTTACGTGTCTCGGTTGGTCGGTGGATTCAATTCATACAACCAATTATCACGGTTATGGACACTAACTCGGGCATGGTTCGGAAGGGTAAAAGAGTAACAACTTTCTTATCGGTAATCATAAGGTGCGGGCCTAAATTTCCTATTATCATGTTGTTGAAGCAATTCAATATTCATAGGCCTAATTGATCCAAATGGTGCACAGTTATTAAGTTGGTAACGAAGTCCAAGAGCATTTGCGATCATTGTAACCAATCCTCCCACACTGACAGGAACATTAGGATCCTCACTAATGCGGGTAAAGGTCTTCATCAGGAGTGGGACAGCATTTACAGGGCGTCCTGTGTTTAAGCAATAAAGCAGAGATAATTCATCCTTGGATACAGCATTTTGGTTTTGTTCTTTTCCAAACAGAGTGTGGGCAAGAATCCTATGGAAATAACGGATGGCTGGGTTATGTATTTCATTGTTATCCATGCTTTCTGGGTCAGGGTGATAGTTTCCGGTTAAAGTTCCCCAGAAATAGTCCAGCTCAAAATCCAATAAATCAGCCTCAGGGGTAGTAAATGCTAAGGGTCCACTGGGGAATCCTAAAAGAGCAGCTAAGTCCCTATGGTTATAGGTGAACTCAATACCAAAAAGTCTGAAGGCAATAATTCCTTTGCGGGCTCCAACACCATGTTCAGGGATGTAAACTAATGAACTCAAGAACTCAAGGGTGAGCTCTCGGTAAGTGATGAACCTATTTTTCAGATGTGCTCTTTCCCATCCTAACTGGTTAAACATGTAGTAAACACTGTCAGTTATGCCTAAAGTGTCCATAGTGGGTTCATCATGTCTGAGGTTAAGCGATGGTTCTTTGAGACAGAGCCTCAAATCGTCTCCTTTGGTTTCTACCTCTAAAGGTGGTTTCCATAAAATTCTGTGGGGGATCCATAGTAAAATTAAATCGGGGAAACAGAGTAGAGGAGAAAGTAAAGAGAAAAAGGCTTTTCAGAAATCCTGTAGCAAGTAAAATTGTTTTGAAATCGTGAGTTTATAAAAGTTTAAAAAGATGAAAAGTACTTATATAGCAACCAAAACAAATAAAATAAACAAAATAGCAAACAAAAACAAGATAGTAAATAGAATAGCAAACAAAACAAATAAAATGGGTTGCCTCCCATGAAGCTTTTTAACGTCATAAGCTGACGAAATGCCTAGTGAAAGATTAGTCGGGAGAAATAGGTGGTAATTCGAGTTTAAGCTTATTCGTATAATCTCTATTATCTATCGATGATCTTGTTTTAACTGCCGCCTTTACAATAAGCGGGCGCTATTTCTATCCTTAATTTCTACCGCTCCGCTAGGAAATACTTTTGTAATTTCGAAAGGACCGGACCATCTAGATTTAAGTTTTCCAGGGAAAAGTCGAAGTCTAGAATTGAATAAAAGTACGACATCTCCCACACTAAATTCTTTCCGAGATAAACGCTGATCGTGCCATTTTTTAGTGCGTTCTTTGTAAATTTTAGCGTTTTCATAAGCGTCTAGTCTTAATTCTTCTAATTCATGCAAATCGAGGATTCGTTTCTCGCCAGCAGTAGTGTAATTAATATTGAGTGTCTTTATCGCCCAATAAGCTTTATGTTCTAATTCTACTGGGAGGTGACAGGATTTTCCGTAGACGAGTTTGAAAGGTGTGGTTCCGATAGGAGTCTTGTAAGCTGTCCTATAAGCCCATAAAGCGTCGTTAAGCTTGGATGACCAATCTTTTCGAGAAATAGCGACAGTTTTTTCTAATATTTGTTTAATCTCTCTCGAAACTTGACTTGTCCGCTAGTTTGCGGATGATAAGGTGTTGCTACTGGTGTTTCACGCCATATTTAGATAGTAATTTATCAAATATTTTGAAATAAAATGAGATCCACCGTCACGATAACAAGTCGAGGAACACCAAAGCTGGAAAATTATATTCCTAAAAAGCTTTATCACCACTCTGGTGTCATTTGTAGGAGAAGCTATTGCCTCGATCCATTTGGAAACATAATCGACAGCTACGAGTATAAACTTGTTTCCAAAAGAAGATGGGAAAGGTCCCATGAAATCTATTCCCCAAACATCAAAGACTTCAACTTCAAGTATTCCTTTCTGAGGCATTTCATCACGTCTCGAGATATTACCGGTGGCGCGATCACGATTTTAACGGCGATGTGGACATCCTTCCACAGGTTAGGCCAGAAGAGGCCGGATTGGAGAATTTTGGCACACGTTTTAGAGGTGCTAGCATGTCCGCCATAAGGAGATGAATGACAATGGGAAATGACGTCTTCTATTTCTTCGTCGGGTATACAACGGCGGAAAATTCCATCAGGTCCTCGTTTAAATAAAAGTGGTTCGTCCCAATAATAACTCTTGAGATCATGGAAGAATTTCTTTTTCTGTTGGTAAGTTAAGTCAGGTGGAAGCACACCGGCAGCTAAATAGTTAACGATGTCTGCATACCAAGGCAATCCTATGGTCATGTCAATGGCTTCCATGACTTCCTTAGCTTCTGGCTTATGTAAATCCAATTGAGCTAGGTCGCTTATCATATGTGCTATCAGATGTTCATACGGAAAATCGTCGTTAATTGGCACTCGTTCGGGTTTTATACCTTCCAAGCGGATAAATGATCCGCTCGACGTTTCGTTCCTTTCTTGTCCTTAATTTCCAAGTCAAATTCTTGTAAAAGCAAGATCCATCGGAGGAGTCTCGGTTTTGCATCTTTCTTGGCAAGTAAATATCTGATAGCAGCGTGGTCCGTGTAGATGATGATTTTTGCTCCTACAAGGTAAGAACGAAATTTGTCAAGCGCGAAGACCACGGCTAAGAGTTCTTTTTCAGTTGTGGCGTAATTCATCTGAGCTGAGTCTAGCGTTCTGCTGGCGTAGTAAATTGCGTGAAGCTTCTTATCCTTTCTTTGTCCAAGAACTGCGCCTACAGTAATCACCGCATCGCACATGATTTGAAGGTAGCGCCAATCGGGAGGTTGCATGATTGGTGCAGAAATAAGTGCGGCTTTAAGGGTTTCAAAAGCTTTAAGACAATCGTCATCGAATATGAACTCAGCATCCTTCATTAATAGACCGGTAAGTGGTTTTGTAATTTTCGAGAAATCTTTAATAAAACGTCGGTAAAAACCTGCGTGTCCTAGAAAACTTCGTATCTCTCGAACGGTCTTAGGTGGTTGGAGTTCTTTAATCACTTCTATCTTAGCTTTATCAACTTCAATTCCTTTATTGGAAATAACATGTCCAAGTCGATTCCTTCTCGACCATGAAATGGCATTTTCCCGCTAGCACAAGGTTCACTTTCACACATCGTTCTAAAACACTCTCTAAATTAGATAGACATTCTTGAAACTTTGTCCACACACGAGAAGTCATCCATAAACACTTCCATGATGTTGTCAATGAAATGCGAAGATGGCCATCATACATCGTTGGAAAGTTGCGGAGCATTACATAACCCAAGCGGCATTAAATGCACGAGCGTTCCATAGGGACACGTGAATGTAGTCTTCTCTTGATCATCGGGGTGAATAGGAATTTGGAAAAATCCGAATAACCGTCTAAATAACAGTAGGAGTGTTTGGCTAATCGTTCTAACATTTGATCAATAAAGGGTAAAGGAAAATGGTCTTTCCGAGTAGCTTTGTTCGTTTTCTATAATCAATGCACACTCTATGTCCACTAACTACTCTTTGTGTTATCGATTCGCCTTGTGCGTTTTCACGACAGTAACACCTCCTTTCTTAGGTACGACATGCCTGGGCTAACCCATTTCTTGTCGGAGATCGGGTATATAATTCCGACTTCCATTAGCTTTTGATTTCATCTCGACTACGATCGAGGATCGGGTTGATTCTTCTTTGAGGTTCTCGAGAGGTTTTGCAATCCTCTTCTAATAGAATCGATGCATACAAATTGAAGGACAAATTCCTTTTAAGTCGATATGTTGTAACCTAATGCGATAGGATATTTCCTTAGAACGTCTAAAAGTTTTTCGTTTCAAGCGGTCCTAAGCTGGAATTCACTATCACAGTCGAGTTTGTTCGGATCAAGGAATTCGTATCGTAAATTTTTAGGTAAAACTTTCAATTCTAGTTTTGGTTTCTTGGGACATGGCATATGATTAGGCGTAAGTGCTAGACTTTCGCTTAGGCATCATCTTTGTATGGTTCTCGCCAATTATCGTCTTGAATATCGGAGGGTTTCAATTTTCATTGTTTGAATATGTGGTTTGTTTTGCTTCTATCTCTCACGCACTCATCTATAATATCAAGTAAATAACATGTGTCATTCATGGCGGGTGCTTGTAGAAATTGAGTGAGGATGAATTCCACTTTTCCTCTCCGACTTGAATGTTAATCGCCTTCTTTACATCAATTATAGCTCCATTGTGGCTAGGAATGGTCTTCCTAATATGATAGGGTAATGAATCTTGGTAATGTCCATAATTATGAAATCGGTCGGGATATAGAATTGACCTATACTAAGCGGAATATTTTCCAAGTATACCTGAGGATATTTAAGCGATCGGTCAGCTAATTGAGCAGACATTTTGTAGGTGTAAGTTCTCCCATTTCGACTTTTGCAAATAGATAAGGGCATAACAACGATACTTGCTCCTAAGTCGCATAGAGCTTTGTCTATGACAAATTTTCCAATATTACGGTATAGAGAAACTACAGGTCTTTTAGCTTAGGAGGCATGTTATTACGAATGATAGCACTACATTCGTGATAAGGTAACTTCCGTTATCTTCTAACTTTTCTTATTAGATAGGATTTCCTTAAGAAATTTAGCGTCGATGGCATCTGAGTAATGGCTTCTGAGAATGGTATTGTGATATTTAGTTGTTTCAGAAGTTCCACGAATCTCTTAAATTGGCTCATCGATTTAGAATTTGTTAATCTCTGGGGATACGGAACTTGTGGTTTATAGGGCGGTGGAGGCACATAAGGTTTCTCTTTTCTGACCTCTTGAGTTTCGTTTTCCTTTTCTTTCGGGTCGCTCTCGTTTTCACTCGGCTTGTCTTGCTTCTGATACATAGCTGGGTTTTCTAGTCTTGGATCAACAGGTTCGTCAAGTTCTTTTCCACTCCTAAGTATCACGGCATTAGCGTGTCCTTTCGGGTTAGGTTGTGGTTGACGAGAAATATTCATGGAGCAGCGGAGGTGCTATTTGTTGAGCTACTGTGAAATCTGAGTTTCAAGCATCTTGTTATGGGTAGCTAAAGCATCGACCTTGCTAGATAATTGCTTAATTTGCTCGTTAGTATGTAGGTTACGATTTAAAACATCCTTATTAGTGCAGGATTGAGAAGCAATGAAGTTCTCTATCATAATTTCGAGGTTTGATTTCCTAGGAATGTTGGAAGTATTAGGTCCGTTATTAGGATGATTCGGGATAGCTTTTGGATAACCAGGTGGTGTAGCAGGAGCTTGTCCTGGAGCATACAACGCATTGTTGCTTTTGTACGAGAAATTGGGATGATTCTTCCAACTTGGGTTATCGTATTCTTGTAGGGATTTCCTTGCGTAGTTAGCTTGTTCGGTGGTACTCGGTCAAAGAGGACATTCGAGCAAGATGTGATTGAATACCACATAAATCGCAAGTTGGAATCACTGCGGCTACGGTAGCTGCAGGAGTGGCGGAAAGATTCTCTAATTTTTGGGTAAGAGCTTCCACTCTGGCATTAACTTGATCCAGGCTGTTCACTTCGGCTTTGATATCTTTTGGGTGAGATTTCTCTACATTAACTCTCTCGCTTCCCATTGGTAGTGGTTACGAGCCATACTTTCGATAAGTTGGTTCGCTTGGCATATGGTTTATCCATCGATGCGCCACCATTGCGGCGTCTATGGTTAATCTTGTGTTGTACAAGAGACCATTATAGAACGTGTGAATAATCAACCATTCTTCTAAACCATGATGAGGGCAGAGTCTTAGCATATCCTTGTATCGTTCCCATGATTCAAATAAAGATTCATTGTCTCTCTGTTTAAAACCATTGATGTTAGCTCGAGCATAGCGCTTTGCTTGGAGGAAAATATCTAGCTAAAAGACTTTCTTCAACTCACCCAAGTGGTGATTGAGTTGGCAGGAAGAGATTGAAGCCAAGCACGAGCTCTGTCTCTTAAAGAAAAGGAAATAGGCGCAATCGTATCGCCTCGGGGTTTACTCCATTCGCTTTTGTCTGCGTCTTGCACAAACACGGATAGATGTAGATTAGGGTCGTCAGTAGGAGCTCCAGAGAACTGGTTCTGCTGAACGGCGGAAAGAAGCGAAGGTTTCAGCTCGAAATCGTTTCGAGCAATAGCAGGAGCTGCAATACTGTTATGAGGCTCCGCTTGAGAAGGAACTGCGTAATCCTTAAGAGGGCGAGGAGCGGGTGGATCACCATTCTTCGTAACTCGTCGAGATCCGGAAGAACAGACGGCGGAAGATTGTTGAGTGCACGGTACTCTTGAATTCGTCTTCTTAATCGAAGATAACGCTCGATATCGTAAATGGGTATATGCAAAGTACCGCCTTGAGAGCGCGTATTTGGCATACACAAAAGGGAAAATAAAAGTTGCCTTAGCCTAGCGATTGCTACTTTAAGAGTGCACTAGTGACTAGATCAAAGTCCCGCACGGCGCCAAAAACTTGATGTGCGATAAACCTAATGTGTCTAACGGAATCTTAGCAAGCGCAGCCTATCGCGGTAGTAATAAAAGATTGTCGATCCCACGAGACTTTGTAATCACTCTAGTCTTTGAAAGTAATGTTTGTTTAGCTAAGGCGAAATTGTCACGTTTGGTTTTAGGAAGGTTAAGGAAGGTAAATTAATTGGTTCTAAAGTAATTATGAAATAAAATGGTCGGTATGTAATAGAGTCGACTTAAAGGATCTAATCGGACCTAGGCATATAAGGATGGTCAACTTAGTTTATCGTAGAATTAATTAGTTTAAAACCCTCAACTCACACTTTCATGGTCTTATCTCGGATTATCGTCTAAAGCCCTATACACCTTTCGCTAGCCTATAAGTGTTTAGAAGTATTTTTGGAAACTTAATTAATTCTAATCTGTTTTAAAGCGCTTTCACTGTATTTAAATCAAATGCCTAACTTTAGCTATCCGGTTAAAAACCTCACACTTTCGTGGTCTCGATCTAACCTATTTATCTTCTTACTTTCGTAACGAAGGTTTTGTTTTTAAGCATAAAAAGTTATAACCAGAGTTAAGTTGATTAAAGTTTTAGCCTAAGTTGTTGATCAGATGCCTAATGTCTCTTACTATCCCATACCGACTCTAAAGGTTTAGCTAGCCATGGAAATTAAAACTAACATACAGGAAGTAAAAACAATCAAATATAAATTGGGCATTATAAATAATAATAATTTAAATTGCATTAATTAATTAAAGAATACTTGTAACAAATTGCAAAAATAAAAGAACCTACTGAAAATAAAGCAGTATCCTATATCCTTCTTCCACGCGGAAAATCGGATTCGGAAATTGAAGCGTAAAAGTTACGAGGCTTGAATAGTAAATCCTAAACTATAATAATAATTTCCTAATGTTGGAAATTATTATTTGGAAATGAAATGAAAGAAAATAAGCGAATGCGAGGAAAATTAAAGCGAAAATAATATTGGGTTCGGTTGGAGCTTCGCACAATTAAACTCTAAAATGCTCATCGTTTGATGTTTGAGGCCGAGGTATTTATAGAAACATGAATCTGCAGTTGGTTCCTAAAATTCCTCCACGTAGCTTGCCTTCAATTCTCCAAAGATATAGGAACGTGGGTAGTTGAGGAGGAAGTGGTGGGCGTGGGTCTTGACTTGGAGAAATAAGGAGTTTCATAACTCATACGTAATGCTTGGGCCACGTTGCATATTTGAAAACGGTATAATGCGCGTTACGTTCGTGGTGAATGTGTGGCAGACTTGTGGTTTCTCCGTTTACGGTCGTGGTGGATACGTGACGGTCGTAACACGCTTGATATATTACGGTCGTTGTGGATGTGTGGCGTCACGGCTAAAAATATGTAATCTTTGAGTTTAATCTTTTCTTCTTCTTTTGGTGGTTTCTTACATTGTTTCTTGTTTCCTCTTGTTTTGAGCTAAGTTGTGAATACCTGCAAAAAGTAATGACAATCTCGAAATATTCGGGAGTTAATCGGGTCAAAATAATGCAAAACGGGTAAATTTCATGTAATATAAACGATATGATTTCGCGTTATCAGTCTCTCCACTTCTTCTTGTAGTGTTGTTACTGTACTACGAAGTTCAACATTCTCTTGTTCAAATCCTTCCATTACTTTTCTTCTTTTTGATCTTGTATCGTACGTTCGAGTTGGCTGTGGACGCGGTCGAGAAACTCTAAGACGCGACAGCTTGACGATCTTTTCCTATCTATTGAAACAGTTGAAAGATCAGACTCTAGACAATAGACTCAGATGCAAAGTATGATGCATGATTATGAATGTAAAGAAAAGGAATTTCCAAAGAATTTACGCTAAAAGAGAAATTTCAGGCAAATATTTGGATGGAAAACACAAATTTATTGATTATTGAAAAAAAGATTACAACAATATTGTTTTTTTTTTGGAGCATTGCTCACACAAATGATAAAATAAATGATAAAAATACAAACTAAACTAATTAATCGTCCTCGTCGGATGAAGATCCAAAGGCTTGATGAAGCTTCAACTTCAGGATTTCCTTTCCATAGTGAGCTTTCGATTCGACTTTCTCGGTTTTAGCTTGCTAATGACTTTCTTCCATTCGTCAGGAGCAGGATTGCTGGTTGTCATTTCCTCAAGCTTTCTTTTCCTTTCTTTGATGTATCTCTTGATCGCGTTATCCTTCTGGCGAATCTTCTCATCTTTCTCCATGAGCCATTCATCCTGGAAGTAAAGCGTCTTTTCATGATCTTTGACCTGCTTCTTGAGCTTTTCGTTCTCGAGATCAGTCTTAAGGAACTTGTTTTCCAAAGCCTCTTTCTCAAGCCTCATCTTGGCCAAAGCCTCTTGGTATTCTCCCATAGTTTCGACGGGAAAAACTGTTGATTTGGAAGCGATTGAGAACATGGGTTCTTCATGAGCATAAGGCATTCGAAATTCCTTCGCTCTTTTCTTTACCCAAGAAGTGTAGGTTTCCATGGCTACACAATTCTTTGCCTCACCTTTTTCTTTCCTTCGGATGTGATGCCAAGCTCTGATCATCCTAGCCTTCAAACCTTGGGAATCCTCTCCTTCATGGTAGAAGTAACTCTCTACTGTAAAACCAAGAGGTTTACTAGAGTTTGCATACCCGAGTTGACGTCTTGCCAGGAATGGGTTGTAGTTGCTTCCTCCTTTCGTACCAATGAGAGGTACGTTGGCAAATTCTCCACAGCTCTCAATGATTTCCATCTCATTGTCTGCTAAGGTATACCAATGGATATCGTCGTTTGTAAGAGACATGAGTCTTCTTGACCAATGCCAATCGTCTTTGTTTTCGCGGAAGATAGGAGATTTAGGCAAGTGTGATACAATCCATTTGAAAAACAAAGGTACACAACACACGATAGTTCCATCTCCTTGATGATTTCTATGATGGATAGAGACGTACGTGTCACCAAGCAAAGTGGGAACGGGATTTCCAATCAGAAAGATCCTTATGGCGTTGATATCAACGAAATTTGGGACGTTGGGAAACAACACCAATCCATAGAGGAGTAAAGCTAAAATAGCTTCAAAGGCTACCATACTACCGGCTTCAGAGAATTTAAGAGCCTTCTCCATTAGGAACTTTGAAGTTAGTCCTAAGAGTTTTCCTCTGGTAGTTAGGTTTTTGTCTATCTGAGATTTCTTTAAGTGAGTCATCGTGGAAATGACTGGTGACTTAGGAATGGCTTCCAAACCATTGAAAGGCACTTTGTCTGATACTGAGATACCTAGTATGTGCGCGTACTCTTCCAAAGTAGGCATCAACTGATAATCAGGGAAAGTGAAACAATGATAGGCGGATCGTAGAACGAGCGAAAGTTTTGAGAAGTCCTTCATCAACGTTAGTGTTCGAATAGTTAAAAGAGTTCCATAGCGTTTTAAATCAGGGATCTTATACCAAGGATGCCAACTCTTTAACTTCCCTACGTCAGGAATTCTAAAACTGTATCTCTTGGTGAATCTTCCTCTGACGTCCATCACTCTAACCTAAAATATTTTACAAAGAAAAAATCTCTAAATTCTTTGGAAATGGGAAGAGAAAAATGAAGTTTTTGAATAAATGCATGAATGCAGCAAACATGGTTAGTAGTTATACACACGGTCAAGCGTTCAAAGTCACGAGCATGAGGCCAACGATAAGAATCAACGTGGTTAAGTTCTAAGGGCTTATTCATCTGTGAAACGGGTTCTACTGATCATACAGGCTCAACACTCCTCTTTGAAATATTATCAGATTTGTTGAATACTCGATGGTCCAATAATATTTTTCAAGAGAAACTCGCCTGATCGTAGTCTCGCATGACAACTATTCTAGGCTTATGCCCGAACAATCTCTGCACTACATCCTAAATGGCCAGGATGGGTTATGTGTTCTCACCACTCGACTTATAAGTTCCCTTGAAAGCAAAATGTCTTCGCAAATACTTGCTAAACACAAATACCCCAAGACAACCTCCACCGAGAGGGATCTCAAATTAACTCCGTAAGTCTTGAGACTTCTCACAAGTTAATAGGACTATACCCCACCTAGATCTTAAAATGTTTCTTAAATCCGGTTAGGATTTCTTTCCATCGAGATAAAATCGCGAAAACACACAATAAAGAAAAAGACATATACATATATGAAAGCTTAACCCCTTTTTCTTTTTGAAAACAAAAAGCTTGGTGCTCTTGAGCGAGTCACATTTTTTGAAAATCAAAGTTTCAGTACTCCCAGAGTCGCCATTTTCTGTTCGTTAAAGGTGTCGCTAGCGAATCGAATATGAATTCGATCCTCCGCTCAAACGATTTACTCTTTTGATTTGTTTATAAAGATGCATGAGCATCAAGCTTTATTATTTTCAACACAAGAAAAGGTGATTTAATGATTATGAAAAAGGGGAAAGCTGTTAATACCCTCAATTGATTTTGATATGCGTAACGACTAGCGAAAACTAGATGCAACGCATTGGGGAGATTCTGAGTAAGGGGGTTTGTTATATAAAGGGAATAGATGGAGCACCCTAAATATATATGGTTATCCATAGCTTTATATATGAATACGTTTGATATGTTTGTGTGTTTTAAATTGCTATTTCTATGATTGGGAAAGTTTCTCCTTTGGGATTTTAAGAAGGATAGATTATGTGGGATCCTAGTGTTTGTTATTATTGTGCTCGCAAAGATCTTTGGATCTTCTGCATACATATCCCCTAGTGGGAATCAGAGCATTTGTAGCTTGGATCTACAGGGATCTATGGTTTGTTTGGTCTGAGGGAGAAAGAAATTTGCTCGCCAAGGATGAGACCTTGTGCCCACGTATTCTCAAAAGGATGTTGAGAAAGTCAGAGCAATCGTAGTTCCCACTTATGCTAGTGGAAAGCAACGGGAGTTATTAAGAGACACAGACAAATGTCATCTTAATGAAAAATGTATCTAATCTATTTCATCACATACATTTTGAAAAGTTTGATTGATTGAAATATTTCATCGTAAGTTATAGGTGTTTTACTTGAGTGTACAAGCGTTACCACTTACATGTTTAAGAAAGATGTTTGAAAAAGATGATTGAATCTTTTAACTGTAAGCATTGGGTGTTTTGCTTGAGTATACAAGCATTACCACCTACAATTAAGAGATGTTTTTGTTTGAAAAGAGTTTGAAAAGTTTTTGATTGTATGTGATGTGATAGATGAGATACTTCTTCCATAGAGATGATAAACGTCTAAATCTCTAGGAGAAATTGATTGGATTAAGGGATGCTTTTAAGAAGCCCATGGGTCCTTGTATTGTTAGCCCAAGAGGAGGCATTCCGAGGGTCATCGAGGGTCCTTGTATGAAGCTCAAGAGGAAGCTATAGGGTATGGTTGGCTTTGTCTTAAAAGGGATTTCACCGGGAAACCATCCTTTTGGAATTAAGAGCAATTTCACCGGGAAATTATACTCTCAGGGTTCTATCCTAATGCGGGTGATTCTTTGTATTGGAAGTCCAATAGGAGGCTGTTAAGAG
Source organism: Vicia sativa (assembly GCA_021764765.1). Taxonomy (NCBI): domain Eukaryota; kingdom Viridiplantae; phylum Streptophyta; class Magnoliopsida; order Fabales; family Fabaceae; genus Vicia; species Vicia sativa. The sequence continues at coordinate 230,128,927 of CM038795.1, read as the reverse complement.
ATTTCTTGGTCTCTTTCATTGTATGATGCCCAAGAGAAGGCTAAACTCAATGAGGAGTTCTTTTGAACGAAGCCCAAGAGGAGGCTGACTCAACAGGGGAATGTTGTCTTATATGAAGCCTAAGCGGAGGCTAAACTCAGATGAATGAGTTTTCTTATATGAAGCCTAAGAGGAGGCTGAACTCAATTGAAATGAGTTACCTTGTACAAAGCCCAAGAGGAGGCTAACTCTGTGGGGAGAGTTATCTTGTATAAAGACCAAGAGGAGGCTAAACTGTGGGGAACCTATTGGTTAGACTAGTTGTTATGTTATAACTAGACAGTTGTATAAAAAAGTGTGTGTGTGTGATATGTATTTACAGGAGTTTATGAAGGAAATATAAACAGATGCATGATGTTTATTTACAAGAGTTTATGAAGTATAAACAAGTGTCTGTGAAACGAATGTTTTAAAACGAGCGTAACCTGATTATTCACAAGTTTTGAATTGTGTACAAGGAGGTAAATATGTACACGAACGAGTTTTTATGTACAAGAGAATGTGGATGTACATAGGAGGGTTGGGACTTACACCATAAGGGTGGCCCATTGGTTTAAAAGCAGTTTCACCGAGAATAATGCTCCTTTCAATACCAATGGTATTCAGTGTATATACAGACGAAACGGAAACGAACGACCGAAGTTTATCTGTGTTTGAGTAAAAAGTATCTGTATTATGTACAGATAAAAATTTGTATGTATCGATACAAAACTCGTATGAGTCGACTCATACTGAAGGAAAATTGTTTTTATGAAATCAGTTAGTTGTATGTATCGATGCATGCCTTTTTGTATCGACCCAAGAGGTTTGTACATGAGCAAAATCATACTTTGACTATTTTTATGCATGTTATTATGTTAGGACAAACACACATGTATTTAGTACCAAGTTAGACAATCAAACACATATATTTTCTATCATACAAAACTATCAAACTGCATAAGCACATATTATGTAAAGGGTTTCTCACATTGGCCACTTGTCGAATTTCCTCAAGGAAAGAAGGCAATTGATGTCAAGTGGGTAAACAAAGTGAAGATAAATCTCAAAGGGGAAGTAACTTGACACAAAGCAAAGCTCGTGGCGAAAGGATTTATACAGAAAGAATGAATTGACTTTGATGAGGTTTTTGCACCAGTGGCTAGAATAGAAGCAATCAAGTTAGTTATTGGTCTAGCACTAATAAATAGTTGGCACATATGGTAGATGGATGTAAAGTGTGCATTCTTGAATGGACCCTTAGAAGAAGAAGTTTATGTCAAACAACCAATTGAGTTTGTGAAACACGACGAAGAGAGAAAAGTGTACAAACTACATAAAGCCATGTATGGATTGAAGCAAGCTCCAAGAGCTTGGAATAAGAAGATTGATATTTTTCTAAGGGATAAAGAATTTGTGAAGTTTACAACTAAACATGGAGTATATGTAAGAATAAGAAATAGTGAATTTCTTATACTATGTCTTTAAGTCGATGACTTGTTGATAACAGGTAGCTACAAAAAGGAGATCAAAGACTTCAAAGGTGATCTAAACAAGGAATTCGAAATGTCTGATATGTGTGATATTTCATATTTCCTTGGCATTGAATTCTACATGACTAGTAGTGGTTTGATGATGTATCAAAAAAGATATGCAGGAGAAATTCTCAAGAGATTTGAGATGGAAGAATGCAATACGACTTCGACACCTGTAGAACTAAGACTGCAATTGTCAAAAGACTCAGGAAAAGATGATGTCGTACCCAACCCAATATAGAAGACTTATTGGGTCCTTAAGATACATTTTTCATACGGGGTCTAACTTATCATATAGTGTGGGTATGGTGTTGTTGCGGTATTAAGCGGCAAGCAAAAAATAAAGTATTTATTTTTACTGGGTGATATATCGGTTAAGTTATATCGTATCGTGTCCACAAAGATTGGTTATTGATTCGCCGTTCAAAAATTCGTTCGTTAATGAGTTTGGGGTTAAATGCGTTGTAAAGAAAAGATAAAAGTAAATGAACAAAAACTATAAAGTATAGACAACTTGTCTGGAACGAATGCACACAACCCGTCACAGACTTAAATCTTCCATCCAGTTATTCTCAGCCTACGATACTCTCCTGTGTCATCACATACCTCTCACAACCTAAGTCATTTCTAACCCAAATTGAGAATCCTACTGCAATCATCTCGGTAGCCATGTTTAGCCTACCTCAACAATACAGAAGTCAACCGTGTCACTCGTAACGACCATGTCTAGCTCGAAACTCAAAACATAGAGGCATTAATCACAGATACTCTAAGTAAATGTCAGCTCTAAACCAATTTCTAACATTCGGAAACTAAAAAATAATTATCCTAGGTAAGAATTCAAGCAATCTATGTCTAGCAAAGCTCAAATCCCTAACACAAGGTAAAAACCTAAGACAATCACCAACACAGATTCATAAAGCAAGCTTTATACAACACCAAAGGCGAGAAATATACATGAGTTATGAGTAGATGTACATACAGAACCCAAAAAAAGAGATTACAAAGAAAAGAGAAGAAGAGGAACCAAACATTTCTTAGTTTGTCAACATCAATCGACAAGAGATTCAACTCCAGATCATTCAAATGCAAGCTCCAATGTTGTTTTCTAAGCTAATCTATCAAAAAAATGTTGTTGATGGTGTTGGGACTCAAAAATACCCAACCCATAACCTAAAAATGTGTTTTTAGCCCCTTTTAAAGAGTTCTGAAATCGCAGGATGCGCTTAGCCCGGTTTGTGGCGCTCAGCCCGGTGTGTGTTGTTCCAAAAAAAATCAGCACTTGTTTTTGTCATAACTTGAGAACCGTAAATCAAAATTGCGCCCGGTTTAAAGCGTTTGAAAGCTTATTCAATGATCTATCTAACCACGAATAGATATAAAGCTTTTATGACTATTTGAAATATTTGAAAAACTCATCCTTTGCTTTGTGTGCTCTCTTTTATTGCTCAAAATCGTGCGTTTGAAACCGTGTCTTCGACACTTTATTACTCAATGCTCCAATTATGAATGAATACCTAAAAAAGATATGCAAAACTATCAAATGATACAAAAATACACTAAAACTTGATTATACCCTAAAAGTGAGGTTATTCAACGATTATTAACAAACAAGAACGGATAAGTGCCACAAAACGTATATACAAAATAATTATATTTTGGCACTTATCTAGTCTCCCCAACTTGACACATTGTTTGTCCTCAAACAAAGTCAAATAACTCAAATAAACAAAGAATGATAATTAAATAATCACGAATCAACAAGTTTTTAAAACTGAAAACAAATGTATGGTTCAAACGAAAATGTACACGACAAATACAAACTTACCACTATACTACAACAATAACATATAAACGAAAAAAATCCTAAGTTTAAAAATCATGCAAAAATTCTTTAAAAAAACAAGCTCAATCATGAATCACACCTAGCAAAAATTCATCGGTAGAAGAAGAACACACAAAGGTGAGGGATAAAAAAAACACTCTTCCACAATCTTGCAAACAAAAGACTAAATTATGCATTCATCCAAAAACGTATTAAAAATACAAATGCAAGAATCACAAGGGCTTTTCAAGCTTATAATGTGGCTTGGTTAACAAACAAGTGATAAGTCCTAAAGCTAATCGGAAAAAAAACTTGCCTAAACCTAAGGGAGTGATCAACTCACAAAGTTTCAAACAATACAATTCCAATCAAACTTCTTCTGCATCACAAATTTCAAACCAAAACACCTTATTTATTAACACAACATTATTCATACTCTTTTTGTTTTTCTTTTTCAAAGCTTTTTTCTTTTTTTCTTTCTTTTTATAATCTTTCTTTTTCACATTTTTTTCTTTCTTTCTTTTCTCTTAACCTCATACCAACCACAAAATAAGTACATAAACATTCCTCTCCCCAACTTGAGTTCAACCAACATCATTATGTGAATACTCCCTACTTTCTAAGACAAGGTAAAAATTCATACAACAACATATAGTTGAGGGTTCAAGAAACAAAGAAATCAACATCCATACAAAAAAGGTGAATTGACACTCATAGACAAGCATCAAGTTCAAATAAAAATGGATGTTGATAAAATTTCAAAGGGGCTAACAAAGGTTCACACACTCACAAGGTGAATTGAATATTTGGCCAAGGTAGTTATGCTCATAATAAACAAAATGCCTTGATCATTTTCATGCAATCATACAATCAACACAAAACAAAAGATTAAGCATAATAAAATCTAGTTAAAACAAGAATGTGGCCTCAAAAATATGTAAACAATGGAAAGCTTCCTCACATTTATGGGTAAAAAGAGGAACTAAAGTGATTCAATTCATGAGCAAGTAATGCAAAAAGAATTAATAGCATGGTAATTATACAAATGATAAATTTCCTAAACATGTTATGCTATAGAAAGCGATAAATGAATACCTGACGTGTACCAACTTTGAAAACTATCATTACCATACATCCGCGAGTTAAAACGATCAAACTCGGAAAATCTCAAAATGCAACCTCAAGCTATCAGACCAAAATTTGAGTCCAAACAATAACAAAAGAGTTAGAAAAATAATACTAATTTTATTCAATACAAAAAGTCTTAGAGGAAGTGGGAAAAAGGAAAACCAAGTGAAATTTTAAAAGAATTCACTGGCTCTGCATAGTAGAGCGCGCTAAGCTCCTATACCAGATGCAGAAAAATAACAGCAACAGGTGCAGTTTCTATGCAAGCTCCACGTAGACACCTATATAATCTTATTTATACATCTAAACAATATTTACAATACATACACACTTCCACAAGCTAAAACACTACAAACTTGTGGAAAAAAACAAATTGACACAACAAAACAAAAGCAAATAACAATACACAAACTTGGTGAAAATTAATTAACAAGTTGAAAAGTGAAGATTTGAAATTAAGAGCAAGTCCTATTTCAACTTGTTAAAACACAAGCCACCACACATGCAAACAAACATAAAGAAAACATGCTTGTTTTACGTCGTAAGCTCGACGCCTTTATTATGCGAGCACTAGTAACCTCCTCTCGTCATGCCATGGTATTGCCATACCGCGCAAACCTAAAGAAAGTGTCCTAACAAACACACAACAAACATTAAGAATACGAGACAACTTACAACAATACTTGAAAACAAATAAAAACATACATATGTACAAGTATGGAAAGTAAATACACAACATGTACAAGTAATAATATACAAATTCATATACAAAGTCTATACAACATATACATTAATTACAAAACTAAAAAACAACGGAATTATCACAATACAAAAACAATAAAACCAATCCCCGACAACGATGTCATTTTGTTGCGGCGATATTAAGCGGCAAGCAAAAAGTAAAGTATTTATTTTTACCAAGTGATATATCGGTTAGATTATATTGTATCGTGTCCACAGAGATTGGTTATTGATTCGCCGTTCGATAATTCGTTTGTTAATGAGTTTGGGGTTAAATGGGTTGTACATAAAAGAAAAAAAGTAAATGAACAAAAACTATGAAGTATAGACAACTTGTTTGGAACGAATTCACACTACCCGTCACAAACTTAAATCTTCCATCCAGTTATTCTCAGCCTACGATACTCGCCCGTGTCATCACATACCTCTCACAACCTAAGTCATTTATAACCCAAATTGAGAATCCTACTGCAATAAACTCGGTAGCCATGTCTGGCCTATCTCAACAACACAGAAGTCAACCGTGTCACTCGTAACGGTTATGTCTAGCTCGAAACTCCTAACACAGACGCATTAATCACATATACTCTAAGTAAATGTCAGCTCTAAACCCATTTCTAACATTCATAAGCTAAAAAATAATCATCCTTGGTAAGAATTCAAGCAATCTATGTCTAGCAAAGCTCAAATCCCTAACCCAAGGTAAAAACCTAAGACAGTCACCAACACAGATTCATAAAGCAAGCTTTATACAACACCAAGGGTGAGAAATATACATGAGTTATAAGTAGATATACATACAAAACCCAACAAAAGAGATTACAAAGAGAAGAGAAGAAGAGGAACCAAATATTTCTTGGTTTGTCAACACCAATCGACGAGGGATTCGACTCCGGATCATCCAAATGCAAGCTCCAATGTTGTTTTCTAAGCTATTATATCAAAAAATTGATGTTGATGGTGTTGGGACTTAAAAATACCCAACCCATAACCTAAAAATGTGTTTTTAGCCCCTTTTAAAGAGTTCTGAAATCGTAGGGTATGCTTAGCCCGGTCTGTGGCGCTCAACGTGGTCTGTGCTGTTCCAAAAAAAATCAGCACTTGTTTTCGTCATAACTTGAGAACCGTAACTCGGAATTGCGCCCGATTTGAAGCGTTGGAAATCTTATTCAATGCTCTATCTAACCATGAATAAAAATCTAGCTTTTATGACTATTTGAAATATTTGAAAAATTCATTCTTTGCTTTATGTGTTCTCTTTTATTGCTCAAAATCGTGCGTTTGAAGCCGTGTCTTCGAAATTTTATTACTCAATGCTCCAATTATGAATGAATACCTACAAAAGATATGAAAAACTATCAAACGATACACAAATACACTAAAACTTGATTATACACTAAAAGTGAGGTTATTCAACGATTATTAACAAACAAGACCGGATAAGTGCCACAAAACGTATATACAAAATAACTACATTTTGGCACTTATCATATGGTAAGTAGATTCACGCAAAAACCAAAGGTATCACACCTAGCAGCTACGAAGAGGATGTTGAGGTATCTAAAAGGAACTCTCGACTATGGCATTTTATTTCCAATAACTAATAAACGAAAAGAATGCAAGCTAGTGGAATACACTGATTAAAGTTGGTGTAGTGATGCTGAGGATCGAAAATCCACAATAGGATATGTGTTTATGTTAGGTGGTGCACCAGTTGCTTGGAGTTCGGGAAAAGAACCAGTAGTGGAATCATCATCATGTGAAGCAAAGTACATATCTGCTTCTCTTTGTGCATGTCAAGCAACATGGATGGTGAACTTGGTCGAAGAAATCACAGGTAAAAATCATGGAGCAATTACCATGAAGGTCAACAACATATTAGCTATCAACCCGATGAAGAACCCGATAATACATGGTCAAAGCAAGAACGTCGAAATGAGGTTCCACTATCTTCGAGAGCAGGTAGCATATGGGAAGATGAACTTGGAACATTGCAGAATTGAGAATCAAATTGCAGATATCACGACGAAGGGTGTGAAGGTATAACTATTCAGAAGACGAAGAGCTATGATGAATATAGATAGCTTAGACATAATGGATTAGGTGATGTATTGAAAGTAATTCCTTGTGTCAAAAATATTTAATTTGATTTGATTTAGGAGTGTGGAAACAGTTTGTTACACACATATTTGTTTTAGATCTAAAATAGATAAGATATGATTTAGGTCTAATATGGATAGATTTGATTTAGTTATAAAATAGATATTTTGGGATTTTATAGTTTTGGGTGTAGCTAATCCAAATCTATAAATAGAGGGAGTAACCCTATTTTTATACCAAGTCATTCGCAGAATTTTGCAGTTGCAAAGTGAATAAAAGGTGTTTCACAGTTTGTGGGCAGAGAGAAACTCTATAGAAAATAATTCTTTCTTTTCTTCTTTAATTTTCTTTCATTGTCATTGTTATTGTGTGGTGATAACAATCTTGTTCATCGAGATTGATAGAAATCTATCATAGATTTTGGTGGATTTCCAACATCGTCTATTCTAGTGAAAAATCAATAATATTTTTAAAATTTGAAATTTAAACTTTAGACGTATTAAACTTGCAGCACATTTAAGTCTCTGATGTAAGTCATGGAACCAAGCTAATGTTGAGAATATAGCAAGTTTGAATGTAGGGAAATAACCTCACATTCAATAAGAATGTGATGACTTGAGCATTTATAAGCGAGAGAATTCACTCACCCATCACCTTAAAGTTTTAGGTGGACAAGTGTTGTGTCTCCCACAGAGGTGTGTTGCTCAAACGGAAAGTCCTGAAAATAAGAATGCTTCTCGCTCGACCCTCTCCTGATTGTTCCACTAACAACTGAAACAATCTGAAAGTTAATGTGTGTTTTTTATGGAGGTTAATGTTTGTATTTTAGAAGGATGTATAGACTAGTTTGATTTATATAAACACACCATACCTTTTCTCTTTCTTCTTTATTTTAGAAAATTTACTCATAACCAAAATAGAGCTCGTGAGGCAACTCCATTTTCATTATTTTTAAAATTTTATCACATCTTTGACTATAATACACTCAATTCTAGTACATTGCTCAATCTCTACTCCACTACATTCAATCGAAAAATCGCACACTTCCCACTTTCGATAAGTTTCTCATTTTTTTGTTTAATTTTGTGATGCTTTAGTTTGAAGTTAAATACATAATAGGTTGTTTATGGTACATTATGACACATAATATGTTGTCTAGTGAGGTATGCATTTAGACTTTTGAAGTTTAAAGTTTAGAGTTTAGAGCTCGGGTCATATGTTATGTTTATGCATTTTTTTGGTTTTGCCTTGTATGGAAGTTAACTTTTGAATTTTATATATATATATATATATATATATATATATATATATATATATATATATATATATATATATATATATATATATAGTTGCTTAATTTTCCCTGTCATTTCCCTTGGACTTGAATTATTTGATTATGATATAATTTTATTGGTTTAATTAAAGTTAAAATTTCTAACAACTAAGAAAGATTGAAACACTACAATAAATAACACTTTTAACCTTAGATACAAAATGCATTTTACCTCGGCTAAAGTAGCGAGGTAACGAATGACGTCATGATAAGTTTCCACTTAACACCTCGATGATAAAAAATCAAGGGGTATAGTTATATGCACATGAGTTCGAACCACAACAGTTGCACTTTTATTATTTTCAAAACTTGCGTATCTTTTATCTCGGTTTATTCAAAAAACAAGGGATATTATTATTATTATTATTATTATTTAAAGTTGTTACATTGTTTACCCAATATTATATTGCTTACACAAAATATTAAAATTAAAATAAAAGTCAAATTTCTTAGAGTTCAAGATAAAAATTGAATTTCTTAGGGATCTAGATAAAATTCAAATTCCCTCGAGATTTAGACTTTATATATTTGAATTATTGAATCTTGGAGAAGATCTTCAATTGGATATTACATGCAATTGTTTCTGATGAAACAAAAAGGGTAAGGTAATTAATATCAAAAAGCAAATCATTTTCGATTCGAATAAATATTTAAGAAAACAAACCTTGAACTCAGAACTTTTTTACTCTTGCAATCCATCATAGAGAACTTTTCTAAGCTTCCTTAGGTTTCAAGCGCTTCATATGCTCCATTTAGGTTATATTTTCAATATTCAGCATGATTTTATAATGAATGTCCCTTGGGTTTCATAGTGTCTTGAGCATTGATAATCATTAAATGGACGAAAAATATTTGTTAAGGCTGGTGTATAAAGTATAAAAAACGCTTAACTATCACCTCAATCATATGACAAATCACCGAGGTGAATGGGCATTTTTTTAATTACATTGTTTTCAGAAAAATATTAAAAATACATTATATGCTACAAATTTTCGACGATATCAAAATTTAGATGCTAGAGATCTGTTTTCAAGACAAATGAGAATTTTTATTTTGTGCAGTTGCAATCCATCCTAGAGATATGTTATAACGGTGATAAATATTTCTTCTCTTTGGGGAAGCTTCATATTATTAAGGATTAGGATAAAATCTATTTAACAAGAATTTTTATAGTAAAATATGATTATTATACCCCTCAGTTTAAATTATCACCTCGATTTTGGATTAAAACTGAGGTGAACAATTCTTTTTTATTTATTTTAAATATTGCATTGTTTACTTATAATATTAAGATAAATTGTTTACTATAAATCTTTTCAAACTGTAAACTCCATTGTTTGTGTAAGTTGAAGTTCCCTTCTCTATTTAGGTTCTAACTTTTAAAAGAATGATGCTTGTATTTAAGAACTTTGTATTCAAATTCTCCATTTTTTAGCAGTCTATTATTTTGAAGAGAGATGAGTAGACAAGAAATGTCGTACTATTTCTTTGGTTGGAAATGTACAACAAATCTTTGAAGCAAGTTTGTCTTTATGCACTTTCAATCTATCAATTGAGAAAAAAAATACATCAACAACAATACCATTATGTGAGTAGATTGCAAGGGCAGAAAAATGTTTTATTCTAGATAGAGGAACATTGAATATTTTTCTATCTTGCAATCCATCCAAATGAATGATGCATGCGAGTTTAGGGAGGCTTCATATAAGTAAGGATTAGATTAAAATCTGTTTGACGAGTGCTTTTATAGTGAAATATGTTTATTTGAGCCCTCGGTTATATAGAAAAATCAAAGGTTTAGTTCATTTAGTTTACACTTATAAACAAATAAAATGATAAACTACAAAAGCTGGGATTCAAAGCGTGTCCTAATTTGTTTTTCCCATCGATTTTCTTAAAAATTGAGGGAATATGTTGTTTTATTATTATAAAAAAATAAAACATATGTGCACCTATGTATAATACCTCTTTTTTCTTACTTGAGGTGAAAATATTGTAATGAAATATATTATTTATAGTAGTGAGACATGGTAGAGTGGCTCAACATGCTTCTGTCTTAAGGGAAAAAGCTAGATCTTGTCATTCAGATAATCATGCCATTTTATTTGATGCAGGAGCATCATCTTTCAGATTTCACTTATCTCCAGCAACGTCCTCCAGGAGATATGATTCCTTTGTTGCTACTTAGAAGCACCCAGAAGTCCAACATACTACTGTCGTTCCTGATGTTTTTCCATCGGGCCCCCTCCAACACCTCATTACTTTGTACCACCATAGTATTAGGCTCGTGAGGGATGGATAGGTAACATAAATTTGTATTTATTCTTTTAGATATATTTGTTATAGGATTTAAACTCTGTAAGGATGGTGTATTTCCTTTATGAGATTGTGCAGTTGTCACGGTCGATAAACTATGTTTCACTATGTCATATAGTTATATGGGCTGCATGATTTATGCAAGACCGAGTATACTTTTATTAACCATGTTTGTTGTCTGCTTTTGTGGAGATATGACACTTAAAGATGTCATGATTTCATCTTTCGATCATGTGATGTCTCTCACACTTGATGATGTATCATTCCTCCTATATCTTTTGATCAATTATTAAACTACTCTACAATCACTAGACCTAATGCAATGTATATGATGGTGTAATATTTGGGAGTTGTATATATACCACCTAGGTGCAATAGTTAAGGATGATGGTGATGGTGTATGGGTTATGTATCATAAAGTACGTGCATTGAGGTCACACCTCATGTATATTTGGTTAGAACATCCATATTTATGGACAAAATTGCATACTATGACGATGTCATCTACTTGCGACACTTCATTGACTTGGAATAATTTATGAGTACAACTAGGAAACCTCTTGTTTGGTTTACCTTTACTCCAAGTTAGGTGAATCTTGTTTATAGAAGACTAAATATATGACAAAAAGAAAGACCCTATTTATGATAATATATTTGCACTTTTATTGTTACTGATATTTTATAACACTCATGCTACAATGTTACTAATATTTCATAAGAACTATTTTCATGCATGGATCCTCAAACACTTTCTATGCCTCTCTGCACGAGTATATGAGGATAACTACAAAAGGCTTTTCCATGTGCTTTATCCTTCGTCTCACTCAAAAGGAATTTGGTGACTGAGCGTTATGATTTTATCTTGACCACATCACGACATATGATATAAACTTCACACTGTACGAAGATCACCATAAGACATGCATCTTCGATGAGATATCATTCTACTCCATGTGGCTTGACTTATGGGTCACGAATGATGCATCGCTGCTACAAATAATACATTTCATGACAAAAATTTCACCTCACCCAACAACAAATTGAGGTATAATGTCAAGACGCGCCATGTTTTATTTGTTTAAAAAATCACATATTCCCCTGATTTTTAATATAACAGAGGGAAAAAAATAATTCAGGACATGTTTCAAATTCTAGCTAATGCAATTTACAATTTTCTTTCCTTATAAGTGGAACCTTTCTTTTTATTTGATTTTTTATTTGTAAACTAAAGATTTATCCCTTCAGTTTTCGTAACAATCGAGGGATAAAATAATCATATTTTACAATAAAACACTCGTTAAACAATTTTACCCTAACCCTAACTTATATGTAACTGCCCCAAACTCGTACACATCATTCTTTATGATGGATTGTAAGACATAAGAAATCTTCAATATTCTATGTTCTTCTATCGTGAACAAAACATTTTTTCTGCCCTTACAATTTATCTTACATAATGATGCCGATGTTGTTGTATTATTTGGAATAACTTTCCTATATTGTCAATCAAAGAAAACAATATTACATTCCTGTTGACAATATTAAAAAAATTATTCCTGAACATGGTGTAAATTTCATACAAAAATGGTGATTGGTAAAAAATTGAGATGGAAACATGACATTACTTTCAATTCTTTATCATTCACAGTTTTTTCTTGAAACTTATTAACTCAATTTTTTCCCTAAATCGGTGAGTTTCCTTATTTTATTTTTATATTTAGAAAAGGAAATAATCTACTCCTTGTTTTTTTAACAAAACTGAGGATTTTTGTTACACAGCTCTAACAACAAATCTCTACCATACACTCATAAAGGAATAACGCTCAAGATATTTTCAAGACATCAAACCACAACAAACCATCTACATCCACCACTATATATCTTGTTCTCTTTCTTGTGATAGTATTTTCCATAAAAATATTTGTTCAAGATAATGAAATCGTTGGAACTGAAAAAAGGTTGAAAAAGATCGCTATGATAGATTGTAAATGCATAAAAAACATCTTTGCTTCAAGTTATACAAGGAAGAGAGATCAACCTTGAATAACTTATTATAAGTTTGATGCATACAAGGTATGCAACAAAATCTGGATTATAACAAATATTTGTTGTTCTCCAAGAATAACAACGGTGATGATGAATATGGATTTATTGTAATCAATATATTTTAATATTCTGGTGTAAGCAATGTAATGTTTAGAAAAAAGAAAAAAGTTTATTCACTTCTGTTTTCAACTAAAATCGATGGATAGATACTTTTCGCCTTGGTTTTTTTTCATAATTGATTTAGAGTGTTTAATAAGGATATTCACCGTCCTTAAACAAATTTTTAACGTCCATTTAATAAGTATCAACACTCAGGACACTATCATTAATGATCCGCATGAAACATAAAAAACTTCTATTATAAAATATTATAAATATAAAAAATTCTTAATGAAACATCATGAATCACTTGAAACATCATGAGATTCCAGTGAGATTCCAGTATCTCATTCAAGTGCTCTTGGAAGTCATTCAGAACATTTAGAATTCACACAACTTTTTCATGTTACAATTTTTTTTTAAATCTCATGTCCTCAGTCTCATTTAATTCATGTTGTAGGTGGTCCTTTCATGCTCTAGCCATTGGCCTTTGACTGTTAACACACCTTTAGAACTCATGATGAAAACTAAGTAAACCTTAATTATCACATTGTTGAAGTAGGGCTCAATAGGAAAGAAGGTGACATAAGCTCACTTATTTGACTATGATCACTATTCAACCAACACTTGCTTACTTCAAAAACAGAAAGAAAAAAAGAGTGATTGATAGAACTACTCAACTTAATGGGACCATTAAGTGCATGTGAAAGCCTTTAGCTCATTGCTTTTATACTGCACATGTCTTTGATTCTTTTATTTGACCCTAGAATTGGCCTAACCCAAAATGACTCAACATGTGGGTCTATATATATCCTATTCATGGATAGTTACTCAATCTATACAACTTTAATCAACACATTTTTTGGCTTTTAATTATTCATTATACATAGCAAGCTAACTCACAAATCATCACCAATTATATTCACCATTAAAAAAATAAAACAGATTCAGAAAAAAACAATCATCTTCACATGTCACTACTGACTTTGTAATAAACTAAGTTGTTTAATACATTTGAAGAAAGAATATTTGTCATTAGAAAAAAAGTTCAAAGGTTATTATTATAAATGACATTCGTGCATGTTTATGTTTCTATGATATGCTTTACGCAAAGTTCAATTATTTTTACATAAAGTAGTTACATCAATATATGACAGAGACTTTAAATCCATATCACGATGATTTATATATCATTATTGAATTTGATTTCCATAAAAATATAAAGCAAGACTTTTTCCTGTTAAGCTTATTCATGGACATGTTTCCTCAAATTAAGTATGATATATATATATATATATATATATTCGTCTCAATACTACAAAATAAACTATCTAAAAAAATTAGAGCAGAAATAAAATATCTTCCTCAATCCGTTGTTTTGGATAGAGACATTAAAACTAAATCTAATTTTATGTGTTATTCTCATCAATCATAATTTGTATGCTTAAATGTATTTATGAATCTTTATAGAAACATAATTTTAGTTCACAAGTTTCATACTTTTGCAACAAATTCAGCTTACTCTTCTATGTTTGTTTATTAATATAATTCTAACGAATAATATAGCTTTAGTTCCTATGTGCTTAAGATTTAGTGTTCATTTTAATTGTTCATAAAATGGATTGAAATTCTGGCAATGAGCCACATCATGCTCGTTTTGTAATGTCAGGATAAATGTTATGAAATCTGTAGACAACTGAATGACAATGTCAAACTGAAATAACATATAAAATTTTAAGTGCAGAATGATAAAGAACGCAGTTGATTGTTAACTCAGTTTGGTGCAACTCACCTACTCTAGGGGCTAGAAAGTCAGGAATGAAATTTATTATTAGCAGTATTAATTCGAAGCTAAACTCTCTTGTTTGCAACTTCTCGCTTAATTCATACCCAGTGCAACTTCTACCTAGTCATTTCCTAGATATGAAAAATCGTCATTTCACTTCCAATCACGGCAATGATAAAATATCTACCCCAATCTCAGTGGTAGACTAAAAACCAGTTACAATCACAGTAACTAGTACAAGGAAAATCTAACAGAAGATTATACTCCAAATACAAATACTTAGTTTGCTTAAAGGCTTTAACCAAGAACAATACTCAACTCTTTTACTTAAAAGCTTAGAGGAGAAAATATTAAACTCATTACCTAAAAGTTTTTGAGTGATGACATTATGTCTACCACAAGTATCAAAAGATACCAGGGTGACTTACAACCCAAAGAATACGAGAGACTCTCAAACCTAAACCCTTATTTTTTCCAATCTATTAAGAACACTTTTGCCTAGGTCTAGGTCTTCCTTTTATAAGCCTTCAGTTGTCCTTGGGCTTTGATTTTTCTGCCCATTTATTCCTTGACCCACAAACTGAATGCTGCAAAAAATATCACCCCTAAATCTTGGAACAAATCTTTAAGTATCCTAAATTAGCTCAACAACCAAATTTAGAAACTTTAATGTGTTGGAGATTTGATTTACTTGTTCCCAATTACATTTTCTTAAACTGCAAAAATAGTTGTGGCATATCTAAAACGAATATCAGAAAATGAAATCAAATCTGGTTAAGAAATACCAAATAGCAGCGCCTGTTGCATCAAACCAAGATGCCATGACATTGTCTTCGACATCTTGGTGAAAAACTCATATCAGCTGAAACTGCTATGATAGTACGCAGATGTTAAAACATCTTGCCCAACATCAGTAGAACCATATTTTAGCAAAATTTAGCCAATCATAAAATCATGGAACTAATAATCTTCCACTTTGACAAATTTTGGCTAAAACAACCAAAAACCAAATTAAATTGGAGAGAGGGATAAAATCACAAACACAAGTTACATAAAAACCTTTAAACTAAGCTTGAACAATCAGACAAGTTTAATACTCCCACTGTGATACACAAACAATTCTTCTGCTAAAGGGAAATCCCACTTCATAACACATGCATCAAAATAGCAGAAGCAACAATAACAACTTCAACACACACAAGCATGAACAATCATGCTCCCCCTGAATAGTTGCATGAGCAACCACAAACAACTACTCTTCTAAAAATAGTAGCACATAGTCTTATTATAATGTTTAATCAACATGTCACGATATGTGATGTAACATCAGGACACAACACTTTACTCCCCCCTTTTTTTTCCAAATATTGACAAAAAGAAAATAGAGTAAATGTACACAACACAATGGAAACACACATATTTCATAAAAGCAATACCACAAATAGAAGAACAAACATTCCACACAAGCAACAACACAAATCAGTAACAACTGTCTATATGCAGAAACATAAATGGAAACACAGATGGAACCAAAATGTGTTAGATAATTATTACATATTTAACTAACTAAGAACATGGTAGGAAGATTTAAGATTAGTTACCCAGGTGAGCCACTGAGTCAACATAAGTAATCCATTCTTTATCGATATCTGAGTCTCGATCATGTTTTTGAATATTATTTTTCTTAAATGACTTCATATTAGTCACCAACTTATTCCCTTTTAAGAAGGCTCAAGTAAATGATCCAGTAAATGTTTCCATCTTGGATTCATCATTCCTTAGATTAAGGATTTTAGCCTTCTTTCCTTAATTGACTTCAATCAAATCCACCACTTTAAAACCAACATCTTTGGAAGATTCGCTCATGATTGAAACTCAGGTTGAGATGAGAGAGGCATAGAATATTTTAACAAGGGAATTTCCTTTCTTGTATCTCTAGATTAGTCCAAGAAGTGCACCAATCATAGAGGAAAGAAACACTTTCTAGTTCTACTTCCTCTTTCACCAAGACTTTTACTTCAGGGAAATAAAACTTTGAGTGTCACAACTTAGCCTCTCGAAAATCACAATTGAATGGTCAAAAGGTTTTTCAAACCTCATATTCCATTATTAGCATAAAGTAAAACAATTTCCCAATTCACCTTTTAAGATTTCAATCTGAATTGCATCCAAGGACTAACTACTTTCAGCTCATAATATCATCCCAAAGATCCCAAGCAAAGGAGATCTCCTTTTCTTGTAGAAATATCATTGACAAAACTAAGACTATTATAACCTAAGTTTGGCAAGTCAAACTTACTCAGGTTGTAACCAAGTTGTCATAACATTTTGTTTGACATTGTATGCAGAACACATAAGAGCAACAATTTTCTCCAGCATTATACTTATCCTTAGTAAAGACTAGGATAATAACAACACATGACTGATTTATGAGACAAGACAGTTTCTCAAGGACAATCATCCATCAATAATACCAACCTTAACTTATTTGATCTTGAAAGTCGATAATTTCAAATAGCTTTACTCTAAAATACACCTAGTAAGGTCTTCTAAATGCAAGATAACATCATACTTGAAAGATATTTGAGATTCCTTTACAAACTAAATTCCTTATTATCCATACCTATGGATATAAATATCGAACTCTATCTGACTTGAGAAAATTTATGATTCAGATCATACAACTATTCAGAGTCTTCTATCCCGAAGAATCAGTTTCCGAAGATGATGTTCCAAAATTTTGTTCAACATTCCTTCCTTTCTTAATGACAATAATGTCTCTATAAAATTTATTAATAGTAGAGTGGCTCAGAGATATTCATTAATAACAACTGGAACCAATATAGACCTTTGAAGACTTCAAAGATACCTGATTCTTCCTCAATTATCAATCAAGCACATGACACAATTATGTTGACCAGACTGATGACCAAAATCTTGGATTTATTACCTAAATATGAACTGCTCTTAGTAGGATAACCCAGACCATTCCATTCATCACCTTTTGGAACATAACTTTCCTTTGTAGAAATTGATACCGAACTTTTTAAAAACTTTAAATAGATTTGATCTTTAATTTTCTAAAGTTTGTCAAAAAATATCAAAAACTATCATAAGAGCATACATCATTTTAATCAAGATCCTTACCTTGCAAAAGTTTTATGAGATTCAGAAGAGGAAGTTAAATTTATGAGATTCAGAAGAGGAAGTTATAGAAGTATTTCAGTAGAGTGATGTTGCAACTCTTGGTGGAATATCGTCACTTCTTATTCCTTTGAACACCCAACATGAGGATAATTGAATTCACATTGATAGACAATGTCCTTAGTTGAACTTCATTCAACTCACTAGTGATCAATTATTTCATCTTCAGATCAAGATCACTCAACTCAAGTCATCATCACATACTAATCCTCTTTCACTAAAGATACAAGATATGTATGTGCAAAGAAAAATCTTAGCACTTTCCTTGAAATTTCATACCTTTTCAGCTACAACCACTTCTTGGTCAACTTTAGACTGGGTTGGACCTTTGAGAAAGTCATACAGATTGTCATAGAAGAACCTGATGTAACCAATTTAATCATAGAGGGGATAGCTCTAGAACACCGATGTCTGGTACGATTTTTAGACAATTTGAGTGACATCATTAACTCAACCAATCTTTTGAGGGAACAAACTATTGACAAATAATTTTTTTCAATGGCTTATTAAAACCTTAAAAATTAAACTCTATCTCTTCTAGACTAGTAGTTACCTTCCTATCTTGAATAGTCTAATTCAACCAAATTCGAACCAATGTTCAACATTCTTCACATGCTTGAACATATTTCATGTTTGGAGATCTTCGAAACCACACCATTCTAAAACTAAGAATGAAATTGTGGCTATCTTATTCTGGATCTCCTAAGGGATGTCAAGACATCGGATCCGACTTCAATATGCAACAACAGGATATACAAACAAAATAAAAAATGATGAAGGTAAATAACACACATACATGTTTACCCATTTCAGTGATAACAACACCTACTCTAGGGGCTACCAAGCCAGGGACGAAATTAACTAGATAGTATTAATTTGTAGACCAAATGGCAAACATACCAGTTTACAATCTACGCACTTAATCACTACCCATTTTCTTAATTTCTACCTAGAACACACCTAAGTATGATGCCCTCCTCAAATCCCTCTTCAATCATACTCAGTGATTGGAGCAACTCTAAACACAGTAGAGAACAAAAACGGGAAGTCACTATTCCAAGACACACAATCCTCAATGCTTAAAAGCTTATATAACTGGAACACAAATACTTAATACTTAAAAGCTTATGAGAATCTAACATAGAACTTAAAATCCCTAAAAGATACTACTCTTTATTCAAGATGATATTAGAGCGGCTCACAAATAAGGATTCTAAAACCTTAACAAACCACACGTAAGTTCCACCTAAAACTAGGTATAAACCAGTCTATATATAACATTATTCTGGACTGGGTTGGGCCTCCAAATCGTAGTAGTGATGTTGCACAAAATCCTCAATCATTTGTTTCCTAAAATGTCTTCATATTTAGAAACATTGTATATCTTCGAAAACCAACATAGAATATCTGATTATTCAATCTTGGACGCCACATAAGCTAACTTAATATTCCTTGAGTATTCAATAACTAATATATTAGCTGAACTACAACTATCAATTGGTGCAGACACGATGTCCTATCCTCCTGGTTGGGACATCTTATTAGACATGTTGAAAATTGCACGTTGGAACATTTCTTTCAACATGTTGCGGGCAAGTTGGTTTTACCAAAATGTATACCAATCATTATTTTAAATAAATAACAATCTACCCATTTGGCACATGTTGGCTAAAACAACCAAATAACCCTTGCACAGGAAAGCACAAAAAATGTTTGAAAATAAAGCAAACACACCCATTAGAGGCACAATAGCGGAAAACACAACAAGGTTAGAAGCAAAGCAGCAAAACAATCAGAGACATAATTAGTAGTTACCTGATCTACTAACACATCTAAAACCATAGAGAACATAAGTTCTCAATATCATGATGTCAAGACTATGTATGACATCTCCTCAGATCCTTCAGTCCAGAGCAAGAACTCCCCCTCAATACCTGCTAGTATAAAAAAAACTTCCCCTCAACATCAACACCAACACCCTTAATATCATACTACTCCCCCCTTTGTAGCCATAATATGACAAAGGTAAGTAGACAATATTATCAAATTTAAACACCTAAAGTTTCAAGAGATGCAAAAAGAAACTAAAAACATCTTGGGCATTTAACCCTTACAAAATCATAGACTAAAATAAACAGGACCATAATAAAGACCCAAAGAAAATCACATGACCAAATATCATGCATCGACAACATCAACCTCTTCTTCTTCAATAGCACCAGCACAATGGTTATCAGATGCAATACAGTCCTCATCATCTTCATGAACAGATGCATCATTGGCAGTAATTTTTATAATTCTTCATGGATACAGTTTCCAAGTCTTCTTCTTAGGTTCTCAAACTGAATTGCATCAAGAGCTTTAGTAAAGATATCAACAAGCTAATTTTAAGTTCTAACATGCTCAAGAGTTATGACTTTGTCCTCTACAAGTTCTCTAATAAAATGATGTCTGATATCATTGTGCTTAGTCCTACTACGCTGAATAGGATTTTTGGAAATATTAACAACACTAAAATTGTCACAAAATAATGTCCTGACATATTATGTGACATTATACTCAAGCAACATTTGCTTCATCCACACCAGTTCAGGGCAACTGCTTCTTGATGCTATGTAATCATCTTTAATAGTAGACAAAGAAACACAATTATGTTTCTTGTTGAACCATGAAATCAAAGTGTTTCCCATAAAGAAACATCAATAAGAGGTACTCTTCCTATAATAAGAACTTCCAACCCAATTAACATCACAAAATCCCACCAACGAGGAATTTGTATCATGGGAGTACAACATACCATAGTCACATGTACCATTCACATACTTCAGAATCCTTTTTACTTGGCTGATGTGAATTACCTTAGGTTCTTCTTGATACCTTGTTATAACACGGTAGGAGAACTAACTTAGTTGTTTTGCGTTTTATCACAAATGTTGCAGTTAGCAAGAGTCGCCATCGACTTTTATTTTATCCAATAAGGAAAGGTAAAAAGAACAGGAAATACCTTTTATCGATTCTGAGTTCGGGGGGTGTCATACCCTAATTTTTGATCTAAGATACCACATCATATCACTCACATATGCATCATTGCATCACTAACAGTTTCAGAACAGGATAGATCGTGTGTGTGCTCCTGAAGCCAAATTAGGGTTTTATCAAATTTTTCATCTGTTCAAGATGTGATCAATGAGGGTTTGAGTCTCCACTCACCTCAATTAATCTATCTTCATCAATCATCAACATTTGATCTTCAAATTCCCAACATTTTCTCATGATCTACCTTGAATCGACCAATTAGGGTTTTGATCGAGGATAGTGAATCATTGACTTTTTGCTCAATGGATGACCTATTTGCTTGGAGATTGATCTTAACATCATCAATGCAATATATTGACCTAATTTCTTGGTTCAAAACATTCCAAAATCCATGATTGATCATCAGACAAATTCTGAATCATCTGATAAAAATTCAACTGTTCAAAAAAGTCAAACTTTGACTTTTGGTCAACTTTTTCAAATCCAAAGTTTCTCAATCATAAAATCATTTCAAATTATCCATCATGATCATAAAAAATTAAGAAATGTGAAAAAGTCAACAAATAAGTCAAAATTGAAATTTTTCTAACACTTAGAAAAATTTTCAAGTTTTAAAAACATGGTTTTTACTCACTTTCATGGCAATTTTTCACCTAGATCCATTTTGATT
The DNA here is from genome assembly GCA_021764765.1 of Vicia sativa. Taxonomy (NCBI): domain Eukaryota; kingdom Viridiplantae; phylum Streptophyta; class Magnoliopsida; order Fabales; family Fabaceae; genus Vicia; species Vicia sativa. The sequence goes on along the minus strand of CM038795.1, from coordinate 230,107,090 downwards.
CAAGAAAAACTCAAAAAATGAAAGTTGTTGATATTGTTACAAGATTTCCAAAATTTCCAAGAACTTGGAAAAAAACTTTATGTAGCTAGGGTTTTGAGCTTGAAACATAGAGCTCCATAACCATGAATTTTCGAGTCCTTCACCAAAATTACAAGTCATTTTTGCAACTTTCTTCCTTCTAGAAGCCTTGTCACCAAATGAGATAGGATTTAAGGGATAAAAATATGATTGGAAATGATTGGGAAAGGTTAGAAGTACTTGAGTTTTTTAACCATGGTTAAGAAAGATTCCATGTGCATTTAATGAAGAATATTCTTTTCTTAAGCCTTAAGCTTCAAGTTGCAAACTCACTAATCTTTTCTTGCCTTGCCATTCAGAATTACTTGCCTATAAGTAGAGGTCATTTCTTCACTCTCAAAACACACCAAAACAATTACAAACTTGTTTTCTCATTTCTTTCTTATTTTGCAAGTTTCTAAGTTTTCAAAGAGGTTAGAATTCTAAATTGCAATTCCTGCAAGTTCTAACCAAAGGTGTCATTCAAACATCTTTTAAACATCATTTAGAATTTGTTTGAAACTTCAAATCATCCCAAACAAGCAAAGAGTCAGTTTGCTCAAGAAAACTTCATTTGTGGAAGTTTTGAGCCTTAAACCCCAAACTCTCAATCCACTCGTGCTTGTTCCAATTTTTCACTTCAGACACACTCTATACAACATATAGAGACTATCAAAGCCCTTAAACAAGTTCTGGAACAAATCCATCATCATCCTCCATTTCAAAACCAACATCCTGCAACTTGACTCGGGAAGGAGGAATCAAAGAGCTTCAAAGCAAGCTAGGTGTTGGAATACACTCAGTGATACTCAAGGAAGCTCACAGGATCATTAAACAACAACTGGAAACACTCTAAGCAAGAATTCGATTTCTACTCATAGAGGTAAGTAACTTGAACTTTGAACTCTTTGATTTCTGAATTTCATCTCAAATATTGCTTGGGCATCTTGTTTCGGCACATGTGAGGATCATAAACCCTCAATCAATTGCTTGAATTGTTGCACAAACAAGATTTCACAATCAATTTTCAAAACTAGGGTTCATCTGTTTTCGTTCAAAATCAGTCACCGTACACTTAAAATAAATGGAATTAATTGCCACCATTACGTTCCTGGTTAAATTCCGAGCAAGTTTGATGTTTGGATCACTCAATTTCATCAAGAATTGAGAGAGATAGGAATCAAAATCTGGAGGTTGAAGATGATATGCTGGGCGCGTTTTTTTCAGTTCTGAAAAATTCAAATTCACGTTTTATAATATATATTTATGGTTTGAGTTAAGTTAATGGATGTATCACCGCCCCAGCGGTTGCTAGCACGCTCTTAAAACTCTTTCCATGCCTAAGGCCTAGGGTTCGAATCCCCCTGGGACCTTTTTTTAAAACTTTTCTTAAAACTTCCATTTTCACTATTTTCAAACATTTTCAAAAACTTGTTTTTTAAATAAAATCAAATGGAGGCGTGTAAATGACAAGTCAAGCACATGACTCAGTGGTAAAATTTTTCACTTCTAAGCCAAGGGTCTTAGGTTCAAACCTCCTTAGGACCAAAACCTTCTTTTTATCACGAATTTTCTTAAGTTTTTTAACAAACTTCAACATTTTCAAAAACCAATCAAAACTTCTAATTTTGAGATGATTTTTTGCCCACTTGTCATTTAATATACCTATTTTATGATTATGTCCAAAAATCCAAAAATATTTTCTCTTTGATTATATTTTATTAGGTTAGAAATGAGACGTTTTAAGTATTTTTAATACTTTTCAAAAATGTTTTCTTTCCGATTTTCAAACCTAATCTTTTTCAAAACTTCTTGTGAATATCCTTCACTTTTCAAAATAATTTTTAAACCTTTTCAAAAGCATTTCAATAAACTTACACACCTTTTCAATGATCGATTCGATTTGAAGATAAACCGAACTAGGTTTTTTCCTCGAATTTCTTTCAAATTGATCATGGGCCTCCCTCACGGTGTAAGTCCCAACCCTTTTTATGTACATATTTACCCTTTTTATGTACATATTCAATTCCTTGTACATATTCAATCATCTTTGTAAATATTCAAGTATAACAAACTTCGTTCGTTTGTTTCCATCCGCTTGTTTATACACTGATTCCATTGGTATTAAGAGGAGCATTATTCCCGGTGAAACTGCTCTTAAAACAATGGGCCTCCCTTAAGGTGTAAGTCCCAACTCCTTTGTATACATTCAAGTTACACTTTCTTTAATTGCTTGTTTTATACACTTGTTTATATATATCCTTCATAAAATCCTATGAATACACATCACACACTTGTTCATATAACTGTTCATTTATAACATAACAACTAGTTTAACAACTAGGTTCCCTATAGCCTCCTCTTAGGCTTCGTATAAGACAACTCACCCGTTGAGTTTAGCCTCCTCTTAGGCTTCGTATAAGACAACTCCCCTGCTGAGTTAGCCTCCTCTTGGGCTTCATTCAAAAGAACTCCCTCGTTGAGTTTAGCCTTCTCTTGGGCATCAAACAAGAAAGAGACCTGGAAATCTCTTAATAACCTCCTATTAGGCTTCCAATGCAAAGAATCACCTGCGCTAGGATAGAACCCTAAGAGTATGATTCCCCGGTGAAATCACTCTTGAATCCTAAGAGGATGGTTTCCCGGTGAAATCACTCTTAAAGCCAAAGCCAGCCATACCCTATAGTTTCCTCTTGAGCTTCATACAAGGACCCTCGATGACCCTCGGAAAGCCTCCTCTTGGGCTTACAATACAAGGACCCACGGACTTTTTAAAAGCATCCCCCTAATCAATAATCAATTTCTCCTAGAGATTTAGACATTTATCATCTCTATGGAAGAAGTATCTCATCTATAACATCACATACAAATCAAACACTTTTTCAAACACAACATCTTTTAACTGTAAGTGGTAACGCTTGTACACTCAAATAAAACACCTAATACTTACGATGAAAGATTCAATCAATCAACCTTTCAAAAATGTATGTGATGAAATAGATTAGATACACTTTTCATTAAGATGACATTTGTCTTTGTCTCTTAATAACACCCTTTGCTTCCGCTAGCATAAGTGAGAACTACGATTGCTCTGACTTTCTCAACCTCTCTTTGAGAATACGTAGGCACAAGGTCTCATCCTTGGCGAGCATACTTCTTTCTCCCTCAAACCAAACAAACCATAGCTCCCTTAGATCCGAGCTACAGATGCTCTGATTCCCACTAGGGGATATGTATGCAGAGGATCCCAATGATCTTTGCGAGCATAATAATAACAAAACTTAGGACCCCGCCTAACCTACCTTTCTTAAAAAACCAAAGGAGAAACTTTCCCAAGAATAGAATAGCAAATTAAAACATAAAACATATCAAAAATATTCATATATACAAAAGATGCTATAGATAACTATATATATATAGGGTGTTAATACCTTCCCTTTATATAACAAACCCTCTTACTCAGGTCTCTCCCCAATGCGTTGCGTCTAGTTCACGCTAGTCGCATCGCATATCTTTATTTATTTAGGGTATTTCAGCTTTCCCCTTTTTCATCTCATTTTCTTGTTTTAGAAACAATAAAGCTTGATGCTCGCGACATCTTTTTTAAAACAAATCAAAAGATTAAATCGTTTTGAGCCTGAGATTCCGATTCCGATTCGATTCCCTCGTTCGTCACTTTTTACCGCGAACAGGGGGTAATTATAAAAAGGGAAGATGTTAGCACTTGTTTCATCCGTAGTTATCTACGAGCTCTTAATTGCTTAGCTCACTTTTTAAACTTGCTTTTGTGTGTGTGATTTGTTTGAAAATATTTTGAAATGTCAATGGAAGGCTAACTTTGTAATAACTCTTGTATCAATCCTCAAGAATGTTTACAAAGTGTTTTTGAAAATATTTATTTGAAAGTATGAGGTGCAAAAAGTATTTGTTTTGAGAAAGCAATTAAGAGTAATCTACCCACTCAAAGTTCGTTCTTGTTATTTTACTTCTCCTTTAGGATAGTGCTATCCATACCATTAGTTGGTAGGTAGCCCTATCCATTGGATGTGAAGGGACAAACGTAGGGTCATCGTATGATCATTGAAGACAACATTGTAAGGATATCTTAGCAATTTCGTAGGGACTATCATCATTTATTCGTAGGCAATAATCGAGGGACGAGATCATATATTCGTAGACAACTCGGAGCCTCGTCAATGGACTATGATCTTTATATCGAAGGGACTATGATGATTTTTATTTGTAGGAAACTTTGCTAATGGTATCCCTACGTTCGAGGGACATGACCATGTTTATCCGAAGGCAACAAGAGAGGATACCCTAAGGGTGCAAGTGTGGGAAAAGTGTGTTAATTTCAAATATTTATCTTGAATTAGGGTTTTCTAAGTTGCTTTTAGATCTTGCCATACAATCCTATTAACATACATCTAGACAGTTTATATATATATATATATATATATATATATATATATATATATATATATATATATATACACACAGAAAATAAAGGTGCAGAAAGTAAAAGTCCTACGCTATTACATGGCTTCGGGGCAGTTACATAATAAGGAGATGCAGAAAGGAAATTTACCCTAAGCTATTACATCCCATGAGCAGTTACATAATAGCGAAAATGCGAGTAAAGTAAAGAGCTATGCTATTACAAAAATATCCATGCGACCTAAACATCGATTTCTAATATTTAAATGCAAAGGAAATAAATAAATAATGAGAAAAATATCCTAATAAGTGTAAAAATATTCTAACAACTTAAATGTTAAAGAAAAATATTTTTGGTATTTTTTGGAATTGATTTTAAATGAGAAAAACAAATTAAAAGCTAATTATCAATTAATTATGGAAATAAATTTAAATTAAGTGAAAAATAAAATATTTGTGTGTCTAAAATTAATTAAAAAAATTTAAAACCTAAATCTGAAATTAATTTTTTTAGGGTTTTTAAAAGTATTAAAAGATATTTTGTGAAAAGAAATTAAAAGAAAAGAAAATTATAGGAAATTAGAAAATATGAAGTAAATTAGTACTAAAAAATAGGGATTGTCCTCCAAGGGGTTGAACTCGTGACCTTAAGGTCACTGGTCCAAAACTTTACCACTGCGTCACTTGCTTGTGGTGTCTTTATCACGCCTCCAGAGTAATATATTTGAAACCCTGTGAAAAATCAGACAATATGAAAAAAAGTGCAAAAGGCAGGGATCGAATTCGTGCCATGAGAGAGTAAAGGACTAGTGAGAGCATGGTTAACCACTGGGGTGGTGATACATATGTGTATTTAGTTCCATTCATAAATATATAGGCAATATTTAATTCATAAAATCAGATTAAAACAAAGCGCGCGCGTTGTGGACCCCAGGGATTCAAATGAACGAATGAGATCTCGCCACGCCTCCTCTTCGTTGGTCAACATAAGTCAGAGATGCTGGAGCCAAGCTCTGGTCTTCTTCTCCGGCCACCTGGAAATAGAAACCTACAAAATAAACACAGTAAAAGGTAAAAGAGGACCCTACCCCCTAATTCGAGGGTTGCAGATCGATTGGTGGTGTTAGTTTGGTGTGAAAACTCCTATATCACTAGGTTCGAAGCTTTCAGTTTGTTATGCCTTAACCATGGCGTTTCCTTATTCATGCGTTAAACCTCAAAACCAATGCATCAAATCGACTCTAAAAAAATATCATGAACACATATGAATGCACAAAAATTGTTTATATCTTATAAATCAAGAGTTTGAAATCGAAGAACAATACTAAACTGGTGCGATCGAGGGAGACGATTCTGGGACGCTTTGGGATTTGTGAGTGCTTGGATCGACTCCTGGAAACCTCAGGAGAATGAATGAATGTTTGGAATCGATTGAAAATGGTTGGGGAATGGTGTTTGAATTTTCCCTAAACTTTGAAAAAATTGAGTTTCTTACGGTTTTCGAGGCAAGCAATCAGTGTTCTTCTCACATGGTCATGATCTTGTATATATATGAAGTGAATTAGGTCAGAATTTGTGAGGAAAATATATTTCCTTTAATGAGAAAATATTTGATTTGTATTTTTCATCAAAAGATTCTTTTTTTGTTCAATCACATGCCAATCAATCCCATGTGTTTTTGCCATCTATTTTTGAGTTGTTTGGATCTCAAGGAACATAGATCCAAAGGTTTGCACACATCATTCTTCTCGTTGCATTTTATTTTAATTTATTTTTACTTAAAATGAATAAAATCAAAAATAAATAAAATAAATAGTAATATGGCATTTGGCTGGGCTTAGAGATCTTGGAAAATGTTAGAAATATGTCCCAAACATAAAAATATAGGCCCATTTGGAAAAATTCCAAGATTGCTCAATATTCTCTTCATGCACTTTCTAAAAACTTGCCAAACTTGCACAAACCATATCTTGCTCAATTTTCAACATTTGGAGGTGATCTTGGACTTTTTAGAAAGCTTAAGATGTTCTCTAAAATATCTCTTTGGTTTCATCTTCATTGAAGCTTCCATGTTCATGTACACTTCTTTGAGAAAAGATGACTTTTTGTTGACTTTTGAAAGGACCTATAATGTCTTGGCTCTTATATTTCAAATGAAGCATTTTTTGGGAAATTATTGTAATAGACAAAGTTGTAAAGAATGGAATTTCCTTCTAAATGAGCTTTGGTTGAGGAATATTTGATGAAGTATGTGAAATTTATGCTTGGTCAAAGTTCTGTTGACTTCTCCTTAAGAAACCCTAATTTAGCAACTTTTAACGTTTGCTTAACTCTTGAATTTTCTTGATGAATCATGGTCAACCATTGATCAAATTATGAATATAACTTCAAAATTGATGTTGACCAAAAATGATGAAGTTTGACTGTATGTTGACCATAGTTGACTTTTTGTCCAACACAATTGATTTTCAACCATCTGAGCAACTGACTGAGCAAATTTGGGTTGTGAGGCTTGAAACTTGACATATGGGAGGGAAAATTTTGGAGTACAAAACTTGCGCATACTCCAACAATAAAAAGTGATGTCTTGTATACTATCAGTAAGATATAGAAGGCTACCAAAAGGGTGAATCTTAAGTGACATTTGCTGCATCAAACCAAGATGTCATGACATTGTCTTTGACATTTGGGTAAACAACTCATAACAAATGGAATTGCTATGAAAGTTGATGAAAATGTTAAAAAATCTTGCCTAACATTAGTTGAACCATGTTTTAGCAAAATTTATCCAATCATAAAACCATGGAACTAACAAAACTTTCTAAATTAGGGTTTCTTGACCAAAAGTCAACAGAACTTTGACCAAGCATAACTTTCACATACTTTATCATAATTTTTCCATCAAAGCTCATTTTGAAGAGAATTCAATTCTCTACATCTTTGTGTCTCACAAGCTTTGGCCAAAAATACTTCATTTGAGAGTTATGGATCAAGACATTATAGGTCCTTCTAAAAGTCAACAAAAGTGATCTTTTTGCAAAGAAGTGTACATGAACATGGAAGCTTCAATGAAGATGAAACCAAATGGAGTGTTTAGAGGAAATTTTGAGATTTCTAAAAAGTCCAAGAAAACTTCAAAATTTTGAAAATTGAGCAAGATACAACTTGTGGAAGTTTGGGAAATTTGAAGAAGTGCATGAAGAGAAATACTTAGCAAAATCAATTTTTTTCCAAATGGGCCTAAGATGGCCCATGACCTCTAGACTCATTTGCACGCCCTTTCTTTCTTTCTTTAATTTATGTTTGAATTAAAACATTAAAATTCAATTTAAATAAAATGCAAAAATTGAAAGCAAGGCGTGTTGGGCTTATAATTTGAGTATGTTGAGGACCAAGGAAGCCCATGCTAGCTGGAAAATTCGTGCAAGAGCTGATTGCATGAAGATTAGGAAATTTTAGAAATATTACATTTGATTTTTCAATCAAATATTTTCCATTGAATGCAATATATTTTTCACTTAATTCTTGACCTAATCTCTTGCCCTATAAATACTCAGCACATTCAGACCATAAGGACACAAATTCTTACAACCAAGAGACTAGGGTTTTGTTCCAAAATTTCAAAGGAAACTTGCAAACTCGAATTCCAAATTCCAGCCTATTTCAAACGATTCCAAGCACTCATTCATACTCCTGATGTATCATAGAGTAAGTCCAGGCCAAGAACCATGGCCAAACATGTATAAATCGTGCATACCACGAACTCAGTTTGTATCATACTTTTTTTATTCGTGTTTTGATTTCTATTGTGTTTTTGATTGAACTAACATCACTAATGTATTCCTGAGGTTTATTAGAACAGGTCTGAGCCATCTTTACAAGCTTTTCGTGGCTAAATCACTAATTTCCATTGTTAGGGCATAACTTAGTTGTAGCTTCGTATCTTTGTTTTCAGGAACTTTTAGGCCAAACCAACGGTGCCATTGAATTCGCAGACCCCGATTTAGGGGGGTAGACTTAACCATAAGCTTTGAATTTCATTATTTTGCAGGTTTAGAAAAGTTGCTCGTCGGAGAAGATGATCGGAGGGTTGACTCCGGCGTTGCCTGGCCGTTTGACCACAAACCCTAGGCGTGGCGCTGTGTGATTAGATCGTTCGAGTCCCTGGGGTCCACGCGTGTTTGTGTTTGGAAAAATCAATACTTTGTGAACTTTGCTTCACATATATATTTATCCTTGTAACTTAATACATTGATGTATCGCCACCCCCGTGGTTTAACACACGCGATATGTCTCTTCCTCTCTAAGGGTGTGGGTTCGATCCCCACCTTTTGCAATTTTTTCACAAATTTTCTGATTTTTACAGGTTTACACATACATACAAACGGAGGCATGATAATAACGACACATGCAAGTGGCTTAGTGGCCAACTTTTGAACCTGTGACCACAAGGTCATGAGTTCAAGCCTTGCAGGGACCATTCCTATTTTTTGGCACTTGTTTTCTCTGACATTTTGTTTTTTCGTTTTATTTTTCTTTTCTTATTTAATTTATTTTCATAAATTAATTCAAACATTTTCAAAAATCACAAAAATAATTTAATTTCAGAATTAGGTTAATTAAACATTTAATTAATTTTTGACATAAAAATAATTTATTTTTCTCATGATTTAAATTATTTTTTCATAATCAATTGTTAATTAACTTAGCATTAGGTTTTATTAACTAAAATCGATTTCAAAAAATATCAAAAATATTTTTTCCTTTACAATTAGCGTTTAGATGTTCTCTCTTATCCTTAGAATTTTTTTCTTTTAATTTATTTACTATTTCGTACTTTAAATTCTAGAAAACGATGTATAGGTCGCAAGGTTTTTTTGTAATAGCGTAGATTACTTTTCTGCCTTTACTTTCCGTACCTCATATTATGTAACTGCTCCAAAGCCCTATAATAGCGTAGGACATTTACTTTCCGCACTTTACTTTCTGCACTCTCCATTATAAACTATCTATAAATGCTTAACTATTAGTAACTAGGGTTTGCATTGCAAGATTAAAATCAATCTTAGAATAACGCTAATTCAAGATTAGCATATCTGAAATTAACACACTTTCACACTTGCACCCTTAGGGTATCCTCTCTTGTTTCCTTCAGATAAATAATGGTCATGTCCCTCGAACGTAGGGGTACCATTAGCAAAGTCCCTCAGTTAAATCATCACAAAGATCATAGTCCCTCGATGACCCTCGATGTTGTCTACTAATATATGATCTTGTCGCTCGGTTGTTGCCTACGAATAAGTGATGATCGTCCCTACGAATTTGCTAAGGTATCCTTACAATGTTGCCTTCAATGTCCATACGATGACCCTACGATTGTCCCTTCACATCCAACGGTTAAGTTACCTACCAACTAATGGTGTGGATAGCCTTATCCTAAAGGAGAAGGAAAATAACAAGAAACGACCATTCTTAGTAGGTAATAAGACTCTATTGCTTGCTCTAATCAAAATCATTTTCACACCTCACACTTTTCAAAATCTTTCAAACAACGCTTTGTATACATTCCAACGAGAATCATTACAAAGTTAAACATTTTCGAACACTTCGTATACAGTCCAACGAGAATCATTACGAAGTCAAAGTGAAACGTCTTTCAAAAATACTTTTCAAAACACACAAACACAGAAAGCAAGTTTTCAAAAGTGAGCTAAGCAATTAAGAGCCCGTATAGAACTACGGATATAAAGGATGTTAATACCTTCCCTTTTCATAATTACTTCTCGTACTCAGAATTTAACGAGGTCTTTTCCTATTCTTTTTACCTTCCCTTTATTGGATAAAATAAAATTCGGTGGCGACTCTTGCTATCCGCAACATTTGAGATAAAACGCAAAACAAACAAGTCAGATCTCCCACCATATTATAGAACTGACGACTCTGTTGGGGAATACAGCCAAAGAGAGGTTACCTTAGGGCTTTAGATCACTTTTATTACTTTCATTGTTTGATTTGTCTTCTTTACTCTTAAGGGTTGCTTGGGTATTATATCGGTGGGGGATCCTACACCCGGATTCAGGTTTCCTTAGGTAAGTAGCAATAGATCACCACGATTGTCCGGCATAGACCGAAACAGTTAAAATGATGGCTACGGTTAGTGCGACACTTTGGATGTCCTGATGTTCCTCATGTTCAGTTGAGGAAATATTTTGGTCGACCATTTGGTAGTCGTATTGAAATAAAGCCTGTGAGAAAGATCCGTGATATGAGATTCCTAGAACCTGGTTAATATTATAAGACAGCTTGAACCCACTTAAACTCCGGTATGATAGACACCTATACCTCATACAAGACTTAAACCTAGGGCTATTCTATGAATTGTTTGTGCTTGCTACTTAAACATGACATCATAACATCATAACATTTCTAACTATTTCAAGGACCTAGGGATTTATCTTGCTCTGTTTTGTAGGGTTATGGCTTCCAGGAAGACTATCCGAATCAACTTTGTGGGTATACCTTCTCAACTTAAGGAGTTAGTTTCAGAAATTCCTAATCACTCTCAATTTATTAAGAGGCATGGTTATCTACTCGACTTGGTTACTTCCGGTTTTGAAGAAGACATGATGAGCATCATATTCCAATTCTTTGATCCGAAACATCACTGCTTTACATTCCCAGACTATCAGTTGGTACCTACAATGGAAGAATTATCTAAGCTACTTGGGATACCCATTCTTGTTCAGATACCTTTTATTGGTTCAGAAAAAGTTCTGAAGTTTGAAGACATCGCATCAGCGTTACATCTAAAGCGGTCAGACATTGAAGCTAATTGGGAAACAAGAAGTGGAATTAAGGGCTTGCTTGCTAAATTCCTAATAAAGAAAGCTCGAGAATTCCTGAAGGCTATGAGTTTCCACGCTTTCGAAGATATTTTGGTCTTGCTAATCTATGGTTTGGTGTTATTTCCTAATCCTGATCAATTCATAGACGTGAACGCCATGAATATTTTCCTCACTCATAATCCTGTGCCTACTTTGCTTGGAGATATTTTGTATTCTCTCCACACTCGTACTATGAAAAGACAAGGAACTCTCATGTGTTACATACCGTTATTATCCAAGTGGTTTATTTCGCACCTTCCTCAATTAGTAATGAAGAATGAACAAAGGTTGAAATGGTCTCAGAGGTTGATGTCACTCTCTCACTTAGATATTCTTTGGTGTCTCTACTCTCAAAAGGACTTCACTTTCATTGAGCGATGTAGAGAATTGCCTAATGTACCACTCCTTTGCATAAGGGGAGGTATCAGGTACAACCCTTCTCTCGTGTTACGACAATTTGGTTATGCTAGAAGAGATGGACCTCATGATATGCTCATCCAAGACATTATATTCGACCACGACAATAATCTCAAAGGTTACCATTGAAGATTTGTGCACGCCTGGGGCATGGTAAAGAAAACTAATACCAAGACCTTGGGGCATAAAAATTCCATCCCTTGGGAACCTTACCTCAAATGGATGTGAGCCCGCGCTCAAAAACTCATGATGCCATATACTGCTATTCTACCAGTGATTATGGAACCTATTGCTGAAGGTGACGAACCTTATACCATTCTTCATCCAGACATGCCTACTGATCTTGAAGAATTGAAGAGATCTTGGATTCAACTCAAAGAAGAAAGGGATACCTTCGAAGCCCAGTGCTATGCAAGTGAGAAAAAAGTATTGGAGCTGACAAAGCTACTTCATGAGGAACAGAGTTTTAACGCCTACGCCAACACAAAGAGGAAGCTCCCATGGGAGGCCTAAGCACTAGGAATTTTATTTTTGTACTTGAACTTTATTTTTGTATTGCTAATTAAACTAATAAAAAGTTTGTTCTTGCTTGTTTACCAAATTTAAATTCCTAAGGTCCTGGAAAACATTGCGTTGCATAACATTGCATATCATAGCATAACATTTCATAACAAGTACTCTGAAGACCGGTCTTCTTATTCTCTCGTTGTTTATTTCAATATAAATGGCTCTCGAACAAACTGCCAAAGATCTCCAGGCTCAGAACGCTCAGTTTCAGGAGATGTTCACCAACTTGGCCCAGGGTCAGAAAGATCTGAAAAAGCTCATCACCAAAAAGAAGAAGATTTATGGCATTATCAACCTGGGAAGAAAGCACAGAGGTCCAGTCAAGGTAGTCAGACAATTTGAATTCTCATACAAGAGCGGCGAAACTGAGGGAAGTGTTAAAAACAATGAATGAAGCCATCACGAGTCTGAAAGCGAAGAGAAAGACTATATGAGCAAGCATTATCCTGACAACGAAAAGTACAAGCAACTTGAAGACTGCCTGAATGCTGTGGAGAATCTAAAAATGTCAAGGTTGAACTTTGATGATCTAAGTCTGGTTCCCGGAGTAGTAATTCCCCGCAAGTTCAAGGTTCCTACCTTTGCTAAGTACGATGTAATTTCTTGCTCGAAGCTGCATATGAAGTCCTATGTTCAGAAGATCCATCCTCACACTGAAGATAAGAAGATGTGGATACATTTCTTACAAGAGAGTTTGTCCGGCACACAGTTGGAGTGGTATTATCAGCTAGAGAATACCCACATTCATACTTGGAATGATTTAGCAGACACTTTCTACAAACAGTACCAGTACAATGCTGAATTAGAACCAACCCGTATGCAACTGCAGAGCATGTCAATAGGCCGTGATAAGAAGTTCATAGAGTACGCCGAAAAATGGAGGGATCTAGTAGGCAGAGTCCAACCACCCTTGTCTAATAGGGAATTGGTTTACATGTTCATGGGAACACTGTCATGCCCATTATTCAATCATCTGATTGGAAACTCTTCAGCCGAATTCATCGAGCTGATATTGACAGGCGAACATATTGAAGCTAGAATCAATAGCGGAAAGATTCAAGTCGAAACATCTTCAAATGATGTGAAGAGATCTTTTAGTGGGAAGAAAGAAGCCAATGTTGTGTATGGTCAGAAGAGCCATGATAAAGCTGATCACAATCAATCTGTGGGGGCAGTCCTGATCTCCAATCCCAAACCAGTGCAACCTCAACAAGACAACGCGCGTAAGCTGAACGCGCCAAGAAGACAGTTTACGAAGATCAATATGTCGTTGTCTCAAGCATTACAGCACATATTGAAAGCAGAGCTGATTACTTTGAGGGATCCTCCTCAACACATCAACACCTCCTCTCCGAAGTACAATTCTAATGCAAGGTGTGCATACCACTCGAATAGCCCAGGGCACGACACCAACAACTATTGGGCCCTGAAGAACAAGATATGATCGAAGCTCGGGAAATTGAATTCGACCCTCTTGTCAAAACTCCGAATGTGATCAACGCACCAATGTCTGACCATGGTAAAAGTGCCAACTCCATTGATAATAACTCTTATGTCTTTGATATGAATGAGATGATCATTCCCCTGATGACTATCAAAAAGGATTTGTTGCAAGCCGTTTTATTTTCGGGATGTCTTGACAACTGCCGTTGGTGCACATCTGAATCCAATGGATGTGCGTGGTTGAAGAGACGTGTTCAACGCATGATGGACAACCGAGAAGTGATATTCCTAAAATCTCAGTCTACAGAGAGTCTATGTGAAGATGTTTCTAAAATCCTGAAGATCAAAGATGTAAGCGAAGCCATACCAGAAGTTTGGGATACCATGGGGCAGCCAAGTGGGAAGTTTGATTTCATGGTGAAATATACCGCTCCTGAAAGCTATAAGATTGAAATCGAAGACATCAAGGCAACCAGATGGGGAGATGATGATTATCTCAAAGAATATGCTGATGTGAACGCAATAAGGATAACCTTTGTCGATCCTACATCAAGAGTGGCACCTCTGGTTATTACCTCACCCAAATCAATTCCGCATTCCTCTGACAAAGCTATGCCTTGGAATTATCGAGCCGAAGTTTACTTTATGGCGTCAAGAAAGAGCCATTAACCATTGGAGACAATACAGTTGAAGCTACCAGTCCTGGTGTTGACAATATCACTAGATCAAGCAAAGTAACCAGAATCGGAAGAGTGTTTTCTCCAGATATCTCTCCTCCAAAGGAAACTACTACACCAGTTCCCATTCCTGATATTGAACCAACTCCTGAGGCCTGAGGGAAAGGGAAAGTGACTCAACCTGCTCAGACAGAAGTACCAAAGGAAGTTGCTGAAGATACCTCCATGTAAGAAATGGAGGAAATTCTGAAGATCATTAAGAAGAGCGACTAAAATGTTGTGGAGCAGTTGGGACAAACTCCATCCAAGATTTCCATGCTAGCTATGTTATTGTGCTCCGAGGCTCATGCTAAAGCCTTGGTGAAGTTTATGAAGAATGCTCACATACCGCAAGACACTTTTGTTGACCAATTCGAAACTTGTATTACTAGCCTGACCACAGACAATGGTTTAGGCTTTTCTGACGCTGATCTCACTCTTGCCAGAAGGAAACACAACAAAGCCTTACACATTTCAGTGGGGTGTAAGTGCACTACATTGTCTCACGTGTTGATGGATACTAGCTCTGCTTTGAACGTCCTGCCGAAGAGTGCTCTTGACCGACTTAATGTTGAAGAAGTGGTCATGAGACCCATTCACATAATCGTAAGAGATTTTGATGGTTCGAAGAGAACAATACTTGGAGAGCTCAACCTTCCGATCAAAGTAAGTCCCCAGACTTTTGATTCTACTTTCTTCGTGATGGACATTCGTCCAGCTTATTCTTTCCTACTAGGACACCCTTGGATACATGGGGTAGGCATTATTACCTCTACTCTACATCAAAAGTTGAAATACCCAGCGAAAGGGAAGATTGTTACAGTAGGCGGAGAAGAAGAATATATGGTAAGCCATCTGCAATCATTCAGATACATCGAAATGGAAGGTGAATTTATCAAAACTCCCTGTCAAGATTTCGAAGCAATTCCAAGAGTCATGCTTACCGACTCTTCCGTCACTCCTAAAGTTACTAGAGTTCCACCGAATATGGCCTCACTAAAAGATGCCAGATCTGTAGTTGAAGAAGGAGGTTGTACCGTTTAGGGTCAGCTACCCAATTTTTCATTTAAAACTGACAAGACTGGTTTAGGCTTCACTTCCAAAGGTCAGAAGATGATACGCCGCAAACGTGCTTGCGGATCTCCATTCCACATCAACAAGAATGGAGTTCATGCCATAGAAGACGATGATGGTGACTTCGACATCAACAGTTGGATCTTCCCAAATCCCGATGATGGACTCAACAATTGGTCGACTAAGTATGTTATGCTAATCTCCTTTGGACAGGAGTAATTGTTTTTTCTGTTTTATGCTTTTTAGTTTCGAGCAATAAAACTCTAAGCCTAGTGCCTTGCCCGGGGCACCACGGTTCGTTTGTGAGGGTTATTATTTGCCATTAACATATTTTCATTCAATAAATCATTGGACTTTTGCATTCAAATATTGTGTTCCCTGACTTTCTTTTTGTCTTATAAATTTTCCAAAAGATATGTGTTCTTACACACACCCACGTAATAAACTACAAATCCACATTCACTCCGGATCTCGTCGATAACGAATTCGATATTGCTAAATATGACTTTGATAATCCGATCTACCAAGTCGAAGACGAAGGTGAGGAAGATTGCGAAGTGCCAAGAGAACTTGCCAGACTTCTACAGCAAGAGGAAAAGGATATACAGCCGCATGAAGAGTCGGTCGAGGTTATGAATCTAGGTACCAACGAAGACAGAAAAGAAGTCAAGATAGGAGTGGGTCTTGAGAATAATATCAAAGAAATATTGATCCAGATGTTGCGAGATTACATCGAGATTTTTGCTTGGTCCTACGAAGACATGCCAGGTCTAGATATCGAAATTGTGGTACACCTACTACCAACGAAAGAAGGTTTTCTCCCTGTGAAGCAAAAGGTTCATCGTATGCGTCTTGAGATGTTCGAGAAAATTAAGGTCGAAGTCATGAAGCAGTTCAATGCCGGTTTCTTAGCCCTTATGTCTTATCCACAATGGGTTGTGAACATGGTGCTCGTACCTAAGAAGGATGACAAAGTGCGTATGTGTGTAGATTACCGAGACCTGAATAAAGCAAGCCTGAAAGACGATTTTCTGCTTCCAAATATTGATGTCCTAGTTGACAACACCACTCAACATAAGGTATTCTCTTTCATGGATGGTTTCTCCAGTTATAATCAGATCAAGATGGCTCCCGAAGACATGGAAAAGAATACTTTCGTTACACAGTGGGGCACTTTCTGTTACAAAGTCATGCCGTTTGGGTTGAAGAATGATGGCGCCACATATCAACGTGTTATCATGGCTTTATTCCATGATATGATCCATCACGAGATAAAGGTCTACGTCGATGACATGATAGCTCGATCACAAACCGAAGAAGAACATATCGATCATTTGCGTAAGCTGTTTGATAGACTGAAGAAATACAGATTGAGACTGAACTCGAGCAAATGCACCTTCGGAATTAGATTCGGCAAAATCCTAGGATTCGTTGTCAGTGGTAAAGGTATCGAAGTTGACCCTGCTAAGGTTAAAGCTATTTAATAAATGCCAACTCCATGTACCAAGAAAGAAGTCAGTGGTTTCTTGGGACGACTGAATTACATTGCCAGATTCATTGCAAGTCTAACCGCTACTTGTGAACCAATCTTCAAGCTACTAAAGAAAGATCAAGTAGTAAAATGGAACGACGACTGCAAGATAACTTTTGACAAAATCAAGGAGTACCTACAAAACCTCTTATTCTTATGCCACTAGTTGAAGGAAGACCTATAATCATGTACTTAATAGTGTTGGAGAACTCAATGGGGTGTGTGTTGTGGAAACATGACGAGTCTGGTCAAAAAGAGTATGCAATATACTACCTTAGCAAAAACGTTTACCGACTGTGAAACAAGATACTCACAGCTCGAGAAAACTTGCAGTGCTTTGGCTTGGGATGCTCTCCGACTAAGACAATATATGTTGACTCACACTACCTTGTTGATCTATAAGATGGATTCGATAAAATACATATTCGAAAAACCTGCTCTCTCCGGAAGAATAGCAAGATGGCAAATGATCTTGACCGAATACGAAATCTAGTACACTACTTAGAAAGCAATCAAAGGAAGTGTGGTATCTGATCATTTGGCTCATCAAGCTGTAGATGACTATAAGTCCATGCATTTTGAGTTCCCAGACGAGGATATCATGTTAGTCACTAAGTACGAAGAGCCTGGACCGGACGAACGACCTGAGCTAGGATGTCGATGGACCATGGTCTTTAATGGAGCCTCTAACGCACTTGGTAATGGTATTGGCGCTGTAATCATATCCCCTAAAGGCGGCCATACACCTTTCACCTCCAGACTATGTTTCGACTGCACCAACAATATGGATGAATACGAAGTGTGCATCATGGGTATCAAAGCTGCTATTGACTTGAGGGTCAAATTTCTACAAGTATATGGAGACTCAGCTTTGGTGATCAGTCAGGTTAAGGGCGAATGGGACAAAAAGCATCCAAGCCTCATTCCATATCGAGAACATGTGTTGAATTTGATCCCTTACTTCAAAGAAATCACTTTTGAGCACATCCCGCGAGAAGAAAATCAGCTTGGAGATGCGTTAGCTACCATGTCATCTATGTTCAAAGTCAGATGAGACAACAAAACTCCTCAAATTACGATTGAAAGACTAGACGAACCAGCATACTGTTGCGAACTTGATACCGAAGGAGCAGAAAAGAAACCTTGGTTCTACGAAGTGAAGAGGTATATCGAGGCTCAAGAATACCCTGAAGAGGCATCTGTCAATGATAAGAAGTTCCTAAGATCATTCCCCGCCAAGTTCTTTCTTAGTAACGACGTCTTATACAAACACAATCACGACTTGGCCTTACTCTAATGTGTAGATCAGAAGAGAGCCGGACGAATTATGGAAGAGTTACATGAAGGCACGTTTGATACTCATTCTAGTGGACATACAATGGCTAAAAATATTCTGAGAGCAGGTTACTATTGGTCCACTATGGCAACTAATTGTCATTGCTATGTTCGATCTTGCCACAAATGCCAGATATACACAGACAAAGTGCATCTACCTCCAGTTCCATTGCATGTTCTG
The DNA here is from genome assembly GCA_021764765.1 of Vicia sativa. NCBI lineage: Eukaryota > Viridiplantae > Streptophyta > Magnoliopsida > Fabales > Fabaceae > Vicia > Vicia sativa. Next base: position 230,088,448 of record CM038795.1, on the reverse strand, counting down.
ACCGCCCCGTGGCCTTTTGCAATGTGGGGCATTAACATGATTGAGGAAATCAAACCTAACGCTTCTAATGGACACCGTTTCATCCTTGTTGCCATTGATTACTTTACCAAATAGGTAGAAGCAGCCTCGTTTGCATCTTTTACCAAGAATGTTGTGGCTCGATTCATCAAACATAATCTCATCTGCCGCTACGGCGTCCCCAAAAAGATTATCACGACAATGGTACTAATCTCAAGAAAAAGATGATCACCAAACTCTACGCGCGGTTCAAGATAAAGCATCACAACTCTTCTCCATATCGGCCAAAGATGAATGGCGTAGTGGAAGCTGCCAACAAGAATCTCAAGAAGATCATACAGAAAATGATGGTGACGTATAAAGATTGGCATGAGATGTTGCCATTTGCTTTCCACGGTTATCGCACTTCAGTACGAACATCTACAGGGGAAACTCCATTCTCGCTCGTATATGGTATGGAAACAGTTCTACCTATCGAGGTTCAGATACCCTCACTCAGAGTACTCAAAGACGTAGAGTTAGATGAAGACGAATGGGTCCAGACTTGACTTGACCAGATAAATTTGATCGACGGAAAATGACTCGCAGCCATATGCCATGGACATATATATCAGAAACGAATGATCAAAGCCTTCAATAAGAAAGTCAAGCACCAAGTGTATCAAGTTGGTGATCTAGTAGTCAAGCGCATCACCCTACCACAAGGTGATCCCATGGGAAAATGGACTCCCACCTACAAGGGACCATTTGTAGTCAAGACAATATTTTACGGCAGAGCCATGATACTGAGCACTATGGATGGAGAAGACTTCTCGCACCATGTGAATGCAGACACAGTCAAAAAATACTATGCATAAACGAGACCCGCTAGGTCGACTGGCCTAGAAAAAAATAAGGGCGTCCTGGCGAACCAAAAAGGAAGTTAGGGACATATAAAAAAATGTTCACCCGACAAATCGAAAACCTGCAAAGGCGGCTTGGGCAAAAAAGGGTATGCTGGTAGAATGAAAACCCAAAAGGTAGGTCTAGGCAAAAGTTAGGGATTAAAGCGCACGACTATGTCTCGTCAAGATCATCTATCTATAGAATACACTACTATCAATATTCAAGATTCAAATGGCGCAGAACAATTCAATCACCTTCTTCTAGCAGCAAGAAGATGAGATAGTCGAAAATATATGAGGAATAGTAGATTTGAAACTCGACGAGATTGTTTCCACATAGCTTTTATTATTTTCTAAAGTTTCCTGACAATTTCCTCTTACTAGGATATTTGTCTCTTTGTACACAAACTGCCTGTCTATAGGCTTATTTTTCAAATTAATACAATTTCCCTTTTCCAGTTCCAAACTTTTACTTTTATCTGTTTGTTTGCATAAAGTCCAATGATTGCTTTGAATGATTATATGCATATGACAATAAATATCTGTTCTAAAATGCATGAAAAGCAAACAGAAATAGCAATTACTACAGACTCTAGGAATCAGGATAACAACCAAAGTCACCAATACATCCCCACAAAGTCATTTTCATAAGAATATTCCCACAGAATAATCTCTATAATCCCCGCAGAGCCATTGCTCCTCCAACAGAGACAAATTCTACAACAAGATTACTACTTTTCTTTCAGCAATATCCAACACTCCTACTCATCCTATCAACATCATCACATTAGTCCCTGAGCAGTGATCCTATCAACTCGTCACGTTAGTCCCCAAGCAATGATCCAATCAACTCATCATGTTAGTCCCCGAGCAGTTATCCTATCAAGTGATCGTATCAACTCATCATGTCAGTCCCCAAGCAGTGATCGTATCAACTCATCACATTAGTCCCCGGGCAGTGATCATCTATGTCATCACATCAGTCCCCGCACATTGATTATCTACACTCTCAATTCATCACATCGTCATATCATTCTCCGCGCAGTAAACGTAAACCTTGTTACATTGGTCCCGGAGCAGTAACCAATCATCAATCAACTTATTATGTCGGTCTCTGAGCAGTTATAGGTTATTCAAGATCACATTATTACCCATCAATATTCGTACACGAGATGTTCATCCCCAACTGAGTATCTCTTAAGGATTATCATTCCCCAACAACATCTATATCCATACCTGAAACTTGGTCAGATAGTGTGTAGGAGGAATTCACATCTCTCTTATATCCCTAGTCAGGGTTTCCAAGAACTATATCCCCAAGCAGAAATCAAATATCCCCGACAGAACATTCCCATCTTCTTCAAGATGGATATGTTTTGAAATACCACAATATGTATATTCATACATCATTCATAAAAAATCATAACATGTGCACATATCACTCATGAGCATCATTACATACTTGCATGCATCATAATCTGCATAAAACTAATCTTGTTCTCTCAGTTTTAATTCTCAAACAGGTGAAAGTTGTTCACAAGTCTCCAGGTAAAAGGTCAAAGATTAATGCTCGAAATAAGACGGGAAAACTATCTGAGCGACCAGATGAGTTTATCAACAGACAACAGGATACAGATTAATACCCGAAGCAAGACGGGAGAACTATTTACATCCTGACGAATACTCATTTCAGATAAAGCCGAGACAAAGGTTTATTTTGACTCTCTCTTATCATCAACTACTCCGGGTGGCATCTTTAAGCTCATCTCTGACTACACGTCGATATCTTTCCACCTGCAGAATGCTACACATATGGTTAAAAATCAATACACATTAGTAATCTTATTCAAAGACGAGCATGGAGTCTAACGTACGACTCACTCCCCAGCACCACCTTCTCCAAATGGCATCTATAAGCTCATTCCAATACATCGTCAACTGACGATCTCATTCCATACACCAGCGGATGCAAATATTCAGGTGTACTCGAATGTTCAATAATATTCTACCTTCAGGTCACGAAAGGCAAGCATACCAATCTAACCCTTCAGGTACAAGAAGATTGAATAGGGGCAACTGTTATACCCCAAAATTTTCCCTACTATTTTTCAAGTCAATACACATCTCCATACTCAAGAATTTCTCAAGGGTTGACTAGATGAACCCACTCCTAAGCAATCAACCCGCAACTAGGGTTTTGGTTCTCTCAAGTCAAAGATGGTTTCTAATGCTTCAAGTGGTCATCATGTCTCCTCATATGTTTTAAAGCATCACCATGCCAAGTTTCAAGTCTCACAACTCAAGTTTGCTCAATCAATTGCTCAGATGATTAAAAATCAGTTGTATTGGAAAAAAAGTCAATTGTAGTCAACATACAGTCAAACTTCATCATTTTTTGTCAACATCAAGATTTTGAAGTCAAATTCATCATTTGATCAAGGGTTGATCATGATTCATCAAGAAAACCCAAGATTTGATCAAAAGTCAAAGTTTCTAAATTAGGGTTTTCTAATAAAAGTCAACAGAACTTTGACAAGGCATAACTTTCACATATTTTATCATAAATTTTTCCACGAAAGCTCATTTTGAATAGAATTCAATTCTCTACAACTTTGTGTCTCACAAGCTTTGGTAAAAAATGCTTCATTTGAAAGTTATGGATCAAGACATTATAGGTCATTCTAAAAGTCAACAAAAGCAATCTTTTCAAAAGAACTGTACATGAACATGGAAGCTTCAATGAAGATGAAACCAAAAAAAGTGTTTAGAGGACATCTTTAGCGTTCTAAAAGGTCCAAGAACACTTCAAAATGATAAAAGTTGAGCAAGATACTACTTGTGCAAGTTTGGCATTTTTGAAGAAGTGCATGAAGGGAAATACTAAGAAAATTCAAAGTTTTTCCAAATCGGCCATGGTTTTTATAGTTTGGACTTATTTCTAAGATAGTCCATGACTTCTAATCCCACTTCCACGCCTCCCTTTAATTTATTTTATTTATTTTGGAATTTATTCATTTAAATCCAATTTTAATTAAAATAAAATACCAAAAATCAAATTGATGAATGCAAGCTATAAAATCAAGTTCCTTGAAGTCCAATATACTCAATAAAAGCTGGCAATTTCAAAATATTATTGATTGGTAAGAGATTGAACATGATTGAATCCAAAAAAGGAAATATTTGGTGCAAATTCTCAATCAAATATCTTTGCATTCAAGGCTTGATTCTTATTAAGAATTGTTGACCTAAATCCATCTACTATATATGCACATTGAACCCTAATGCTGGGCAAACAAATGCTTTCCTCCAAGAACCCTAACCTAACTCAAGAAATCTGTGGCTTACAATCCACTTGCAGACCAAGTTTTGCATCGATTCAAGTCATTCTAAGCATCAAACAACATTCCTGGGAGCTTTCTGAATCGATCCAGGCCATCATAGATCACTAATACCTCATGAAATTTGATTTCAATATCACGGTTTGCAAACTTTTCTTTCAATTTCATACATATACGCATATTTAACAGGATTCGATTGCATATTTGTGTTTAGAATGATGTTTGCAAGCTATCTGGATGACTTGATTTGAATTTAAGTGTAGGGATCGAGTTACACCATTGTTAGGGTTTCAAAGCTTCAAATTAGGGAAACTTAGTTAGAGGTAAAATTGGACTAAATCGAGGGCACCATCACACTTAGAAGGAAGTTTATAGTCGAACCATGGTCTCACCTTTGATTTATATTGCATATTCTTGATTTTTGAAACTTGCAGGTGTTATAATGACGGACGAAACTGTCACTATAGGGTGTAGCGACGAAAGCTGTCTGTAGATAAACGTTTGAATTCAAAATTGGGGACGAAGCCCCTGCGCGCGTTTTCTGATTTTTTTTATACATTTTAAAATTTTGTTTTATTGTATATTATATTATTTCTATTCCATAACAGCAAAACATCACAGCTTTTTAAGCACTTTGTTTACTAACCCTTTTTTTTTCTTTTATCTTCTCAATTTTCTTTTATTTATTTAATTCTTTTTAAATATTTTCTAAAATACAAAAATAATCACAAAAATAATTTTCTTTTTTAGAATTAGGTTTTAAAATTACTTATTTAATTTTTGACACAAAAAAACTTTTTTTTCTCTTTATTTAAATTAATTGTTTAATTAACCTTAAAATTAACTTTTATTAATTTTCTCAAATAAAATCGATCTAGAAAATTCACAAAAATATTTTTTATTGCTAATAATTAGGTTTACTAATCTTAAATATTTTGACTAACCTCAAAATAATTTTGTTTTATTTATTTATCGCTATTTTTCGCATTTTGTAATAACGTAGATTCAAAATAATTTTGTAATAACGTAGATTCAAATTCTCGCATTTTACTTTTCGCACCCCTATTATGTAACTGCCCCAAAGCCCTGTAATAGCTTAGGACTTTACTTTTCCCCACTTTTACTTTCCGCACCTTTATTTTCTATACATATATACACTGCTTAGATGTATGGCTAATAGGTTTGTATGATAAGATCTTAAAATCAACGGTAGATCACCTTAAACAATTAAGATAAAATATCTGAATCAACACACTTCTCACACTTGCACCCCCTAGTGTACTCTCTCTTATTGCGTTCAGAATAAAATGATCATGCCCCTCGAATGTAGGGGTACCATTAGCAAAAGACTCTCAATTCAAAAATCATCACAAAGATCATAGACTCTGGAGGACCCTCCGAGTTGCCTACGAATATATAATATCGTCCCTCGGTTGTTGCCTACGAATAAGTGATGATCGTCCCTTCGAATTGCTAGAGGTATCCTTACATGTTGCCTTCAATGACTATACGATGATCCAACGATTGTCCCTTCACATCCAACGAATAAAATTACCTACAAACTAATGGTATGGATAGCCTTATCCTAAAGGAGAAGGAAAATAACAAGAAACGACCATTCTAAGTAGGTAAATAAGACTTTATTGCTTGCTCCAATCAAAATTCTTTTCACACCTCACAATTCTTTTCAAAAACTTTTCAAACAAATACTTTGCATACATTCCAACGAGAATCATTACAAAGTTAAACATTTTCCAAATAAATATTTCCAAACACTTCGTATACATTCTTGAGGACTGATACAAGAATCATTATGAAGTCAAAACGAAATACTTTTCAAAAATAATTTTCAAGCACATACAAAAAACAAATTTTTAAAAGTGAGCTAAGCATTAAGAGCCCGTAGATAACTACGGATGGAAAGGGTGCTAATACCTTCCCTTTTCATAATTACCTCCCGTACTCAGAATCGATAAAAGGTCTTTCCTGTTCTTTTCACCTTTCCTTTATTGGATAAAAGAAAAGTCGGTGGCGACTCTTGGTATCCGCAACATTTGCGATAAAACGCAAAACAAACCAGTCAGTCCTCCCACCGTGTTATAGAACTGGCGACTCTGCTGGAGAGAACACCCAAAGAGAGGTTATCTTAGGTCTATAAATAACTTTTTATCGCTTTCTATTTTCTTTGTGAGCTTTACTTTTAAGGGATTATTGGGTATTATATTTGTGGGGGATCCTACACCCGGATCCAAGTTTCCTTAGATAAGTAGCAATAAATCATCGCGACTGTCTTGTATAGACTGAAACAGTTAAAATGATGGCTACGGTTAGTGCGACACTTTGGATGTCCTAATGTTCCTCATGTTCAGTTGAGGAAATATTTGGCGTATGCGTGGTGTCATCAAACACTAACTAAATTTATAGAACCCTAATTGACCCATCTTAGCCATTAGAAGGTAGTGAGATAGCCGACATCGGTGTAGACTGAGGTTGGTTGATACTCGATGCTACGCTCATTAAGATTCGACTATCGGGATATTTCGGTCGACCATTTGGTAGTTTTTCTGAAATAAAGCCTGCGAGAAAGATTCGTGATATGAGATTCCTAGAACCTGGTTACTATTGTAGGACAGGTTGAACCAACTTAAACTTCGGTGAAGAATAGACACCTATACCTCATGCAAGCCTTAAACCTACGGCTGTTGTGTGAATTGTTTTTGCTTGCTACTTGAACATAACATCATATCCTTGTAACATATCTAACCATTTCAAGGACGTAGGGATTTACTTTTGCTTTGTGTTGTAGGGTTATGGCTTCCAGAAAGATTATCCGAATCAAATTCGTGGGTATACCTTCTTAACTTAAGAAGTTAGTATCAAAAGTGTCTGATCACTCCCAATTCATCAAGAGGCATGATTATCTACTCGACTTGGTTACCTCCGATTTTGAAGAAGATATGATGAGCGTCGTATTCCAGTTCTTTGATGCAAAACATCATTGCTTTACTTTCCCATATTATCAATTGGTACCTACAATAGAAGAGTTCTTTAAGCTACTTGGGACACCTATCCCTGATCAGATACCTTTCACCGGTTCATAAAAAGTTTCAAGGTTTGAAGACATCGCAGCAGCCTTACATCTAAAGCGGTCAAACATTTAAGCTAATTGGGAAACAAGAAGTGGAGTTAAGGGTTTTCTTGCTAAGTTTCTAATAAAAAAGGCTCGAGAATTCATAAAGGCTATGAGTTTCCACGCTTTCGAAGATACTTTAACTTTACTAATCTATGGTTTGGTGTTATTTCCTAATCCATATCAATTCATAGACGTGAACTCTATCAAGACATTCCTCACTCATAATCCTGTGCCTACCTTACTCGGAGATATTCTGCATTCTCTCCACACTCGTACTATGAAAAGATAAGGAACTCTCATGTGTTGCATACCGTTATTATCCAGGTGGTTTATTTAACACCTTCCTCGATCAATGATGAAGAATGAGCAAGGTATGAAGTGGTCTCAAAGGTTGATGTCACTCTCTTATTCAGATATTCGTTGGTGTCTCTACTCTCAAAAGGACTTCACTTTCATTAAGAGATGTAGAGAATTCCCTAATGTACCACTCCTTGGCATAAGGGGAGGTATAACTTATAACCCTTCTCTAGCATTACGATAGTTTGGTTATGCTCGAAAAGACGGTCTTCATGACATGCTTATCCAAGGTATTGTATTTGACTACGACAACGATCTCCATGGTTATGAAGATTTGTGCACGCTTGGGGCATGGTGAAGAAAACTAATATCAAGACCTTGGGCATAAAAATTCCACCCCTTAGGTACCTTACCTCAAATGGGTGCGAACTCGCGCTTAAAACCTCATGATGCCATATGCTGTTATTCTACCATTATTTATGGAACATGTTGCCAAAGTCGATGAATCTTACACCATTCTCCATACAGACATGCCTACTAATTTTGAAGAATTGAAGAGATCCTAGATTCAACTTAAAGAAGAAAGGGATACATTCGAAGCTCAGTTCTATGCAAGAGAGAAAAGAGTGTTAGAGCTGACGAAGCTACTTCACGAGGAACATAGCATTAACACCTATGTCAACACAAAGAGGAAGCGTTCATGGGAGACCTAGGAGTTTTACTTTTGTACTTGAACTATCTTTTGTACTTACTAATCAGACTAATAAAAAGGTTATCCTTGCTTGTTTACCAAATTTAAATCCCTAAGGTCCTTGAAAACATTGCATTGCATAACATCACATATCATAGCATATCATGTCATAACAGGTACTCTGAAGACCGATTTTCTTATTCTCTCGTTGTTTATTTCAGCAGAAAATGGCTCTCGAACAAACTGTCAAAGATCTCCAGGATCATAACGCTCAGTCCCAAGAGATGTTCACCAACTTGGCCCAAGGACAAAAAGATCGGAAAGAGCTCATCGTTAAGAAGAAAAAGAAGAAGATCATTGGTATTCTCAACATAGGGAAAAGGTACAGAGGTCCGATCAAAGTAGTCAGACAACTTGAATTCTCATAAAAAAACGATGAAATTGAAGGAAGCGTCAAAGCCAACGAGGGAAGTCATCATGGGTCTCAAGAAGAAGAAGAAGACTATATGAGCGAGCAGTATCCTCCTGACAACGAGAAGTATAAGCAACTTGAAGACTATCTAAATGTTGTGAAAAATATGAAAATGTCAGGATTGAACTTTGATGACTTAAGTTTGGTTCCTGGAGTGGTGATTCCCCGCAAGTTCAAAGTTCCTTATTTTGCAAAGTATGATGACATTTCTTGTCCGAAGCTTCATATGAAGTCCTATGTTCAGAAGATTCAACCCACACTACTGACAAGAAATTGTGGATGCATTTCTTCCAAGAGAGTCTATCCGGAGCACAGTTAGAATGGTACTATCAGTTAGAGAATACTCACATTCATACCTGGAACGAGTTGGCAGGTGCTTTCTACAAATAGTACCAGTACAATGTTGAATTGACACTAACCCGCATGCAACCATAGAATATGTGTATGGGCCATGATGAGAAATTCAAAGAGTACGCCCAGAAATGGAGAGATCTAGAAGGCAGAGTCTAGCCACCCTTGTCTAATAGGGAATTGGTTGACATATTCATGGGAACACTGACAAGTCCATTCTTCAATCATTTGATTGGAAACTCTTTAGTCGTATTCACCGAGCTGATATTAACAAGAGAACGCATTGAAGCTTGAACCAATAGTGGAAAGATTCAAGTCGAGACATCTTCAAATGCTGCAAAGAGATCTTTTGGTGGGAAGAAAGAAGTCAATGTTATGTATGGCCATAATAACCATGACAAAGGTGATCATCATCAATCTGTGGAGGTAGTCTTGATCTCTAATCCCACACCAGTACAACCTCAACAAGACAATACGCGTAGGCAGAACGCGCCAAGAAGACTGTTTACGAAGATCAACATGTCGTTGTCTCATGCATTACGACACATGTTGAAAGCAGAGCTGATTACATTGAAGGATCCTCCTCAGCATATCAATACATCTTATCTGAAGTACAATCTCAGTGCAAGGTGTGAATACCACTCCAATAGCCCTGGGCACGACACTAACAACTGTTGGGCCCTAAAAAACAAGATCCAAGACATGATTAAAGCTCGGGAAATTGAATTTGACCCTTCTGTTGAGACCCCGAATGTGATCAATGCAACTATGCCCGATCATGGCAATAGTTCCAACTTCATTGATAACGACTCACGTGTCTTTGCTGCGAACGAGTTAACCACTCCCTTAATGACTGTTACGAAGAATCTATGTTTTGACAACTACCGTTATTGCGCGTCCGAGCCCAATGGAGGTGTTCAACGCTTGATAGACAACTGAGAAGTTCTATTCATGAAGACTCCGTATGTAGAGAGTTTGTGCGAAGATGTTTCCAAAATCCTAAAGATCAAGGACATAAGCGAAGCCGTAGCAGAATTTTGGGATACCTTGGGGCAGCCAAGTGGGAGGTTTGATTTCATGGTGAAATATACCACCCCTAAAAGCTACAAAATTGCAATTGAAGACATCAAAGAAACTAGATGGGGAGATGATGATTATCCCGAAGAATATGCTTATGTGAATACAATAAGGATCACCTCTTCCGATCCTACACCTAGAGTGGCACCTCTGATTATCACCTCGCCTAGACCAATTCCATATTCCTCTAACAAAGTTATACCTCGGAATTATGGAGCAGAAATTTACTATTATGGGGTCAAGCAAGAACTATTGACCATCGAAGACAGCACAATTGAAGCTACTAGTCTCGAGGTCGACAATATTACCGGATCAAGCAAAGTAACAAGAACCAGAAGAGTGTTTTCTCCAGATATCTCTCCTCCAAAAGACACTACTGCACCAGTTCGCATTCCTGCTAATGTACCAACTCCCGAGGCTCGATGGAAGGAAAAAGTGACTCAACCTGCTCAGACCGAAGTATCGAAGGAAGTTGCTGAAGATACCTCCAAACAAGAGATAGAGGAAATTCCGAAGATCATTAAGAAGAGCGATTACAATGTCGTGGAGAAGTTGGGACAAACCCCATCCATGATTTCCATGCTAGCTCTGTTGTTGTGCTCCGAGGCTCATGCTAAAGCCTTGGTGAAGTTTCTGAAGAATGCTCACATACGCAAGACACTTCTGCTGACCAATTCGAAAGTTGTATTGCCAGCCTGATCGCAAATAATGGTTTGGGATTTTCCGATGTTGATCTAACTCCTTCCAGAAGAAAACACAACAAAGCCTTGCACATTTCTAAAGGGTGCAAGGGCGCCATATTGTCTCATATATTGGTGGATACCGGCTCTGATCTAAATGTCCTTCCGAAGAGTGCTCTCGACCGACTTGATGCTGAAGAAGTGGTCATGAAACCAAGTGACATAATCGTAAGAGATTTTGATGGTTCAAAGAGAACAGTACTTGGAGAGATCAACCTACCAATCAAAGTGGGTTCCCAAACTTTTGATTCTACTTTCTTTGTGATGGACATTCGTCCAACTTATTCTTGCCTTCTCGGATGCCCTTGGATACATGGGGAAGCCACTGTTACCTCAACTTTGCATCAGAAACTAAAGTATCCGGTGAAGGGAAAGATCGTTACAGTGTGCGGAGAAGAAAAGTATATGGTAAGTCATCTGCAGTCATTCCGATACATTGAAATGAAAGGCAAATTTTTTGAGACCCCCTGTCAAGCTTTCGAAGTAGTTCCACAAGTCATGCATGTCGACTCTCCTATCAATCCTAAGGTTACTAGAGTTTCACCGAAGATGGCCTCGCTAAAAGATGTCAGAGCTGTAGTTGAAGAAGGAGGTTGTACCGTTTGGGGTCAGCTACCCAATTTTCCATTCAAATATGACAAAACTGGTTTAGGATTTACTTCCAAAGGCCATAAAATGATACACCGCGAACATGCCGGTGGACCTCCGTTCCGCATCAACAAGAAAGGAGTTCATGCTATAGAAGACGATGATGGTGACTTTGTCATCAACAATTGGATCTTCCCAACTTCTGGCGATGGACTCAACAATTGGACGACTAAGGATGTTATGCCAATCTCCTTTAGACAAGAGTAACTGTTTTTTATGCTTTTATGCTTTGAACAATCAGACTTTAAGCCTAGTGTTTTCCCGGGGCACAATGGCTCATTTGTGAGGGTTATTATTTGTCATTCACATATTTTCATTCAATAAATCATTGGACTTTTGCATTCAAATATTTTGCTCTCTATCTTTCTTTTTACTTTATCACCTTTTCAAAAGCTACGTGTTCTTACACACACCCACGTAATAAACTGCAGATCCACATTCACTCTGGATCCCGTCCATAACGACTCTGCTATTGTTAAATATGACTTTGATAATCCGATCTACCAAGACAAAGATGAAGGTGAGGAAGATTATGAAGTTCCAGGAGAACTTTCCAGACTAATACAGCAAGATGAAAGGGCTATACAGCCACATCAAGAGCCGGTCGAAGTTGTGAATATGGGTACCGACGAAGACAGAAAAGAAATCAAGATAGGAGCGGGTCTTGAGAACAATGTCACGAAAAGATTGATCCAGATGCTGCGAGATTACATTGAGATTTTTGTTTGGTCCTACGAAGGCATGCCAGGTCTAGATATCGACATTGTGGTACACCGTCTACCAACGAAAGAAGGTTTTCTCCCTGTGAAGGAGAAGGTTCGCCGTATGCGTCCTATGATGTTTGAGAAAATTAAAGCCGAAGTTATAAAGCAATTCAATGTCGGTTTCTTAGTCGTTACTTCTTATCCATAGTGGGTTGCGAACATGGTTCCCGTACCTAAGAAAGATGGCAAGGTGTGTATGTGTATGGACTACCAAGATCTAAATAAGGCGAGCCCGAAAGATGACTTTCCGCTTCCACATATTGTTGTCCTGGCTGATAACACCGCTCAACATAAGGTCTTCTCTTTTATGGATGGTTTCTCTGGTTACAATCATATCAAGATGGCTCCTGAAGATATGAAAAGTCTACTTTCGTTACACACTGGGGCACCTTCTTTTACAAGGTCATGCCGTTTGGATTGAAGAATGATGGCGCAATATATCAGCGTGCGATGGTGGTTTTATTCCATGGTATGATCCATCACGAGATAGAGGCCTATGTCGACGACATGATATCTCGATAAAAAACCGAAGAAGAAAATCTTAATCATTTGCATAAGCTGTTTGATAGACTAAAGACATACAGGTTGAGGATGAATCCTATCAAATGCACCTTTGGAGTCAGATCCAACAAACTCTTGGGATTCGTTGTCAGTGGTAAGGGTATTGAAGTTGACCCCGCTAAGGTTAAAGTTATTCAAGAGATGCCAACTCCCCGTACCGAAAAGGAAGTCAGAGGTTTCTTAGGATGACTGAAATATATTTCCAGATTTATTGCACATCTAACTTCTACTTGTGAGCCAATATTCAAGTTACTGAAGAAAGATAAAGTAGTAGAGTGGAACGACAATTTCCAGAAAACTTTTGACAAAATCAAGGAGTACCTACAAGAACCGCCTATCCTGATGCCACTAGTTGAAGGGAGACCTCTCATCATGTACTTAACAGTATTAGAGAATTCAATGGGGTGTGTGTTGGGGAAACATGATGAGTCTGGTCGAAAATAGTATGCAATATACTACCTTAGCAAAAAGTTTATCGACTGTGAAACCAGATACTCACAACTCTAGAAAACTTGCAACGCTTTGGCTTGGGTTGCTCGCCGACTAAGACATTATACGTTGACTCACACTACTTTGTTGATCTTTAAGATGGATCCGATAAAATAAATATTCGACAAACCTGCTCTCCCAAAAGAATAGCAAGATGGAAAGTGATCTTGACCGATTATGACATCCAGTATACTACCCAGAAAGCGATCAAAGGAAGTGTGGTAGCCGATCACTTGGCTCATCAAGTTGTATATGACTACCAATCTATGTATTTAGAATTTCTAGACGAGGATATTATGTTAGTCACCGATTACGAAGAGCCTGGGCCAAATGAAGGACCTGAGCCAGGATCCCGATGGACCATGGTTTTTTATGGAGCTTCTGACGCACTTGGCAATGGTATTGGCATTATGATTGTATCTCCTAAACGCGGCCATACACCTTTCACCGCCAGGTTATGTTTCGACTACACCAACAATATGGCTGAATATGAAGCATGCATCATGGGTATCAAAGCTGCTATTGACTTGAGGATCAAATTTTTGCAAGTATATGGACACTCAGCTTTTGTGATTAGTCAGATCAAGGGAGAATGGGACACGAAGCATCTGAATCTCATTCCATATCGAGAACATGTGTGGAATTTGATCCCCTACTTCGAAGAAATCACTTTTGAGCATATTCCACGAGAAGAGAATCAGCTGGCAGACGCGTTAGCTACCTTGTCATCTATGTTCAAATTCAGATGAGACACCAAAGCTCCTCAGATTACTATCAAAAGACTAGACGAACCAGCATACTGTTGTGAACTTGATACCGAAGGAGTAGAGGAGAAACCTTGGTTATACGAAGTGAAGAGGTATCTCGAGACTCAAGAATACCCTGAAGGGGAATCTATCAATGATAAGAGGTTTCTAAGGAGGTTCACCGCCATGTTCTTTCTCAGTAACGACATCTTATACAAACGCAACCATGACTTTGCCTTACTCCGATGTGTAGACCAGAAGACAACTGAACGAATCATGGAAGATTTACATGAAGGCGCTTTTGGTACTCACTCCAATGGATATACATTGGCCAAGAAGATTCTGAAAGCAGGTTATTATTGGTCCACTATGGAAGCTGATTGCTATCGCTATTCCCGATCTTGCCAGAAATGCCAAATATACGTAGATAAAATGCATATGCCTCCGGTTCCGTTGAATGTTCTGACCGCCCCGTGGCCTTTTGCAATGTGGGGCATTGATATGATTGGAGAAATCAAACCTACCGCTTATAATAGACACCATTTCATCCTTCTTGTTATCGATTACTTTACCAAGTGGGTAGAAGCAGCCTCGTTCGCATCTGTTACCAAGAATGTTGTGGCTCGATTTATCAAATATAATCTCATCTGTCGATATGGTGTCCCCGAAAGTATTATCACAGACAATGGTACCAATCTCAACAACAAAATGATTACCAAACTCTGCACGCAGTTCAAGATTAAGAATCACAACTCTTCCCCATATTGGGCAAAGATGAATGGCGCAGTGGAAGCCGCCAAAAAGAATCTTAAGAAAATCATACAGAAGATGAGAGTGACGTATAAGGATTGGCATGAGATGTTGTCGTTTGCTCTCCGCGGTTATTGCACTTTAGTACAAACATCTACATGAGCCATGATACTGAGCACTATGGATGGACAAGTCTTCCCACACCCTGTGAACGCAGACATAGTAAAAAAATACTATGCATAAACGAGACCCTCTAGGTCGATTGGCCTAGGCAAAAATAAGGGCGTCCTGGCGAACCAAAAGGGTTCAGGCAAACGTTAGGGACATATATGTAAAAAAATGTACACTTGGCAAATCGAAAACCTGCAAAGGCGGCTCGGGCAAAAAAGGGTATCCCGGTAGACTGAAAAACCCGAAATGGAGGTCTAGGAAAAAGTTAGGCATTAAAAGTGTATGACTATGTCTCGTCAAGATCATCTACTTACAGACTATGCTACTATCAGCTTCAAATGGCGCAGTTCAGTTCAATCACCTTCTTCTGGCAGCAAAGAGGTGTAATATTCAAAAATATATGAGCAATAGCAGAGTTGAAACTCAACGAGATTATTTCCACATAGATTTTACTATTTTCCCAATGCTTCCGACAACCTCCTCTTACTAGGATACTTGTCTCTTTGTACACAAACTGCCTGTCTATGGGCTTACTTTTCAAAATTAATACAATTTCCCTTTTCCAGTTCCAAACTTTTACTCTTATCTGTTTTGTTTGCATAAGTCCAATGATTTCTTTGAATGATTATATGCATCTGATAATAAACATCTGTTCACAAATACACGAAAAGCAAACAGAAACAGAAATTACTACAGGCTCTAGGAATTGGGACGACAACCCAAGTCACCAACACATTCCTGCAGAGCCAGTGTCATAGAAATATTCCCACAGAATAATCTCTACAATCCCCACAGAGCCATCACTCCCTTGACAGAGACAAATCTCTCTAACAAGATTACTACCCTATCATCTCCTTTTAGCAGTGTCCAACACTTCTACTCATGACGTTAGGCCCCGAGTAGTGATCCTATCAGTTCATCGCATTAGTCCCCGAGCAGTGATCCTATCAACTCATCATGTTAGTCCCTGAGAAGTGATCCTATCAACTCATCACGTTATTCCCCGAGCAGTGATCCTATCAACTCACCACGTTAGTCCCCGAGCAACGATCCTATCAACTCATCACGTAAGTCCCTGAGCAGTGATCGTGTACATTGTCACGTTAGTTCCCGCACAGTGATCCTATCAATTCACCACGTTAGTCCCCGAGTAGTGATCCTATCATTTCATCACGTTATTCCCCGAGCAATGATCCTATCAACTCATCACATTAGTCCCCGAGCAGTGATCGTCTACATTGTCACGTCAGTCCCCGTGCAGTGAACGTCAATTTTTCTACATTGGTCCCCGAGCAGTAACAGATCGTCTACCAACTTGTTACGTCAGTCTCCGAACAGTAATAAGCTATTCAAAACTACATCATTCCCCAGCAAGGGTTTATACACAAGATACTCATCTCCAGCTGAGTATCACAAGGATTATCATTCCCCAACAGCATCAATATCCAGACCCAAAACTTAGTCAGATGGTGCATCAAAGGAATTCACATCTCTCTTGTTCCCCAATCAAGGTCTCTAACAACTACATCCCCAAGCAGAAGTCGAAGATCTCCGGCAGAACATTCCTATCTTCTTCAAGATGGATATGTTTTGAAATACCACAACATTACCATTTATACATCATTCATCAAAAATCATAACATATGCATACATAATTCAAGAGCATCATTACATACTCGCCTGCATCATGATATGCGTACAACTAACTTTAGTCTTTTAGGTTAAATTCTCAAACAGGTGAAAGTTATTCACAAATTTCCAGATAAAAGGTCACAGATTAATGCCCGAAACGAGACGAGAAAGCTATCTGAACAACCAGACAAGTTTACCAACAGACAGCAGGTTATAGATTAATACCCGAAACAAGACGGGAAAACTATCTATATTCTGACGAATACTCATCTCAAATAAAGACAAGATAAAGGTTTATTCTGACTCTCCCATATCATCAACTACTCTGGATGGCATCTTTAAGTTCATCTCCAACTACACATTGATATCTCACCACCTGCAGAATGCTGCATATCTGGTTAAAAAACAATGTGTAAAACGAGCATGAAGTCTAACGTACGACTCAGTCTCCAGCATCATCTTTCTCCAAATGGCATCTATAAGCCCATTCCAATACGTCGTCAGCTGACGATCTCATTCCATATACCAGCGAGTGCAAATTCTTAGGTGTACTAGAGTGTTCAATCATCTTCTACCTTCAGGTCACGAAAGGTAAGCATACCAATCTAACCCTTAAGGTACAAGAAGATTGAACAGGGGAAATTGTTATACCCCAAAATTTTCCCTCCTATTTTTCAAGTCAATACACAACTCCATACTCAAGAATTTCTCAAGGGTTGACCAGATGAACCCACTCCTAAGCAATCAACCCAGAACTAGGGTTTTGGTTCACTCAAGTCAAAGATGATTTCTAATGCTTCAAGTGATCATCATGTCTCCTCATATGTTTCAAAGCATCACCATGCAAAGTTTCAGGTCTCACACTTAAGTTTGCTCAGTCAATTGCTCAGATGATTGAAAATCAATTGTATTGAACAAAAAGTCAACTATAGTCAACATACAGTCAAACTTCATCATTTTTTGTCAACATCAATATTTTGAAGTCACATTCATTATTTGACAAAGGTTTGATCATGATTCATCAAGAAAACTCAAGATTTGATCAAAAGTCAAAGTTTCTAAATTAGGGTTTTTTGATAAAAGTCAACAGAACTTTGACCTGACATAACTTTGACATACTTTATCATAAATTTTTACACCAAAGTTAATTTTGAAGAGAATTCAATTATCTACAACTTTGTGTCTCACAAGCTTTGGCCAAAAATGCTACATTTAAAAGTTATGGATCAAGACATTATATGTCATTCTAAAAGTCAACAAAAAGCCATCTTTTTTCAAAGAAGTTTACATGAATATGGAAGCTTCAATGAATATGAAACAAAAAGTATTGTTTAGAGGATATATTGAGCTTTCTAAAAAGTCAAAGAACACTTCAAAATGATAAAAATTAAGCAAGATACAACTTGTGCAAGTTTGACATTTTTGAAGAAGTGCATCAAGGGAAATACTAAGCAAACTCAAATTTTTTCCAAATGGGCCATGGTTTTTATAATTTGGACTTATTTCTAAGATATTCCATGACTTCTAATCCCACTTGCACGCCTCCCTTTAATTTATTTTATTTATTTTGGAATTTATTCATTTAAATCCAATTTTAATTAGAATAAAATACCAAAAATCAAATTGAGGAATGCAAGCTGTAAAATCAAGTTCCTTGAAGTCCAAGATACTCAATAAAAGCTGACAATTTCAAAATATCATTGATTGGCAAGAGATTGAACATGATTGAATCCAAAAAAAGGCAATATTTGGTACAAATTCTCAATCAAATATCTTTGCATTCAAAGCTTGATTCTGGATAAGAATTGTTGACCTAAATCCATCTACTATATATGCACATTGAACCCTAATGCTGGGCAGACAAATGTTTGCCGCTAAGAACCCTAACCTAACACAAAAATCTGCGACTTGCAAGCCAATTGCAGACGAATTTTTGCATCGATTCAAGCCATTCCAAGCATCAAACAACATTCCTGGGAGCTTTCTAAATCGATCCAGGCCATAACAGATCACTAATACCTCTTGAAATTCAATTTCAAGATCACGGTTTGCACACTTTTCTTTCAATTTCAATTTCATACATATACACATATTTAACAGGATTCGATTGCATATTTGTGTTTAGAATGATGTTTGAAAGCTATCCGGATGGCTCGATTTGAGTTTAAGTGCAGGGATCGAGTTACACCATTGTTAGGGTTTCAAAGCTTCAAATTAGCGAAACCTAGTTAGAGGTAAAATTAGACCAAATTGAGGGCACCATCACACTCAGAAGGAAGTTTCTAGTCGAACCATGGTCTCACCTTTGATTTATATTGCGTATTCTTGATTTTTGAAACTTGCAGGTGTTATAGTGACGAACGAAATTGTCATTATAGGGTGTAGCAACGAGAGTTGTCCGTAGGTAAAAGTTTGAATTCAAAATTGGGGACGAAGCCACTGCGCGCGTTTTCTGATTTTTTATAAATTTTAACATTTTGTTTTATTATAGATTATATTATTTCCATTCCATAACAATAAAACATCACATCTCAGTTGGCAAGGGAGGTGCGTGCATGACTATAAGGACCTGAGTTCGATCCCCAGGTCTGTATATATATTTTTTAGCACTTTGTTTACTAACCCTTTTCTTATTTTTTTTTTCAATTTTCTTTTATTTATTTAATTATTTTTAAATATTTTCTAAAATACAACAAAAATCACAAAAATAATTATTTTTTTTAGAATTAGGTTTTAAAATTACTTATTAATTTTTTACACCAAAAAATTCTTTTTTTCTCTT
Source organism: Vicia sativa (assembly GCA_021764765.1). NCBI lineage: Eukaryota > Viridiplantae > Streptophyta > Magnoliopsida > Fabales > Fabaceae > Vicia > Vicia sativa. Next base: position 230,068,904 of record CM038795.1, on the reverse strand, counting down.
TATTTAGATTAATTGCTAATTAACCTTAAACTTAACTTTTAATTAATTTTCTCAAGTAAAATCAATCCAGAAAATTCACAAAAATATTTTTTTATTGCTAATAATTAGGTTTACTAATCTTAAATATTTTACTAATCTCAAAACATTATTCTTTTATTTATTTATTGCTTTTTTTTTTTGCATTTAAATTCTAGAAATCAATGTATAGGTTGCAAGGTTATTTTTGTAATAGCGTAGATTCAAATTCTCGCAGTTTACTTTTCGCACCCTTATTATGTAACTTCCCCAAAGCCCTGTAATAGCTTAGAACTTAACTTTTCCGCACTTTTACTTTTTGCACCTTTATTTTCTATACATATATACACTGCTTAGATGTATGGCTAATAGGATTGTATGATAAGATCTTAAAATCAACGGTAGATCACCTTAAACAATCAAGATAAAATATCTGAATAAACACACTTGTCACACTTGCACCCCCTAGGGTACTCTCTCTTGTTGCCTTCAGAATAAAATGGTCATGTCTCTCGAACGTAGGGGTACCATTAGCAAAAGACTCTCGATTCAAAAATCATCACAAAGATCATAGTCCCTCGATGACCCTCCGAGTTTCCTATGAATATATGATCTCATCCCTCGGTTGTTGCCTACGAATAAGTGATGATCGTCCCTTCGAATTACTAGAGGTATCCTTACATGTTGCCTTCAATGACCATACGATGATCCTACGATTGTCCCTTCACATCCAATGGATAAAGTTACCTACCAACTAATGGTATGGATAGCCTTATCCTAAAGGAGAAGGAAATTAACAAGAAACGACCATTCTGAGTAGGTAAATAAGACTCTATTGCTTGCTCCAATCAAAATGCTTTTCACACCTCACAATTCTTTTCAAAAACTTTTCAAACAAACTCTTTGCATACATTCCAACGAGAATCATTACAAAGTTAAACATTTTCCAAATAAATATTTCAAAACACTTCGTATACATTCTTGAGGACTGATACAAGAATCATTACGAAGTCAAAGCGAAATACTTTTCAAATACTTTTCAAACACACAAAAACAAATTTTCAAAAGTGAGCTAAGCAATTAAGAGCCCGTAGATAACTATGGATGGAAAGGATGCTAATACCTCCCCTTTTCATAATTACCTCCCATACTCATAAACGATAAAAGGTCTTTCATGTTATTTTCACCTTTCCTTTATTGGATAAAAGAAAAGTCAGTGGTGACTCTTGCTATCTACAATATTTGCGATAAAATGCAAAACAAACAAGTCAGTTCTCCCAGCGTGTTACACATGGTTATTGTTATCAAAAGTAATGATACTAGCAGAATTAGAAGGATCAACAATAGAGGATTGAATGAGAGTCATGTGTAAGATATAAAGGTTATTAAGTTGTGTCACATGTACAATAGTCTCGGTATACACATCCTGAATTTGACATGAATTATGTAAGAAAGAGATGTTATATTGAGAGGTGTGGCAAATTTCGGAAATAGAAATTAGACTAAACCTAAATTTAGGATGTAAAAACATTTTTCAGGTGGAAACCATTATAAAAATGGACATTGCCAAAAATAATTAGCATAGATGCAAGTACCATTGGGTAAGTGAATAAAAATAGGGTTTATGGGGAAATATTAGTAAAACATTGAATGTGAGGGCATACATGGTGTGAAGCTCTAGAGTCTAGGATCCACATAGAAGGGCTATTGAAGATACTACCTGTTTGTACAATACCTGAAATGAATGCTTTATCTGAAGTGTTGGACTTTCCATCTCTAGATTGTCGAGTATCTTTTCTTGATTGTTGAAGGAGAAGCACTAAATGTGGATAATATTGCTTTGAGATACCAATGTCTTTAGGATCATGTGAAGCTTTATTGTTTGAGGAATTATTGGCATTGTTATTTCTGTATCCAGGTGGAAAACCATGCTTGAAGTTATAGGTTTCCACTATATGGTTGGTTTTGTGACAGTTGGTGCATAACATATGAGTCTTGGGATTGCCTTTGCCTTTGCCTCGTATGATATTGCTGTTAGCATAAAGAATAATAGGGGATGGTGTAGCAGATGTATGAATGATATGTTATTGATAAATAAGGGAATAGACGCGGCTAACGCTAGGAAGAGGGTCGAGCAAAAGGATTTGGATTTGAATGTTGTGATAGTTGTCATTGAGACCCTTCAAAAAATAGGTAACATACTCTAGACGCTTGTAATTTCACACAGCCTTAGCCAAATCACAAGTACAAAGTGTGATGCAAGAACAAGAAAGATTTTGAGTGCAGTGAAGTATATGGGTAAAGATCTCTCACCTTGTTGTATGGAATGTAATTCACGAAGAAGTTCAGAAAATCTGAAATGGTTACCTTTTGTGAATCTTTCACGAAGATCCTCCCAGATCTCAAAAGTAGAGTCGAAGCAAATCGCACTATGTGCAATGTGAGGAGGAAGAGTGTGATTAATCCATGAAAGAACCATATTGTTTGCTCGTTCCCACAGTTCCTAGTTAAGATCCGAAATTGAGGGTTTCAAGAGGGTGCCATTGATGAAAGATAACTTGTTCTTGGAGGTTAGGTAATGACACATAAATTTTCTCCAATTATGATAGTTGTTGTCATCAAGTGGTGGTGCAATGATGGTGGCTCCGAGATTTTAACCGGGATGAATATAGAACAAGTTTCTTGGGTTAATATTTAGGGTTGTTTTGAGGGGAAATGAGTGTATCAGATTCATCATCGAAAGCCATGGTTGATAACGAAAAGAAGTGATGATAGGAGAATAAAGAGTAGGAAGAAAAGGATGCATGGATGCAACTGGAAATGGTATGTCGGAGGTTGAAGAAAGGGTTATGGTCTACAGATACTATATTGCAAGTGGTTAAACTATCTTAGAGAAGAAGAAAGGAAAAAATTTAAAAATGGAAATTTGCGCTCTCTTAGATTAATAGAAAAGTTACAAGAACAAATATACAGGAAAAGGATTGAGCAATGTGCTATACATAAACCTAAGGCCCAAAGATACAAAGAGGAGCTCAACAAGATTAATGATCTAATATTTATCTTTGCAATGAGTTAAACTCGTGACCTCTAATAAAAAATAACTAATGCATTCTATTATTTAAAAATAAATTTAAAGAGGTGCCACATTAGATAACGAAATAATGTGGCACAAATATATTTAAAATTATATATATATATATATATATATATATATATATATATATATATATATATATATATATATATATATATATATATATATATATATATATATATATATATATATATCACAAATTCCGCTGTTTTAGATTTAATAACATTATAGATGTTATTTTAATTTCTATTCAACATATGAGAAATTAAACTATTCTATAAGCACCTTAATCCATTGTAATATTTTCACATTACCATATAAATCAATCTCGTAACTTTCTAAAAGATTTATTTACATATTCCTATCCCACTTTTCAATTTAAATTAGAAAAGTCCCTAAAAAATGGACTTTTTTGTACTCAAAAGTGGTAAAACTTAAAGACAAAGAAGAAGCAAAAGGTTCTCCAATCCCAATTCTCAAAATACATAACATAGCAACCTTTTCCTTAACCAATGTAGGTTAAATAACCATTGCATGTGGTTACATCCTAACCCAATTCACACGGGTACCCTGGGCCCAACCTCATGGGATCACTTTCCATGGTCCCCTCCTATCTCTCTTCACCAAACTAACCTATATAAGCTACACTTAACTTTACATTAATTTTAAGATAAAAAAGTTAAACACTTACATTATCTAACCAAAGTTCAATAAATGTATAAAACCAGAGTAAAGTCATATCTACTTATATTATCATATACACCAAAATATAAAGGATGCCAAAAGTATTCACCATTTTTATCTATATTTTCGGTATAACTTCATTTGTACTCACAAACACAATTAAAAAAAAACATACCACATAGATTAAAAAAAACACAACACATAAATATGAGACAGAAATTCATGTAATTTCAAATAAAATAAATATTATAAAATTGGAACAAACTAACAAATTAAAATAAAAAATGTTTAATTATAATTTTTAATCACTGCATTTTGTTTAATTTTCATTCTTTTAGTTCTCGAACTTTTTATTGTTTCAATTATAAGTCCTTCATTCATCTTTATTTGCTTAAAACCCTATGATTCTTTGCTATTTGAATGATTAGTTTACTTCAAAAAGTCTAAATACTTTTAAGATTGTATTCTAACTCATAATTTATAATTAAATTTAAAAATATATCTATCTTTTGTGTATAACTTTTAAATTTTGTTTTAAAAACAGAAATAAAAAGTAAACGGATAATAAATTATACTACAATTCTTTTGATAAAAAAAAATCAATTTTTTAAAAATTAAATTCATAGACCAAATATTTATTTTTGATAAATTAAATATCTTAAATATTAGATTAAATATTTCTTAAAAGATTTATGAGTGTGTTGGGTACCAGAGATAAATATGACACAACTTAAAATTAGAGATTAAAAAGTAGAAATTAACACACAATATTTTCGTAGAAGTCCTCAATAAATAAGGGAAAAATCACGGGCACCGGTAGAAAAGATTTTCACTAGGTGAAAAAAATTACAACACTTTTCTCTAAATACAAGGAGAAAATAAATTATACTCTCTTGTAATAGGAGAACACTCACTAAAAAACCTTTCAAGTGAATACAATATTTTCTTTTATCTCTTATTTTTCTTCTTGTTATGTTGTAATGCTATTTTGTGGTGTGTTATCAATGAGAAATACACCTCTATTTATAGGTGCTCATCTTCACAAAACTATGTGTACAAAACCATGGGTGCTCACATGCTTTCTTTGACCCAATGATATCTTTGAACCACATGATTACTTTGACTCACATGATTTCTTTAGTCATATGATTTCTTTAATCATATAATTTTTTTGACCATATGATTTCTTTTTCACATAATTTTTTTAATCAATAAATTGTGACTTTATTCAATCATAAACATTGACCGTAATCTTTAAACACTTAATATTTGTCGGAGTGTTGAATGTTTAGAATTAGATTCAAATTTAAAATATATAGTTAAGAGTAAAAAAACTCTTAAACATTTCATCAAAGTATTATTAAATAGTTGAAGATATTTCTTATAGATATATCTTAATCTAACAACGACAATAAAATGGTAACAAAATACATGAGATATGTATTCTTGAATGTGCTTATATATATACCCTACACACACTATACAAGTCACACATTTGTTCTCTACAATTACAAAACTCACTCTCACTTTCTCTGACACCTTCTCTTTCCAAACCTCATCTTATATTCATCTCACAAACCATTAGTACTTCTACAAGTACACTACCCACCAGAGACAATCACTGAAACACATCTCCTTCCTACTCCTACTACTTAACTAACTATAACCGTTTTCTTCCATTAATTTCCCATTTCTCACATGCCACTATACCTTCTTTACTGACCAAAACCCACAAAAATGATAACCTTCAAAGATCTCTACACTGTCTTAACAGCAGTTGTTCCATTATATGTTGCTATGATCTTAGCCTACGGTTCTGTCCGTTGGTGGAAGATTTTCTCACCTGATCAATGCTCCGGTATAAACCGTTTCGTCGCGGTTTTCGCCGTCCCTCTCCTCTCTTTCCATTTCATTTCATCCAATAATCCATACCAAATGAACTTCAGATTCATAGCAGCGGACACACTTCAGAAAATCATCATGCTTTTCGCGCTTACGCTATGGACAAAGTTCACCAAAAACGGAAACTTAGAATGGATGATAACCATTTTCTCATTGTCCACACTTCCAAACACTTTGGTTATGGGAATTCCTCTTCTGATTGCTATGTATGGTGATTACTCAGGAACCTTAATGGTTCAAGTTGTGGTTCTTCAGTGTATAATTTGGTACACTCTTTTGCTTTTTCTGTTTGAGTACCGTGGTGCTAAGCTTTTGATCATGGAACAGTTTCCTGAAACCGCGGCTTCGATTGTTTCGTTTAAAGTCGATTCGGACGTTGTTTCACTCGACGGAAGGGATTTTCTTGAAACGGATGCTTCTGTTGGTGATGATGGGAAGTTACATGTTACTGTGAGGAAATCTAACGCGTCGCGGAGGTCATTCATGATGACTACTCCGCGACCGTCAAATTTGACTGGAGCTGAGATTTATAGTCTCAGCTCCACGCCAAGAGGGTCTAATTTCAACCATGCGGAGTTTTACTCCATGATGGGCTATCAACCAAGACATTCCAATTTTGGTAACAATGATTTGTATTCTGTTCAGTCTTCTAGAGGACCTACTCCTAGACCGTCGAATTTCGAAGAAAACGGCACGAGTTCTCCAAGATTCGGGTTTTATCCGGCGCAGACTGCGCCTGCTTCGTATCCTGCGCCGAATCCTGAATTCTCTTCTACTGTGAAAACTGTGAAGAATCAAAATTTGATGCAGCAGCAGCCACAGCAGCAACAGGTTTCATTGCAGACAAAGGGCTCTCAGGATGCTAAGGAGTTGCACATGTTTGTGTGGAGCTCAAGTGCTTCGCCGGTTTCGGAAAGTGCCGGTCTCAATGCCTTCCGAAATTCGGAACAATCGGAAGAGGGTGCTAAAGAGATCAGAATGGTGGTTGCTGATGAACATAATCAAAATGGTGAAGTCAATAATAAAGGTAACAATTTGTTTTTTGTTCTTGCCACTAAATTGAACTGTCTTAACGGAACAATTAGTATTTTATTGCATTAAATTTTGATAAATTTTCGTGTGTAGTTTAATTAACTTTTTGTGAATAATTTTTAATTTTTAAAGTTTTTAATTTTTGTGAATAATTTTTATTTAATATTGATGGGTTTTTAGGGGAACTTGGTGGAGAAGAAGATTTCAAGTTCATTGGAGTTAAGGGAGAAGAACAAGTTGGAGAAGGGCCCAATGGACCTAATAAGCTGAGCTCCAATGCAACACCAGAGATCCACCCTAAAGCCACCGGAGTGGCTGATTCTGGAGTCGGGAAACTCATGCCTCCGGCGAGCGTCATGACTCGTCTCATACTCATAATGGTTTGGAGAAAACTTATCCGTAATCCCAACACTTATTCAAGTCTCATTGGTCTCATTTGGTCCCTTGTTGCATTTAGGTAGGTTCGGATTGAATAATTTAACTCTAAATTTATCAGTAAACAATAATCAGTCGGAAAGTCGGACATCTTATTTAAAAAAAATTTCTTCTCATTTATTTTTATTTGTTATTTACAGGTGGGGTGTTCATATGCCTAAAATAGTAGAGAAATCAATTTCCATACTGTCTGATGCTGGTCTTGGAATGGCTATGTTTAGCTTAGGTAAGTTGTGTAGCAAAATTCAGTTATCCAAATTCTTTAACAATTTATTCTTTTAATCCTATAAAATCATTAATTTAGTTGATGATTATAAAATGTGACATCTTTTTGGAAACTTTATAGGTTGATAATTATAAATAAAAAAGTAATAGTAAAGTAAAAAGAATAGAGCAACGCCACATGGTTGAATATGGGTGAGTAGGTATGAAGCATGGATTTGGGGGCAAAGCATGTAAACCATCCATTATATTGGTGATGTTTGTCTCCGACATATGGGACCCAATTTCAAACTAAGTTACCTCGTTCTTCAGACACAATTGACAATGTTGGTGGTGACTGCCACCCTAATTAACCATAGTGGTTGAAATAATAGAATTATCAATACCTATATCTTTTTTTCTTTTCTTTTCAAACTATTTTGTTCTCTCATTTCAAATAGTATTACACCCTGTCTCACTATCAATGTCTTTTAAGATAATGTCTAAGAAATAAATGGTGGCCGGTTCCATAACCATATTTTATATCATCTTAAAATTATGGATTTAGTTTAATTCATCTATACAATACTGATTAATAAGAATAAAAATATTTTAATTTATAAACACATATTTATGTCGTATATTGTTTGATGTTGAATTTTAACAAAAGTTTTATTTGATTTAGGTTTGTTTATGGCTCTTCAACCCAAGATAATTGCATGTGGAAATTCGGTTGCCTCATTTGCCATGGCTATTAGATTTCTTACTGGTCCAGCAGTTATGGCAGCTGCTTCTATCGCGGTCGGCCTCCGCGGTACTCTCCTTCATGTAGCCATTGTTCAGGTTAATTATCCGATTCTATTATTTTTTCAAGTGATTAAAGATTTTCAATTAAAATAATTATTTTAATAGTTTTGATTTCAAACTCATACATGAAAATTATGAGACTGTTAACTTGTAACTAATTATTGTTTTGGCTGAAAATAGGCTGCACTTCCACAAGGGATTGTTCCGTTTGTGTTTGCCAAAGAGTACAATGTCCATCCGGCTATTCTTAGTACAGCGTAAGAAATTAAACCTTATTTATTTTTTTCATCACATTTTTATGTTAATTAAGCTTATAAATCATGTTTAATTCAAATGAAATTGACTAATTATTTTTAATTAATTGAATTGCAGGGTTATTTTTGGGATGTTGATAGCTCTTCCAATTACTCTACTTTACTACATACTCCTTGGATTGTAAAAAAAAACAAAAATACATATTCGTAGTTTGGAGTTGGAAGATAGTAAACATGCATGGAAATCACAAGTGGAGTATTCTATTATCACAAGGAGGAAGATTTTTTTTAATAAATATTTTATTTGGAAAGTGTCACTACTAACTAGTTATTTCACCAACAGAAATTGTCATTCCAAGTCTCAAAAAAAGAAGAGAGAATTTGAGAATATTTGATTACATTCCATGTTTCCAAGATGATGATGTAACTTCCAAAGGAGAGAATGTAACATTGTATGGGAGACATATGAGAGGAAAAGAGGGGAAAGCTATCAACCATTTGTATACTTTTATAAGAAAAATCTGTTTGGGTAGTAATCGTGTAGATGAAAGAAATTGGAAATGACAATGAAGCCTTTTTACCTAATTATTATTTTTATCATTAATATTATTATGGTTTGTGTTTTGTCATTGATTGTTTATGGATCAATCAATAATTTGGATTTGTCGTTTATCTTTTGTTAAGTTGTTTATTTAGGTTGTTTCTTTTTGACAAATTTGAAAAGTTTCATTGAATGGTGACATTAAACAGTTTGGTATACCATCATTTCGTTGCTTTTAGATAGTATAATGCTATGCAAATGATTGTTTTAGATTCACATTGTTGAGATGGTAAGGTGAGATCTATATACCTTTTGAAGTTGACTTGACATTATACTCTAACTCTTAATTCAAAAAGTTAAGGTTTTCTAATATTCTACCCACCACTCAACAATTTGAATTTTTTACTCAAATGTCACAATTTAAATAAAAAAAATCACACTTTGAAAAAAATTTAAAATACATATTTTTAGAATAAGTTTGGTTATAAATTAATGAAAAGAAATATTTTTATGTGTATGTTCCGCCATTCATCGGCTGAGGAACTTATTAAATTGTTTAATAAGACACATGACTTAACAAATGTATAATTTCAAATGATTTTTTAAATTTTAAATAGCAACAAGATTTATAAAGTTGGTTAACAGGAGCTCCAAGTCTCCAACTTAAAAAGGGAAAAGAAATTGATGCAATAAGTCACCCGACCAATAGATGACCAAGCCTATATATAAAAATAAATTTTTTCCATTGGCTCATTCAATGAATGGTCAAACTTATTCTAAAAATATGGTATTCTGGAAAAAAATATTCAAAATGTGGCATATTCATATTTCTTTTCCTCAAAATAATGTCATTTGAGTAAAATAAAATCCAACACTTTGTTAACTTTTTAAAAATAAAGATAGTTTCTCTTTATTATGGATAATCATTTTCAAGAGTGTGTTGGATATGATGTAGTTTTTTCTTTATCTATAAAATTGATAGATTTAGTTCTTTTTTCTTTTAAAATGGATCTTAAAAATCAAAATTTGATTGAGAACAATTTGAGCATGAAGCTCAATCTTGTAGTTACTAAGGAATTAGATTTGTTTCCGGAACGAAGATTGAAATTTTAACAATTCGATGTGGCACATTAAAATGTTGGTTTGGAAGTGGTCGTTATGTGGAGAAATAACTCACCTCAATTATAATTTTTACGAATTTAACATAGATAATTTGTTATTTCTTTCGTAATTCTAATTGATTTGTAATTTCTTTTTTTTGTCGAATTTTCATGTTCTCTTATGTAATTAGGTTGGAGAACCCTTAATTATCCCTAATATTATATTTTTCTTACACAAAAAGTGAATTATTTGTTCAAAAATGCGTATTCAAACAAGTAATAAACTAAGAAGAAAATAAATATGTAAGAAATCAAAATTACTAAATATCCATACAATGTAACTTAAACTAATTCTTTACAAGTTAACACATCCAAACTAAAAGAAAATTAACTCATAATGAGTTGTAGATACAATAATAAAACATTATTGTAAGCAAAAATTCATTGAAAAAAAGACTAGGAGTACTCTTGTTCGATTACAAAACTCAAACAAAACCACAATGAGGAGAAATTCCTAACCAACAGCAATTTGAACATAATAACAAAGCATAGCCATACTGAACTCGAAAAAAAATTAGAGTTAGAATAAGGAATATCACTTATAAAAGACTATCTCCACGCCGTCAATTTTATAGACCAAATCATATCCAAAATATTACAAATCAAATCTTTGAACAAGATGTCATTTCTGAGTTTCCACAGACACACACCAAATAACTCTCAACCTTATTATTCCTTCCGTCCCATTAATTTTCTTCTTCTTTAAAATACTAATCCAGTTTAAAAATATCTTCCAAGTCGACCCCTCGTTCCTTACAGTGATGCCCAACCAAACCTCTATTTCCAACCAATTTTATTTTAACTATTTGACAATCAAAGAACAGGTGATTCAAATGTTCTTTATTTTGAAAACAAAGAGCAAAATCGAAGTCATGGTCTGAGTTAATAATACATCTCTTCCTTAGTTGATCTTTAGTAGGGATCATGTTAAGAAAAATTTCCACCCTAGAGCTTTTACTTTGAACGAAACTTGAGTCTTCCACGAGATGTCAAAAGCTACTATTGACCACTCTTCAAGCTCTTTAAACCTTTTGTCAGCAAAAATCAACTTATAACTCGATTGCACATATATCCTTCCAACCCATCTGGTATCCATCCGACAACATTAGGAGAATCATACTTAGGAGATAAAACTTCCAAAAGAGAGATCGACTCTAGCAGCAAGTTCTACAACAACTCTACCACTGGTCTAGCTATTCCGAAATTTCCTCATTGCCAAACATTATTGCTTCAGTATCTCATACCAATAACCATGTCATCCTTCTTGATACCACCCTAATATAAATCCTGAAAAGAAAGCTTCAAACTGTTGTTGCCATACTATTTTGCCAGCCAGAAAGGAGTGTGTTTTCCATTGCCAATGTTGAAGTGAATTTTACATGAAAAATTAAAAACATAATTGTTCTATCTTTTGTCAAGCAAAATTAAATCTTTCTATCAGGTTGATTCAATTCTAGTGGTATAGTTAGAGACACCATAAAGGGTTTGGATAACAGGGTTCTCGTACTTGGCCCTTAACAAATCCAACATAATCGACCCTGTATTCTCTAAGATCCTCCAACTCCATTTGAATAGTAATGTAAGGTTAAATTATTCTATACACTTCACCCTAATTCCCCCTTGATAAAGAGGTATGTACACTTGATTCCACCCTACCCAATGAATTTTCCTTTTACGCTCTGGACATTCTCATAAAAAATGTTGTTAAATTTTCTTTATCTCTCTCTCTCTCTCTCTCTCTCTAAATCTTCACAGGTTCCTTTTAAAACTAAAGGAGGAAAATGGAAATACTACTCATAACTGATTTTAAAAGCGTGATTGTACCACTCATAGAGAGAAGTATCCCTTTCCAATTCTCCAACCTAGTTTTAATAATTTCCAATAGGAGGAACTATATCTCCACTCTTCTTGGGTTTAAACCTATAGGAATGTCCAAGAAAGTAAAAGCTTTGTCTTTTATCTTCCATAAAATCCTGATATATTGGACTTCATATGGCATATGTCATGTTCAGACATCTGATCCGACTTTAACAACTAGGAAAGGTATAAACATATAAAAACAACACTGAAAAGTAAACAACACGTCAGAATTGTTAACCCAGTTTGGTGACAACAAAGCCTACATGCCGGGGCTACCAAGCCAGGGATAAAGTCCACTATAATAGTATCAATTTGAAGCTAAATTCCCCTGTTTACAACTTCTCACTTAATCACTGTCTGTGCTAACTTTCTACCTAAGACTCGCCTAGGTATGAGGCCCTCATCAATCACAAACAACGTTCGGACAAAACAGGAAGACACACCTCCATGACAAAAAAACTAGAAAACACATTTCTATGACAATACCTAGCCAAGACTCTTGACTAAGAACAAAACATAGAGTTGCTTACAAGCTTCCTCCAAGAACAATACGCACTCTTGCTTCATAGCTTCGAGGAGAAAAATAATAGGGATTACAAATCTGTAACAAAACAGTCCAACTCACATGTCGAGTGGATCAACAGACTCAGCCCTAATAACTACATCTTTTCTATTTTCAGCTGGTACCTTCTTCTAGGTTACAATGCTTATATTTATAACCTATATCCCAACTAGATTTGGGCTTCTAATCACAGCTCACCGACTGTTACAAGTTAGCAGAAACTCTTGCTACAAAATAGGTCTTCAAGCAAATATTTCCTAATTTGTCTCCATAATTAGAAAGTCAATATTCTTCTTGAATCTTCTTGACATACAAACCAACGCCATATAATATTGCATAATATTCCTAGTATATTCTGCAATTGTTATATCATAACAAAATCCAACTTTCCAGTTCAGCATAGGCGCGATGTCGAATGAATCTGCACCTGACATCTTATCTGACATATTGCTCCAGATTTTGAAACACTTCAACTCAACATGTCTCAACATAAAATAGAACTTCTTGCTTCACCTGTTCTTCATAACAAGTAATCATATGCTATTTAACATATTGTTGCTATATTTATTTTACTAAAATTAATGTCAAGCCTAAAAATATAGAACTTACGATCTCCCCCTTTGGTAAATTTTGGCTAAAACAAATAATACAAAAAAACAAAGGGTAAACAATATAATTCAGCAGCAACCATAAAAAAAACAACTTAGTCTTCAGAAGATACTAAGCACAACAACATGGAGTCGGTCTTTAGTCAAGATGTCAGGACATCTTTGTTCGACATCTTCTCCACAGTAGATCTAAACAAAGCACCACAGAGTAGCATCCTCAAGACAAAAGGAGTAGAAAGTCCTTAACTCATTTGGTGCACACGGGGAAGAAGATGGTTGACACTCCCCCTCAAACCAGGAACCTTTTCTTGTCACAGAAGACCAATGGTGGCATAAGATGTAACATCCCGATTTTAATAGTTAATTAGTAATTATTATTATTTATTATATTATGTGATAATATAATTGATTTGAGTGATTTAAGTGAATATTTGAATTATTTAAATATGTGTGTTATTTGAACAATTGGGTTTTATGAGTAGAAATGAGATTATTTAGTGTTGGGCCTAATTATAAGAATAGAAGTAATAAGGAGGTTTTAAGTGTTAATCCCAATTTGAGCTTACTAGCTAGTAAGGGTTAGAGGAAAAACATTGTTAGTGTTGTCATTTGGTGAAAAAGAAAGAAAGAAGAGAAGGGAAGAGGAGAAGAAGAGATGAGAAAAGGAAACCCTAAGAAGCTAAATCTTCAAGAGGTAGAGGGAGAATCTTCATTATTATGCATTTGTATGTTGTTGGATAGTGATTAGTAACATGCTATAGGATTGAGTATCTCAATTTCTAGGTTTTGGTTTCTCAAATTGAAGTTGTAATTTGGGGTTTTTGATGATTAAAACTAGATTTGATGATATGAATATGTTCCCTATAGTGTATACATGTTAGATAATGTTTAAATAATGATAAATAAGCATTAAAGCTGACTTTGGGAATGGAAATTGTAGTTGGTGTAGTGTTGTCACGTTGCAGATTTTTCTGCATAATCGTGAGGCTGCTGAGCGGGCGTGGTGCCTCTAAGCGCGCTTCACTGTGTGCAGAAAAATAAGATCTTTGATTATGCATGAATGTTTTGGATGATTTCTTGCTTATGATTTATCATTAATTTACATGATTTATAATAATTGTTTTGATGAGTTTTGGATTGTGTTTTGATGTGATTCTGTTGAATACATGCTACTTGAATTAGTGTATGTATGTTATGTTGTGGATGAATTGTTGAGAATAACATGTGTTGGCTTGTATGCTATGTGTTGTTTGTGATGTATGATTATTGTAAATACTTGTGTATTGCTTGTTGTGGTTAAAACCTGATGTTTGTGCAAATGGTGGATAATTCAAATGTGTTGGATTATTGTAATATGCTTGATAATTAAGGTTGGTGGATAATCTTAGGAAAAATACCCTTTTTGGTCCCTTAACTATACCTCGGGGTACATTTTGGTCCCTTATCTCTAAAAAGTGTCAAAGTGGTCCTTTAATTATTCAAAAAGGTCCACGTTAGTCCTTTCCGTCTATTTTTTTCAAACAGTGTCAACTTTTGCTTGGATGGCATCTGACGTGGCACATGTTTGTAGGCGTGGCACACATTCATCTTTAAGGTCATTAATATTTTGAAAAAACATTCTAATTTTTTTGATTTATCCAAGATTCAAACCCAGGCTATCAAGCTTGCAAGTAATACCATATTGCCACTACACCACTTCACAATTGATGTATATTTTATCAAATCAGTTTTTACTAATCGCTTATTCTCAAATGGATTATTCTCATCATCACTATCTTCTTCACTACAACACCGATTCCATTCTTCCATCACCAACAACAACTCTTCATCTTCTCTGATCGATTCTCCAACTAGAGTTCAGAAACTCATTGCTTCCTAATTAGACCCTCTCCTCTCCTTCACAAACATAAAAAAAAGAATCGTAATCACACCATCACCCATCGCCTCGTTCCTTTTTCT
This sequence comes from Vicia sativa, assembly GCA_021764765.1. Classification (NCBI taxonomy): domain Eukaryota; kingdom Viridiplantae; phylum Streptophyta; class Magnoliopsida; order Fabales; family Fabaceae; genus Vicia; species Vicia sativa. The sequence continues at coordinate 230,053,790 of CM038795.1, read as the reverse complement.
CTACAACAAATTCTTCTTGAAGTATCACAACGATCAAACCAACTAATTCATTACTTAGGCAAGTAATATTTTATAAATCTCACTTTCAATTTTGCAATTAGGTTTTTGATTTTGAAAGTCCTTTTTGTTTCAATTTTGTAATTAGGGTTTTGATTTTGAAATTCCTTTTAGTTTCAATTTTGTAATCAGGTTTTTTATTCATCTTTTAGTTTTTGTTTTTGTTTGTTGCTCTCAACCCCAAAGTGACTTGGGTTTGTTCCTTAGAAGGTTGAGGATTACGGAGAAGGTGGATCTTTCTCGAAGATCCATGTTGCATAGTATCCGCTGGACATGGAAAGGAACAAGTCTTCAAATCCTGGATCGAAGATTCTTCCGGTCACTATTGATGCTCATGGAAGATAGTGATGTAGTGAAGAAGATAGTGATGTTGGAAGAGATAATTATTTTTTTACTTCTGTAAAGTAGCTTAAATCTTAACTAATTGTATTGTATTGATATTATCAATTGCATTTACTTTATGTATTTTGTAGACAAAGAAAAAAAAAGGGATGTCTCCATCTCATGGATTTGGCTGGTAGTGAGAGAGTTGACGAATCTGAGGCTGTTGGTGAGAGATTAGAGGAGGCCCAACATATAAATAGATTCATGGATCTGGGTTTTATTTTCTCATAATAAGGTAAAAATTTATGTTTAGCTTAGGATTTAGTTTGGATTTGTTTATGCAGGTGGTTAAGGGTGAAATTATGCAGAGCTAGAGAGAAAAGAATGGGGAAAGTATAATGCATGCCATCTGTTTGATGTTTTTCTTGTTCATATTTTACAAATTATTAACAATTCAATTACATTTAATGTGTGAATTTTAACAGAAAACGTACATTGTATTAGTGGTAAATAAGCATGCCTAGCAACTGCTTAAAGCTGGGTTTAAATCCTGTGACTAAAACTTTTTTAGAAATTCTTTTAAGAATTATTTTAGAAATTTAAAATAAAAAAATATGTGGAATTTAGTAATGGACATGTAGGATGTCACACATGCAAAAGTAAACAGCGTTACAAAAAAATGGACAGAAAGGACTAACGTGGACCTTTTAGAACAATTATAGGACCACTTTGACACTTTTTAGAGATAAGGGACCAAAATGTACCCCGAGGTATAGTTAAGGGACTAAAAAGGATATTTTTCCATAATCTTAATTACATATGTTATTGGTAATTACACATGAATTCATGGGGAGTTGGAACTCCGTTGTTTATTGGCTTGATCCTTGAATGGAAATAGTAGCGGTGAAACTTTGGGTTCACAATGTGGCTTGATCCTTGAATGGAGATAATAGAGGTGAAACTTTGGGTTCACAATGGTTGCTTTGGTGTTGTCCAGATCAGAAGAATGGATTTGATTCTAAGTTATTGAATCGGAAGTGAGATGAGCGGAACGTTCATGATGGTACCACATGCATGAGTCATATTACATTGTTGTCTCATGTGTCATTAAAGAATGTGTGTGTATGTTGAAATTTATGGTAATGGATTATGTTAATCATTGAATTGATTGTATTGATGACATTTATGCTATTTGTGATAAATATGAGTATGTTATACTTGGAATTGTTTGTATAATTATGTTACTTGGAATATCACATGAAGTGTGTAGAATTCTTTATTAAATGTTGTTTCTATATTGCTTCCAATTTATATACATTTGGATAATGATGTGAATTCTCACCCATCTGTTGTGATGTTGCCTCTATGTGGGTAACGTGTAGGTTCCAAGGATAGCGTTGCTTCGCACGAGACTAGTTGAGGAGATTAGTTAGCTTATCCTTGTACTAGGTAGTGAGTCATTGTTCTGGTCAATAAACACGGGGATTATTTGGATTTATGCTTCCATGAGATATTTGTTATGTATTCTCATATGTTTTAGATTTGTATGTTGAGATACTATGTTGATGTGGCCTTGGTGTTGATGTATGAATCTATATGACTTGACTATGTTATGGATTCAGTGTTATTCATCCAATGGTTATAGTATGGGATGTAATCATTGATAGTATCCGAGAAAATGAAATACTCCGCTGTGAAATGCAGAGTTTTATTTTAAAGCATGAGATTCAAATATGTGTTATGATTATGACCAGGTGCATGTTATATATTATGTTTGTATTGTATGGCTTTCCGATGTGTGGAAAATAACATGTAACACACTTTGTATGCGTGCGTTCTATTTTACTCTGATTTAGGCCATGATTATTTGGGGTTAGAAGAGGGGTGTTACATAAGAGAACCCTCAAGCACTTTTTAACCAACAACCACCAGTCGACTTGGACAAATCAACCACCACCACCCTCTAGTAACTCAGAACATAGGTCACAAATATGTTAATAACTCAGATCACAAGTCACAAAACAAAACACAGGCACAATATCAAACATCTTATCTGACATCTATGTACAACATCTAGAAATGTAAGTTGCAGACTGGTCATTTGAGTAGGCCATTTCTCCCCCTTTTTTGCCAAAAATTGACAAAGGAGGCCTTCACAAAACCATACCCAAGCGCAACATACCCAAATCCGAACAAATCCATAAAAGTTATGGAAACACCAAACATTGTCAAGGTGAAAGAGTTAAGGAGTGCTATTTATAAATAGTTGCAATTACTTAGGAATTAACGATCTTTGAATGAGCCAATGTTCTTGGTCAAAGAAGACTTTATTTGGGGAGAAAAATGCCACCAAAAACAAGTCCCATTACATGCACATGCATAGTCAAACACGCCTTCGACACTCCTTTATCTCACATGTTTAATCAACCCGTCCATAACATTCCTTTGTTAATCTTCAAGGAGTCATGTCCTAAAAAAATGTCTCGACGTCTTGTCAGACATTGTCTACTTCCTCTTATAAGCATACAAAACAGATTGACCAACACTTCTTTAACTTCCATTCAAAGATGCTTCACAAAAATTTATCCACATAAGGTCTGAAGCCTAAACACATTGCCTTCAACTGGACTCTAAGTGTACTCCTTCCACTTAGGCGTAACAACACCCTCCAAAAAATTCTACAGAGAAAAATAAATTCTCCCAAACACAAGCAAAATTGCTCTTCAGACTCCTAGGTTTACAAAGGCTAGAACCAACCATGCGCTATTAATGAGCACAAACCAAAACACCATTCAGCAGCTTAATGTCACAACATGTTCTCTAACATCACAACCTCATAAGAGGTATATAAAAAATTCCAAAAGCTTGAATAGTACGCAAGCATAAAATTATTTGCACCTTCACAACAACAATCCATAGGCAAGTACACCACTCCCTTTTTCATGGATAACCAGGTATCCTGCTGAAGATAACACTTGCGCACAAGAAAAAGCACTTAAAAGTCTTTATACTTTCTCAATGGAAGGAAGCCACTTCACACACCTGTTGAACATATTCAACATTCTAAAATTAATCCCGACTTTTATAGTTTCAGAACCACTAGCTCTCTGAGAATACCACTGTTGCACCCCAATTTTTGCCCCTAAGATTCACTCATACTCCATACCATTGTATGGCATAAAGATCACAATTTGAATCTACCTCTCTCTCCTATCTTTGGCTTTGCCTTTAGGAGATCACCAAGCACCTTGTTTATGTGTAAATTCCTTGTGTGTAATGATTGATACTTGGCTAACAATGATATGTGTACACTTTTCTTGCTAAATGTTGTAGGTGAATGGTGCATAAGTTTCTTATTCAAGGAGTCAATAGGTTCATATGTTTATTTCCATGCCTTCTCTCCACAATTCTCAATATTTCAAAAGTATTATCTCATTGAATAATCCTCTTGTCATTAACCATGGTATATTATCTTGAGTGTATGCTTCATATTTTAAAGAGATCATCAAATTCAAAGAATTCTCCATCCTATGGCCATCTATCCTAAAATTAGGGTTTTGGACTTCTGAGGATCATATCTTGATGTTTGTGTGAAGGTTGTGGATGATTACAAAATTCATTTGATTCTCAAGAGGACTTCTAATATGAATATGATTATATCCAAGGAGTTTGATTGATGAAAATATTATTTTAGAGGTCTATGATTTCCCACTCTCTAGATTGATGATTCATTCATCTTGTATGACTTCAAAGGATCATAACTTGGTCATCCCTTGCCTTCTTGAGCTCATTTTTCTTTCACAATGAACCTAATGATGTGTAATAAAACTTAGTCCAATTGGTGAGAATAGAAAATGCGTGGAAGCTTGCTTATGGAGTCAAAAGATTACAAGTCCTTGATGAACTTCTCAATTGTTGGACAATCAACTTCAAAAGATCATATCTTGATCATCATTTATCATCTTGAGGTCATTATTTTTGCATAATAATCTTGAAGATGTGAACTTTATCTCCATTTAAGTTTCGAAGATTGAAAGTGTTTGAAAGTTGCTTGAAGAACTCAAAAGATTATAGGTCACTTCACAAATTTTCATCAAATTCACAAGATCATAACATTCTCAATTTTTGGAATTTTTGAGTGATTCTTTTTGCCAAATGTTCTTTGAGAGGTCTACTTCATATCATCTTTGAAAATAAAGAGCAAATTTTGAGTGGAAGGGCAAGTTTGAAGAAGAAACATTATATGTCATTTTTAGAAAATGGCATGCTTGACCTAGGCCTGGCCAGAAAAAGCAATGATTTTGCAAGAATCCTAAAGGCTCAATCTCTCAACTCAAGCATCCATTTGATTTGATTCTTTTTGCATTGTGTTCTACTCTTTGAATACTTCATTTGGCTCGGGGAAAATCAAGAAACGCATGAGGGAATTGGATTTGGCCTCAGTTCAAAGTTTGACCCAAAACTTGTTTTACACTCACCATCAGTTTGTGCATTTGCGCGTGTAACTTGTTTTTAAGCCAATATAAGGCTTGTTTTAGTGACTAATTGTGATTAAAAACTTCCCAGGATTAATTAGCACATCAAAACGCAAGGAATGAACCTAATGATGTGTAATAAAACTTAGTCCAATTGGTGAGAATAGAAAATGCGTGGAAGCTTGCTTATGGAGTCAAAAGATTACAAGTCCTTGATGAACTTCTCAATTGTTGGACAATCAACTTCAAAAGATCATATCTTGATCATCATTTATCATCTTGAGGTCATTATTTTTGCATAATAATCTTGAAGATGTGAACTTTATCTCCATTTAAGTTTCGAAGATTGAAAGTGTTTGAAAGTTGCTTGAAGAACTCAAAAGATTATAGGTCACTTCACAAATTTTCATCAAATTCACAAGATCATAACATTCTTAATTTTTGGAATTTTTGAGTGATTCTTTTTGCCAAATGTTCTTTGAGAGGTCTACTTCATATCACCTTTGAAAATAAAGAGCAAATTTTGAGTGGAAGGGCAAGTTTGAAGAAGAAACATTATATGTCATTTTTAGAAAATGGCATGCTTGACCTACGCAATGATTTTGCAAGAATCCTAAAGGCTCAATCTCTCAACTCAAGCATCCATTTGATTTGATTCTTTTTGCATTGTGTTCTACTCTTTGAATACTTCATTTGGCTCGGGGAAAATCAAGAAACGCATGAGGGAATTGGATTTGGCCTCAGTTCAAAGTTTGACCCAAAACTTGTTTTACACTCACCATCAGTTTGTGCATTTGCGCGTGTAACTTGTTTTTAAGCCAATATAAGGCTTGTTTTAGTGACTAATTGTGATTAAAAACTTCCCAGGATTAATTAGCACATCAAAACGCAAGGAATGATTGATTTTTGATGCACATGAAGTCACATTTTCTTCATGACCACAGATGTGCACGATTTCACTCCAAATTGCATCATTCACCCTCCCTTTAGATCACATTCACTTCTCCTATAAATAAGCAAGTCATTCCACTCATTTCCTCAAGCTTTGATAGCCAAAAAAACCCTGCCAAACTCTCTCTCGAGCCAGATTTTCTACAACTTCATTTTTTCACTCTCAAAGCCATTCCAGTTTGAAATTAACCATTCATTCTTCTTCTTGAACCGCACTGAAGCTAACAGAACAAGAATCGTGCTTTGAAGCTTCCTAAATCGTGCTATCCAAGTCCAGTTTCAGACCTGTGAAAGTGTACTTCGTTCAGGTAGGAATCTCCATCAAACCTTGCAAAATAAAACATCATTGCACTCTCCTCATCTCCCTAATCCTTGTGATCTTCTCCATTTGCATTTTCATCAAGTATTGACTGAGAACTTCATCAAAATCCTATTCGCTATTATTTAAGTTTTTTCCAAAATTCCCTTCACTCAGTGTAAATAAATTTTTCGCGAGCATGTGGTTACGAATGCAAGGATACCACCCATTGCTATTGATTTTATTGTTTGAGGAACTCCATTTTTGGGAGGCAAGAGGTTGAAGACGATGACATAAACGTCTTCAACTAATGAAAGTGTGTCGTGTAATATTTTTGAATTGGATCATGTAATAACATTTTACAATACGAACGTCTCTAGAGCCCTTGGATCTGATTACTTTTGTGAGTCAGACTCGATTCAACGCGTGACATTATTTCTGATTTTATTTTTTAAAACTTAATTTAATTTGTAATCCGATGTGAAAACCAAGGAGGTCCATATCAAGCACAACGCGCCATATCCATTGGATGTGATTACTAACGTGTTTTGACTATGATCAGATGGTCCAAATTTTTTGCCTTTTATTTTTATTTTCTGATTTTATATTTTAAATATTTTAAACTTCCAAAAATCATATAAAATTCATTTCTGGTCCAAAAATTATGAAAAAATTCACAAAAATATTTTGAAATATTATCTGTCTGAATTTTATTTTTTCGTAATTTTATTTTCAGATTTGATATTTTTTATGATTTTTCTCTTTTATTTGATGTTTTTAATTATTTTAAAATATTTTTTGACATTTTAAAATTCTGGAAAAATTATGGAAGGATCCAATGGTCATTTGACAAATATTGGTGACCTCATTTTATATTTATTTTTGAGTATTTTTTTGCCATTTTTGGTTTATTTCACCTTTTATTTTATCTTCTAAAAATATTTTCTGACTTTAAGAAGTTCTCGAAAAATTTGTCAACACTTGTTGACCTCTATTTGACTTTGGGTAATTTTCTTGGAATTTTATTTTGATGAAAAAATACTATTTATGTATTTCGTCAATAAAATTCAATTAAATAACCTAATTTCAAAAAAGAAATTATCTTCTTATTTGATTTGATTTAAATTTTTATTTTGCTGACTTTTGAATTTATCTTGGAGTCACAAATTTCCTTAAGATCAATGGAGTTTGGGTGTTGATAGGTCTCTTGACCAAATCCACCAAGAAAGTTGATTGATTTTGACGAAGTTAGACCAAATAAATTCATCTGATGCAATATAAAAATTGAATATCATTTCTTCTTCTTCATCTTATTTTTCTTTTGTCCCGATTTGGAGAAAGTGATCAATTGGTGGCATGAACTTCAATGTTCTAACATAAGCCCCAAAAGATTACTTGAGCTTTGATCTTGGTTCAACACTTGTGGCGCTTGTCGTGTGGCCGCATTGATTTCTAATCAAGCTTCTGGCAAGTTTCCACTAACCTTGTCCATTTGAAATTCTCAATCATCTTTGATCAAGTGGTATGATAATTCTAAAAACCGGTGATATAGTTGACAAAAAACAATTGGAACTTGTCGTGTAGTCTCGTTGATTCTATCAAGCTTATGGCAAGTCTTCATGCCTAAGTTTCAAGATAGTCACCTTGCTGATGACTAACAATTAACAATTCGATGATATACTTGACAAGTTTCAATATGATCATCTTGCTAACCTTTATTAATTGCTTTTTATTTTTCTCTCTTTACTTTCTGCATTTACTTTTGTGCTCTTTATTTTTATGCACCTTATTTTTAGCATTTTATATTTCATGTCATTTTTGCTTTGCTCACTTGAGCATTTTATTTTCTATGTTATTTTTCCTTTGCTCACTTGAGCATTTTACTTTCTTGTTATTTTGAATTTCCTCACTTGAGATTTATTTTTCCTTTTTCAAAAATACCTAATAATTCAACTTAAACATAATTATTTTTTTAATTGGACTTGGTTACTATCCTTGTGCTTTGAGCTTGATCTTTGGACTTAAGATTAAGACCTCTACCTCAACTTGGAGATCTTTGTGTCTTTGGTGTTGTTCTGTCTTGTCTGGTTATTATCTTTGTATGCAGTTTATTCTGTTATACTCGATTAAGAGTGGGTTTCCTCCAAATACAGTTGTTACTCTGACCGTTTTTCTCAAGACGAGAGTTCACAAAAAATAATTGATTTATCTGAAGCTTGATTTTTTGTCTAGTTATTTATTGCTTATGTGATAGTCCAAAGGATGGGATGTGGTATTGGCTCTTGATGTCAAGTGCTAATCTTCTCACCCGATTAGATCTTTCTTTACCCTTACCTTTTACTTTATGCACTTAGGTTAGCCTATTCATCTTCTCCCCATTCTTTAATTTTCAAAATCTTCCCTCTTTTTCAAAGGATTCTTGTTTTCAAAACTTGAATCGCTTTCATAAAAAACTTGGACTTAGGTCCATGAATTTTCAAACTTCTTTTCTTAATAAACTTTCAATTCATTTAATAATACTTTGATTTTTCTTTTCATAAGACTAAAAAACACCTAACTTCATTCAACTTTTTTGAGCTCTTTGTGGCTTTTTTAAACTAACATTTTCTTAAAATCAACCAACACACAATTTTGGTCTTTTTTAGCCGAACTACTTGGTTTTGATTTCAAAATTGCACATTGTTGGTATGTAGGCCTGAAACTCATTGGAATTTCTATCAAGCCAAAAATTATAAAAAATACTTCTTTTCTCCCCCCACCATCCATTTTGTACATATACCTTTTTTTTTTATCACATATATACAAATTTTCAAAAAAGGTTCCTGCGGAGTACCGTAGATGCTTTGGGTGCCTAACACCTCCCCTTTGCATAACTAACCCCCGATCCCAGATCTCTGATATTTTTTTGTTAGGATTTTATTCGCTCTTTTTCCTGGTCCATTTGATAAAATAAAAGCGCGATGACAACTCTTTTGTTACTTTTTTGAGTTAAGTCAATTCAATGGCTTATACTCACAATTTTTTCCGCTACAACCACCAAGTACCCTGAGTTATTCACACAACAATAACACAATTGATAATTTTCCTTAAATATTCATACATGACACACTTGTTTGGAATTTTTCACATATTCCCGAACAAATGATCTTAGCTTGCTTGCTACGCAAGTTCCAAATTGCCACAATCTTTTACTTGTAGTGGAAGAAACCACCACCTCAATAGGCATTCTGATCAGATCATCCTATCTGATACTCTTCTTCTTCTCTTAGCAATTTCTTATCCAATTTATGTCTTTAGTCATGACAGAAGTCATGCATTCACCACACACCCTAGAAGACAAGGTCAGAAGCTTCACATCATTCTTCATCATAGTTTGAATTTCCACTTATAAATATGATGTTGAATAAAAAATTATACATTCATAATCCCAAGCTTCTTCCAACAAAAATCACAAGCAAGCATGATGTTACAACATCATTTAGGACAACAGCTTCTCATCACATAACCCAATCACTCTGGTTCTCAAATCACCATTCATAGGAATTATTGTTTGCATAGAAATCCTTGACACTAGAGAATCTCCAAAGAGCACACCAAATAACCATGGAGAGAAATAAACTCCCAATAGTTAGCAGCTTCCTAACCCAAGCTACTCAACACAATTACATAGAGAAAAATAAATTCTCAACAAACTTTCTGAACCACACTATTCAGACTGCAAACTTGCATAACACCTTAGAAAATACTCAACTCCCGTCAAATTATTTACCATCAGTCTCATGCACACCCTCATCAGAGGACAGACAAATACTCAGCTCCTGTCAAAGTATTTATCAATAGTTAGATGATACTACCTTCTACAACTAGGTAAGTCATTTGATCAAACACCATTCTTCTGCATACATCTGGCACTAGATGATTTATCTCCATGACAACCAATCATGACATCCACTTACACCACAAACTACTCCAAATTAGGTCAGTGGCTTGACCTTTTACTTCACCCTAGACAAACAAACTTCGTTGGTTGACGAAGCAAAACCTTTGAGATGATGTTCCAATATCAGATCAGTTATTAGTCTCACTTACTATGGCTTTGTAGATAATATCCATAGTAAATCAAACACAACTCTTGAAGAGAATACAAGAGACACAACAAAAACTGATCAACCTTCAAGATCAGACCAAAGACACGTGCAATAACCTGCACATTACACACCTCAAGAATCTTCTTCTCAAAAACACTATGTCCATATACCTTGTCTGACTTTGAGGTGTTACATGCCATCCTTCTGCACCTAAAGAGAAGATTCTCTCTAACAGGTAATTGGATAAGACAACAACAATAAGGTATAAAACCAACACAATACCATAAACACGTCTACTTCTTCATAATCCTCCACGACTTACTGATGTACTTGAATCCTTCCATAAACAAGTGTTCCATTATGTGAGAACACCACAAGACTAGTTACTAAACATAAGAGTACCTCCCTTGAGTATACACACCTTCCACCAATAAGGCTTATCAACAGATTCGTCCTTACTCAACTTACAAATATGAAATACTCATCCTAGGTGGTTTGGATGACACTCCAAAGTGCAAATATCAATAAACCACTGAACTTAGGTTGAGACTTCTCAAATGCACATATCCCCTTGAAAGACCTTTATTACAACAAAATAAGAGTTCCATGATCTTATGGACTTGATAAAAAAATACCTAGTTGGAGTAAACAACCTGCATCCTATCTATGAGACACAACTAAACATATTGAGAAAAATGAATTCTCAACACAAAGATGTTCAGACATTAAGTCTGACATTTCTTCAAGGTCTTCCAACTCCATATTTGGAATCCCCTTTCCACGCCTGCTAGGGGCATCTTAGTGAATCATTAATTCCCCCTTTAAATAGTAGCACAACATATGCACTCACGCTTGCTTGGATTAGAAGAAAACCGACCTCCAGAGAAAAACAACATGTTGATCCTAGTTTGATCAACACAAATATCTAAGACATGTTTCTAGTCCAAAAACTTCTTAGAAGCACAACCCATATGCCTTCTCTTCCAGATCAGGAGAAGCTTCTAAACATATGTGATTAATGCACATTTTCTTAGCACCAAAAGCATCTGCTATGCAATCCTAGTCAGAGTTATGCACAACTCTAATATGATGTTATAACATCTGGTAGAACATCATTTCAGGGGACACGCCAAGAGCTCTTGTATACTTCCTTCAAATCTCTTTTCAACAACCTTATCAAAAGTGCCTTTATGGGTGGACTTGAGAAAAAGAACTCAAGTATCTTTGGCAACTTTACAAGTTTAGTTGAGGTTGTATTACACAAACTACAACTTCACACACCAAACATGTTGAAGAGACCAAACCCTAGTGCCTTTCCTAAACTTTCATTCCAAGAAAATACATTACTAAAATCTCACCACTAGAGACACAAGGACCAACCAGAGTACAACAGAAACCATGTAGCGGAACACACAACAAAACTTCTCAACATTCTTTAGGAAAAACTCAATCATCCTTGCACCCAACCACCCCAATCCAGGTGCAAAAAAACAAAACAATCCAAGGTTTGAAAATAAATCAAACCCAACACTACAACTCACCAAAGCTAGAGGCCTGATAACAACAGATAGGTCCAAAACACACTCTGTCACGAATAGTCCATCTTCCACTTCAAGGGACCATTAAAAAACAATATGTATTATCCAAGTTCAAACAAATTTTTAGTAAATTCCTCCTTCCTTGCCCATGACCAGAAAGTATCATCCCAGGATCTCACCCAGAACAACAGGATGCCTACTCTGATACCAATTGAAATTCTGGTATATCAGACTTCACATGTCCTATGACATGTTAAGACATCTAATCCAAATTAAACAATTAGGCAAGGTATTAACACATAAAAACAATACTAAAAAGTAAACAACACATCAGAATTGTTAACCAAGTTTGGTGAAAACAACACCTACATCTGGGGGCTACCAAGTCAGAGATAAATCCACTATAATAATATTCATTTGAAGCTAAAATCCAACGTTTACAACTTCTCACTTAATCATTAGACATGCTAACTTTCTACCTAAGACCCATCTCGGTTGAGGCCCTCCTCAATCCCTCATCAATCACAGATAACAATTGGACAAAACAGGAAGACACACTTCCATGACAACAAAACTAGAAGACAGACTTCTATGAAAATACCTAGCAAAAACTCTTGACTAATAACACAACTTGGAGTTTCTTACAAGCTTCCTCAAAGAACAATACTCACTCTTGCTTCACAGCTTCGAGGAGAATAATAACAAAGATTACAACTATGTAACAAAACAGTCCAACTCTCATGTCGAGTGGATAACAAACTCAACCCTAATAACTACATCTTTTGTATTCTCAGCTGGTACCTTTATCTAGGTTATTATGCTTCAGTTTATAACCTATAACCCAACTAGATTTGGGATTCAAATCATAGCTCATCGACTATTACAAGTTAGGAGAAACTCCTGCTACAAAATAGTTTTTCAAGAAAATCTTTCCTAATTTGTCTCCATAATTAGAAAGTCAATATTCTTCTATATTCTTCTTGATTATTCTTGACCTACAATTCAGTGCCACATAATATAGCATAATATTCCCAGAATATTCCGCATCTGTTAAATCATAACTGAATCCAACTGTCTAGTTCAGCATAAGCGCGATGTCAAATAAACATGCATAGGACATCTTATCCGACATGTTGTTCCAGATGTGGAAACACTTCAACTCAATATGTATCAACATAAAACAGGACTTCTTGCTTCACTTGTTCTTTATAGAAAGTAATCACATCCTATTTAGAATATTGCTTCTATATTTGTTTTACTAAAATTAATGTCAATCCTAAAAATATAGAACATACAATCTCTCCTTTAGAAAACAAGGATTTAAATTTACCTCGATGATTCTTCTATTGTGATATTTAACACCAAAACCAGAGACCAACTAGAAACCTCTTAACAACGCTTTATTATCCCACACATTTCTCCAACTCCATTCTCCTATGATCAAATTATCATCAGCAAATTCAAGAATGTCAATATTGAAACCCTCCTGAATACTCAATCCTCTCAATTCTCCTATCTCTAGCACTTTCTTCATAAGTCATGTTAATGCTTCAGTAACAATCACAAAGAGAAAAAAAGATAACAGATCTCCCTGCCTCAATAGATTTCTAAAAATAACAAATTCAAAAATAATGAAACATTAATAGAGTTCAAAGATATTACAAATGAAATACTAAGTGTTTATCTAAGAAATTGAGAGATTAGAGATTTTTTTGCAGTGAGTTGAGAATTTGTTAGTCTAGTGTTACAACTTTTCTTATAGTTGATAGGGAGGGAAAATAAGCTTGAAAATAGAATAAATTATGAAAAAAATGAGAAACACAATAGAATTGCTAGCCATTCATAGGAATTGATATTACCCTAATACGAGAGACACATGGGGCAACCCTACAAATATGATGTGAGAGACAATCGATCAAATGGTAGATGTGAAACTTAATAGGGGTGGGAAGGTGCCCCTACACCCCTCATGTTCATATGATTAAGTGGTAAATGTTACATTGTTTACACCTATGTTGTATTTCTTTTTTCAAAACCAATGTGTTAATAGGAGTAGAACCCTTATCCTTAAGATAATTTAAACATAAAATTAACAATAGCATGAACTAACAATTTATAACAAAATATATTAGTTTTCAATGCCCCTATATATTTTCCCAAAATATGACACTGCATATTGGAGTTCCCTCGTCAGATTATACACTAGTATAGTGTGGGTACCAATCACTTAAACTAGATATCGAGTCAAGTTGAACATGTTAATAAGAATTTGAATGCATCTTCCTTTTGAGTGAGCATATTACAAATTTCTTCAAAATGTTAAGAGTTAAAATGTTACCAAATGAAATAAAAGTGTTGTATTTTTATTTTAATTTTTTGAAAAAAAAGGCATCAAGGTTAGGATGTTTCATGCCTTGTGTTGAAGAAGGGCCAACACCAGAGGGGCCTGCAGCATTTCTCTGGTCCTAAGGACGGAAATATAGGGGAGAATTAGATAAGGGAGAAAAGTTACTTTAAAAATATGAGTAGCAATCAGATTATCCGCAAAGCTCCTCGAGTGGATCGAGGTTATCTCCTGGAAGAAGTTATTCCTTGAGAGGTTTCTTTTGGATTTTGGGATTTACCTTAAGCAAACCAAAAACAAATATTGGAATTTGGAGGTTATGGATAGAAATAACAACTAATGCTCAAGGAGGATGTTAACCAAATATACCTTTGTTCCTTTGGCCTCCATCCAGTCCAAAGGCAAAAACATCTGTTATGCGCTACGCTATATGGCGAGGGGATGCCACACTCTTGTAATAATACCTCTGCCAATCTTAGAACTCTTTCGTGCAATAGAAGAAGGAAAAGTATTTAAAGGGCATAGATAGAAATATTCATTCTTGAAGAAGTTATGACATCCTGCCAGAGTCTCTTCTGCAGTTTCGTCGATATAGATAAACAAACCCTTCTCCACGGGAGTTAGATATTTTGGAAGCAATTGGCTTAGACCAAATTTCTTAGGCACTAAGTTAGGTTGATAAGCAGCAAGGCTCGCCCAAACCTTACTAGTGGTAAGCTTCATCCACAAAGCAGATGGATGAAAAAATTCTAGAAGAATGCCAAGAATAGGCTTTTCTCCTTCAACCATATGATGAGGAAATAATTCACAAAAGCATGCAGGGCCATACCGTCGAGTGACAAATAGCTCCATGAATGGAACAAAATATTTACACTTATAAAAAACATAGAAATATTTTTCAAAAGTATCCTTCAACAGTGTCTTGCCATCATCACGAGTGAGTTAATCAAGTTGTACACCTTTAACACCTATTATATGCTAGGAGGAATCTGGATGTTCAAAGCAAAAGTGAAAGTGGCATTGAGCCACAGTTGGAACAACTAGATAGGCTTTCCTATTTAAATATTGTGGATATGGTCTCGACATACAATATTGCCATTTGCATGCCCTAATGAATTATAGAGGCCACAAAGGATAAGCTTACTGAGACACACATTTATTTTATCATGGAGTTGGATAACCAGGGGAAATATACATCTTTGTGATCTGAACTTCACTAGGGAAGAAGACGTAGTGACACAACCAATAGGTTAAAAACATTATATACTCGTGAAAGTTGATATTGTCGATTGTGCTACAATGGTTCTTGATAAAGGTGTTATAGGCATTGTTGGAGAACTTAAAATTAGGATTAGTCTTCGTGATCTTTTAAGGCTCATAATCTTCTCCAGTTGGTCGAAGACCAGCAATAACAGCCAGATTAAAAAGAGTGAGAGTAACCATCCCACATGGAAGGTGGAATATATTCGTCGTAGACTCCCAAAAATATGAAGCGACAATGACCAGGGCAGGATTGCATCTGGAACCTACCCATGACAACTGGATAATATCATTAATCCCTTATTCTTACCATGCAAACGCCTTATTCTTCTCTACCTAATTCAGCCATTTGATATAAGATGAATAAGTAGTATCAAGTGGAGGTGAAAAGGGATACACCTCCTTCTTCAAAAATAAAAAATCTAAGGGTTGACAACTAAAAATACAGGTTCTCACCCAAGATAGGTAGGAAATAAATTCTTGAGAAGTGAAGGTGTTTTAGTGGCCCTGGGAAGAGGATCCATAAAAGCAAGAGTGGTACCTGAAATGGAATAAGGGACTAACGAGTCAAAATACTTGGAATTTTTGGTATTTTCCTCCAAAGGAAGATCGCGACATAAATTCGATTGGTAACAGTGATTGGTTCATCCAGACAAGCAACCAATGTAAGAGTTGTTTGGATGGAGAGATTTGGTGTCTATATGAATCTAGAGGTACTGAAAAGGAAAATTAGCTAAAAATGACAGAGAAATGGTGAACACTGTTAGGGTTTTGTCGCTCTTACTTTTTTAGTAATGAAGATGAGGGAAAAAGATGAAAACTGGAAAAAGAAGAGTTTAAATAAGGAAATATGCTATGTAGTGAAACATTTTCCCTCCAAAAACATGGAAAAGTGGAATGATCATAGCCAATAAATGATAGCGAATTAAGGGAAAGCCATTTTATGAAATTAAATTAAATTTTAATTTCATTATTAATGGCTAGTTTAGGACCTTGGAAACTGGGGTAACGATGAATAATTATTTGCACGTTTTGACGCTTGACATTTTGGTAGAAAGGTAGTTATGATGACTGACAAAATCATGGTTGAGATGACGTGCACAAAATGTGGAAATTAGTGACAAAGTGGTTACAAAAAATACCACCTTTGTCCCACCTGAAGAAGGATCGAAGGTAGCATTTGGGGAGGTATTTGTTACACTGATATTTTTCAGCTAAAGGAAATTCAACGAAGGATGTCATAGTGAAGGACATTCGGGGTAATGAGACGTTAGTCACGTGTTTAGGAACATTATACCAAGTGTTTAGAGGCATTAATGGAAAATGTCTTGAAGCTTTAATTATTCAACACCGATGGAGTGTCAACCAGGGATCGAGTTGGTGTGGAAGTTATGATTTGGAAGAATCACAAGAACAAATCCACAAGATTAGGATCACCATGAAACATGTCCAAAATCCCGAGAAGAATAGTCGGCAGGGTTTCATCGACGAAGATATTAGTTGACAAAGCCGCAAAGAGTTTCAGGACTTAGGGAGTTCTCCAAAATCTAAGTGTCAAACATAGATGATGTCGACAACATGTTTTCTGGTTATTATCAAGAGTTTGTGGAAATCCTTAAGCGATTATTTCAACATGGGATGTAAACAAGCAGAAGATCATGGGTGACACGTGTTTGCACTAGTGGGAACTGAACGTTGAAGTTGGGGTATAGCGTGGGCTTTTAGTGTTTAGAGTTGTCATCAACAATTACTTGTAAATAGAATAAATAGTAGACTCATACATTGTTACAAGGTTTGGTTCATACATTATTGCCATACAACTGTAGTACCTGAGTCAAAGAGTGAAACAGTTTGCGAGAAATATGTATGTGTATGTGTCTAGTCTTTTCTTTATTTTCTTGTTTTCTTAAATGAAGCATTTACTTTTTCTGTTCTAGGTTTCATCTTTGTTTAATTTCATTTAATGCACTTTATCTTCTTGTCATTTATCAAAAATCATCTTCATTTAAACTTTATCTTTGCATCGTCTTCGTACAAATGGTTGCATTTAATTCACATGCACGTGTTTTCATACAAATTATTTACACAAATTGCTCCAGAGATTTTTCGAGTTAATCTCACTATCTTTATCAAACTTGTGTTTGATTACCAAAACATCGTTAAATAATGACACATTTTGTACTATATATTTAATGACTACAAGGTCAAAACAAAAGTATCAATATTTATATTAAAACCAAAATGATAAACATTATATACGATAACAATAACTATGCACATTTACAAAAACTATACATATTTACATATGCTATGAAAATAAAACATATCCAAAGTGACTCGCAAACTATACAAATTCATTTTATAACAACAAAAATCAAATATATCATATGATTCAACCAATAAGGAAACAATTCCTTCATGAGGATTATATAATTGCTTCAAAGGGTAGAAAATATTCCATCGTGAGGATCCAACATGTAATCTCCACAAGGGATGACAAGAATTCCTTTGTGGGGATCCAGAACGTGATCACCTTGAGGGGCAACAAAGATTCCTTCGTGAGGATCCACCATGTAACCGCCTAGAGGTACGACAAAGATTATTTCGTGAGGACCCAACACGCAATAACATCGAGGAGCGACAATGATTCCTTTGTGAGTTTCCAGCATGTAATCACCTCGAGGGGCAGAAAAGATTCCTTTGTAAGGATCCAACATGTAATCACCTAGAGGCGCAATCATGATAACATTCTCTTGAGGTGACCAAGACATAAATAAGCAATAATACAAAATTTGACACAAATTAAGTGAGGATCTCATTAAAAAACATGTGTCATCGTAATAAAACATGAAAGGAGTACCCTCATAGAAATGTCATTTTTTATACACAAATGATTGAAAACATAACTCGCGTAAAACTTAAATTAAATAAATTTAACTAAATGAGATCCACTACTTTGGTAGTATATTCTTGGTAGGGTATCATCTTCATCATCTTTCATTTTCTCGTCTTCTGGAACTGTAAGGCCTTCTTTTACAGAAGTTTCTTATGATCCCCTTGTATAACATCCCTTCACCCATCTAGGATAGGGTATTTCATACATAGATAATTTTGGATAGGGTAGCCCTAATTGGTTAAATTTTAGTTTCCATATGATCATATTATATGATGAAGATGCATCACTGACTAAATATCTTACACTTACCTATTTTCATTTTCCTTTGTCGTGGAAGTATTCTTCAATGTTATGTATCACTTCACATTCACCAAATCACTCAAGAACCCTACCAAAGATCCCTTAAGATAGTCCAAATCTAGGCAGAGCCTCTCACATTCATCTTATTTGAGGCACTACAACAAATAACACATTTCATGACGGACCTTTCACTTTGTCCAGAAAAAAGGTATAAAGCCTAGGTGCACCATGTATTATATTTTTTAATGGTAAAGTATCAACCTACCTCACTTTCTAATAAATTCGAAGGGTAAAATTATTTTGGACGCGCTTCGAATCCTAACTTTAGTAGTTTATGTTTTATTTTCATTATTACTGTAAGTTAAATTAACTAACCCTTTGATGTTTCGATATAACTGAGGGGTCTACTAATCATATAACACTATAAAAAGAAAACTAATCCTTACTTATTTGTATTCTCCCTAAACTCAAAATTGCATCATTCTTTGGGATGGATTGCAAGACAGAAAAACCTTCAATGTTCTTATAGAACGAAACGTTTTTTCTACACTTGCAATCTATCTCACATAATGGTGTTGATGTTGTTGTTGGTGTTCATGTTGATGTTGTTTTTGGTGTTATTGTTGTATTTTTTCCCACTTAATATATTGCAAGTGCAGAAAAATTATTCTCCTTTAAAGGAGACAATGAAGGAAGTTAAGATCCCTTCTCTTTTCAAAAGTTACACAAGGAAAGAAGTTCAACTAATCGGATGATGGATATCAACGAAGATATCATTCAAAGGAGCAAATATTTGTTTTTAAATTATTTATTTTAATATTTTGTGAATAATGTAAGTTAAAAAATATTAATAATATTTCACCTCGATTTTTTAAAAAGACCGAGGTGATAGATAAAATTAGAAGATAATATACTCCTGATTTATGTTAAATCTGAGAGGTAAAGTAATCACCTTTTACTATAAATACCTTAGTTTATCACCTTTTAGTATTGTCTATTACCACGAATTTTTTTATCTAGAAACACTTAAGAACAGATCTCTGAGATGGATTGCAAGTGCAGAAATTAAAATAACTTATCCGAAGATGGATAAGTTATGAATTTTTTTTGGATATGAAACATAAAAGTATTTAACAAAATTTGAATTCCACCAAAGATCTGTTGTTGAAAACACTTTCTCCTATGATTTTGTCTACTTGCCGATAGATTTCAGGTACTCTACCAAATTCTTTCTCTAGAACATTCAGTTTAAATACGTTAAAAATAATGATGATTGTCGATGTTGTGTGGTTTACTATTAATTTGAAGATCTGGGCTGAATAAAGGCTATTTCTACATTAGTTTTTCTCAAAACCGAGGGGAAATTTTAGCGTTAAAGTTGATGATATTTGTTACCATCCTTAATTAAATCCTTGTCTTCCATTTCATGACTATCAACGCTCAAGGCACTACCATTAGTGATCCGCGTGAAATCTAGGTTAACTTCCATTATAAAAGCATTATGAATATCAAAAATTGATAATAAGATGTCATGAAGCGCTTGAAACTATCATTCACTTTAAGATATGAAAGAGTCTTTGTTATGAAGTATTCTCTATCATGTATTGCAAGAGCAAAAAAGTATTTGCATTTAAGGTTTATGTACTTAAATATTTATTTATCTAACCCTTTTTTCATCTAACCCTTTATTTATCTAACCCTTTTTTGTTAATATCAGAAACAAATGCAAGGAAAAGAAACTGAGAATATATTGTTTCTCAATATTTGATCTTCCCAGGATATCAAAGATTTGAAGATGCAACATATGATATTCATGGACAACTTAAGGTTGTATCTATATTCTGTGTAAACAATGTAACCAATTTTATATTCTGGGTAAATTCTGTATTTTGTAAATAAATTATTTTATTAATTTTCTGTGTAAACAATATAACCAGTTTAGAGTAAAAAAAACTAATAATTTACCCCTCAATTTTATTGATAAACCGAGATAAAAGAGGCGATATTATTGTAAATAATAAAAACAAAGACAATATGGATCAAATCAATGTGCTATTAAAATACTCCTCGATTTTAAAGCACCAGGGTGATAAGTCTTTACTTTTCATGACGATCTTATTTACATCACTTTAGATGCATACGTAAAACACATTTTGCATCTGATGTTAGATACATTATTTGTTGTAGTGAGGATGTCCGTGGAGCTCCCCAAATAAACCAGGACTCCTTTGATTTGCCATTCGTCACATATAATGATGATCATCATGAATCATTATTACGTGGGTGAATGAAGATTGTGTCTTCCTCAAATAAATTAATCTTGGCCCTTGGTCCAACATTGTTTCCTTTTTTGTAGCCAATAAAGGACTATCAATTATCAGGATTTGGCAGGTGTATCTTTTTCAGGAAGAACAATTATCTTTGTCATCTACAAATCCTCCTGTAGTGATATTGAGTGTGTGGTAGACATTCTTGTCGCCTTCTTTTCCACTAGGATATATTCCAATAGTGGCTTTGGGACTCTTATAGCCATCTTGCCCCTGGGCACCAGACCCTTCTACTCCTTCATTGGGGACACGCTTGACGTATCCCTTCATATTTCCTTTCTAGGTTTGGAGTTATATCTCTTTTTGGAGCTGCATATAGTCCTTTATGTGTTGCCCATTGGCCTTATGGAACTTGCATCAACTAATTGGCGTTGGTCCCATATTTCCCGCCTTTGGTGTTATAGTTATGGTATGTTGTGCATGTGAATGACTCCACGCCATATTTTCTCTCAGTGAGTGTTTACATGCTTAAAGCTCTCCACATGTTTTCCACATTGCTTGAAGGTGATTTTGTCTCTAGTAGGCAACATATATTGGTTAATTTATGAGATGTTCGCACTGGGGTCGCGCTCTTTTGCATCACGAGCTAATTCTCAGCATGCTCTCTTAGCCCTTAATATAGCATTTTGCTCACGTTATTACCTCCGCTGGAGATGTTGCATACTTTTTGTGGAGGGGTTTGTTGAAGTGTCACACCCTAAGTCCATGCTGAAATTCTCCTACAAACATTTATTGGTTTAAATTGACTTCCTTGATGGTTGCTTCGTTGAAGTAGACGAGGTACTCTCTCAGCGATTTTGATGGACCCTGATGTAACACTCCAACTTTAGTTATTTATTTGTAATTGAATTTATATTTTTTATTTGTAATTGAATTTATACTAATTTATTTTATTTATTTAATGAATATATGTTTTTATTAAAAATATTGTTATTTAATTATATTTAGTTAATATTAAAAATAATAGAATTATTAATTTTATTGTGATACTTGAGTTTATTACAATAATTAGATAATTATGTTATTTTAATTGAATTAGAGTTTTATTTTAATTAAAATGAAATAATAGATATAGAGTAGAAAGTAGAAATTAAGTGAGGGAGTAAGGAGAGTTGAAGGGTGAGAGGAGAATAAGAGAATTAGGGTAGAATAAATAGATAATTTGATGGGAAGTTTAGTCAGTACGTGCAAAATCGGGAAAAAGAGGTAAAGAGGCAGAGCTTAAAAAGAAACCTTGGAGAATGAGGAAAAGCCTGATAAGGCACAAAATTTTCGTCAATATGAAATTTCGAGGTAAAGGGAGAAACTACTCACTTATGGGTGTTTAGGTAGTCAGATAGTGAGGGATCCTTACCCTACTATTTTTTCTTCTTATTATGCGATTGTGATTATATGTTTGTGGTCAAATGGTTTGCCTGAAACCATTCTGAATTGATTCTTAGATAATATTCTATTGTTATTACTTGAATCCATATTGATGCATTGTTATTGTATGATAATATGTGGTTGTGCCTTTGGGGAAAATTATAATAATTGGATTAGGGTGTATATTATTGTTTGTGGGTGTGTATTTGTGTTTTTGGAGTCGATTGTGCAGGAAATTAGATCAATCGTAAAACTAATCCCATTGAGCGAAAAATCATAATCGATGGAGGGGAAGGGTTTCCGTATGGAAGGAGATAACGTGATACCTCGCCTGGTTGGCAACAGCAAGCGCGTGACATAGCGCCTCAATGCCTCAGTTGGTAGTGCCAGAATGCGTGTGAGACGAGGTTCAGTAACAACACAGACACATGTTAGCGTCACTAATTAGTCGCGAAACGTCGGGAGGTTCGACGATCAATGGTTTGGGGCAGCGGTCGTCACTATCCAATTTTGTGAGTTTTGAGCAATTTTGAGTTTGGTAACCGTTTGTTACCTTTTGGATAAGTTTAAGAGTCATATTTGTTATGTGAGAGTTTTCTAGAGTTGTTAAAGAGTTCTCAGAGATATTTTTGAGTTGTTTAGAGTTGCTTTAGAGTTCGTATGTGAACTCTGATATGTTTTAAGTTGACTCTATTAATCTTGTAAAGGTTGTGGGATTATCATTAGTATTACCTTGTTGGTGGGATTACATAAGTAATAATGTGATAACTTTGTTGATGAGTATTATTGAGCTTATATGTTAATAATGTTGCTGTCTTGGTGATTACTTTTGAATATTATATAATAATGTGATTGAGTTATAATTGTATAATATTTTGAGTTAAGTAGTTCAGAGAGGAACTACAAGGTCGGTCTTACATTAGAAAAATTATGGGTTCAGAGAAGAACCTTGTTAAGTATTAGATGTGAATCTTATTTTTTTTGTTGAATGTGAGTTATGAATGTTATAGTTATGATCCATGCATTCATGTATATCGAAGATAGGTAGGGCTTCAGTTCAATGAGATCACAATTTAGAGAGGAACCAATGACGGTCTCAGGTTCAGAGAGTAACCAGGTTCAGAGAGGAACCAGAGACATGTATAATTCAGTAACATAACTCTGACATCCAAAAAATTAGTATTACACACATTTGGAGGATAATTATATAGCATTTTATATTTGCATTGTAATCGTTGGTGAGTGTGAATTAGTATGTGTGATTGATATTAATGTTATTGAAAACTATCCTTGATGTTTTATACACAAATAACATTTGTGAATTTATTCTCACCCCTGTTTGTGGTGTTCTCTACTTTCCTGGAGTACATATAATCAGGTAGAGGAGTAGCTGTTATTTGAGTTAGAGGATGGAGTTAATACATCTTCATTTATTTACTGTTTTTCTTGTTATTTAGTTTTTGTTGGCGCCCTAATCTGTAACACTCGGTATGAGATGTTTTACCGTGTTTTGAGTTGCTATTTGAATTATTTAATTAATCAAATACTTTATTTTATTGAGGCAATTTAAAGTATGTTTATCGTTGAGTTCCATTGTTATCTTATGTTTTATTTGGAAGAGTGTGTTTGTTGAGTATGTGTAACACCTGTTTTGAATAAATATTTGTTTATCTTTTATAAATAAGAGTCCATTTTTAGAGTACTACACCTGACATATATTGAACAAACTGTTGGCGATCAGGTTACGGTGAAAGATGCATCTCTAAAGATTCCAGATAGTAGCTTGCACTTTAAGGAGTCAGGTGTCTCATTGATGGACTTCTAAGTGTTGAGGAAAACCACGTGCTCATATTGCTTGTTGCGTCCATCAAACTTAATCGATGATGACGAGTTAAAGTTATCTAAGATGTGTTCTATGATATCTTTTGATAGAGACAGAGATCTGCCACTTCCAATTCATCCACTAAATATATTTATTTATAGCTTAATAGATATGAAAAATGTTACTTTCTAAAATTTGATTCTTGCAACAAAGATTATCTAAGACAGCGCACATATCAGTTATAACACTTTTCTCGCCGTCGCACTCTTCACTAACTAGAGTAACTATCTTTTTGTTGAATATGATGAGGGAAGAGAGTATTAACTATCACATCTAGATAGTGGTTGTAGTGTTGCACATGTGACTAAATGCATGAAAGGCACGCACAACAAGCATGCTTTGAAGTTATCTGTTTATCATCTCCAAAAATTGAGAAACTAGAATTCTCCATTCCATTCCCCACGTTTTGGCCTTTGGGATTCACAATATTTATTTGTACCCAACGACCAAATACACATTAAACAAGTGCGTTCCATTAAGGAGTTTTTGGTACTTGTAATTTGTCCAATACTAGTATGGGTTAATAAGACACATAGCAACTAAATCACGCAAAGACCAACATGCTTAACCGTGAAAGTGATTCTCGATCGTGCATTACGACACACCCCAAGACGTACGTTGTGGCCTTGCAATATGTCGATGCTTACAACATCACATGCTTTTGTATTTTAAGGAAACAAACAATAACTATATGGCCAGTTTAGTTTCACCCTCACGTGTGGCCTGTGCTTGCTTCTTCTTTTTGAAACCCATATTTAAATTACAATAGAATAAACGTACAATTTAAAAAATTAATTCTTCAAGTTGAAAAGTACTATAATAAACAATAAAACTCTTTTCAATTTTCTTATATATATATATATATATATATATATATATATATATATATATATATATATATATATATATATATATATATATATATATATAAAGACTTTTATAGAGTTTTAAGAGATCTTTTACCATCTTGTCTAAATCCATTGGTTAATTGTAATTATTTATTGATATTTAATATAAATTTTCTTCATATTAATGAGAGTGTTTATTTTAGATAAATTAATTATTCAATCAATTGTTTATAACTGAAAGATAGAAGTTAAAGCCATGGTTTTCCTTAAATATTGGACTTGGTTGAACAAACAATATATGGATCTAAAATTGACCTATAGAAACTTCTTTAATTTATATCTCTCTTTTGTAGTATTCATTGTGAAAGTGACTGGTTTTGAAATTGACCTATATTCTCAACGATTTTTTAGACCCTTATGAATAATTATTCTAATTAAGAATTTTAATAATTTGTTTGTGAATGATGATGCATACCCCTAATTTCCATCAGACTTGAATTATTTTAATGATGTGTTGTACTATTATTTGATATAATTAGCAAAATATTTGTGTATTCGGATGAGTAAATTTATTTAATACGGTAGAGATTATATAGAATATTTTCTCTATATTTGTACTATTTAATACGGTACACTTTTTTCTATATTTGTACTATTATTTGATATAATGAAGATATGTTAGAAAATATTCTCCACTTTTCATGTATTCAATGTGCTCCTACAACAACAATATAGAGAAAAAGGATTTAATAAATACTCTGATTTGATATCTTGTCTTCTTGTGGCTGAACAAAATAATGAGCTCTTGATGAAAAATCATGAGGCTCATCCCGCAGGTACAACTCCATTTCCAGAAGTCAAGGTAGCAAGACACGGTCACTATGTGTAAAATGGTGGTCGTGGTCGTGTGCGTGGCCGCAGTCGTGCCCATAATTACGTCTGTGGTCTTAATTTTAATCATAGCCACAATGACAATCATAAGAATGCATCTTTTCACTAGAAGTGGAAAGATACTGAAAAGTAAGAAAAAGGTGGTCATAGTAGCAAAAATAAAGAAAATATTTTCTATCGTCGTGGGAGGAAATTAAAGGTTATTGGGATTGCATTTTCCGTACATTAAAACACCTGGTTGATCTTTATAAAAAATTACTAAAAAGTACAAATATAAGGATTGAGACACATTTTGCTAAAGAAGATGGTGATCCTGATTATGGCAATATGGATATTACTTAATTAGAGGTTGGTGATTTTTTTGTTGATCCAGATTGAAAACTTGATCACCTTATTGGAGATGGAATTGTCAAGAAATTGAAGTTATAGAATTTTTATTTTAGCTATTATGAATGCTTTGAATTCTTAATGTTTTTTATTTAATTTCAAATTCAATGTTTGCTTTCTGTTTTTGAATTTTAATTCCGTATAATAATAAAGTGTATTTGCTTTTGGTTCATTTACATAATTTATTGTTTAAATAATTTGTATGTTTAAAGTGCATTCATAACTCATTATTATTATTTTTAGAAAAATGAATGTCGGCACTTGTGCCACTAATGAAGATATTTTTCCTGCTGATAGTGCAACCACTCACACAATTTTGAAAGATAAAAAAATATTTCTCTTCTTAGTAAAGCAAAATACTGATGTCAGCACTATGTTTGGCACCTCAAAAATAATTGAAGGCTCTGGAAGAGCCAGTGTATTGTTATGGGGAGAAACAATATTACATATTGAGAATGCAGTATATTGCTCTAAATCTAATAGAAATTTATTAAGTTTCAAAGATATTCTCTTAAATGGCTACCATATTGAAACAAGCGATGATGGAGGTATTGAATATCTTTGTATTACACAACAAAATTTGGACAGAAAATGTGTAATGGAAAGCTACCAACTTTTTTCTCGGGGTTGTACTACACTTATATTAGTACAATTGAAGCACATGCCATTGTAAACCAGAAGTTTACAAATAATAATAAATTTGTAATTTGGCATGATAGATTGGGCCATCCCAGTTACATAATGATGCGAAAAATAATTGAAAATTCGTGCGGTCATCAATTAATGAGTCGAGGAATTATTCAACGAAATAAGTTCTCATGCAACTCTTGTTCACAAGGAAAGTTGATAATTCGACCATCAACAACAAAATTTGGAAATGAATCTATCCATTTATTAAAGCGGTTACATGGTGATATTTGTGGGCCAATACATCCATCATGTAGACCATTTAGATATTTTATGGTTTTAGTGGATGTATCAACTAGATGGTCACATGTTTGTTTGTTGTCAATTCGCAACCAGGCGTTTGCGAGATTGCTAGCTCAACTTATTCGAATAAGAGTTTATTTTCCCAATTATCCTGTCAAGAAAATACGTCTTGATAATGCTGCAGAATTTTCAACTCAAGCATTTAATGAGTATTGTATGTCTATTGGAATTGACATAGAACACCCAGTAGCACATGTTCTTACACAAAATGGACTTGCAGAATCATTTATTAAACATATAAAATTAATTGCAAGACCATTTATTATGAGATACAGACTCCTAGTTTATGCTCTGGGACATGCAATTTTGCATGCTGCAATATTGATTCGCATCAGGCCTACGAGTTACTACACCTTTTCCCCATTAGAATTAGTTTTTGGTAAATAACCTAACATTTCCCATCTAAGAATTGTTGGATGTGTGGTAAATGTCCTAATTTATAATGGATATTCTTTGGCGGTTGAGAATATATGTTGGATATGAATCTCCATCTATTATAAAGTACCTTGAACCAACAACAAGAGATTTATTCACTGCTCATTTTGATGATTGTCATTTTCATTAATCAAATTTTCCAGCATTAGGGGAGAGAATAAGAAGCTGGAAAAAGAGGTCAGTTGGGATGAATTATCATTTTCTCATCTTCATCCTCGAACAAAACAATGTGAACTAGAAGTTCAAAAGATAATTCACCTGTAAATCTTAGAAAATCAATTACCAAATGCATTCACTGATCCAAAATGTGTGACTAAATCTTATATAACAACTGCAAATGCTCCAATAAAAATGGATATCCTTGTTGGACAATCCAATGAGTCTCAACCACTCCTGAAGCGTGGCAGATAAATCAGTTCTAAAGAAAAAAATCCTCGATCAAGAAAGGGAGCTAAGAATAAAGATGGCCCAAGTGAGGATATAGAAAATCTAAAATAATATTCATAAATAATAAACATTTCATCTCTAGAAGAGATTGATCAGGTACCTGAAACTCATGAAAATAAAAATATCTCGATAAATTATGTCCAAAATGGAATACAATGGAACCGACACGAAGTCGACATTGGTGATATTTTTCATACAATATAGAGCAAAATGTGGACAAAGAGGATCGTGTAGTCCAAACACCTCAAGGTCTGAAGCCAATTGGATACAAATGGATTTTCGTGTGAAAGGGAAATGAAAATAGTAAAATTGTAAGATACAAAGCTCAACTTGTCACTCAAGGATTTTCACAAAGACCTTGAATTGATGTTTATGAGATTTACTCACCTATAATGGATGCAAGTATTTTTTATATTTAATAAGCCTTGTAGCACATGAAAGGCTTGATTTGCACATGATGGATGTTGTAACAACTTATCTGTATTGTTCACTTGATAGTGAAATTTACATGAAAATCCATGAAGGGTTCAATATACCAAATGCACATAATTTTGAATCTCGAGAAACCTACTCCATAAAATTGAAAAAATCTCTCTATGGGCTGAAACAATCTAGATGCATGTGGTATAACCGTCTTAGTGAATAGGATATACAAATAACTTAATTTGTCCTTGTATTTTTATAAAAAGATTAGGAAAAGAATTTGCAAAATTAGTTGTCTATGTTGATGACATAAATATTATTGGAACTCTTGAAGAGCTTCAAAAAGCTATGAATTTCTTAAAGAAAGAGTTTGAGATGAAGGATCTAGGAAAGACAAAATTATTCTAGGTTTACAAATTGAGCATTTGGACAAAGGAATATTTGTACATCAAGAAGGCTATATAGAAAAAGTGTTAGAACGCTTCTATATGGACAAATGTCGCCTGTTGTCTACTCCAATGGTTGTTAGATCATTTGAGTAGAGAAATATCCTTATAGGCCTCGAGAAAAGGATGAAGAATTGCTTTGTCCTGAGGTGCCACATCTCATTGTGATTGGAGAAATGATGTACCTTGCTAATTATACACGTCCTGATATATTATTTGCGGTCAATCTATTAGAAAGATACAGTTCTTCACCTACACGAAGACATTGGAACAAATTCAAACATATACTTCATTATCTTAGAGGTACAATAGACATGTGTTTGTTTTATACCAAAGTATCCAAACTCGAATTAACATGTTATATAGATGCAAGTTACTTGTCAGATCATCAATATGGTAGGTCAAAAACATGTTATTTGTTTACATGTGGTGGTACAATAATCTCATGGAGATTGGTGAAACAAATAATAGCAGCAACTTCATTTAACCATGTAGAAATTTTAGTACTACATGAGGCAAGTCAAGAATGCGTTTGTTTGAGATCCTTAATCCAACACATTCAAAATACTTGTGGTTTGTCTTCTGGAAAAACAAATACAACGACCATATATGAATATAATACTATATGCATCACTCAATTGAGAGATTGTAACATTAAAGGAGACAGAACAAAACACATCTCTCAAAAGTTCTTTTTCACTCATGATCTTCAGAAGAATGATGATATAAACATCCATCAAATTCATTCATGAGATAATCTTGTTGATGTTTTCACAAAGTCACTCCCAAGTAGGACTTTTAATCAACTAGTACAAAAGATTGCTCTTCATCGTCGAAGAAATAATCGTTTAGTTGAGTGGGAGTAATAAATTTATTTTACAAGATATTGTGCTCTTTTTCCTTTACTAAATTTTTTTCCATTGAGTTTTTTCTAGTAAAGGTTTTAACGAGACATATCCAAAACAAATATCCAAGGGGGAGTATTGGAATAATATAGCAAGTGTGAGTAAGTGAGGAAATAGTCTCACATTGGATAGGAATGTGGAGACTTAAGCATATATAAGTGGGAGAACTCACTCACCTATCACCTTAAGGTTTTAGGTGGACCAGTTGTGTG
Source organism: Vicia sativa (assembly GCA_021764765.1). NCBI lineage: Eukaryota > Viridiplantae > Streptophyta > Magnoliopsida > Fabales > Fabaceae > Vicia > Vicia sativa. Next base: position 230,023,701 of record CM038795.1, on the reverse strand, counting down.
TCTCTCACAAGGGTGCTTGTTCCTCAATTTTATATCAATGCTCCTACTATTAACACCCAGAACATGGTATCCATATCCTGGTTCGAGAAAGGGATCGGCTTTGCAACAGATCAGCTTAGTTTCGATCGTTGCAAGGTGTCAAAGGCGGTAAAAGTGGAGGAGCATTATGGACTCACACTTCAAGGGGGTGTTGGAATAATATAGCAAGTGTGAGTAAGTGAGGAAATAGTCTCATATTGGATAGGAATGTGGAGACTTAAGTATATATAAGTGGGAGAATCCACTCGCCTATCACCTTAAGATTTTAGGTGGACAAGTGGTGTGTCTCTCACAAGGGCGCCTGTTCCTCAACTTTATATCAATGTTCCTACTATTAACTCCCACAACAGGGAGCTTTATGAATAACTGGATGATTGTTTCCTAATGATTTTATTCCTTATTTATAACAATTTGTATTTATTACATTGTCTGGATATTATCCTATAAATATGATCAGTCACTTTGTAGAAATATACTGAAAAAATAATACAAAATCATTCTATTTTTCTCTCTTCTCTTTTATCTTATTCCTCTATAACAGTATACATTCATACATCAATAAATATTTAATGTAATAACCATATAATATAATTAAACATTTTAATATATTAAAGATAATTAAGAAAAGATAAAATAGTTAGGTAGAAAAGATAATATATAAAATTAAAAGAGAAAGAAGAATGAGATGATGAGTGAAAGAATGAGAAGTAGAGGAAAAAGTGAAAGTCAAAAAATTATCAAATAGAAACTTGATATTTGATAATATTTGGTTGAAATAAGGTGAATTAATTGAAAGATTAAATTTTTACTATTTTCACCTTTTGCACGTGAATTTTTTTTGAAAGTGAATGGTATTATTGGTAATTTGCATACATGTTTTTTAAATATATAGATAGTTGATAAACACAATTGTTAATTAAAAATTGATACTTTGCTGATAATATCATGTGATAAAAATAGAAATTTTGACATTTAAAAATAATTTTTTTAATTATAAATAATTATGTTTTCCTCCTCATTCTATTAAAAAATAATTAATTAATTAATTTATGCTTAGAAAAATGAAAAGGGAAAGAGAAAAAATTAAAATAAAAGTCAAAACGTGTAAGAAAGAGAAATGTGAGTGGAATTTTGAAATTTGAAAAAGTAATAGGGTCTTATGTCATGTTCTTGTTGATTTGCTGAAAAGTTAATATAAGGTATTTGGTAACATCTTTTTTTATTGGATAGATAGTTGATAGTCGATAGTTGATTGATTGAATAGTTGATACTTGTTTCGATTCAAGTAATATTTTTTACACACTACACTTTTAAAAAGGCTTGAGTTGGGTACTCTTTTTTGTAAATCGTGAGGTCACAACTATCTTTTTTATTTTTGTTATAGTATCCCACACTGCAAAAGAATTGTTTCTGATTTTTTTTTTTCCAAAACACACTAAAGTTATAGGTATTTTTCTCTTTTTCCTCTTATGGTTTATGCGCTTTCAAGTCACTTTTTATGTATATATTTGGATTGGCTTCTACAAGTCTTAGAATCAATTTTAGAAGTGTAGAATTAATTCAGAGTAATTTTGAGGTGTTTGATTTATCAAAAGTAGAATTGATTCTGTCTTAGGAATTAATTCTACTTGAAGCTATAATTTATAGTTTCAACCTCCATAATTGACTCTGGATGATTTTTATACTGTAATTTATTATTCAACTCAATTTTACATAATGTATCCAAGCATAAATCGATTATTCTAAACTCAATTCTTTTAAAATCAATTATATCAAACTCAATTATGCTAGAATCAATCATGTCCACCGCCAATCCAAACATAGCCATATCTCTTTTGAAAATTTCTCCATTCAGAAATTAAAATCGTCTTAGTACTATATTCCAAGATATATTTTAAAAACGATCTTACAGCGAAGTAGGAATGCATACACTTTGCAATTATGTTATTTTATTTTAAAGGTGTCGCGATTAATAGTCAATTGTAACATTTAGGGCAATGCTGAAAAACTTTTTAAGGAGTGTGCCTAGTACGAAATTCATCTTGATAATCTCTTTTGTTGGATGTGAAACAAATTTTATAAGTTTTAAATTATGATTTCAACAATTTTAAGATGTTTCTATTTTTATCATGACGACCAAAAGAAATTGTTGGATCTGACTTTATTGTTCATGACTATAATAAATTACTTTAGTTTAAATGGAATCACTTCAAAAGATGGCAAGAATAGATGTTGTTGAGAAATTAATTTTTTAAAGGATGATATTTTAGTCGTCCTTGAAAGAGATGACCAGTAAATAAATGATACAAAGCTAAAGAAATACTCATTTGGAACGAATATGACTATTCGTGCAAGAATTTTATTTTAACTAATGATTTATGTGATTATTAAAATACATATAAGCATATAAAAAAGTTTAATTTTGATGAAGATAAAAGCTTATCATAGAACTATTATCAAAAAAGAAAAAGTTTTGAATCAAGAATCAAGAATGCATACGTTTGAATATTTTGGAAGTAAAGGAAATTGATCTTGATGTTAAGGTACATAATTATAATTTATTATGTATAAATTTTAGATGCTCAGAAAAACTTTCATCCATTCATATAGAAAGTTTATAAAAAATATGCATGAATCAAAATAGTTCATTCCAAGTTTTTTAAAATGAAAAATCAAATTTTAATTGAGTACAATCGAATTCACTATTCATCCAATTGGTTGGACATCCATTATGCCCTTTAAATTTGAATTTATTCTAGTTTTTATGGTTGTTTGGAACCGCCGCAGCTTGCACTATTTTGAAAATTTTTATTTATTTTATTTGTGGCGGTTTTGGAACCGCTATAATTTTTGTTTTTTGAACTATTCTCTTTCTAAATATTTGTGAACCTTCATGGAAATGTTTCAAACTATTGCATCTATTCCAAGAGGCATCCTAAGGTATATTTAAATAAATTTCATCATATTTTTCATTAATCATTTTTACATACAACTCAAAAGAGTTTTTAGAATTTTCCATTACTTTAAGTCATGAAACTTTAAGCATAAAATTCCATATCTTTGAAATTTTCATTCATAGTCAAAAGCACTCAAAGTATTATACTTTGAGTTGTGTTCAAGTGGAAGAGAAGAGAGAAATTGTTTATCTTAAAACTCAATGCAAGTTGAAAATATTATTCATATTCTATTTAAAATTATTATTGTTTGTACACCATAGTTTTTGGTGTGATCGTCAAATTGTTTTTGTGATTTCTATAAAAAAGTTCTTTGAATCAGGGTGATTCAAAGCCCATCATATATTTGGTGCTTGGAAAACCAAGGAAGTTGTGTACTTCTTTTGTATGTTATAAGATTGTAGAACAGATCTTGCATGTAAGGCTTGTACAAAGATCTAACATAATGGGAAGTTCTTCATGGTGTGAAAGGATTAGATGTATCATTGGTTGATAAGGGGAACTGGGATAATACCTTGGGTGATTTACATTTTACGCACTTTAATTTTGCATTTTATCTTTCTAAGAACATCACTTTATCATATCCAAATAAATAAGCGTAAAAGTGATTTTAAAAAAACCAGGAACCCTAATTCACCTCTCTCTTAGGTTGCAAATCTATACTTGCATAAGTTTCTCTAAAATATAAATATGAAACAAATGAAACCAGTGCTAAAATGTATGTTTTAAGCCATACCCTCAAATATAAGATGATTGATGATAGATCAGTGAAGTCCCATCCCTATGTGATCAAGAAAATTGCTCAGGAAACCTTAACTGAATGTATAAGCTTAGATGAATAGATTCTAGTTCTTATTATTATAGACTAATAGTCCCTTGCACGAAAGCACTTTAAAAACCTTCTAAGGATCAAGACCAGAACGTTACCTAGATGGGCCTAAATTGTGAGTTAACAACAACCACCAAGAAATGAAAATGAGCCACAGTTCCCTTACTACCATTATGAGAAACCAAGTTGTATGTCATGCAAGTGTAGGAAGACAAATTATGCTCTACAAGCTTACTTGAATGAAGGGAATTATTTTTGCAAAAGAAAATAGAAAGAGTTAGAAATGATAAGAGTTGACATACTAACAAGGTTGCCACATAAACTTTATCACCTCTCCTCATAACTATATTGTTTATTAAAATATCAACAAAAAATGTAATGAAATAACCAAGGCTTTGAATTGTTTGGACCATCTTTTATCAAGTACTCAAGTGCTTTGGTTAAAAATGATCACTTGGATGTGTATCCCTTTTATCTTCGAGTATTCGGACATAAGTCGTATAGCTTGCTTGTTTTAACATTTCTCTTCCCTAAATAGATTACAACTCGATTCGTGTTGAATATTTTCCTTTACCAACAAAAATTGGATTAAAAAACGAGTAACTAGATGAATATTCCTTTTATCTCTAAGTGATCGAACACAAGTCATATTGATTACTTGTTTTAACACGTGTCTTCCTCATAAATGCAATCACAACCATCCACAAACAAACAAAAAATCACTTTTATGTGATTAAAACTTCTTGTCTTTAAAAACAACCAACATACACGATTTTTCTACCATGAAACATGTAACTTTAAATTCTCCATCACACAAGAAGATACATAGGAGCGGGAATCAAATATTATCAAACACAATAATAATAATAATAATAATAATAATAATAATAATAATAATAATAATAATAATAATAATAATAATTTACCCTTTTTATTGTAAATAAGTCATACTTTGCATTTAACAATTACGGAAAATTGATATAATGAGGTTAACAATATTCTTTTTCAAAATTAAACAGAAGTGATTGTTCTCTTAAACAAATGTCGTAAGGTGTTAATACCTTCCCCATTTATAATTGACTATTGAACCTAAATTTTATTACGAAGACCATATTTTTGTTTTTAAGGGTTTTATCAATATTTCCCCAACCTAACATGTTTTTGCGCACCTCAAATATTTTTTGTGTCACGGCATCTGACGATTTTACCAGGGATAATTAGAGTGTGAAGCCTAAGATAGTTATCTTTACAAAAGTGTTAACCTCATTTATCGTTATTTCTCCTAATATCTTTGTGTGCTTTTGTATTTTATTGTTGATTAGTTGACTAATTATTTATATTTCTATTATTTGTCAAATTATTATATATAATGTTGGGTTTATATTTTTCTGCACCTTACACGTAACTTTGAGGTTTAGATGTATGTAGGAAATTATTTGGGGTTTATGATGAATTTGATACCATGATGATTTGTTGACGAATTGATGAAAATACCATGTTGTTATGCCATGAATTGATGAATATGATGCCCATAATTATGTGATGAATCTATGTTGAAAAATATGAAGTTTGATATGTATTGGTGTTGGAATCCCAATAATTTATGGTCTGGTACTAGTGCAGAATCACACCAGAAAGTTGTTGTCATGAAGCTAGCACAAGGCAGGCCTTCACCATCGTCGGGCAACAGTCTTCACCCCAGCATCGCTGGGCGAGATTGCTAACGAGGAAGAGGGGAAAATATGGGTGCTCCTGGTTTTTAGGCGAAGCGCCTCAACTTCATCGGGTGATCATAGGGAAAATCTAGTCACTCTTGTCTCATCAAGAGATGCTCAAGAAGGATACCACATTTATTGGGTGAGGTGCTGGCAAACAGAACTGCTCGTATTTTTGTAAAAACTGTAACTTGAGTTTTTGGACTCTATTTTACACGTCTTTCAAAGCGTTGGAAAGCTAATGCGATGAACTATAATTTGATGAAATCAAATGAATAAAATAATGTATATTCCCATTACCTATGCTACGATAAAATTATACTTTTATGCAATAGGTTATAATGATGCATGTTGTATGATGGGTTATTGATATTATGACGAGTTCTTGTTGCTATGATGATAATATGTGGTGTTATGATGTGTTTGAGGGTGTATGATGAATGAAGTGGAGTATGTACATGTTTGATATGTATACATTCCAAGTGAATATTGTTGATAATTTCATGAATGGTGATGTTGTTTGACTAGTTGTGGTCGTAAATTAATTTGTAGTTGCGCATCATGCACTCATGGTATATTATGGACGTTCGTCCACTTAGTTTCGTGTTGGCCTTAATCCCATTGTGTGGATTGAGTGTGTTTGATGTTATGCTCTAGTCCCAAGAGGGAATTCATCCTATGGTGGGAATATTTGGAGGGTGATGACCCATTATTCATCAGTGAAATTTGGTACCACATACATGATTAAATGTTGTTGTATTGCATCTTATGTGACATTGCATGATTGTTGATTAGATGATGTTTTGATGTTCTTGTGATGTAAATGGCATTGATGAATGAATGTTGAATAAATGATCTTATGATGAATTTATGACTTGAGTGTCGCTTATGATGATAATATGTGACTTTACTTGATGTTTAGATTAGTCAAAATAAAGGTGTACATATGTCATAATAACATGAAGGTGTGAGTATAAAATGTGGTTTATGATGATATTTATGGATTGTATGATGATGATGTTTAACTACTATGTCTATTCTTTATATCTCTTGTAATGAATGTGATTACTCACCTTTTCTGTTTGAATATTGTCTCCACGTGGTTAACACGTATGTGATCATGAATAGCTCGCAGAAGCGCGAGGATAACATTAGAGTTATTTATTTGTTTGTCCATTAATTTAGAAGGTCTTGCTCTGATATGTAACATCGCGTAGGGAATGTTTGATTTGAACTTTATATTTCATTTTTTTACATGAATTATATGTTATTTCAATTGTTTAATATGTTTTACATTAAACTCTTGAATGATGAGAAATGGTGATGTTTATGAAGTATGGATGAAATCAATTGAGATTATGAATATCGCTGCATAGTAAACGATAATTGAGATGATATTCCGAAAGGGGGTGATTTATGAATGTTGAAAAGCATGTGTTACGGAGCATGATATGTAATTATAATGTTTTATGAAGCATGTGACACCCTTTTGGTGCTTTGTGTGATTTATTAATTCAATCATCTGATGAATATTCTTTGGGTTTGTTTTACATATATATATATATATATATATTAAATTTTCAATGAATCTAAAAAATCAAATTTGCTTAAAATATGGGACAGATATAGTATGTCACAATGATTTTTTAGAACAACTGCTGGTAATTTTTTTTTGCATTAAAGCATATATCACAACGGTTGTTTGAAGTAATTGATATGCTATGTAATGTGCTACTTGACTTATAATCACGGTTGCACGACCGTGACGGAAATCATCATACATAAAACCACCTCACTATAGTTGGTTTGGCATTATGGTATCCCATTTCCAACTGTTGTTGTATCCCTTTAACAAAGTAGTGAGTCCTATTTCCATAAACGGTAGACCAAAGTGGTTAATCTTTTTTCCATGAAAATCTTGGATTGGTTAGTTTTCAAGCTTCTAAACAAACTTTGAAAGCTTTTATCACGGGTTGAGCTCATGAACCTTAAACCTTGGTTTTACACGGGCTAACCAATAACATGGGAGATTTTAATATCAGACTAATCTCGAAGCTTATCCAATATTTTATCAAGGGCTAAGCTTTAACATAATCTTGGTTTTACCATGTGAAGACGAAGAACCTAAAGATATTTTACCATGGTCTTATCTCGAACCTAAACAAGAGTTTGATCATACAATTTCAAACCAAAGCTTTTTATGGGTATAACTTCTAACCTACAAACAATTTCTAAAATTGATAATATTCAACAAAGGTGTAAACGAAATATTCCCTTGGTAAATTTTACAATTTTTCTACCCTTCCAAAAATACAAATTATACTCACTAAATAAATTTCTTGCAGAAGCACTTCAACTAAGATATTAGTTAGATAAAGTAAAAGAAAATTTTACACACACACACACACACATATATATATATATATATATATATATATATATATATATATATATATATATATATATATATATATATATATATATATATATATATATAGAGAGAGAGAGAGAGAGAGAGAGAGAGAGAGGAAAGGAACTCTATTTATAAGCTAGAGGTTTTCTCAAACTGAATTTGTAATTAATTTCTTTTAAGATGTTTCCATTCATTAGCACCTAACGCCAATCGATTAAATATTCAAAATATAATCGATTGTAAATTAAAAATTGGAAAGAAAACATATCTAGTCATTGCACATAATTAAGGTGATATCTTAATTGCTTTGGACTCGATTTTGACTGAGCTAATCAATTATGTTAATGTCCCAATCAATTATAAAAGTCAAGGCTTTGCCCAGAGTTATCCTGACAGTTCCCAATTCATTTAGCACTGCTTCAAGACATCTTTCAACATATTTTCTTAATAATAACCATTTTAAAATGGTGTGTGTGTGTGTGTGTGTGTTTGCGTGTGTGTGCACGCTTTAGCCATTTACTTTTACGAGAACACAATTATGCTTTACAAAGTATTCACTAATACTAATTAGTGTAAGGCTTTCTAGCACTTCAAGACTTTGTCAGATACTTCCTTTTGTGGACACTTTCTTGAGTACTCTTAAGATGGGGCTTTAGTTACATTCCATTTTATTTTTATTCTCAGATAGTCAAGTCCATCAAACCCTAATATTTAGGTTTGCATCTTTATTCGCTTAACCGTTTATGTTTGACTTGTCAGTAGACATCGGTTGTCATCACCAAAATTGGTTGTGCTTTTTATAAAACAAGGCTATACAAGGTAAAATAAACATATAACATTTGTTTTAATTCTTTTTTGAAATGAGGATTGATATTTATTCAAGTTGAGTGCCAACTTTAAAGGATACTTGCAATAATCATTGTAACACCCTTAATTTTAGTAATTAGTTATATATTATATTAATTTATTATTTTTTTGGTGTTGTAAATAATTAAATTTATTCAAATTATTCGATATGTGCTATTTGATGGGTTAGTCGGGTTAAGTATGACAAACCGTAGAAATTCCCTTAAGAAGTAATGTCGGTTTATGAAAGAATTATTTTAGCGACAATTATGTAGAAATAATTGAATAAAGGTGTTTGGGCCTAATGGGAGATAATGTGATTAGTAATGTGGGGGTATGCTAGGTAAGCTCATTAGTTTTTACTAGAATTAAGGTTTTATTAGGGGTTTAATAAAAAGACAAAGATAGAGGTTAGTGAAGAATAAGGAGAAAAAGAGACTAAAGTAGAGAAAAGAGAATAGGAGAAAGAAAATAAGCGAAAACCTAAGGAGAAATTAGAAAAATATCGAAAATCAAAGTAAGAGTGGGGTTTCATTTGATTATTGAGATTGTTGATGATACATGATGGGTAGTAACATGTTCTGGATCAATTTCCCTAAATTTCAACAGTCGTGAATGTTAGATTTTGAATGATAATCCATGAATTTGATGAATGATTATGTTTTGATGTTTCTATTTGAAAATACATGTTAGATGTAAGTTATAGTACCTTAAATAGTGATCAATTGGCTGTTAAAATGTGGTTTTGTATAAAAGAATTGCACAGGAACATGGCAAGAATCGCAGGTTTTTCCTGCATAATCGCAGGGCACACTTAGCACGGTCCACTGCAACTTGAAAAATGCTTATTTTGTTAAATGTTTTGTGATTATGTATTCTTATGTTTTGTGATAATTGATACTGAATTTTCTGGGATTTTATTTGTACATTTGGATTGTTTTTTAAGGTGATCTGTGAATTGACGTTGGATTTCAATGATGCTTGGTGTGATATTTACTATGTGTTGAGATGATATTTTGGAGGAGGAATAAAATGAAAATTAGAGAACTGTTTTTAATTGCATATGATTGTTGTAATTTCACATGCATCATTTTTTCAAGAGGAAACACTTGTTGGTTTCGTGGGAACTAGTGACTTGTCCCAAACCTAGAGAGGGTTTAAAAGCATAGAGAACGAGCTTTTTGGTGTGTTATCGGTTTAGAGAACGGACCCAGTTTAAAGTAAAAACAGAAAATGATAACAAGATATTGATACCACATGCATCAATTACATTAGATTTTTGCATGAAATCGTATGGTATTTTATGTCATAATATAAGATTATATGAAAGTTGGATAATTATTAAACTGTGAATTGTTATGAGAATTTGGTGATGTTGTGGTTATAAACATTGAAGTTGAGAATAATTACTTGTATGCATGTATGTTTTACATTATGTATTATTATATGATTTCAATGATTATGTGAATTCTCACCCTTTTGTTGGAATGATGTTTGATGACGACATTACTCATGTACTGAAGATTAGAGTTTCTTTGGCAATAGTGAAGCTGGATAAATTATCTTTAGTTATTTATGTATTTATTTTTGGATTTAGTCGTGCTCTAGTCATGTAACACTAGGGAAACATGGAATTCATGTTTTGGAGAGATAATTTATGTACTATATTTATTTTGTTATTTTGAATTGCATTTGTGGTGAAGTGGCCTTTATGCCTAAGAGGATTTAATAAAGGATTTATTTTGAGACTTAAATTATAGTTGTTGAATAAAAGTGATTTCGGTGTTACATGTTATGTGAAAGTGTATGAAACCATGAATTTTAATTCAAGTGTTATTGAGCATGGTAGGTCTGTGTGGTATTCGAAGCATGTGTGACACCCTTGTTTGAGATACATGATAATTTATTATGTGTATTTCTAATTATTTTGCGGGATTTTAGAAGACTTTTACAATCATCAAACCGCTTCAAGATTCAATAGATTAAGACACACTTCAAAACTCAATAGATTAGGGAAAGATAAGTTGCATAAATGATGGTCCAATTTTCCCATATCACAAGATACTCAGGAAAGTCTCATGATATATCAGTAATCACTGAGTTATATGAGTTTAAAGCAAGCTCTAGGAGTTTGAACTAGCACAATCTATTGACGAGTACATTCTCTCCAGGTGAGAAATTTTTTTCATTTTTTGTATGGTTTTATTCATTCATTACATATCACAAAAGACTTATATATTCTTCTTGATATTTTTAAATCATTTCATTCAAAACATAACCATGTATCAATCATGTTTAGTCGCTCTTGCATTAACCATGTTTGCAATGCTCTAGCATCAATCCATACATACCATCTTATTCATCATGACATATCTCGACAACCTGCATGATTCTCATATCACACTTTTGTCAAAGATCTAAAAGCCTTGTAATACAAGAATAAAAAATCAAATAAAGCTTCATGTTTAATGGCATCGCCCAAAGTCCAATATCCATTAGCAGCCAAAGCTCAATCTTCATTGCCACCTCTAAAATTCCAATCTTCACTAGATCTATAAGCCAATATTTTTGGTTCACCCGATACTTATTACATTGACATCTTAAGCTCACCATGCATTCCTAAACCATAAGCCCAATAATTATTGGTAGTAACCTAAACTCAATTTTCATTGGTACCAAAAGTTCAATCTTTATTTGCACCAACCAAAGTCTAAGTGCCATTGGTACCCTAAGTCTATTAACCTTTAACAAACTCAAAGCTCAATATTTTTTTAAATCCTAAGTCTAGTTATCATTGGCACCATCTTTTATATCATGAAGCCAAACATCCATTAGCAATAACTTAAACCCAATTTTAATTGGTATCAAAAACCCATCACCCTGGAAAAAAATCAGCACCAAATGTATAAGTAGCACAATAAACTTGGGACATGTAATGGTTGTTGTGATCATCCATATACCCTTTGAGTGTTTGAAATCTTGAGTATCTAGAAATGGATAAACTAACATATTCCATGCTTTGATCAGTCATCACATTTCATGCACACTCGCATTTTTTCATGCATGTGCTCATATCATACCTTCTTATTTGGCATGCTATGACAAACATTTGTTTCCTTCATAACACAAACCATAATATTCAACATTTATCAAGCAAGCATTTATTTTAATTTCGATCTGAATATCATTCTTTCGGTTGAAAACAATCATTAATGTTCATGTATATCTAAGCATTAACCTTTTGGTTCAAGACAATCATTTATTTTCTTGTCTATCTAAGCACAACCTTTCAGTTGAAGATGATCATTTATTTTTTCTATCGATCTAAGTATCAATCTATCGTTTAAAGACAATCATTTATTTTTCGATTGATCTAAGCATCAACCTTTAGGTTGAAGAAAATCATTTATTTTCTTGTTGATCTTAGCATCAACCATTCAGTTGAAGACGGTCATTTAGCGAAGACCAGTTTTTGTTCTTTAAGGGCTTTGTCAATGTTTCCTCTATAAAAAATAAAACTTTGTGACGACTTCATTGATTTCGAGCAAATTTCAGATAATTTTCGCACTGCAACACCGATAGAACATGCAAGCAACTAGAAACTTCACCCAAAGGAATCAGGCTATATCTCATATTGTCAGGGCCAACAACAAATCAGAGGACACCAAAAGGGAATATAAAACCACAAACCACTATCAACCTTAGAATCAGGAAAAAAATATCGATCAGTTATTAGTTTAGACAAAGAATAGAGTTCTGAAGTAAGTCTGAGAACGTGCATAAGTCCACCTCTACTCTACTTAAAAATCATTTTCAAATATTTTAATTATAAAATGAAAAGATATTTAATATTTTATTTAAATTTATCAGATATTAAAAGTTTACCTTCAATCCCTTTTTAAAAGGTTTAGACAAACCCACACATCGTTATATTTACCTTCTTATCAAATGAGACATATTTTATTTTTTGGGATGAAAACCTTGGAAAATTGTTTTATATTTTTGGTAAAATTGTATTTGAGAATTTCTTTCTCCGCCTCTATATGTTGAGTTAAACCTCTGAAAAACCCAATACCCTTTGTATGTGCATATTCAATCCCACATTTCAGATAGTTTCAGATATTCACATCCGAAGTCACCATCACGTTTTAATACTAAAATGCTGAATTTTAAATTCTAGAGGTAGTTTCGGATATACATATTCGAAACTACCCTTGTCATATTAGATTTCTGAATGGTCACCCCTACCACTATTTCATTCATTTTATTTCCCCCCATAACCAAAATCCTCAACAAAACTTCAAACATTCTCAATCAATTTTTCATCTCCAAACTAAGCTTCAAGTGTTTGAGCATAACAAAGAGATCATAGAAAACTGCAATTTGTGGTAAACTTTCCCCATTTCATCTCACATTCCTTACATTGATGCTTATTTATGGATGAAAAAACAGTGTCACTTTGGATATGCATATAAGGTGAGGATTTGTTTGGTGCATTTTAGAATATAATCGAATCATTTTTTAAATGTATTGTCGTGCACAATGTAAAGTTTACAATTCAATACATATATAATATATCTATATTTCATTTTACTGTTGTTTAGTGTTACCGATTTTATTTATTTCTATGTTACTGATTCTGCCATGATATTATCTACTGCATCTACATAATTCAGAAATGCACATCCAAAAGAACCTTGTATTTTAAATAAAAAAACATATCAGGGCTTATTTCGCATTTGCACATCCGAATCAACCTGCTATTAGAAAATAACATAGAGGTAGTTTCAGATGTGAATATGCGAAATAAGCCTTTGTGTTTTTTTTAAATGTAAGGTTCCTACGGATGAGCATTTCTGAATTATGCAGATGCAGTAGATGAGATTTCTTGGGTCAAAATTGTTCCATAAATTCTATAAATAGGGTCTCCAAACCTTTTCATCAACATCACAAACCACAACCAGAAATGAGTCAAACATATCCTCACCCTCCTTTTGTCTACTCCAGTGGTGCGAAGTCGCCACTTCAATTCAGATTCTCGCAGGGCATGTCTTTCGTCGAGCTTAATACCATATTGAATTCTCGCTTGCAATATCTAGAGAATCGAAAGGTGGCCAAGCTTTAGTATCGTTCACCTTCACTTGACACTGAAGAAAACGTAAATTTCACCTCGTTTGGCTCAAGAGCGACGACGATTTAGTGGTTATGTGGGGTACTTTTCAATGATACTCTTCTAAGGGTCCGATTGAGGTGAATGTGAAGCTTCAAAGATCGGGAGAAGATGTTATCAAAATGCTGCAATGTCCTCAACTACTCGTTTATAACAACACTATGTAATTTTAAATTTTTGTAGAACTATATATGTAATTTTGATGAATTATATTGAATCTATATTGTGAATTATGTTGATTCTTCTGTGCCGAAGATAAATTTAGATATGCATATCCGAAATAGGCAATCAGATGGCTTCCGATATGCATATTAGAAATCAATTTAATAAAATATAAATCATGGTGATTTCGGATATGCACATGCGAATGCACCTATTCTTGACAAATAAAATTAGTTCGGATATGCACATCCGAAATCTAGAGATATTTTAAATTTTTTTCGCCAAAATCGACAAGAAAACACCCGATAAAAAAAATCTCATTGAATTATTACTTTCTCATCAAATGGGCCATGTTTTACCTTCTCATTAAATGGATGGAAACCTTTAAAAATTGTTTTATTTTTTTGGACAATGCGAAATTGGAGATATGTGTCATGTTCGAAGAAACTACTAATCTCAATAATTATAATCATGATCGTTATATGGTTCTATATACATGTCACAACATAACGAGCATATATTATCATTGGTAAATACAGACGATCACATAAAGTCCAGAACCAAATCTAGGTTGCCAATAATTTATAGTTTTGACATAAATAAAGGATATAATAGTAATAACGTGTTAATAATCAATATGAAGAAAGTGATAGCATGGGGTCCATTCTCATATGAATATGCCCATACTTGATTCATGTGGCTGTGGGAGTGTAATAGTGATGGAGTGGTCTATATTATTGCATGGAAAGAGAAAGAAAGGGAAGAAAGAATGAAGAAGGTTACAGAAGATTAGATTCCAACTAAGGTAGGGACTAAGGAGAATGAAGTGTATTAAAATCATGTTGTAGTTTTTGAGGTTACTCATTTAGACATTTTCTCCCTTAGTAGAAAACAATTGAATGGACCCAATTTTGACATCATCAATCACTCTCTCATAAACATTAAGGTCCTACTACTCTCTCAAAGACTTGGTTTCTATCTTCATAACATCTCAATTTCTCATAATAAAAAGAAAATTGCTTTGTTTAAGGAGTTTCATAGTGAAATTTTTTACGTTTTATGTATATTATGATTTATGAGTGATAATGATAATGTTGTCCCTATTTCAAATATTGGTATTGTGTTTGGTTCCGCATAAAAATCTATAATAATCGCGTCTCGATAGGAATAAGAGAGTTTAAGTTTATATGCAGAATAAAATTATTTATCACAATTATAAAGATAAACTAAGTGAATGACACTCGTACAATCAAGTTATTGGAGTTGAAATTTAATATTTTAAATTATTAAAAAAATATTAAAATTTACATTAATATGGATAAGACAATTCTGACTAAAAAAACATAAGAAAAATTATTTAAAAAAATGTTGAAATTAATAATTTAAATAAAAATATTGTCCTAGATATAATATTACAAGTGAATTTGATGCATGCAGTCGATTCTACTTACCAGAATATGATTTGATTTTTGTTTTCACATGAATATTAATACCTTAGGCCGAGAAATCTTAAATTTAAAAATAGATCTATCATGTGTGATTCTGATGTTTTTCTACTTCTTTGATAACCTATAGAAGCTTCAACATCATGTGTATGTAACTCCATGGAGTTTTGCAACTATGTTTCTTAACTTTTGTTTTTGTTCTTTTGTCCTAATTAATAATAGACCTTCCAAACACCTTTAACTACATCTTATCATCTGTATAGAAAATTCCAATGGAAAGCATACATATATGCTTGATATATTTATTTCTCCCTTTTCAATTGAAGTAGACTTAAGATCACACTGTCTATTTCTTAAAATCTTTTTTTTATATATATTAATAGATAATATTCTAATTGTCGACTGTCTATTCTAATTGTTAGCTTTCATGTTAGTAATTGGTTAGATATAACAATCATATATAAGTCTTTCATGTATATATGCTTTAAGAATGAACAATTTGTCAAATTAATGGTTAAGAGTATATTATCAATTGAAATGATATTTGAGATATTAATATAATATACATTGAACACATGCGATTACTTTTATTTATGATCAAGAAAATGCATGGTATACATGGTGCCATCTAATTTGGGACCAGCCTTAAGTTCAGTGTTCCAATCAAATTTATTACAAAGAATATAGTACATCACACTAGAGTACAAATGTCATTTTAAGCATGTTATTGAGATTGGTTTAATGGATATCCACAAATACACTTTCATTCAATGAGAATATATTATTTTGTTATATCATTTAAATATTTTAAAATTTTTAGTATAAATTAACAAGATGTATTATCATCATTGGTTAATAAAATAATAATATTTTATACTGTCCGTGCATCTCATATTTTCTTTTAAAATTTGTATATTGTTTTAGAATCTCTCAAGGCTCAACTTATTGCGTAGGGTATTTTTTTAACCAACTTTAAAATTAATAAACTTCAATCTTTTTCAAATGAATGTATAGAATACTTTTTAAAAGAGTATATTCACGAAGAGGCATTTGTTGATCAATCTATAAGTTTTACCAACTCAATCTTTCTCAATCATGTTTGGAAACTTAAGTTTTATACGGTGGTCTGAAACAAGCTGTTAGAATTGTTGGAACATACATAAAAGCGGTGAAGTGAATCAATGGTAAAAATGGCTAATTAGAGAAGATGAAGTTTAGAGAGTAAAATAGAGAATTGAGAGAGAGAGAGAGAGAGAGAGAGAGAGTAATTGAGGAGAAAAATTGTTATTCGCAATTGCATTCAAAAAATGTTACACATTACATGAGAGGGAATGCTATTTATAAGCATCTAAAAGTAACACAAAACAAAACAACAAATAAAACCACAACAGAAAAACTGCTACACTAGAAAACTAAAAATCGCGGCAGAAACCGGTTTCCCCAAATGTGGAAACCGGTTTCCTCTTCGAAATTCTGTTTTTCTACTTCAGTGGCAGAATAACTTATTTACTTAAGTTGTTTCCAAAACAGCTTCTGAAGCCTTCACAATGCACTTGGCTTATACTCAACATTCAACACACCACCTTAAGTCAAGTGCTCCACATTCCTCAAGCTTAATTTCTTCACAAGCCTCTTGAACACTTCATTTGTTACCGCCTTCGTCAACAAATCCGCAAGTTGTTCTTCGCTTCGATAATGAGCTAGCTTCAAACGTCCTTCACACACCAGCTCCCTCAACTAATGGAACCTCAGCTCTATGTGTTTTCTCATCCCATGTGCTATAGGATTCCTTTCAATGTTGATAGCCGAGAGGTTGTCAACAAAGAGTGTGACAACTTTTATCTCAATGATGTCCAACTCTTTAAGTAGATTCATTAGCCACACAACTTGACATGCACACATCGATGCTACGATATACTCGACCTCATAAGAAGAAAGTGCCACCATAGGTTCCTTTTTAGAGCACCAAGAGATTGGAGCTCCTCCAAATATAAAGACATAATTGACCGTAGACTTTCGATCATCTTTATCTTCACACCAATTGGAATCTTTATAACCGAGTAACTCACACATGCTGCCCACATCAGCTACGGGAAAGAGAATTCTACAGCCAAGAGTACCTTTGATGTAATGAAGGATCCTCTTGACTGCTGCCAAATGAGGCACCTTTGATCTCTCTATGAATCTACTTGAAATATTGACACTAAATGCCAAATTCAGTCGCGTATTGCACAAGTAATGTAACAATCCAATCAACCATCTATATTGAGTTTGATCAATGTCACCCTCATCCTCATTCTTGGATAATTGCAACCTTGGTTCCATTGGTGAGTTGGCAGTATTACAATGCTCCATGTCACACATTTTTCAAAATCTCAATAGCATATTTCCTTTGATGCATGAGAATTCTCAGCCTTGAATTGTGAAACTCTATGCCAAGGAAGTATGTCATGATACCCAAGATCGCTCATCTCAAATTCTTCTATGAGTTCACCTTTGAACTTGGAAATAAACTCCTCATTACTCCCGTAATCAAAAGATCATCCACATATAAACAAAGTATAATCACACCTTTGCTTGCATTTGACTTCACATAAACACCATGTTCGGATACACACTTCTTGAAGCCAACCTCAATAAGAAAAGTATATATGTGTTTGTTCCAAGCTCAAGGTGCTTGTTTCAAACGATAGAGTGATTTTCTCAACTTGTAGACTCTTCCCTCTTTATTCTTTATCACAAAACTAGGGGGATGCTCTACCTAGACTTCCTCCTCAAGTGGACCATTCAAAAATGCGGATTTCACATCTATTTGGTACATCCGCCAATTTTTGCAATTGGCGATACCAACGACCAACCGTATGTCTCCAATCTAGCTACCAGAGCAAACACCTCATCATTGTCTATACCTTATCGTTGCAAAAATCCCTTTGCCACTAGTCGATCCTTATGGTTGACAATTTCTCCTTTGGGATTTTCCTTCACTTTATAGACCCACTTTACTCCGATTTCCTTTTTTCTTTCCAGTAAGTCAACTAGCTCCCAACTACTATTTTTCTCAATCGATTCCAGCTCTTCTTTCATCGCACATACTCACTTTGCGTTGCTCAATTCCTCTTCCATACTTACCGGCTCGGATTCGGCCATAAGCGCAAAGTGTATGAGATCGTCATCATTGTTGATCTCATTATCATGGAATACTTCACAATCTTGGAGCCATTGAGGTAGACCTTTGTGTCTTGTCGGTCGTCTACTAGACTCACCATTGTTAACTTCTATCGAAATTAGGACCAGCTCTGCAGCCTACTGTTGTTCCTAATTTTCTGCATTTTCTGGTGGAAACCGGTTTTCAGGATCATGGAAACCGGTTTCTACTTCTAGAAATCCCATTTCTGAGCCTTCAGTAAACAAATGTTGTGAGGGAAACCGATTTCCTTCTATTGAGAAACCGATTTCTGCTGCTGTTTTCAAAATATTTCTATTGTCAAACAGCCTCAGCTCATTCATCATCACGTCTCTACTAATTACGATCTTCTTTCTACTCACATCAAATAGCTTGTAGCCTCCAGTAGAGTGATATCTTACAAGTAACATTACCTCTCCTTTGTCATCCAACTTCTTTCGAAATTGACCCAGAATGTGCCAAAATGCAATCGAACCGAAAACTCTCAAATGCATCAAATTCGGTTTATAACTAGACCATACCTCTTCTAGTGTCACCTTGTCCAACTACTTAGTAGGGCACCTATTCAATATATAAGCTGCTGTAGAAACCGTTTCTCCCCATAGTTCCTTCGTCAAGTTCTTCCCTTTCAACATGCTACGAACCATATTCATAATTGAGCGATTTCTCCTTTTGGCAATTCCATTTTTTGAGGCGTATAAGGTGGAACAACTTCACGCACTATACCCTCATCATCACAATAATTCCCAAATTCACTTGATTGCTGCTTCTCTCACACGAACCCTAAGCTTCTGAAATTTGAAAGAACTAGGGAAACTTGCAAAACCAATTTCCAGTCGTTCTCAAGCCAACCCATCCGTCCATTCATCCTCCTGAGCCTTCCAGCAATCGATCCAAGCCCTTGCACGAGTTTAAAGCATTCATAATTCTCTTCTCTAAGTCACATCGGTTTGGTAGAGATTTTGAATTTCAAACTCTTGATGCACACGATATAAATTGTGTGTTTGCATTCATTCATTTTCATTATGTTGTTTTGAATCGATTTGATGCATTAGTTATAAGTTTTAGTGCAGAAACAATGAAACACCATGGCGAGCGCACGAAGCTTCTAAGCTTTCGTATCCATAGTTGTAGGACAATTCAAGCCAAAATAACCCTAGATTCGGACTCAAGGGATGATTTTATGTTGATATGGGTTATTTCTTTTTATTTTTGCTTCGATTTTGTAGGTTTTGATGTTTGAACCATCAGAGATGGTGACCGGAACCACCTTCCCAGGGTGGTTGACCGGTGAGGACTAGGACAGGGCAGACTCGGCAAAGAACTTTTGGTCCATTTGAAACCAGGGGACCCACATGCGCGCGTTTTAATTTTAATTGATTTTTTGGAATAAATCACAAATATATATTTATGCTTATGTTTAAATGAATGGATGTATAGCCACCCCAGTGGCAAGACATGCGTGCGTAGTCCCGTTACCCCCCATCAGGTCTCTGGTTCGAACCTGCCTTTTGCAACCTTTTTCAATATTTTTTGATTTTTACAGGATGACACTCATATACAATTGGAGGCGTGATACTTGGAACATATGCAACTGGCTCAGTGGTAAGATTTTGGCTCAACAACCCCAGGGACAAGAGTTCAACACCCTGGGGTGCCATCCCCATTTTTTAAACACTTTTCCCTTTTATATTTTTCTAACCTTTTCATTTTTTTAACTTATTTAATTTCTTTTCAAAAATTATTTCAATTATTTCTTAAAACCCTAAAAAAAATTTCATTTTAGTTTTAGGTTAATAAAAATCTTTATTTAATTTTTGACACAAAAACATTTTTATTTTCTTATCATTTAAATTATTTATCTTAATTAATTTCTAATTAACTTAGAATTAGGTTTTCTTAATTAAAATCAATTTCAAAAAACACCAAAAAGTATTTTCCTTTTAAGTTAGGGTTTAGAACACCTGTACCTTTATTAAAAAAAAATATCTTATTTATTTATGCTTTATTCTTATTTAAATTCTAGAAATCAATGTATGGGTTGCAAGGTCATTTTTGTAATTGCGTAGATTTACTTTCCTTGCACTTTTTCTCATTATTATGTATCTGCTAATGGGATGTAATATATTAGGTAATTTTACTATCCCACAACTCCTATTATGTATCTATCCCAAAGCCCTATAGTAGCGTAGGATATTTATTTTCCCGCAATTTACTTTTTCGCAAATGTTTAATTGCTTAGATGTATGCTAATTAGGGTTTGCATGGAAAGATATAAAATCAATCTTAGAATAACCCTAATCTCAAGATAAAATATCTGAATTGAATCACTTTGCACACTTACACCCTTAAGGTATCCTCTCTTGTTGCCTTCGGATAAAAATGGTCATGTCCCTCGAACGTAGGGGTACCATTAGCAAAAGTCCCTCAATTCAAAAATCATCATCAAGATCACAATCCCTCGATGACCCTCGATATTTCCTACAAATATATGATATCGTCCTGCGGTTGTTGCCTACGAATAAATGATGATCGTCCCTATGAATTTGCTAAGGTGTCCTTACAATGTTGCCTTCAATGACCATACGATGACCCTACGCTTATCCCTTCACATCCAACAGATAAAGATACCTACTAACTAATCGTATGGATATCACTGTCCTAAAGGATAAGGAAAAGAACAAAGAACGACCTTTTGAGTAGGTAGTTACTCTTAATTGCTTGGTCAAATAAACAAATCATTTTTACACCTAATATGTTTCAAACAAATATTTTCAAACACTTCGTATACATTCTTAAGGACTGATACAAGAATCATTACAAAGTCAAAGAAAAATACTTACAAACAAATCACACACACACACACAAAAGCAATTTTTTCAAAAGTGAGCTAAAGCAATTAAGAGCCCGTAGATAACTGCGGATGGAAAGAGTGCTAACTCCTTCCCTTTTCATAATTACCTCCCGAACTCAGAATCGATAAAAGGTCTTTCCTATTCTTTTCACCGTCCCTTTATTGGATAAAAGAAAAGTCAGTGGCGACTCTTTCTAACCGCAACATTTGCGATAAAAGGCAAAAACAAACAAGTCAGTTCTTCCACCGTGCTACAGAACTGGCAACTCTGATGGGGATAATACCTAAAGAAAGGTTACCTTTAGGGCTTTAGATCACTTTTAATTATTTAAATTATTTGACTTGTCTGCTTTATTTTTAGGGTGTTGCTTGGGTATTATTGTTCATAAGGATCCTACACCCGAATCCAGGATACCTTAGGTAAGTCGCAATAGATCATTGCGATTATCTGGCGTAGACCGACACGGTTAAAATGATGGCTACGGTTAGTGTGACACTTTGTATGTCCTAATGTTCCTCAAGTCCAGTTGAGGAAACATTTGGTGTCTGCGTGGTGTCATCAACACTAACTAAACTTTTAGAACCTTAATTGACCCATCTTGGCCATTAAAAGGTAGTGAGATAGACGACTTTGGTGCATACTAAAGTTGGTTGATACTCGATGCTACGCTCATTGAGATTCAACTTTTAGGATGCTTCGGTCGGCCATTTGGTAGTCGTACTGAAATAAAGCTTGCGAGAAAGATCCATGATATGAGATTCCTAGAACCCGGTTACTATTGTAGGGCAGGTTGAACCAACTTAACTTAAGTAAAGGGTAGGCACCTCTAGACCTCATGCAAGCCTTAAACCTAGGGCTATTGTATGAATTGTTTGTGTTTGCTTAAACATGACATCATGACATCATAACATCATAACATTTCTAACCATTTCAAGGACCTAGGGATTTACTTTTTCTTTGTGTTGTAGGGTTGTGGCTTCCAGGAAGACTATCTGAATCAACTTTGTGGGGATACCTTCTCAACTAAATGAGCTAGTCTCAAAAGTTTTGGACCACTCCAAGTTCATCAAAAGACATGGTTATCTACTCGACTTGGTTATCTCCGGTTTTGAAGAAGATTTGATGAGCGTTATATTCCAGTTTTTTGATCTGAAGCATCACTGCTTTACCTTCACAGACTATCAGTTGGTACCGATAATTGAAGAATTCTCTAAGCTACTTGGGATGCCCATTCTTGATCATATACCTTTCACCGGTCTAGAAAAAGTTCCAAGGTTTAAAGACATTGTGGTAACTTTACACATAAAGTGGTCAGACATTAAAGCTAATTGGGAAACAAGAAGTGGAGTTAAGGGTTTGCTTGCTAAGTTTATGATAAAGAAGGCTTGAGAGTTCTTAAATACTATGAGTTTCCACGCTTTAGAAGATATTTTAGATTTACTAATCTATGGCTTGGTGCTATTCCCTAATCCAGATCAATTCATAGACGTAAACAACATCAAGATATCCCTCACTCATAATCCGGTGCCTACATTGCTTTGAGATATTCTGCATTATTTCCACACTCGTACTATGAAGAGACAATGGACTCTCATGTGTTGCATACCGTTATTATGCAGGTAGTTTATTTTGCATATTCCTCAATCAGTAATGAAGAATGAGAAAGGTCTGAGATGGTCTCAAAGGTTGATGTCACTCTCTCATTCAAATATTCGTTGGTGTCTCTATCATCAAGAAGGACTCACTTTCATTGAACGTTGTGGGGAGTTCCCTAATGTGCCACTCCTTGGAATAAGGGGAGGTATCACTTACAACCCATGTCTAGCGCTATGTCAGTTTGGTTATGCTCGAAGAAGTGGTCCTCGGGATATGCTCATCCAAGGCATTGTATTTGACAACGACAACGATCTCCAAGGTTACTGTCAAAGATTTATACACACTTGGGGCATGGTAAAGAAAACTGATACCAAGACCTTGGGGCATAAAAACTCCATTCCATTGGAACCTTACCTCAAGTGTATACGAGCTCGCGCTCAAAGTCTTATGATGCCGTTTACCGTTATCCTTCCAGTAATTATGGAACCGATTGTGGAAGATGATGAGCCTTATACCATTCTCCATCCGGATATGCCCACTGATTTTGAAGAGTTGAAGAGATTCTGGATTCAACTTAAAGAAGAAAGGGACACATTCGAAGCTTAGTGCTATGCAAGTGAGAAAAGAGTATTGGAGCTGACAAAGCTACTCAATGAGGAACAAAGTCTTAACGCCTATGTCAACACAAAGAGGAAGCATCCTTGGGAGATTTAAGCACTAGGATCTTTTACTTTATGTTGAACTTTGCTTTGTATTTCTAATTAACTAATGAAAAAGTTTGTTCTTTTTGTGTAACAAAATTAAATTTCCTAAGGTCCTTGAAAACATTGCATAATATTGCATATCATAGTATATCATTTCATAATAGGTACTCTGAAGACCAGTTTTCTTATTATCTCGTTGTTTATTTCAGCAGAAATGACTCTCGAACAGACTGTCAAAGATCTCCAAGCTCATAATGCTCAGCTTCAAGAGATGTTCATCAACCTGACCAAGGGACATGAAGATCTGAAAAAGCTCATCACTTAGAGAAAGAAGAAGAAGATATCTAGTATTCTCAACATAGGAAGAAGATTCAGAGGTCCAGTCAAGACAGTTAGACACCTTGAGTTCTCATAAAAAATTGGTGAAACTAAAGGAGTGTCAAGGACAATGGAGGAAGTCATCATGGATCTGAAGAAGAAGAAGAAGAAGAAGAGGAGGAAGACTATCTGAGTGAGAAATATCCTCCTGGTGAGGAATGGTACAAACAACTTGAAGATCGTTTGAATGCTGTGGAAAATATGAAAATGTCAGAGCTGAACTTTGATAATTTGAGTCTGGTTCCAGGTGTGGTGATTCCCCGCAAGTTCAAAGTTCTTTCCTTTGCAAAATATGAGGGTATTTCTTGCCTGAAGCTTCATCTGAAGTCCTATGTTCAGAAGATCCAACCCCACACCGAAGACAAGAGGTTGTGGATGCATTTCTTTCAAGAGAGTTTGTTTGGAGCACAGTTAGAATGGTATTATCAACTGGAAAATACCCATATTCATACATGGAATGATCTGGCAGACATTTTCTACAAGCAGTATCAGTACAATACTGAATTGGCACCAACTTGTATGGAGTTACAAAATATGTCTATGGGTCGTGACAAGAAGTTCAAAGAGTACACTCAGAAATGGAGAGATCTAGCAGGTAGAGTTCAACTTCCCTTATCTAATAGGGAATTATTTGACATGTTTATGGGCACGTTGACAGGTCCATTTTTCAATCATTTGATTAGAAACTCTTCAGCCGGATTCACCGAGTTGATATTGACATGAGAACGTATTGAAGCTGGAATCAAGAGTGGGAAGATTCAAGTTGAAACATATTCAAGTGTCGTGAAGAGATCTTTTGGTGGGAAGAAAGAAGTCAATGTTGTGAATAGCCAGAAGAGTCGTGATAAAGGTGATCACCATCAATCTGCGGGGGCAGTTCTGATCTCCAATCCTGCGCTAGTGCAACCTCAACAAGACAATACGCATAGACAAAATGCGGCAAGAAGACAGTTCACTAAGATCAATATATCATTATCTCAAGCATTGCAACATATGTTGAAAGCAAAGCTGATTACTTTGAGAGATCCGCCTTAACATGTCAATATGTCGTCTCCTAAATACAATCTCAATGCAAGGTGGGCTATCATTCCAATAGCCCTAGACCTGACACAAACAGCTGTTGGGCTCTGAAGAACAAGATTTAGGATATGATTGAAGCTCAGGAAATTGAATTTGACCCTCCTATTGAAACTCTGGATGTGATCACTGCGCCAATTCCTGATCATGGTAAGGGTGCCAATGCCATTGATGATGACTCCTATGTTTTTCCTATGAGTGAGCTAACCACTCCATTGATGACTGTTAAGAAGAATCTGCTACAAGCCAGTCTATTTCCTGGATGTTTCAACAATTGCGACTACTATGTGTCTCAATCCAATGGTTGTGTGTGGTTGAAAAGAGGTGTTCAACGCCTCTTGGACAACCGAGAATTGATATTCATGAAAGCTCCGTCTGTGGAGGATTTGTGCGAATATGTTTCCAAAAACCTGAAAATTTAAGACGTGGACAAAGAAGAGACTACACTAGAAGTATGGGATACCTTGGGCCAGCCGAGTGGGAAATATGATTTCATGGTGAAGTATACCGCCCCTGAAAGTTCAAAAATTTCAATCAAAGATATCCAACCAACTGGATGGGGAGATGACAACTATCCCGAAGAGTATGCTAATGTGAATGCAATAAGGATCTCCTCTACAGGACCTGTGAAGATCACTCCCACTCCCCGAGTGGCACCTCTAATCATCACCTCACCTATGCCAGTTCCATATTCCTCTAACAAAGGAGTACCTTGGAATTATGGAGCTGAAGTTTACTACCACGACGTCAAGCAGGAGCCATTGGCCATTGAATACGGTAATTTTGAAGTTGCTAAACTCGATGTCAACAATATTACAGGATCAAGCAAAGTGACTAGAACCAGCAGAGTCTTCTCCCCGAAAATATCTCCTCCGAAAAACACTGTTGCACCAGTTCGTATCCCTACTATTGAGCCAACTATAGAGGTTCGGGGCAAAGAGAAAGTGATTCAACCTGCTTAGACAAAAGTACCGAAAGAGGTTGTTGAAGATGCATCCTAACAAGAGATGGAGGAAATTTTGAAGATTATCAAGAAAAGTGATTACAATGTTGTTGAGCAGTCGGGGAAAACTCCGTCCAAGATATCTATGCTAGCTATATTATTATGCTCTGACGCCCATGCTAAAGCCTTGGTGAAATTCCTGAAGAATGCTTATGTGCCGCAAGAAACTTCTGCTGGTCAATTTGAAAACTGTATTGCTAGCCTGACCGCATACAATGGTTTGGGCTTTTTTGATGCTGACTTGACTCCTGCAGGAAAGAAACATAATAAAGCCTTGCACGTCTCTATGGAGTGTAAAGGCACTATATTATCTTACGTGTTGGTAGACACTGGTTCTGCTCTGAATGTCCTACCGAAAAGTGCTCTAGATAGACTTGATGTTAAAAAGGTGGTGATGAAACCTAGTGACATAATTGTGAGAGCTTTTGATGGTTCGAGAAGAACAATACTTGGAGAGCTCGACCTGCCAATCAAAGTGGGTTCCCAGACTTTTGATTCCAATTTCTTTGTGACGGATATTCGCCCAGCTTATTCTTGCCTAATTGGACTCCCCTGGATACATGAGGCAGACGTTGTCACCTCTACCTTGCATCAGAAACTGAAGTACCCAGTGAAAGGGAAGATTGTCACCGTTTATGGAGAAGAAGAATACATGGTGAGTCATCTGCAGTCCTTCCGGTATGTTGAAATGAAGGGAGAATTCATTGAAACTACTTGTCAAGCTTTCGAAGTAGTTCCTTGAGTAATGCTTGTCAACGCTCCTGTTACTCCCAAGGTTACTAGAGTTCCACCGAAGATGTCATCGCTGAAGGATGCAAGACTATGGTTGAAGAAGCAGGATGCACCATTTGGGGTCAATTCCCTGATTTCCCATTCAAATCCTATAAATTTGGTATAGGCTTCACTTCTAAGGGTCAGAAGATGGTGTGTCGCGAATGTGCCAGCGGACCTCCCTTCCGTATCAACAGAGATGAAGTTCATACTATAGAAGACAATGATGGTGACTTTGACATCGACAACTAGATCTTCCCAAAAATCGGGAGTGGAATCAATAATTAGATGGAAAAGGGCGTTATATCAATCTCCTTTAGTTAGTAATAATTTCTTTTTCTGTTTTGCGTTTTTAAGTTTTATGTAATTCTGAACAATAAGACTTTAAGCCTAGTTCCTTGCCGCTCGTTTGTGAGGGTTATTATTTGTCATTCGCATATTTTCATTCAATAAATCATTGGACTTTTGCCTTGAAATTTTGCGCTCCCTGTCTTTTCTTTTACTTTACTTTTTTCAAAAAACCTAGCTATGTGTTCTTACACACACCCATATAAAAACTGCAAATCCACATCCATTCTGGATCCCATCGATAACGACTCTGCTATTGTCAAATATGACTTTGAAAATTCGATCTACCAAGCCGAAGACGAAGGTGAGGAAGATTGTGAAGTTCCAGGAGAACTTGCTAGATTGTTACAGCAAGAAGATAGAACTATACAACCAAATGAGGAGCCAGACGAGGTCGTGAATCTAGGTACCGAAGAGGACAGATAATAAATCAAGATAAGAGCTAGTCTTGATAGTAGTGTCAAAGAAAGGTTAATCCAGATGTTGCAATATTACATTTAGATTTTTTCTTGGTCCTAAGAAGACATGTCAGGGTGGGATATTGATATTGTGGTACACCGATTACCAACAAAAGAAGAGTGTCTTCTTGTAAGGTGAAAGGTTCATCAAATGCGTCCTAAGATATCCGAGAAAATCAAAGTTGAAGTCATGAAGCAGTTCAACGCAGGTTTCTTAGTTGTCACTTCTTATCCCTAGTGGGTTGCAAACGTGGTACCACTGCCTAAACGTGGTTGCAAACGTCTGTAGACTACCGAGATCTAAATAGGGAGAGCCCGAAAGATGATTTTCCGCTTCCACATATCGATGTTCTGGTTGACAACACTGCCCAACATAATGTTTTTTATTTCATGGATGGTTTTTTTTATTATAATAAAATCAAAATGGCTCCCGAATATATGGAGAAAACTACTTTTGTCACACAGTGGGGCACTTTCTGTTACAAGGTTATATTGTTCGGATTGAAGAATGCAGGTGCAATGTTTCAGCGCGCCATGGTAGCTTTATTCCATGATATGATCCATCACGAGATAGAATTTTATGTCAATGACATGATAGCTCGATCCCAAACTGAAGAAGAACATCTTGATCTTCTGCGTAAGCTGTTTGATAGATTGAAGAAATACAAATTGAGGTTGAATCCAAGCAAGTGTACCTTTGGATTAAGATCTGGTAAAATCATAGGTTTCGTTGTCAGTGGTAAATGTATTGAAGTTGACCCCGCCAAGGTTAAAGCTATTCAAGAAATTCCATCTCCCCACACCGAGAAAGAAGTCAGAGGTTTCCTAGGACGTTTGAATTTCATTGATAGATTTATTGTGCATCTGAATGCTACTTGTAAGCCAATATTCAAATTATTGAAGAAAGATCAAATAGTGGAGTGGAACGACGATTGCCAAATAACCTTCGACAAAATCAAGGAATACCTCCAAGAACCTCCTATTATGATGTCGTCGATTGTAGGAAGACCTCTAATCATTTACTTAACAGTATTAAATAATTCAATAGGGTGTGTATTGGGGCAACATGACGAGTCTGTTCGAAAAGAGTATGCAATATACTACTTTAACAAAAAGTTTACCAACTATGAAACAAGATACTCATTGCTCGAGAAAACTTGTTGCACTTTGGCTTGGGCTGCTCGCCGACTAAGACAATATATGTTTACTCATACCACTTTGTTGATCTCTAAGACGGATCTGATAAAATATATATTTGAGAAGTCTGCTCTCTCCAGAAGAATAGCAAGATGGAAAATGATCTTGATCGAGTACGACATTCAATACACTACTTAGAAAACAATTAAAGGAAGTGTGGTAGCAGATCATTTGTCTCATCTAGCTGTAGAGGACTACCAGTCTATGCATATCCAGTTCCCCAACGAAAATATCATGTTAGTTACTGATTATAAAGAACTTGGACCGAATGAAGGACCTGAGCCAGGATCCTGATGAACTATGGTTTTTGATGGAGCTTCTAACGCACTTGGCAATGGCATTGGCGTCGTGATCATCTCTCCCAAAGGCGACCATACACCCTTCACCGCCAGATTATGTTTTGATCGTACCAACAATATGGCCGAATATAAAGCGTGCATATGTTGAAAAGTATTTTTCTGACAAATATTTTTGTATTGTATCCACATAGATTGGGTGATATTACCGTCGTTCTATAGTTACAATCGTTTCAAGTTTACAAAGTAACAAAGTTGTTTTATTTGAATAGTTATCGTTCAATTTTTGAAGTAAGACTAAGACAATAAAAATATGTTTTTTATCAAATAAAAAAGGTTTTCCAAGATTGGGGTTCACTATCCCAACTTCATATATTCCCTTAAAACAAATATGTGAACTCAAGATTATTGAACATCTTCTAGTATCCTATCAATGCCATTTATCTCTAAATGAGATTGTAATATTCATTATATTAATCTTTAGACAATTTTTCCATCTTAATATTAATCTAACAACCCTTAATGTTTGATACAAAAGAAAAGTAATGTGTAAATCTATTTCTACAACTTATACATTACTTTAGAGAATACTTTAGGTCAGAATTTGAATCATATTTCTCAATAATAATCCAACTCAAAATATTCAACATAACACAAAAGCTTCAATCTATATTCATAACCAAATTGTTCACATAAAAAGATTTAAAGGAAACACATGATAAATTAGAAATAGCTACTACCTCCAATCTTGCCAAAGTGGGGTTTAGTTCCTCATTTCCATTTTTTCCAGTATAAGAGATAAAGAGAGTTTCTTCCACACACCAATGTTATGTTCTCCCTCAATGAATAATAATCTATCTAAAACCTCTTTCTTAGTTTTTCTATTTTCCCAAAAGTGTAATCATTCCTTTTTACATGCAACCATACACTTTCTATAACCCAAAAAGTAGCCTAAAAGGTGCCTCACACGCTACCCCAAAAAATTGTCCCCAAAACAGATCTAATTATTCAAAACAGGTTGGCTGACCATGCACAGTTTGCGACGCAAACAAGGGATGCGGCGCGAACTGAGTGAAATTTGACTTCTTTGAAACTAACACAGTTCACGGCGCCAACAAGTGGACGCGACGTGAACTGAGTTAAATTGCACTCCTTTTTCGCTTTGCTTTAGTTTGCCTTCAAACTTGCTTCAATCTTCAACTACTTTCTTGCTTCTTCCTAACTTGCTCATGCATCCAAAACCTCTTGTCCACAATTTCTACACAGCCAACAAATAAAGTGAAATACCTACTCAAAACATAACTAAAACAAAAGTAATTGCATATTTACTAAATTGAGTGAATAAAATTATGAAAATTCAATAAAATTTGGTTAAAGGGACCAATAACAATGTATGAAAATTAATATTATTTGGTCCCTAACAACTCTCCCCAACTTACCATTTTGTTTGTCCCTAAACAAAAGTCTTTCGCCCAAGTAACCAAATTAACGCAACAAGAGAAGGAACATGAATCATTCAAAGACACTCGATTGGTTCAAAATTATATGGCCCTTCGAGATCCACTTACCTCAATACTAAGACAAAACATGAACAAGATAATGGTTGGGTGCAAAGTACATACCAAGGAATTCAAAGCAATACATGTCAAACTTTAATCAAATCTACGCGCAGATCATAGTAATGATGATTATCATGAGGATTTTCTTTCACTCATCCAAAAAATTAAATCAACAACAACTCGAATCATGCGGGCATCAAAACAAATACTAATCATGTGAAAAGTGAGAATCATGAGGTCTGTCATGGGTTGTAATGTGGCTTGGGTTACAAATAAAGGGTAATATCAAAGGAGATCCAACAAGAATACTTATCCTAAGGGAGAATTCTCATCAATTCAAACTCAATAATACTTTCTTTTTTATCTAATTTTTCTTTTCTTGTTTTTTAACAACACACAACCGAGAGCTCTTTTCTTACTTGATAATTAACATATAGATTTTTCTTTTCACTTGCTCCATGATTTCAAAGGTGATTTATTGTTCTTATTTACAACAATATTCACTTTTTTCACCTTTTCTCAAAGTACCACAACTTTTCTTTTTAATCAACTCTTGTTATTCTCCCCAACTTTAGTGTTCAAACCAATAATGATGCAATAATGCTCCCTATAGGACAAAGGAAAAAATGCAACCAATTTGGTTGAAGGTTTAAATGAAACAAAAAATTAAGATTCATTCATTCATAATATTTTCAATTAAATTTTCAATTATCAATTGAATGAATCCTAATACAAGCTCAAAGGGGTTGACTAAGGATCACTCCTCACAAGGTTAGTTGATTTAAAACTTTTTGGCTAAGTATTTTTTCTCAATAAAAAACAATGCCTCTATCACTTTTACAATTTTCATAAAAATATACCAATGCATGATTTAGCATGATAAGAACGATTTGAAATAAAATTCGGTATCCCGCATTTAGTGCACAATGGAAGGTTACCTCACAAATGGATAAGTTCTATTTTGATTCAAAGTTGACATGTATTTCAAATAATTTATGATATGAAATTTGTACAAACCATCAATTTATTCATGTTAAGTCTAGAAATCGGTAAAAGTGTACCTTGAAGTGCCTAGTACCAATCTTATCATCACCATCCGAAGTGTTCTCCAATCCTCTCTTGTAACCGTCACTTGGTTCCTTCAAGCCTAACTTAATGAACAAGAACAATTAAACAAAAAGTTTTTGAAAATATGGGGTACCTCAAATTCCATAAAACTCATTGATTTTACTCAACACAATCAAACATAAACATGCAACTAACCGAAATTTTTTAATGGTGAACGAGAGCCACCAAGAGTACAACATAAAAATTAACGGTGAACAAGAGCCACCAAGAGTACAACATAATTTTTTTTTGCCATAAACAATAAAACTAAAATTAAAAGACTAAAATAAATCTAATACTACCAAACTGATCTTCAATTCTCTTCATCATCACCACCACCCACGGGACCAATGGCTTCTTCCATGTCCTTATCAACACCTACACCGCTAGTTTGGCCACTGCTGCCCACGCCCCCCATAAATGTTGGCCTTCCCTCAGGCCAATTAGCATGAGCCAAATACTCCGCCTGAGTTGGAAAAGTGCGGTCTTCAGGTGCCAATAAGGTGTTCCAGAAATGTTGTTGCATAGCATCAAATAAAAATGTTTGAGACTTACTCGAAGCCTCAAAGTTGTCACAATAGTAGATTGCAAACGCCATTTGGTCAAAGGCGGGAGTACGACAGGGTCTAGACCTAGAAGATAAAGTGCATGCTCCTTCAGCTTTATCGATCGGTGTCTGACAAAATCTATTCACAAAATAATCATTAATAACACTAGTAATGGTGTAATGCACTTCATTTGAAATAAGCACATTTTCTTTCTTGCACAACCTCATTATTAACCCCGAATACATAAGCACGCCGACCTTCCCACCATGCTTTGTTCCACTTGTTGCCATTTTTCTCAATTCGCCCGCAATGATTGAAGCGACATCCACAAATTTTCTAGATAGGATAAATGATAACAAACAATCGACATCAAGCGGGATTGTAGTGGTATGGCAACGCGGCCAAATATTGTTCAAGAGAAGGACCTCTCTCTTCCAATATTTAGGCAGCCCTTTCTCATTAAGATGATAACTTCTTCCCTCAAGGAATAATTAACCATTTACAACATCTTAATTCCAATCTCGTGCCGCCTCTTTTGCGTGATACTCGCATCGCTCTCCTTATCGCACTGTGAGTGGGTTTCCCAAGAAATTGTTCCGAGCATCTCTGTTAAAAATATAACATTGCCCCTCACTTGCGTCCTATAATGATACACTTTTCATTCCTCCACCTGAATAACATTGACGTAGAATTCACGCATGATATCATAATTAATCTCCCTCTCTCTTTCCGGTTCATACAACTTTGTCCACTTCTGATCCTCGATAATTTTCACAATCTTACTGTATTTTCCATTGGGGTGTTCGCGGCGCGCATTGTAACAATTTTAATTTTGGAAAATTTTATGTTTGCTCATTTCGTGGCGCGAACCCTATACGCGACGCGTACTGGAGCAAAAAAATTTTGAAATAAAAGTTTCTACCTGCTCATTTCGTGGTGCAAACATGGTTAAATGACACGAACTTAGTTTTCCTGCTAAGGACACGAAACGACCAATGTTCGCAGCGCAAACTGAATCAAAATTTTTTAAAACAAAATGTAATGCTGGATGATTTAGAAATTTAACTCAAAACCGAACAACAGAGGGATTGCCTCTCAAAAACTTGCAATTACTCTAATTATGAAAGAAATACTTACTACGTTGGGTTGCCTCCCAACAAAAGCTTTGTTTAACATCGTTAGAGCTCGATGATTTAAAGGTGCTTCAAGGCTTAATAAGCCAAATGACGCACACGTCTCGGTTGAATTCACCACCATGATAGAATTTTAATCTCTGCCCATTCACAGTCCAGCTTTCCTTTGCTTTGGGATCCTCTACCACAATGCATCCATAACTTCTAACCTCTTTTATCATAAATGGTCCCGACCATTATGACTTTAACTTACCCAGAAATAGCTTGAGTCTTGAGTTAAAGAGAAGTACCATTTGTCCCACTTGAAATTCCTTTGGTCGAACTCTACCATCATGATAAGCTTTTATTTTCTCCTTGTAGAGCTTATTAGAGTGATAAGCATTATTCCTCAATTCCTCCATTTCATGAAATCGCTCTTTCCTCTTCTCACCGGCTAGATTGGAATCAAAGTTCAAGAGTTTTAGAGCCAAAGTGCTCTATGTTCCAACTCAACCGGAAGGTGACAGGTCTTACCATAAACCATTTGAAAAGGTGTTAGTCCAATAGGAGCTTTGTAGGCGGTACGATACGCCCACAAAGCTTCATCTAATTTTGATGACCATTCTTTTCTTGCACTAGACACAGTTTTTTCAAGAATCCTCTTTATTTCTCTATTGGACACTTCTGTTTGACCGCTGGCTTACGGATGATAAGGGGTTGTTACCTTATGTTTTAAACCATAATGTTCTAAAAGTTTTTCTAAAGATGCATTGCAAAAGCGTGATCCACCATCACTTACCAACACCCTCGGCACACCAAAACGTGAAAATATGTTTTTCTTCAAAAATATTATCACGGTTTTGGAGTCGGCTTTGGGTGAAGCAATTTCCTCCACCCACTTTGACACATAGTCAACGACCACAAGAATGTATTCATTAGAAAAATACGGGGGAAATGGGCCAACGAAATCAATGCCCCAACAATCAAAACCTTCTACTTCTAACATGTTGGTTAGATGCATTTCATCTCGTTTGCCTATTCCTCCACTTCTTTGGCATTTTTCACAACTTTTTGCATGCTCATGGGCATCTTTGAATAATGACGGCCAATAAAATCCTGATTGTAGGACTTTGATGGCTGTTCGCAAACCGCTATAGTTCCCTCCATATGGAGAGTTGTGACAATGCCAAAGAATGTCCTTGGATTCTTCACTCGTCACACACCTTCTCAACATGCTGTCCACACCTACCTTGAACAAGTATGGGTCATTCCACACATATTGCTACGAATCCGATAAGAATTTCTTCTTTTGATTACTAGTGAGGTCTTCCGGTATCAAACCGGTTGCCTCATAATTAGCAAAGTCGGAAAACCAAGGCCTCACTTGAATTGCATAAAGTTTCTCATCCGGAAATTCTTCTCTCACCTCCTCTTCTTTCTTTGTAATGTCTACATTGAGCAATCAGGACAAGTGATCCGCTACCAAGTTTTCGGAACCTTTTTTATCCCAGATTTCCAAATAAAATTCTTGTAATAATAGAATCCAATGGATTAACCTTTGTTTGGAATCCAGCTTAGTTAGCAAATACTTGATAGCCGAATGATCAGTGTAAACTACAACTTTTGAACCGATCAAATAAGCTCTAAACTTTTCCAATGCATACATTATATCTAGTAATTCTTTTTCGGTTGTTACATAATTGACTTGTGCCTAATTTAAGACTTTACTAGCATAATGGATAACGTGAAATTTTTTTGCTCTTCTTTAACCCAAAACCGCACCAACCGCATAATCGCTTGCATCACACATGAGTTCAAAATCAAGTTTCTAATTAGGTGCAACGATTACGGGTGTGGTGATTAATGTTTCTTTCAGCTCATGGAATGCTCTTAGACAAGACTCATCAAAATTAAATTGCGTACCTTTGTTGAGTAAATTCCTCAAGGGCTTTGCTATCTTTGAAAAATCCTTGATAAATCTTCTATAAAATCCCGCATGTCCAAGAAAACTTCTCACTCCTTTGATGTTTATTCGTGGTGGCAGCTTTTCAATAACTTCGACTTTAGCTTTATCCACTTCAAGCCCCTTTGATGACATTTTGTGACCAAGAACTACACCTTCGATGACCATAAAGTTACACTTTTCCCAATTGAGCACAAGGTTTGTCTTCACACATCTCTCCAATACAACATCAAGATTTTTCAAGCACAAGTCAAAAGATGCACCATAAACGGAAAAATCATCCATAAACACCTCGATGCATTCTTCGATCAAATCTGAGAAATATTGCTTGCATACACCGTTGAAATGTTATCGATGAATTACATAATCCAAATGGCATCCTCCGATAAGCAAATATGCCAAAAGGACATGTAAAAGCTGTCTTCTCATGATCCATCGGATTCACCGAAATTTGATTGTATCCCGAATAGCCATCCAAGAAACAATAGAAATTTTTACCGGCTAACCTTTCCAACATTTGGTCCATGAAAGGTAGCGGAAAATGGTCTTTCCCTTTAGTTGGATTTAACCTCCTATAGTCAATTCACATCTTCCACCCGGTTACCGTCCTAGTTGGGATAAATTCATTCTTATCATTACGGACAACCGTCATACCACCTTTTTTCGGAACTACTTGCACCAGACTCACCCATTCACTATCGGAGATAGGATAAATCATCCCGCCCTCCAATAGTTTCACCACTTAATTTCTTACTACCTCCTTCATCGATGGATTTAATCGCCTTTGAGGTTGTGCCACGGGTTTGAAATCATCTTCCATCATTATCTTATGCATGCAATAGGCCGGACTAATACCCTTTAAATCGGATAGCACCCAACCCAATGCATCTTCATTCTTTTTCAGCACTTGAATCAATTTATGCTCATCCTTTGGAGATAAGGTATTGCTAATGATCACCGGTTTAGTTAAATTATCACCAAGAAAGACATATTTCAACTGTGGGGGCAGCATCTTCAATTCTAACTTCGCCTCTACCACCTTCTTTTCCACGTCCAACTCTTCAATTTTCTCTTCACTATGATCAATTTCTCCACAAGATTCCAATTCATCCAAAATTTCATCGATTTCTTTTTCTTCAATTTCGGACGAAATATTGTGAGCTCTAATGACAGACCTGTCTAATGAATTAGAAAGATGGACATGACTTGCAACTTCCATGATTTCTTCTTCGGTAGCTTTGAAATATATCATGCTTGTCTTTAGGATGCTTCATGGCTTCTAAATGATTAAAAGTTACCTCTTCATCTTGTAGTATCACCTTCATAAGCCCATCATCAATGTCAATCATCATACGGGTGGTCTTCATGAATGGTCTTCCAAGAATTAATGGTACATCCCTATTTTTCCTCCATGTGAACCACCACGAAATCCACCGGAAACAAGAATTTATCTACTTTCACTAGCATGTCTGATGAAGTAGTAGACTTATCGGCTAGTTGCAAAGTCATCCTAGTAGACTCCATCGAAATATTCCCCAATATTTTAATAATGGATAAAGGAATCAAATTGATGATAGATCCCAAATCAATTAAACCATTTCCAATTTAAGTATCTCCAATAGTTACCGGTAGGATGACTCGCCCCAAATTGGCTTCCTTTCTTGGGAGAGTTTTTTGGATTATGGAACTACAATGGGCATCAAGCAAGATTGTCTCATTATTCGTGTATCTATTTTTCTTAGTGAGGATATCCTTCATTTGGCATATTTTGGCATTTGCTCCAATGCTTCGGCAAATGGAATATTTATTTGAAGTTTCTTAAGTATACCCATAAACCGAGCATAGTGCCTTGCATTTTCCTTCTTTGATGGTGCATATGGATATGTGTTACCTAGAAATTTCTAAATACGGTTAAGGACATGTCAAGTAAATTTCCCTGCAAGTTAAGGGTCGATACTGAACGGATATAGTTTCCTTGGGTCTAATTCATAAAATCAAGTTAAAGATATCAAGAATATATCGACCAAGCAAACAAACTAGGAAACCAGTCGAATCGAGTAAACTTGAGATAGTCGAAATTGGCAACAGCCAGGAGACAAACGTGTCGAAGATGAAACACATCGAATAAGAGGATAAAGAAAGACTATTGGTTGATTCGACATGTTATGGGTTGTATGAAGGAGTTGGTCAAAGTTTAGACACTATCGAAAACATAGGCTAAGGGACTTAGGAAATATCATTCTTCCTAAACTATATCGAAACCAGAAGTAGTTAATCCTTTTGAAATCACGAAGCGGGAAAGAGTTAAAGTATGAAGATCATGGATGGTTATTTCAAGAGATCGTGGTTGCAAGGTGCTAAAGGAA
Organism: Vicia sativa; assembly: GCA_021764765.1. NCBI lineage: Eukaryota > Viridiplantae > Streptophyta > Magnoliopsida > Fabales > Fabaceae > Vicia > Vicia sativa. The sequence goes on along the minus strand of CM038795.1, from coordinate 229,985,606 downwards.
TGGGGAAATCGTGTGTAGCAGTTTTTATCTTAGTTTTAATTTCGTCTGTTGATTGCTTTCAGCGTTTACCTTGTAAAGTACTATAAATAAGTCATTTCATTGTAATTTTAGTGTGTTCACTTGTACTCTCAAATTGCTTACTAGAACTCTGCCCAATTCCGCGCTAAAGGAAGAAAGAGTCATTGAGCTTTTGATGTACGTGAATCACCATCCTTATTTTCAATGCAATCAATTTATGTTTAAGTTTTATCTTTACTGTTTTGTTTACCATTTCGTTTCATTTCGAACAACCTTTTATATTGAACACTTCAACGTCAATTGTTGGTCACGAGTCACCAATTAGTGATTAGTTGAGTCTTGTCTGCCCAGCGCTTACTGTTGGTTAGGCAGGTAGTCGAAATTCTGTGTGGAAAGTCGTTGTACTGTTTCCCTTGGTCTCTGAAAACCGTTTCTTGACCGAGGTCTACTTCTACAGAATCAGTATAATATATCAAATCTTAGCACGTGTCTTAAGATTAACTGGTCGCTCTTGCGAGTAACCCTTAGTTTTAGGACCTAGGGAGGACCAGCGCTTGTTTACCATTCAGCCAATAAGAAACCACCTACTAGAAAATGTACACCTAAGATGAGAAACACTACTTCTGCGTCGAATGCGGATAAAGTTCTGTCACAAACTCTAGGTATTGCCAACCCAGTCGTTTCGCAACTTGCATCATTTCCCCCACTAAACAACACAACTATCTTAGGGCCGACTGCGTCAGTATCAGTCCTTATTCCCCAGACTACACCGGTGAGTTCAAGGCCTGTGGTGGCCACAATAGCCATTCTGAACACAGCGATACCTCGATTTGGTACTGCTATGAATCCCCCTAATGGAATGATGTATTCCTTAATAACGGGATATCAGTCGACCCAAAGTTTAGTGATGGTGTCTGATAATGTACAAAACACAAACGCCCCTTTGCAAGGATCTGCAATAGGGGGAAATAGGGCAATGTCTGCGCAACATTTAAACACTACCTCTGTGGCAGTGTTAATGCAGCAAATGAATGATAACAACCATGAGTTGGTTAACATGTTAACTAGAAAAATGGGTAATGTGTTTAACCCCATAGTATAAGAATCGATTGAGACTAATAGGTAATCCAGTGAAACAAACCGACAAGTAATTGCATAGCTAACACGTTTGTGTAACTTCTTAGGGGCTCCCCAAAAGGCTTCCCGGCAGGGGCCACTGGTTCGACAAGACATACCCATTCATGGGGACTTAGGGGAAATAGAAGAAGAAATTGTGTACCAGGGGAAGGCTGTAACGCCTCAAAGAAATGTCGTTGTCAATCCACCTAGGGTATTGGTTCGTAGACAACAAGAGGCTGACTAAGTCCTTGACCAAATTCGACAGGAGGAACTAGTTGTCGAAACCAACCTAACCAATATCGTCGAGAGAATTATGGCCAGAAACGGTATGAACACAACATTACAAAGGCCAACGTATTCCTCCCCATTATCAGAGTATATTTTGCAAACTAAAATCCCTAGGGGATGGAAAATCCCCAAGTATACTAAGTTTGAGGAGGAAACGGGTGAGTCCACCGTCGAACACGTTGCTAGATACTTGACTAAGTCGGGGGACATGGCGAATAATGAAGGCCTAAGGGTAAATCATTTCCCTTCCTCCCTCTCTAAAGGAAATTTTACATGGTTTACTACCTTGCCCCCTGATTCTATCGATTCATGGTCGACGTTAGAAAAACTTTTTCATGAAAAGTTTTATGAGGGATTTGGTTCATGTTAATTATGATATTTGCAAAAATCACTCCAAGAGGGTCGCTTGAAGTTTGCTTCAAGGAGACAGAAGATCGACATCAGTCCTTTAAGACAAGAAGAGGCTCTGTTTGCTGAGCCTGTCGACATTAACATGGTGGATATCACTAAAGTGCCTGACAATACCATGTTGGAGGAAAGCACCGACGAAAGTCCAAATGTCAGGCTAACCGACATCTATCCAAGAGACGATGAGGAACTTCTGGGTTTTCTTTATCGCTGAAAGAGTAAGGGTGCTCAAGTCGGCTTGGGCCCCGTGCGCTTTAACCGATAGATTTCCGAGCTACAAGGAGAGGAAGGGTCCAGTGGAATAAAAGGGATCCTAGGCAAGCATCTCAGATTAAGCCAAAGACCTTCGTTCTGTCAGTTTCTGCACCAAAAGGGACTTGGATTAAGCCCCAAATGACCGTTGGGCCATCAAATGTTGTTGGTGCTATGAGGGACGCGAAAGGGAAAGCCCCTATGAGTTATCGACTGGAAGTGCGTTCTGAAAAGAAAAGCCATGTGTCTGAAAACTACATGGGAAAAAATCCTATGAGTCGAACTCAGTGGAGGCGATTCCAGAGAAATAAGCAGGCTAAAAGACAAGTCGTTGCTTCTGCTAAGCAAATCATTGTCGGTAAAGATAAGAACCCACGACAGTACAAAGCCAAGGTCGACTATGCAGTCAAGCAACAGATTAAAGGGATTGTTAACAAACCAGTCGACCACGGTTCTGACGAGGCAACTGACAATTTTGCCTCTGATTCAGAAGAAAGCCTTGATATTCTAGTCAATGTTGTGTCTATACTCCCAGAGGAGTATAATATCCCGACGGAGGTGGAAAACACTGATGATGTTGATGCTGCTGAGATGGCTTTACACAAGCTAACCTGTTACTTTGTAATGAACAATGGCTCTATTGAGAGCCAAGATGCCTTTTTTGAGAGGCCCGACATGGCTATAAGGAGCCATCTGAAGCCTTTACTGATCAGGGAGAAAGTCGAAGAAACTGCCATTAACAAGGTGTTAGTGGACTGTGGCGCTACGGTCAATATAATGCCACATCACATACTAAAGAAAATCGGTAAGTTCGACACCGACATAAGATCTCACAACGTGGTCCATTCGGACTACGAAGGCAGAACTAAAACTACAATGGGGGTGATCCAGGTAGACATCATGGTCGACTCAGTCACTAGGCCGACAATATTCATGGTTATTCAAGGAAGGCCAAGTTACAATCTGCTGGTAGGTAGAGAATGGCTACATGGAATTGGCGTTGTGTGATCTTCCATGCATCAACGCCTAATAATTTGGTGAGAGGATGACATAGTGGAAAATATCGAGGTCAACCAAAGTTACTTCATAGAGGATGTTAATAATGTCGGCCAAAATCAGTTTGATAGAAAACTGGCTAACATCGCTCCTTGTCAGCCAGCAGAGGAAATGTATGTCAACCTAAATGAGGCATTTGTTTCCTTAAAACTGTATGGTTTTGTGTAGGATGTGGAGCCTCTGGAGGATCCTTATGCAGAGGAGCCTGTGCCGACAGGCTGGGGAAACAATCACGACAGTGATGTCTGAGCTAGAAGCTCTGAAAAGGATTCCGGCATACATTGCCAAAAACAAGATAAATTTGGCTCTAGATGCTGAAGAAAACATGGCCATAGAAGCTGATAAACTTCCCGTTCCAGAATAAGTCATTTTGGCTGTAGAGCCAGAATCACCGGACAAAAGCAAACTAGTCAAAGAAAGCGTCGATGAGCAATGTTTAGATTGCATATACGACGATGAACCTTTAGGTTTCGAAAAGTATCCCATGGCACCAGAAAAAATGCAGCCACAAGATCCTTTAGAAGAAATCGACCTTGGCGCAAAGGGTGATAAAAGACCAACTTATATTAGCGTCAACATCGACCAAAAACTCAGATCTGAGGTAATATCTTTATTAAAAGAGTTTAAAGAGTGTTTTGCTTGGGACTATAATGAAATTCCAAGTTTAAACAGGGAATTGGTCGAGTTTTGGTTACCAATAAAAGCTGGAAAAAAGCCAGTGAAACAAACACCTCGACATTTTACACCAGCAGTTATGTCTAAGATCAAGGAGTAAATAGAAAGACTCCTCAAGATCAAGTTCATCAGAACTGCAAGGTATGTCGAATGGCTGGCCAATATAGTGCCAGTCATTAAGAAAAATGGAAAGCTAAGAGTGTGTATTGACTTTAGAGACCTAAATGATGCCACTCCTAAAGATGAATATGCCATGCCAATGGCTAAAATGCTAGTCGATTCAGCCGCTGGTTTTGAATATTTAAGTATGCTTGATGGTTATGCTGGCTATAACCAAATTTTTATTGCAGATGATGATGTGCCGAAGACGACGTTCTGTTGCCCAGGGGAATTAGGCACCTATGAGTGGGTGGTCATGCCATTCGGCTTGAAGAATGCCGGAGCAACATACCAAAGGGTCATTAATTCTATGTTCCATGACTTTATTGAAGATTTCATGCAGGTTTACATCGACGATATCGTCATTAATTCAAGTGGTAAATCGACACACCTGGAACATCTTCGGAGATCTTTCGAACGAATGCGAAAATATGGATTAAAAATGAATCCATTAAAGTGTGTTTTTTGTGTGCAGGCAAGAGATTTCCTTGGTTTTGTGGTGCATAAAAAGGGCATCGAATTAAATCAAAGCAAGACCAAAGCTATCATGGACGTTAAACCACCGTCGACCAAAAAAGAACTTCAGTCTTTGTTGGGTAAAATAAACTTCCTAAGGAGATTCATATCCAACTTAAGTGGCAAGACTAAAGCGTTTTCACCACTACTTCGATTGAAGAATGAAGAGTCCATCTAGAAAAAGGAGCATCAAGAGGCTTTCTACAAAATCAAGGATTATTTGGTGAAGCCTCATATATTAGCACCTCCACTTAGAAATAAGCCTATGAGGTTGTACATAGCAGCCTCAAAATCGAATATAGGAAGTATGCTAGTTCAAGAAGACGACAATCATGTTGAAAGACCTGTGTATTATCTTAGTCGAATGTTAAATGGTCCCAAAACTAGGTATAGTGATATAGAGAAGCTATGCCTATGTCTGTATTTTTCTTGTACCAAACTGAAGCAATATATAAATCCAGTTGACGTGTATGTTTCCTCTCATTTTGATATTATTAAACATATGTTGTCTAAACCAATTTTGCACAGTCGAATTGGTAAATGGGCTTTAATGTTAACTGAATATTCCCTAACATACCTGCCTTTAAAAGCAATAAAAGGGCAAGTAGTGGCATATTTTCTAGTCGATCATTCTATGGTCGCTATGCCACAAAATTTTGTCGAGCTAGTGCCTTGGAAATTATATTTCGACGGTTCTAGTCTCAAAAATGGTGTCGGGATAGGAGGAATCATAATTTCTCCCAATGGAATTCCAGTAGAGTTTCAAATACACCATCGACGGAATCTTCACTAATAATGAGGCAGAATATGAGTCTCTCATTACCGGACTTGAACTGCTGCTAGAATTGGGGGGCAAGGAATGTCGAAATTATGGGAGATTCAGAATTGGTGATCAAACAAGTGTCAAAAGAGTATAGGTGCGTTAAAGAGAACTTGATCATGTACTTTGTGATTGCCATAAGATTACTAAAACATTTTGAACAAGCAAGCCTCCAACATATACCTCAACGGGAAAACCAAGAAGCTAACGACTTGGCGCAAGAAGCTTCAGGATACAAAAAGAATGAAGACGAAGAGCCTATTCAAGTAAGAAAAAGGTTCGAGCTACTTTGTTATCTCCTTCAGATTTGTCAGTTATAAAATTAGGTGCAATAGATGCCAAAAATTTTCAAATTTTAGCAATTGATAATGGACAGGACAACGACTAGTGTAAACCCCTGGTCGACTACTTACGCTCTCCTACGGGTTCGACAGATTGTAAGATAAAATATCATTCCCTAAGTTGTTTAATTAAAAATGAATTATTTAAGAAAAATGTCGAAGGAGTATTACTTAAGTGCATAGGAGAAAGTGAGGCATATGTAGCAGTGTCGAGTGTGCATAGTGGAGCATGTGGTGCACACCAAGCTAGACACAAGATGAAACGGTTGTTGATGCGATCAGATGTCTATTGGCCTTCAATGTTGAAAGACTGCATTGAATTTGCTAGAGGATGCCAGGAATTCCAAATGCATGGGGGCATCCAACACGTGCCTGCAAGCGAAATGCATGCTATTATAAAACCTTGGCCATTTAGAGGATGGGCCTTAGATGTGATTGGGGAAATAAATCCAGCATCATCAAAACAGCATAGGTACATTTTAGTCGACATTTATTATTTCACAAAGTGGGTTGAGGCCGTAGCTTTAAAAAATGTCGACCAAGAGGCTGTGATTGATTTCATACAAAATCGTATTATGTGTCAGTTTGGAATTCCTGAAACAATCACAACCGACCAAGGAACAGTGGTCACGGGGAGAAAAATGCAAGAATTCACAAAAGAGGTTGGAATAAAACTATTAACTTCCACCCCTTATTATGCTCAGGCAAATGGCCAGGTCAAAGCTGCTAATAAGGTAATAATTAGCTTGATTAAGAAACACGTGGGAAAAAAGCCAAGAAATTGGCATCAAACGCTAGACCAAGTTTTATGGGCATGTAGAACGTCGCTTAAAGAGGCAACGGGGGAAACCCCATTCCGATTAGCATATGGACATGATGTTGTATTTCCAGTAGAAATACACGTTTAATCGGTAAGGATTCAATGACAACACGAAATACCATCTGAAGACTATTGGAGTATGATGACTGACGAGTTGGTCAACTTGGATGAAGAGAGGATGTTGGCCCTTGATGCATTAAGGAGGCAAAAGGACAGGGTGGCCAAAGCCTATAATAATAAGGTAAAAGATAAAGTATTTCATACTGATGATTTAGTTTTGAAAGTGATAGTACCTATGGACATAAACGATAAAGTCCTAGGAAAATGGTCACCTAATTGGGAAGGACCGTTTAAGATAATTCAAGTTTTTTCCAACAACGCATATGAACTTGAAGAATTAACCCCAGATCGACAAATTCTGAGGGTAAATGGTAAGTACTTGAAGAAATATAAGCCTATTCTTCGAGAAATTTCAATTTCGACAACGTGAAGAGTATGTCGAACTAGGCTGGAAGAAATAATATCGAAGCCAACGTATAAGTCATGCATAAGTATGAAACGACAGTGCCAAAATATGGCGTTACATAAAAAGTGATTAAGATTCATTTTACAAACGTTACAAGAAATATGAAAAATCACAAAATAGGTACACCGCCGAAACGGTTACATTAATCAAAAGTTGCCGAATTTACTTTGGAACGTGGCCAGATCACCGTGGATGCGTACAACAGTAGTGCTTAGCCTTTATGCTCTTGTCTTGAGCGTTAGTAATTCTTCTTCGACTCGAGCAGTAGCGGTGCTGACGATGAGGGAATCTTTGGTTAACTAGATCATTTCAGTTTGAGAATGGGTGATTGCTTGATCCAACGCTTCGTCTTGTTTAACGATAAGCTCCAACTCTGCATTCAAGGCTTCCAGTTCTTTCGGCAAATCGGCAATTCGACTGCGTATTTCAGTAGCTCTTTCCTTTTAGGATCTTGCTCTTGCCGTTTATGATTAATGTGGTCCTTCAGGACTTCGATTACTGTTTTGTTCTTCTTCACCATATCCACGTTTCTCCTCACCACTGCTTGCTTCGTTTCGACCAACTGCTCATTCTCCTTCATCTGAGTAATGTTTCTCAGCAACAAAGGGAGAATGTCTTCAGATGCTGCCACCATGAGTTTGGAGAATTCAGAGATCTCGAGACCTTTTGGTTAAGTAATAGCATCCAAAAGCTCTGGTCTAAGAGCTGAATCCTCATGCATCAGATGAGGCAAGTCGGGACTGAAAGCGTACATACGAATTTTGTCCGTGAGCTTCTCGACCTTTGCCTAGCTTATCATTATAAGCCTGGGAGCGGTAAGAGTATGAAGAGGAAATATACCGACTTATGAAATTGTCCAGTATTTCCAGAGCAGCATCGACATTCATGTCAGCTAAGATATAATTTTCCCCAGAAGGGCCAGCTGAGTCATCCTTTTTCTCAGAAAGATTCTGAACTTGAGACTGAGGAGAAGAGAATGTTGTTTCCCTTTCAGGAGGAAGGCTGAAGGTGCTTTTGGCAAGAGATTGTGGTTTCATGATGACATTTTGGGGAGTCTCTGAACCCTACACGCAATCTGAAAGACTAGAGTCAGAGCTAGTCGAACTGTAACCCTTATGCTTGGCCGGACTAGTGATCGAATCAGAGTCACTAAGAGTAGCCGAAATAGTGAGGTCAACAAACTCACTGGTGACCATATTGAGGGCTTGTCGATGATGAGGCTTTTGTGATGGAGTATAACGCACGTGTTGTGGGCTTCGAAAGAGAGAACAGTTATTAGCCAGGTAAGACTCAATAGTCAAATACACAAGATAGAAAATATGATGAATACTTGTAGCAGTAAGTTTGGGATTATTGTTTCATTCATTCTAGTTGTGGCAGCAGAAATGTTCCCTTCTGGCTCCTTGACCTCCTCAGGTGTAGGAGTTGGGTGTGGAGTGGCAATGGATGTATGTATTATGATATTGTCAACATTCGAAAGTAAGGCAGTGTCGTGACAAATAGCCAAGAGCACTTTACCTCGCCGCCTCGTAACGAGTGGATGATCGTTGATGACAGTTGTCATTTCTTCCTTGTCATCGACCTTCGTTCTAAGGTCTTTGGCCATGTGGGCTTTATTTTTCTTTTTTTCCACCCGTTCTTCAGGAGAGGAAGCCTGTTTCCTCTTATGTTATTTGGATTTACGGGAATGAGGAGACTGATCATTAGGTGATGGCTATAAATATAAGGAAAATATCAGGAGAAATCATAACTTTAATCGAGCATTCTAATTAAATGATGCTTACCTCAGTCTTCCCACTACAGCGAATTTTCTTGTCCCTCTTGGACTTTTTGGATGTGTTGTAGGGAGCAGCCGAATCCGCTGAGCGTTTTTTACTATGTTACATGATAGAAATGTTAGTAGTCTGTAAAACACGGAGTGTCGAAGTATAAACGTATACACTTACGGGAGAATCAGTTTTCTTGATGGAAGAGGAAATGGGTTCATCATTGGAGGTAGTGTGAATGGGTTTAAACTGCAAAGTGTCGAGCATATCAGAGACATTGAACAAGAAATATGAAGGGATGTGAATATAAAGCACACCTTTGAACGAGAAGGTCCTTCTTTGGTATCAGTGTCGGCAGGCTCAATCGACGGCCCTTCACGATTCTCAATGGCAAGAACCTTCCTGGGAGAAACTACCTGCGGCAAAGGTACAGCTAGAAAAGAAGTGGTTACCATTAGGTACTACGACAAGCTCTCTCACATATTTAAGGTCAATATGCAGAAAGCATGGGTAATCGTGTAACCAATGCTTCATCGGAACCACCCGGTCGGCTCTCTTTTTGTAAGCATTTTGAATATTCGACCAAGAGCTATACCACCAATCTAGGATAGGTGGTCGAAAAGCCAATGTTAATGGGCTAGTCGACAAAGGAGGAAATTTGATTTTTCCAAAATGAAGTGCGTAAAGATACTTGTCTTTCGCGTAACCAGGGATTTTAAGTTATGGAATCCTCTCGGTTACCTTCTCCTTTAGCTCTTGGGCCGCGTCATGGATGGTTCGACGAATATTGTTTGGTAAATACACCACCTTGAAAAAAATTTGAAAGGCTTAAATTTCTATGGTGTTGGTAGTAGCCTTACATTTCGTCGTCTTACCCTGAAAAGTGTTGAGAGCAACAGTCAGTTCATCAATTTTGCTAGCAGGATCATTAACAAAAGTAATGAAATATGACTGCCACCAATTTTCAAACTCTTGGGTGCATTAATATGCTGGTCTAAATGGGGTAAATGTAAGTTTGGCCCTCTGAGCCCAAAGGTTGTCAACATCCTCCTTAATAACTTCCCAGTTGCGATTATTTAAAACATCATTTAATAGCTCATGAGATGTATAGAATAATTTAGGGACAAGCTGGCAGAGCCCAAACTGTCGAGCCACTAGGTTAGGTTGGTAAGCTGTCAAACAAGGGCTCATATTGGTGATGGCATAGGTGATAAATTAAGTAGTTAAGAAACGCCTCCAATAAACCAAGGACCTCTGTCGGTTCTCTTCTTCGATAGGGGGAAAAGAATCAGTAAGCCACGCTGGCTCGCTCCTGCCATCTGAAAACAGATCCATCGAGGGTTTGAAGTCCTCTCGTGTCAGCATGATGTTCAAGAGCATTTTGAAAACCTCATCACTTGGAGAAGTTTTGTCGACGGGAGTCAAAGGCAAGTAACATGGTCAGACGGCCCCGTTTCGATTATGGGAAATCGAAACTTTCTTTTGTCGAAGAGGTTTTACGTCTTCGGAGAAAGTAGCATTTAACCATAACTACAGGAGCCAAAAAGGGCCATGAACCAAGACGCTTTTCTTCTTTGGATTTGTGGGATCATACGACTTTATTTGGTTGACCACGTCGGTCAAGGAGGCATATAAAGAGGCCAAAATTAATTGGCCTAAAGCAATGTTTTCACCCCTGTGTGTAGAGTGGCTAAATAAACAAACTGTTTGGCTATCTACATCGTCCTTGAGCAAAAGACAAAGAGAGATAGCCAGAGAGTTAAAAAAGCAACGTGTTCCTGAAATGTCGGTATGATGTTGAAATGTTTGGATTCACCAACGTCGAATTTTATTGAGATGGGGGTGTAATTAGTATGGTTGAAAACTTTTCCAGCAGGCTTTACTCCCGTCAAAGCCGCTAGATCAAGGAGAGTAGGAGTCATCATGCCACACTTCGTGTGGAAAGTATTGGTCGACCCTTCCCAAAAATGTAGGGCAGCCAACAGCATCCCACCAGAATAGGGCTGACCAACGCGGGAAAGTTCTAACAGATCATAAATACTTATTTCCCTCCATTGTTGACCCTTGTTGGGTTCCAATCGCTCTATCCAGGCTGTGAACTTAGGGAAATGTAGAGGGGGGAGCAGTATGAAAGTTTCTATCAACAAACTGTAGAGAAATAGGTCTTGAGGACGTGACCAAAGGGCAAGTACTAGTACTAGTGGGGAAGAAAGCGCCTTCATCATTAGTGTATATTTCGGATGGAACATCCACGGGTAGTGGACCTAAGAAAGTTAGGGGATCATTGTTGAGAGTAAAGGGGATAAATACCTGAGACTGCCATATCTTGGTTTTCTCCTCAAAGAAAGGAGGTTCTAGTACATATGGCTTGCCATCAACATGACGGATCAAGAAAGTTTCTCCTGGAGCCGTTTAAAGATGTTGACTCGCTATTTGGGAAAAAGGAGAAAAGCTTGAAGATGGTAAAAATAGGGTTTTGAAATTTCTAGGTTTTCTTGGCTTAGAAATAGGGAAACTGAAGAAGCAGAGAAAAAGATGAAGAATGGGAACAATGTCTATTTATAGGCTGGGATTGAAGGAAGTGAAGAGGTGGAGAAAGTCTTGGTAATTTCCTAGGTTTGAAATCGTGTCCGTCGAAGGACACGTGTTTCTGGATAAAGTTAAGAGCGTGGTGGGCCATGTCTGCCACCAAAAAGCAATGATGGTCAACATTAAATGACCCCACGTCTCGAGATAAAATCCGGATACGTTTCCCTGATTACCTGACGTCACAAAAAGATTGGAACAGTGAACTGTCTTTAGGGGTAGTGGAAACGACTGGGTCGACGGAAGATACAAAGCTTTATATATGCAATTATCTCATGGTCGACAGAATCGGAAAATCGAAAATGGCATCTCTGGGGGCATTTTGTTACCTATAAATTTCTCAATACGTTTAAGGACATGTCACGTAAATTTCCCTAAAAGTTAAGGGCCGATCCTGAACGGATATAGTTTCCCTGGGTATAATTCATAAAATCAAGTTAAAGATATCAGGAATATATCGATCAAGCAAAAAAACTAGGAAACCAGTCGAATCATATAAAGAATCGAGTAAACTTGAGACAGTCAAAATTGGCAACAGCCAGGAGACAAATGTGTCGAAGATGAAACACATCGACTAAGAGGATAAAGAAAGACTATTGGTCGATTCAACATGTTATGGGTTGTATGAAGGAGTTGGTCGAAGTTTAGACGTTGTCTAAAACATAGGCCAAGGGACTTAGGGAATATCATTCTTCCTAAAGTATATTGAAACCAGAAGTACTTAACCCTTTTGAAATCACGATGCAGGAAAGAGTCAAAGTCTGAATATCGTGGACGATTATTTCAAGAGATCGTGGTTGCAAGGTGCTAAACGAATGGCAAAATCGTGTGTAGTAGTTTTTATCTTAGTTTTAATTTTTTTTGTTGATTGCTTTCAGCGGTACCTTGTAAATTACTATAAATAAGTCACTTCATTGTAATTTTAGTGTGTTCACTTGTACTCTAAAATTTCTTACCAGAACTCTGCCCAATTCTGCACTAAAGAAAGAAAGAGTCATTGAGCTTTTGATGTACGTGAATCACCATCCTTATTTTCAATGCCATCAATTTATGTTTAAGTTTTATCTTTATTGTTTTGTTTAACATTTCGTTTCATTTCGAACAACCTTTTATATTGAACACTTCAACATCAATTGTTGGTCACGAGTCACCAATTAGTGATTAGTTGAGTCTTGTATGTCCAGCGTCTGCTGTCGGTTAGGCAGGTAGTTGAAATTCTATGTGGAAAGCCATTGTACTATTTCCCTTGGTCTCTGAAAACCGTTTCTTGGCCGAGGTCTACTTCTACAGAATCAGTATAATATACCAAATCTTAGCACGTGTCTTAAGATCAACTGGTCGATCTTACGAGTAACCCTTAGTTTTAGGACCTAGGGAGGACCAGCGCTTGTTTACCATTTTCCACAGTAAATAGTAACATACAATTGGTGTGTGGAAGTGTAATAATTTCTTTTATTATTGGGTTAAGACCTCTTTAGAGAGAGGTGAAATCATCTTGAAGTGTGGACTAGAGTAGCTTGAGGTTATCAAGTGAACTAGTATAAAAATATTGTGTTCGTATCTTCTTTTCAATTCTTTCTATCTTGATATCAAAAGTGAAGTAAACATCAAAGGGGGTTGTTTTAAAGAAATAGTACTCACGGGATAAAACTCAATTCAAACCCCACATTTCTTGTGTTTTTCACACCTTTAATGTCCAACCAAGAAGATAGACGAAAGAACACCTTAAGAGGCTTGGACTAGACAAATTCCAAATGTTACTCATATTAGAATGATAGGATAAATATGCTTCAGGCATGTATCTAAGAAATTGAGGAAGAAACTAGATGATCAAAGTCAGGTCATGGTAAAGTTAACATTTTTAATGGACCTTTGGAAGAAGAAGTCTTTGTCAGTCAACCACTAGGATTAGGAATCAAAGGGCGAAAATTAAAGGTGTATACAGAATGAGGAAGTCTTTATATGATTTTGAGCAAGCTCAAGGACTTGGAATAAGAGAATATATAGCTTCCTGATCAAAGAAGGTTTCATAAATTATGTCCTTAAACGTGGAGTGTATGTCAATGATGCAGACAGGGTCATTCAAATTAGTTTATGCATGTATGTTGATGATTTGTTGATTAAAGGTACAGATGAAGCAGAAAAAAGAAGAGTCAAGTCGAAGTTGATACAGGAGTTTGAAATGTCCGACCTAGAAAACTTGTCATATTTCTTAGGGATGGAGTTCAAAGACACTGGTGAATGAATTCTTTTGAACTAGAAGAAGTATGCCTAAGATATCTTGAAGAGGTTCAAGATGAGCAACAACAATGAAGTTACCATGCCATTAGAAACTAGATAAAAGTTGATGGAGACAGATGATGAGTTTCTAAGTACATCATTGTACAATCAAATCATTGGATCATTGAGGTATCTTTGCAACACAAGGCCATAAATTTTCCAAAGTGTCGGATTGTTAAGAAGATTCATGGAGAAACCCCAAGAATATTAGGACAAAATAAAAGGGTGTTGAGATACATAAAGGGTATGATTTAAGACCAACACATATGCATGAAACCTAAGAAAATAAAGTTGTTGGTAGATAACAAGTCAACGATCGACCCAGTCAATTACCATATGTGTCAAGGTCGAAGTAAACACATAGATATGAGGTATCATTTTCTTAGGGATCAAGTAAATAAAGGGAAGCTTAAACTTGATCATTTCAAGATAGAATGACAACTAGTTGATATACTCACCAAACCCTTGAATAAAGTTAGGTTCAATGAGTTCAAGAAAAGCATTGGGATGAAAAGTCTCAAAAACATGAATTAGGTGGTGAATTAGAAGTTATAATTCATTGTTTTGTAGAAAATTCTATATTCGACATAGGTGTGTTTGACCTAGTTGAAATAATAGAAGTCAGATGTATTCGACAGAGTCGAATACAGTATATAGTTGTTATGCTGAAGCCAAAATATAACTTTGTATATTTTTGGCTAGGGTTTTAAGTTTGGGCTTGGGCCTTGGTTTCCTATAAATACACATGACTTTGTATAGTTTTATACACTAGACAACTAAAATAATAACAAATTCACAAACTCATTTTAATATTTTTGTTTATCTCTTTTCTCTCTTCTTCTTCTTCTCACATCTTTCTTGAAAATCCTAATTGTTCCAACAATCATGACATCAAAATAAATTTTATTTTCAAGAAAATATAATGTATTTATTGATCAACTATTGACCTTTGTTGATGCCAATTTAACACTCTATATTATAGGGTATTTTTTATATTTTATTGTATGTTATAATTTTTTATCAATAAATATGTTATAATATTTATTTATATATTTTAGTAATAAATATTTTATATTAAAAAGTAACTTATTATATTTTAAATGTATAATTAAGTTGATATGTATATTATTATTATTATAAAAACAATTATATACATCTACTTATGTCTCACAATATAGATATTTATAAATTTCTTTTAGAAATCTTATAACAAAGTGAGTAATAATGATAAATATTTAATAAATATAAAATTATTTTTACACTAAAAACACATATACGATAAATATATATTTAATATTATATATATTAAGAACTTGTCTATATTAATGTGTAAAAATGATGGCGTCAACTATTCAAATTTGAATTAGAAATTTACAATCATTTAACTCAACTAGCACTTAATAGTTGAGTTACCCCACTCACCCCTATTTCATATTACATGTGTATTTTGCCACCACATCCTAAATTTTCTACCTTTGTCCATGGCATAGTTTTAATATGGAGAAGTACAAAATAATAGTAACTCCAATGGAAACCCCATATAACCTCGACAAGGATGAAAATGGAAAACTAGTTGAGAAAAGAAAATACCAAAGTATGATAGATTCTTATGCTATCTCATTTCATCACTTTCTGATATCATGTTTGATGTGTGTCTTTGTGCTGGTTTTCAAGCATCTCCAAAAGAATCACATCTTTGTGTTGTCAGATGCATCTTAAGATATCTAACTAGCATACAACAAATAGGCTTATGGTACCTCAAGGGACCAGATTATGACTTAATTCTGTATGGTTTTTCTTATTTTTGGGTGCAAATTGGATAGGAAAATGTCATTGGTACATGTCACTTACTTAAAAGCTAGCTTGTCTCTTAGCATAGTAAGAAACAAACAAATGTCACACTTTCAGCAGCTGAGGCAGAATACATTTTTTTGTGTAGTTTTTAATCATAAATTTTCTATATGAAACAACAACTTAGGGATTACGATGCTAATATTAGGGTTGTCATGATAAGATGCGACAACATTAGAACGATAAACCTCACCAAAAATTTGGTACTTCACTCTCTGGATAAAAACATAGAGGTTAGGTGTAACACCCCTTCTAAAATACCCCGTGAATTAATAATTAAATCAGAGCTAACATATAATAAAGGGAATTACAATTGAATTTAAATATAAAATATCATAAAAGTTATCATGCTTTTACTGAAGAACTTTATTAAAATAGCCAAAACCAATAATATGTTCTACACAACGGAAAATAGCATAAAATCCGGAATAAATTCAGTTCATAATTATTCCAACATAAACCAAAAGAAAACAAAGTTCAAAACTATCATTCCAAAACAATTGTTCCCCAGTGTTACAACTACCAGAGCATGACACTGACACGCGGATAAACTAAATAGCACAGCTCAAAGCTATCCTCACCATCTCCTAAGCGGCTAACACTTCAATCTGAAATCATCAAAGTAAGGGTGAGATTTCATCAACAATTAAAATGCATTATACGTTTCTAAAACAATAAAATAGTTCAATACATTATTTCACCCTCATTAGCATAATCAGATTGCAGTACACGATTACAATTCACATAGATCAATATGGACAATAACAACAACAATGAAATTATAACACTGGAAACCATCCTATCATGTTATAACTCCATATGCAATACAGACTCAATGCATGTGGTACCAAACGTGAACTAAATTCACACCCTGTTCCGTTTACACCTCGGAAACACCGTTAATCAATGATTCGCCCATACACCACTGGGACACGAATCTAGCCTCACCACCACTAAACCACTGGGTACGGGTATTGGCTCTGCAGGTCCAATTCAACACAATGAGAATTAACCACCACCAGAATGCATATGCATGCACATCAAAAATCATGCATCATTCAAATAACGGAATATGATCACAACATCATTCCATACATAGTTAACACCATCAAACAGCACAGCATAATCATGCATATATAACGTCCATCACAACACATGATATAACATCTATCAAGTATTTACAACATCAACGACGAACAACCACGAATAACAACGAATTCGTCATACGGAAAGTCATATTAATCCAAGAAGATTCACTTACTAGGTTTTAAAAATGTTTTTATAGGATAGTATATACTTCCAGATTTCCAACGGTTCCAACTACGACTAAATCGGAGTTACGGTCACAAAGATACAGCCAAAATAGTTTTCAAAAGTATTTATTCATTTCTTTCCAGCTTGGGTCGATACATAAGTCTATGTATCAGTACAAGACCATCTTGTGTCGACACAAGCTTCGTATGAGTCGACTCATACGTTTTCCAAATTCCTATTTTCTAAATTCTATACAGTATGAGTCGATTCATACCCTTATACGTCGATACAAACCTTACTTGCATCGACACATACCTCGTATGAGTCGATACAAACTTTCCAAACTCGCCCCATGAGTCGATACAAGGCTGTATGTGTCGATGCAAGCAGTTTTCCAGCTTCTGTTTTCTTAAATCAACGCAGCTTGTATCGACACATAACCTCTTGGGTCGACTCATGTTGCGTCCCAACGCCCAAAAACCAGTTTTCTCAGTACTATACGATCCAAGTAATTTTATTTTCGATCGGTAACAACACATAACACGTGACAACAACATCAAATAACACATATCATTGAATATATATATATATATATATATATATCCTTTTCAATCAACAACAGCAACATACACATAATAGCAAAATCATGTATTCCAATTGGGGTTTTTACGTCGGATCATATCGTTAGGGCATAATCTAGAAAATCCTAAATCGGGATTCCTAACATATTATTAAATCCTATTGATTATCAAAACCCATAAGGCATAATAACCAGACAAAATCACCCCTTACCTTGCGATGATTCTTCGAATTCCGACGCTTTGGCTTTTTCTCCTCTTCTCAAATGTATGTATGATAGAAAACCTCAATTCCTTCTCTTTTCCTTTTATTCCTTATTTTATTCCTTTTATTATTCCAAATAATAAAAATGAAATAATTAGAATAATTAGAGTGTTTTACTCCTCACACCCTCCAATTCAACTTCACACCTCAATACTTCCATTCTATTTAATTAATTAATTAAATCCAAAAATCCAAAAATACTAACAATTAAACTTTTAATTAAATTAATAATAAAAATTCTAATTATTTAATAATTGAATTATTTGGGGTGTCACATTAGGCGCCATTTTATTATATATCATGTTAAAAAAGGGAATGCGTACTTGAGGTTGTGACTTCATCTTATCGGCTAGCAAATATTTGTACAAAACCATTTCCTAACGAAATCTTCTTTTTCATGAGAACTGGACTAGGAATATTAAATCAATCATGCATGTATTAGTATACTAAATTTTATCTTTTCCCTCTTCCTTCTCCCTTTCTCAAAATTATTATATGTATGTGCTATATTTGGTTTTCCCACGTTTTTGATTATGCAAAAGGGGGTGAAGTATACTCTCAAGGGGAGTAGGTATTACGCTCTACTCATGTGGCGGGGATTTTAACCATTCAAAAATGTATTTACATGTTTTTTATTTATTATCACCTCCCTTATATATGTATTGTCATTATCAAAAAGGGGATAATTTGGATATATGTGCTTGCATGTATGAAGTTGATGATCATGGTGTTGGAAACCTTCTTGGTGTTTTGATAACAACAATGTTGATGAATCTTGAAGTTGGTGGTGATATAATTCTAACTCCTTGAAATATTTCAACCCTCATCAAGTAGAATATTTAAGGTTCCATTGAACTTCTTATATAATCGGTTTATATGGCAAAGGAAATCAAAAACTTCAGAGTTATGAAAAAAGAGAAATTGTGAAAGTTTATTTGGTCGTGTTTGTGACACCCCAAATAATTCAATTATTAAAAAATTGGAATTTTAATTATTAATTTAATTATTGGTATTTTTGAATTAATGGATTTAATTAATTAATTAAATAGAATGGAGGTGTCAGGGGTGTAAAGTGGAATTGGAGGGTGTATGGAGTAAAAGGCTCTAATTATTCTAATTATGTTATTTTTATTATTGGGAATAATAAAAGGAATAAATAAAGGGAAAAAGGAAAAAGTGAGATGAATTAGAGTTTTCATTCTACGTACATTGGAGAAGAGAAGAGAACAGGAGAAAAAGCCAAATCGTCGGAAGTTCGAAGAAACATCGCAAGGTAAGGGGTGAGTTGGTCTGATTAACATGCCTTATAGGTTTTGATAATCAATAGAATGATTTGATTCGTTATGAATCTCGAATTAGGAATTCTAGGTTGTGCCATAATGATATGATCTGACGTAAAAACCTCAATTGGAATTGATAAGAACGATTAATTTGTGTAGGATGACTGTAGATTAATTAGAAAGTATACATTTATGGTTAATTGGATGTGAAAATGCATGATATATTTATGTTCTGTTGTAATATGAAGTTTGGTAATGGATGGGATCAATTGGAGTTGGAAAACAGTGAAAATAAACTGGTTTTTGTGAACATAACGCAGCATGCATCGACACATACTGTTATGCATCGATGCAAGTGGTCAAACTTTGGAAAAACAGAAACTGGAATAAGCTATGCATCGACCCATAACTCTATGCATCGACTCATGTGGCAAAAACTGAAGCTATGCATCGACACATATGTGTTATGCATCGATGCATACTGAACAAAAATGGAAAAAATACAAAATATTAAACGTATGCATCGACGCAAAAGATACTTGCATCGACGCAAGCTGATTATGCATTGATGCATGAGCTTATGCATCGATGCATACTGTGTGAAAACAGAACATAACTTTCTGAAACGGTTTCGGTCATATCTTTGCGACCGTAACTCCGATTTAGGCATAGTTGGTATTGTTCGAAAGCTTTAAGCACGTAATTCTATTAAAAACATTTTTAAAACCCAGTAACAAGATCTTGAGGGATTGATATGGCTTTCCGTAGGAAGAATTCATTATAATTCGTGGTTGTTCGTTATTGACGTGGTGTATACTTGCTGGATGTTAATTCCATGTGTTGTAATTAACGTTATATATTCATGATTATGCTGTTATCATGTGTTGTTGATGGTGTTGACTATGTATGGAATTATGTGGTGTTCATATTCCGTTAATTGAATGTGGCATGCTTTTGGATGTGCATGCATATGCATTCTGGTGGAGTTAATTCCCATTGTGTGGAATTTGGCTCATATTGCCAATAACAGTTCCTTGGTGATGATGGGTGGTGAGGCTGGATTCGTGTCCGGGTGATTGTGGACGAATCGATGTTGGTGACTTGGTTCATGTTTTGTTACCACATGCATTGTGTCTGTATTACATATGGAATTATAACATGTTAGGATGACTTCCAGTGTTATGATTGCATTGATTGTTGTTATGTGCATATTGATCTGTGTGAATTGGATTTATGGATTGAAATCTAAATATACTAAAGATGGTGGAATAATGTATTGATTGTTTTACTGCTTTAAAGAAACGTATAATGCATTTTAATTGTTGATGAAATCTCACCCTTACTTTGATGATTTCAGATTGAGGTGATTAGCTGGTGAAGATAGCCTTGAGTTGTGCTATTTAGATTGTCCGCGTGTCAGTGTCATGCTCTGGTAGTTGTAACACTGGGGAACGATTGTTTGAAATCATCGAATTGACTTGTTTCTTTTGGTTTATGTTTGGACTAATTACAAATTGAATTGATTCCGGATTTTATGTTATTTCTGCTGTGTAAAACATAATCGTTAGTTTTGAATCATTTAATAAAGTTCTTCAGTAAAGGCATGACTACTACTGTGATTGTCGTATTATTTGAATTTTTTAATTGTGACGCCCTTTCGTTATGTTAAACTCTGATTAAATATATAATTCGCGGGGAAATTAGAAGGGGTGTTACAATAGTGGTATCAGAGCATAGTCGGTCGTGTCTTAGTGTCGTTATCCCTTTTGTATGCGACTAGTGCAAGGCAACACTGTTGATACTTATGTTCTAATGTGATTGTTTTATAATGTTACAGAACAATGTCCGGAAGAGGTAACGGAAGAGACGATGCTGCTATCGCTGAAGCTTTAGGAATGCTAGCTGGTGTGCTTGGAGGGAGGGAATCAGCTGGGAGCGAGCTGGTATTGGTGCTGATAGACAATTGGGAAATTTTCAGAGGAACAATCCTCCATTGTTCAAAGGCACTCATGACCCCAAAGGTGCTCAGATATGGTTGAAGGAGATCGAGAGGATCTTTAGAGTGATTGACTGTGCGGAAGAGCTGAAGGTCAGATATGGTACTCACATGCTGGCAGAGGAAGCTGATGACTGGTGGGTTGCTACCAGGACTGAAATGGAACAAGATGGTGTTGCACTGACCTGGGCTGTGTTCAGGAGAGATTTTCTGAGGAGATACTTTCTGGAAGATCTTCGGCGCAAGAAGAAGATTGAGTTTCTAGAGCTCAAGCAGGGCAACAAGTCTGTGATTGAGTATGCTTCAAAATTTACTGAGTTGGCGAAGTACTATGCTCATTACAACAACGATGTAGATGGAAAATTTTCCAAATGTATCAAGTTTGAGAATGGTCTTCGTGATGAGATCAAGCAGGGTATCAGGTATCAGCGTATCCGAAGGTTTTCTGACTTGGTGGACTATAGTAGGATTTTGGAAGAGGATCTTGCTAATACTCGGACGAATGCTCGAGGATATGTTGATCGGAAGGGAAAGCAACAGATGGATCGTGGGAAACCTTATGATAAGAATAATCAGAGATCCGGTGGTTGGAAGAAGCCTAGTGGGGGAGATTCTGGTTCTTCCATTAAGTGCTACAAGTGTGGTGAGACGGGACATCGTATGATAGACTGCAAGAGTAATGATAGGAAGTGTTTCAAATGTGGGAAACTCGGGCATGTGGCCACTGATTGCAGAGTGAGGATGGTGACTTGTTACAACTGTGGTGAAGAAGGTCATACTCGTCCGCAGTGTACTAAGCCAAAGAAAGAATAAGCTGGTGGTAAGGTGTTCACTTTGTCAGGATCAGAGACTAAGCCAGATGATCGGTTGATTAAAGGTACATGTTTTATTAATGTCATACCTTTGGTTGCGATTATTGATACTGGAGCGACACATTCTTTTATTGCTTTGGATTGTGCTAAAAGATTGAACTTGAATATTTCTAATATGGATGGAAGTATGGTTATTGACACTCCTGCTTCGGGTTCAGTGACTACTTCGTTTGTTTGTAGGAACTGCCCTATTGTAATTTTTGGTAGAGGTTTCGGTATGGACTTAGTGTGCCTACCGTTAGAACAACTTGATATCATCCTGGAATGAACTGGTTGGAATTCAACCAGGTTCATATCAACTATTTTGCGAAGACGGTTATTTTTCCTGGAGAGGTTAGTGTCGAAGATGTGACTATGTTAGTTAAGCAGATGAATTTAGTCGTTAATGATAGTGTTGTGGTGTTTATGTTGTATTCTTCGACGGAGGTGAAAGGAAAAGCTAAGAGTGATGAATTTCCAGTGGTGAATGAATTCCCATAAGTGTTTTTGGAAGACGTTAGTGAGTTGCCACCTAAGAGGGAAGTGGAATTTACTATAGATTTGATTCCTAGAACTAGTCCGGTGTCGATGGCGCCTTATCGCATGTCGGCATCTGAATTGCCTGAGTTGAAGAAGCAGTTAGAGGAGTTGCTTGAGAAGAAGTTTATTCATCCTAGTGTTTCGCCGTGGGGTGCTCCTGTGTTGTTGGTTAAGAAGAAAGAGGTTTCGATGAGACTGTGTGTGGATTACAGGCAGTTGAACAAAGTTACAATCAAGAATCGGTATCCATTGTCGAGAATTGATGATTTGATGGATCAACTGGTTGGAGCGTGTGTGTTCAGTAAAATTGATTTGAGATCTGGATATCATCAGATTCGTGTGAAGATGGAAGATATTCAGAAAACTACATTTAGAACGAGGTATGGACATTATGAGTATTATGTTATGTCGTTTGAAGTTACTAATGCACCTGGTGTTTTCATGGAGTATATGAACAGGATATTTCATTTGTATCTTGATAAGTTCGTGGTGGTATTTATTGATGACATCCTAATTTATTCGAAGAATGATGAAGAGCATGCAAAACATCTTAGAATCGTGTTGGAATTGTTGAAAGAGAAGAAGTTGTATGTGAAGTTGTCTAAGTGTGAGTTCTGGTTAAGTGAAGTAAGCTTTCTTGGTCATGTGATTTCCAAGAATGGCATTGTTGTTGATCCTACGAAGGTAGAAGCGGTATCTCAGTGGGAAGCGCCGAAGAATGCTTCTGAAATCCGTAGTTTTCTTGGTCTTGCAGGTTATTATAGAAAGTTCATTGAAGGATTTTCGAAGTTAGCTTTGTCGTTGACTAAGTTAACAAGAAAGGGTCAAGTGTCTATTTGGGATTCTGAATGTGAGAAAGGGTTCCAAGAGTTGAAGAAGAGGTTGACTAGTGCTCCGATTCTGATTTTGATGAATCCGGCAGAATCTTTTGTTGTGTACTGTGATGCTTCATTGATGGGATTAGGTAGTGTTTTGATGCCAGATAAGAAGGTAGTGGCTTATGCTTCGAGACAGTTTAAGATTCATGAAAGGAATTATCCAACTCATGATTTGGAGCTGGAAGCTGTGGTATTTGTTCTGAAATTGTGGAGGCATTACTTGTATGGTTCTCGATTCAAGGTATTCAGCGATCATAAGAGTCTAAAGTATCTCTTCGATCAGAAAGAGCTAAATATGAGGCAGAGAAGATGGTTAGAATTTTTGAAGGATTATGATTTTGGTTTGAATTACCATCCTGGTAAGGCAAACGTTGTTGCGGATGCATTGAGTAGGAAGTCGTTGCATATGTCTATGTTGATGGTGCGCGAATTGGATTTAGTTGAACAATTCAGAGACTTGAGTTTGGTATGCGAGACTACTTCTGATAGTGTTAAGTTGGATATGTTGAAGCTGACTAGTGGTATTCTTGAGGAAATTCGGACTGGGAAGAAATTTGATGTTGGTTTGGTGGATAAGTTGACATTGATCAACCAAGGTCAAGAAGGTGAATTCCGATTGACGAGAATAGTGTTATGAGATTTGGTGATAGAGTTTGTGTTCCAGATATTGCAGAACTTAGGAAGAGTATTTTAGAAGAAGGACATCGTAGTGGATTGAGTATTCATCTCGGTGCTACTAAGATGTATCATGACTTGAAAAAGTTATTTTGGTGGCCTGGAATGAAAAAGGAAATTTCTGAGTTTGTTTATGCTTGTTTGGTTTGTCAAAAGTCAAAGATTGAACATCAGAAACCGTCAGGATTGATGGAACCGTTGTTTGTTCTGGATTTGAAATGGGATGGCATTTCTAGGGATTTTTTGTCTGGTTTTCCGAGAACAGCGACGAAGAATTGTGATTCTATTTGGGTTATTGTTGATCGGTTGACGAAATCTGCTCACTTTATTCCGATAAGAATGGATTATCCTATGGAGAGGTTGGCAGAATTGTATGTTGAGAAGATCGTAAGTTTGCACGGTATTCCTTCTAGTATTGTGTTGGATAGAGATCCGAGGTTTACATCAAAGTTTTGGATGGGGTTGCAAGAAGCTTTGGGTACTAAGTTGAGTTTGAGTTCCGCTTATCATCCGCAGACAGATGGTCAGACGGAGATAACGATTCAGTTGTTAGAGGATTTATTGAGAGCTTGTGTGTTGGAAAAAGGTGGAGCATGGGATAGTTATTTGCCATTGATTGAGTTCACCTACAACAATACTTTTCATTCGAGCATTGGTATGGCTCCGTTTGAGGCATTGTATGGTAGGAGGTGTCGGACACCGTTGTGTTGGTACGAATCTGGAGAAAGTGTTGTAATTGGACCAGAAATTGTCCAACAGACTTCAGAAAAGATCAAGATGATTCAGGAGAAGATGAGAGCTTTTCAGAGTCGTCAGAAGAGTTATCATGATAAGAGAAGGAAGGATCTCGAGTTTAGTGAAGGAGATCATGTGTTTATGCGAGTTACTCCGATGACTGGTATTGGTCGAGCCTTGAAGTCAAAAAAGTTGACTCCGCGCTTTATTGGTTTGTTCCAAATTACCAAGAAGGTTGGAAGAGTTGCTTATCAGATTGCTTTACCGCCGTCAATTGCGAATTTGCATGATGTCTTCCATGTATCTCAGTTGAGGAAGTACATTGTTGATCTGTCTCATGAGATTCAGGTATATGATATACAGGTGCGAGATAATTTGACTGTTGAAGCATTACCTGCGAGAATTAAGGATCGAAAGTTGAAGCAGTTGCGAGGTAAAGAGATAACGCTGGTGAAAGTGGCTTGGGGAGGACCAGCAGATGGAAATGTTACTTGGGAGCTAGAGAGCCAGATGAAGGACTCGTATCCTGAACTTTTCGTCTAAGGTATGTTTTCGAGGACGAAAACTCTTTTTAGTAGGGGAGAGTTGTGACACCCCAAATAATTCAATTATTAAATAATTGGAATTTTAATTATTAATTTAATTAAAGGTTTAATTATTGGTATTTTTGAATTAATGGATTTAATTAATTAATTAAATAGAATGGAGGTGTTGGGGGTGTAAAGTGGAATTGGAGGGTGTGTGGAGTAAAAGGCTCTAATTATTCTAATTGTGTTATTTTTATTATTGGGAATAATAAAAGGAATAAATAAAGGAAAAAGGGAAAAGTGAGAAGAATTAGAGTTTTCATTCTACGTACATTGGAGAAGAGAAGAGAAGAGGAGAAAAAGCCAAATCGTCGGAAGTTCGAAGAATCATCGCGAGGTAAGGGGTGATTTGGTCTGATTAACATGCCTTATAGGTTTTGATAATCAATAGAATGATTTGATCCGTTATGAATCTCGAATTAGGAATTCTAGGTTGTGCCCTAATGACATGCTCCGACGTAAAAACCTCAATTGGAATTGATAAGAACGATTAATTTGTGTAAGATGATTGTAGATTAATTAGAAAGTATAAATTTGTGGTTAATTGGATGTGAAAATGCATGATTTATTTCTGTTCTGTTGTAATATGAAGTTTGGTAATGGATGGGATCAATGGGAGTTGGAAAACAGTGAAAATAAACTGGTTTTTGTGAAAATAACGCAGCATGCATCGACACATAGTGTTATGCATCGATGCAAGTGGCCAAACTTTGGAAAAACAGAAACTGGAATAAGCTATGCATCGACCCATAACTCTATGCATTGACTCATGTGGCAAAAACTAAAGCTATGCATCGACACATAAGTGTTATGCATCGATGCATATTGAACAAAAATGGAAAAAATACAAAATTTTAAACGTATGCATCGACGCGTACGATACTCTCATCAACGCAAGCTAATTATTCATTGATGCATGAGCTTATGCATCGATGCATACTGTGTGAAAACAGAACATAACTTTCAGAAAACGGTTTCGGTCATATCTTTGCGACCGTAACTCCGATTTAGGCATAGTTGGTATCGTTGGAAAGCTTAGAGCACGTACTATCTATTAAAAACATTTTTAAAACCCAGTAACTGGATATTGAGGGAATTATATGGCTTTTTGTATGAATAATTCATTATAATTCGTGGTTGTTCGTCGTTGACGTGGTGTATACTTGCTGGATGTTAATTCCATGTGTTGTAATTAACGTTATATATTCATGATTATGTTGTTATCATGTGTTGTTGATGGTGTTGACTATGTATGGAATTATGTGGTGTTCATATTCCGTTAATTAAATGTGGCATGCTTTTGGATGTGCATGCATATGCATTCTGGTGGAGTTAATTCCCATTGTGTGGAATTTGGCTCGTATTGCCAATAACCGTTCCCTGGTGATGATGGGTGGTGAGGCTGGATTCGTGTCTGGGTGATTGTGGATGAATTGATGTTGGTGACTTGGTTCATGTTTTGGTACCACATGCATTGAGTTTGTATTGCATATGGAATTATAACATGTTAGGATGACTTCCAGTGTTATGATTTCATTGATTGTTGTTATGTGCATATTGATCTGTGTGAATTGGATTTGTGGATTGAAATCTGAATATACTAAAGAGGGTGGAATAATGTATTGATTGTTTTACTGCTTTAAAGAAACGTATAATGCATTTTAATTGTTGATGAAATCTCACCCTTACTTTGATGATTTCAGATTGAGGTGATTAGCTGGTGAGGATAGCCTTGAGTTGTGCTATTTAGATTGTCCGCGTGTCAGTGTCATGCTCTGGTAGTTGTAACACTGCGGAACGATTTTTTGAAATCATCGAATTGACTTGTTTCTTTTGGTTTATGTTTGGACTAATTACGAATTGAATTGATTCCGAATTTTATGTTATTTCCGCTGTGTAAAACATAATCATTGGTATTGAATCATTTAATAAAGTTCTTCAATAAAGGCATGACTACTGCTGTGATTGTTTTATTATTTGAATTTTTGAATTGTGACGCCCTTTCGTTATGTTAAACTCTGATTAAATATATAATTTATGGGGAAATTAGAAGGGGTGTTATAGTGTTTGTCTGAGTAACCAGAGTCTTGTGAAAGTAGAAGAGTAACTCTTAAAAAATTAAAGCATCTCATAAACACTTAAAATACTTTTAATGTCTCTATTGACTTGACAAAAATCAACTAAATTTTTTAACAACCTAGCCAACTTATTAGGATAATGTCTCATTGATTGAAAGAAATTTTCCAACTAAATAATCGATTAGGCAAATGACCATATTGATTAGTACTTTATTGGTTGATTCTATAATTTATTAGAACAATCTTTTAATGCTTGGTAATGGCTATGTATCAAAACCTTCTATTTTGGGCTTCAATAAATCGATTATCCTAATCAATTAGGCCATTAATTCGGCCGATATATTATTTTCATTTTGAGCCATATTTTCTCCTATCCAAAGGAGGTCTCTCATTATTTTGGAATCACACATAATTCGATTTTTTCTAACTCTTTTTGATTTATCACTCTCTTATCTCTCTTTAAATATTTTCTTTCATCAAAATTGCCTTAGTGTCTTGTGAGTGAAAAATACTCATGAGGAAAGTGTTGTACTATTTTCTAGCCATTGTTGTTATTTTATAGAATGTGATTCTCTTGAAATATTGAATTTGGTTCTTGATATAAACCATTAAAAAATAGTTGTTTAGTTATAAAACTCAACCTACAAATATTTTTTATGTTAATGAGATTAGTTGGTGAAATCTTTAATTGCTTCATTAGCTTATTCCGTAGAAAAGCTCTCTTTTGGTTTGAGGGATAAGCCAGTGTAAAATCTCTCGATTCGTTTGTATCAAGGGTTTGTGGGCATAACCTGTAAAAGCTCAAGATTATAGTGAAATCTCAAGAGTATTTGTTGGGGACATAACTATGTCAAAATTTGATTAAACTTGTATAAATCTTAGTGTCATTTCTCTAAACTTGTCTCTTTAAATTATGTTATTTACTTTACTATTTTATTTTTTCCCATTTTTTCTATGATTATGTGGATACTAACACAAATTATTTATTAATTAATTAATATTTTAAATTTATCATGAATTATAAATACCATAATGGTGAAATTAACAAATATAAGGCGAGACTATTGGAAAAAGGCTTGCTCTAAAAGCCTGGAATTGATTTTAATGAAGTTTTTGCACTAGTTACTAGACTTGAAACTATAAGATTGGTTATAGCCATTGCAACTTATAGAGGTTTGAAGATGCACCAAGTTGATGGGAAGTCAACTTTCCTCGATTTTATCTCTAGAAGAAGAAGTTTGCGTGAAACGGCCACAAGTTTTGCGGTGAAAGGAAAAGATATAATGGTGTACAAGTTTAGAAAATCACTATATAGATTGAAACAATCACCTAGATCATAGAAAAAAAGGATTGATAGCTTTTTGATCAAGCAAGATTTCAACAAGTACACATCAAAACATAAAGTGTATGTGAAAGGATCAAGTGAACAAGTCCAAGGCATCACATGTCTCTATGTGAATGTTATGTTTTTCATAGACTCTAATTAAGATGAAATGGAAAAGCACAAGACAAACTTGGAAAATAAGTTTGAAATGTAAGACTTAGGAAATTTGGCATACTTCCAAGGAATTGAAATAGTAAACACAAAGCATTGGGTTTTCTTGCATTAGAAGAAATATGCAGAAGACATGTTGAATAAATTCAAGGTGATCAATTGCAACCATAAAATCACACTTATGGAGACCAACATCAAATTTAGGAAGGAGTAAGCAGATGAACTAGTAAATAACTCATCATACAAACAGATCATTGACTCTTTGAGGTATCTTTGTAGCACAACACTAGATTTTTGTCATATAGTGGAATTGGTTAGCATATTTATAGAGGAACCAAGGCTATGTCATATGCTTGCAGCAAAGAGGAATAAAAGGTACACTAGACGTATAATTGAAGATGGAGCACTCATGCCAAATCAAAAATAATACACAAGAATAGAAACCAAGGTGCATGGTTATTCTGATTCAGATTGAAGTGAATGTCAAGATGATAAAAAGAGCACAATTGGTTACTTGTTCATGCTTTTACAAATAACAATCTCTTAGAGTTCAAAGAAGCAAGGAATTATGGTTCTGTCTACATGTGAGGCATAATATGTTGCAACCTTTTATAGTACATGTCAAGCACTCTGGTTAGAGATGTTACTTGAAGATTTAATATGAATAATTGTGTGTAAATTAAGTTTCTTGTGGATAATCAATCATTAATTGATTTTGAAGATCAACTTATGAGTCATGGTAGGAGCAAGTACATAGAAAAAAGTGTCATTTCCTTAGGGACCAAGTTGGTAAATAGAGATTAAAAATTGAGTATTTCAAAATTAAATTGTAATTGGTAGATATCTTGACCAAACCTTTGAAGCATGGAATATTTGAAGGCCTTAAAGGATTAATGTGGATGAGGAGCTTAGATAATATGAACTAGAAAGAGTATTAGATATGATTCAGTTTTATATACATTGTTATTAGTGACAATTTAAAAGTATTGCAAGTATGACTAGTAACACAAACATCGTGTTACACCTTGACAATATTGGTTAGTCAGTTAATTTTGGATTTTCTAACCAATATAAATAGCTCCTTAATTATGTTTGTATTGTATCTAATCACTAATAATATCTCTTTCTCTCTCAATTGATTTTTCTCTCTAAATTTCTTCAATTTACAAATAACTTAAATCACAAGATAGCCAACATGAGTAACTAGCAAATACGAAGACCTAAAGCATGCTTAACACAAAAGTACAATAAGAACATATAGATCTACATATTTAAACTCATAAATGAACACTTAAAAAATATGCATGAACAATTCCTTACAAAATAGTTCAGAATCGATAAATATTCTTAATAAAAGACAAGAAAGAGAAAATAAATGAGGAAAAACTTATAGAATAACAACATCAACATTATGAACATGTGTAAAAGTGTAAAGTCGAGAGAAGAGAAAACAGAGAAAAGAAATATAAGAAGAGGGTGATGGCTAGGAAAACATGAGTTTCTTTCAAAGTAGAAAGTTGAGAAATATGGTTTAAAAATATAACTTATGTAAATTCATAAAACATGATTAATATGTTTTAACTCTGAATAATAGATTTAAAAACATATAGTGGGTGTTTGGTTCGCGATTACACGAATTGATTCAGAGTAAATTGATTTTATAGAATTGATTCTGGATAAAAGTGAATTGGATATAAAGTGATTTATGTTTAAATATATTTATGTAAAAATATTCAAAAACTAAAAAATTTATCAATTTTAAAGAAAGAAACAATTCTACTTTAAAAGACTAAACACTTCAAAATGTTGAAAGTAATTCCTTGTGTCGAAAAATATTTGATTTGATTTAGGAGTGTGGAAACAGTTTGTTACACACAAATTTGATTTTATATTTAGATATATTTGATTTAGATCTAAATAGAATATATTTGATTTATCTCCAAAATAGGTATTTTGGGCTTTTATAGTTTTGAGCATTAGCTAACCTAATTCTATAAATAGAGGGAGTAACCCCTATTTTTGTAATCAAGTCATTCACTGAATTTTGCAGTTGCAAAGTGAATAAAGAATTCTAGTTTGTGGTTGATTGGAAAAATAGCAAGTGTACTATTTATACCGATGTAGTAATAATGGGATTTACCCCAAGTATTGATCTCGAGGATTCCGTAGAAAATACTGAATTAGATGATTTATTCAATTGGAAAAAAGACAATAACTTTAAGATTGGTGGGAATAAATCCTTGCAGAAAGTAAATTGGCACAAGATAAAAATTGACTTTTTGTTTGATTAAAGTATGTTAGGGTGAGTGTATAATTTGTCATGTAATAACCTTCACTCTTTGATTTATTCAACAAGTTCATCATCCTCAATTACTAATTCTCAATATTATTTTATCCTAATTCCTTAGTGAAAAAACCTTTAACCTTCTTTCCTAATTTCAATTTCCATTTAAATTAGTAGAGAGGTTAAGCATGAAATTACCAAGAACTATTTTGGTTATCATACGATTACCCTAGTCCTAGGTGAAATCCTTAATAATATCATTATTTAGAAAACCTTAATACGACCGTCTGGCTCTACTGTGTTAAAATAGTGAAATCCTATGGTCCAATAGGGTCAAAATATGAATTAATCTAAATAATCAAATTGATGTATAACGAACTAAAATGTTGACTAAAACAAGGAGATCAGTATTCTTAACATAACAAATTAGGGACACCCCCTAGAATTGAGGGGTTTAGTCTCTCATAGAATTCAAAAGTAGCATAATCAAATATTAGATAAAGACATTACAATAGATTGGGTCTTCGATCTTCAATTGCTCTCGCGCTTGAAGAGTTCTCTGTTCCCAAAATTGTTGAATCTCCAATCTTCTATCATGAAAATCTTCTCAAGTGGCCAAAAAGTCTTCTTCTCCTTCTCAAAATAAGGTTTATATAGTGTTAGGTCATTCCCAAGCAATACCAAATGTCCAAACCACCCTTAATGACCAAAAACACTATAAAACAGTAAAAATTATAATTCTCAATGTCCTGGCTAACACGAGCTGTGTCCGATGACACGGGCACCCGTGTTGGCCTCTATTTAAATAGATTTTTGCCCAGGCTTCCTGACACGGCCGTGTCAGCTGACACGCAGCCTCTGTTTCTTCTCCCAAACTGCCTTTGTGCGCCATTTCTGACACGGGCCGTGTCCCGTGACACGGGTGGCCATGTCAGGACCTTTGTAGCCTCAAATTTTCTAATTTTTGCACTTTTTTTACACCGATTTGTCCTGTTTTATTCTTCTGACCCTGAAAAACACTCAAACATACAACCAAAGCATAAAATGCAGTAAAATAACATATAACACTAAACAATTAAAATAAACGATAACAGAATTCAATGCTAAATATATGTGTAAAAACCACCGATCAAACTCCCCCAAACTTTAACGGTTGCTTTCCGCAAGTGACAAATATAAGAACTCATGGGAATCAAAGCATCTGATACTCATATGTGAGACTTTAGTTCACATTGCTTAAAATGTAGTTTGTCCGGCCTTCACATGACACGAAGAGTTATCGGCAAGAACCTTTTAACCTGGAACTTCCTCTTCAGATACCTCTCCAACTATGCTTTGTACCACTTAAGTATTATCCCGATTTTCCTCCTTTTTCATTCGTACAATCAAATTAAGGAAATAAGAATTAAGATGATCATCACATGCAACAGACTAATCAAAACTTCTTATTTCAGCACCAAACGAGCAGAATTTGCTACTTTTAATTACCGATGAAATTTTCAAACTTTGTAGTTATATATTGTCCTTTTGGATCACGTTTGGGGATCAACTCCCTTTGGGCTGAATAACCTGGTGAGGGCTACCCAACTTAGCGAGCCAGTTTCCTTTTACCTCCTTTTCATCATTTGGTGCCATCTTTATTTATTTCACAATCAATCTTACCTGCATGCGAATTAGGACTATGACAGACTATGTGGGTAAACTACTTAAGGAGTACTTTTCAATATTCAAGTACTATGGCACAACTCTGCACGTTAAACTCATATCACTATCACGTTATTACGAACTTCCTCCCTTCAAACAATCATCCCTTTGTCTCTATATACTATTCCCGGTCTTTCAGAAATACAAGCTCTTAAGAAAATCAATACCAAAATTTTTCGGACAAGATTAGTAAAAATTTCGGGAGAAATTTTCCTTGTGGACTTACGCATCACTTAACATCAACTTAACAAGTAAAAATAAACAAAAAAATCAATAAAACCTCCCCCAAACTTGAACTAAACATTAGCCTCAATGTTTTAGACCAAACTCGAGAGAAGTGACTCACAGAGGGGAACGGAACACTAGTTGTTGCCTCCTAGTTTTTGCAAGAAATGATCCCTTTTTATTACCTGCAAACAAAACAAAAAGAAAACTAAGTTATGAAAAGCGTGGGTTTCCTCCCACGAAGCGCTTCATTTAACGTCGCTTGGCTCGACGGTTCATCCCCTTATAGGGGGTACTTTTTCTTCCACACTTTATTGCTCATATTTTCTCCTTCTACTTTGACCATACCAACTAAAAATTTATTCTTTTCACCTGCACCTTGTTTCTTGACTTCAAACACCTTCATGTTTATCTTCTCATCAAAATATTTTAAAGTCAGATGGCTTGTCTCGATATCAAAATTGCACCTGCTAGTCAACAAAAAAGGTCGACCAAGAATGATCGGGGTCTCTTCATCTTCAGGTATGTCCATGATCTGGAAATCCACTGGAAAAGCAAAATTTTCAATCTCTACCAACACATCTTCAACTATCCCATATGACTTCTTGATGGTGTGATCAACAAATTTTAATTTTGTTCCACTCCCGCTTATCTTTTCAATACCAAGCTTCTTGAAGATTGATAATGGCATTAAACTAACACTAGAGCTAGAATAAATTAGAACCCTTTTGAAAGTTCTATCTTTTATGGTGCATGGTATTGCCACTGATCCAGGACCCTTCTGCTTGACAGGTATTTTTCTCTCGGGCGCGATTGCACACAACTTCTCATCAACGGGTACATGTTCATCATTTGTTGGCCTCTTTTTTGTTAGAACCTCCTTCATGAATTTTTGGTACAAAGGCATTTTCTTAAGTGCTTCAAAGAAAGGTATGTTAATCTCCAACTTTTTGAACAATTTGACAAATTTATCAAACTCCTTCTCCTTTGTGTCCTTCTTCGCCACTCGAGAGGGATATGGCATCCTAATCTCAGGTTTAATCTTTTCTTCCGCTGGCTTCATAGGTAGCACAACTTCTTCCTGCTTTTTCTTGTTCTCTCTCACTTCTAAATCCACTTCTATAATATTATCATCAAATTTTACCTCTTCTTCTCTTTCTTTGGCAACCTTTTCACTTCTCCTTGTTGTGATAGCATTCACATTCTCATGACTCTTCTGATTGCCTTGAACTTGCAAAGTTACTTGTTGCGCAATCTGCCCTAATTGGACCTCCAGATTTTTAACTGTAGTTGTGGTGTTTCTGTGATTTCTTCTTGTTTCTTCTTGGAATTGGGAAGTGTGGGCAACCATCTTTTCAATAGCTACCTCCCATTCTGCCTTTTGAGGAGTTTGTTGTTGCTGATCTTTCTAGGAAAAATTCGGATGATTCTTCCACCCAGGATTATAGGTGTTTGAATAAGGATTATTCTGCTTCAAGAATTTTATCTCCTCAATTTGTTTTGGAGTTGCAAGACATTGCACAGTCATGTGTAGTCCACTAAAAATGTCACAAACCACATTTTTAAGATGTGCTACCTGTTGAGTTCCCATGTTCATAGCTTCGAGCATTTTCTCCACTTCTGCAGCAATCGCCTCTTCGATTTTGAGTTGTCTGTTTACTTCCAACTTCAAATCAATCACTCCCTCTGGTTTACTTGTAACCCTTACATACATTTCCAAATGCTTATTTGCAGCAATGGCTTCAATGATCTTCTTAATACCAGTGGTTGTTGTAAAGTTGGATGAGCCACCAGCAGTTGTGTCAATAAGTTGCTTCATCTTCATTTTGAGGTCATTCACAAACATCTACATTTGTTTAGTTTGGTCCATGTTGTGAGTGGGACAAGCTACCAACAATCTCTTGAATCTCTTATAGGAATCACCAAGTGACTCTCCTTCTTTCTGCTTAAAATTCACAATTTCATATCTTTTGCGAATATAAACAGAAGCAGGGAAGTACTCAACAAGAAAACTTTTCTCCATCTCTTCCCAAGTAGAAATACTACCAGCAGGTAGTGAGTAAAACTACTCTTCAACATCTTCAGACATGGTAAACGGAAACATTCTCAGTTTCTTTGCTTCATCTGTATGCCCGTCAATCTTCAACGTGGTGCTCATGGTCAAAAATATCTGCAAGTGTTTGTTGGCATCTTCATTGACCTTTCTAGTGAAAGACCTTCTCTCAAGCTTATTGATTATTCTTGGATGCAGTTGAAAATTGGGCACATTCACCGGATGGTTTACAATTGTCAACCTGCCACCCGGTGCATTTGCCCCACCATAATCCCCAAGAAGTCTCTCTAGTGGATCATCAGCCATGATCTCTTCCTCTTCTGACTCTGACTCTGACTTTGTATGGACTGAATGTTCTTCGTCAGAAGCCAGTCTGGATAATTGAGCTTGTCTTCGCCTTTCGTGAAAAGTTTGTTCAATTTCTGTGTTAAAAATAAATTCAGCTGAGGGATTTCCTCGCATACAAAGATTAGACAATTTATTAGTGATAATAATAAAATAAACAGAAAAATAAAATTTTAATTGCAGAGCAATAAAATTTCCATTGAACTATAATCGACTCTGTATTTTGGCAATCCTCGGCAACGGCACCAAAAACATGATCGGAAAAATAGCAAGTGTACTATTTTTATCGATGTAGTAATAATGTGATTTACCCCAAGTATCGATCTCGAGGATTGCGTAGGAAATACTGAGTTAAATGATTTATTCAATTGAACAAAAACAATAGTTTTAAGATTGGTGGGAATAAATCCTTGTAGAAAGTAAATTGGCACAACATAAAAATTGACTTTTTGTTTGATTAAAGTATGTTAGGGTGAGTGTATAATTTGTCATGTAATAACCTTCACTCTTTGATTTTTCAACAAGTTCATCATCCTCAATTACTGATTCTCAATATTATTTTATCCTAATTCCTTAGTGAAAAAACCTTTAACTTTCTTTCCTAATTTCAATTTCCATTTAAATTAGTAGAGAGTTTAAGCATGCAATTACCAAGAACTATTCTGGTTATCATAGGATTACCCTAGTCCTAGGTGAAATCCTTAATAATATCATTATTTAGAAAACCTTAACACGACCGTTCGGCTCTACTATGTTAAAATAGTGAAATCCTATGGTCCCATAGGGTCAAACTATGAATTAATCTAAATAATCAAATTGATGTATAACGAACTAAAATGTTGACTAAAACAAGGAGATCAGTATTTTTAGCATAACAAATTAGGGACACCCCCTAGCATTGGGGGCTTTAATCTCTCATAGAATTAAAAAGTAGCATAATCAAAATATTAGATAAAGACATTACAATAGATTAGGTCTTCGATATTCAATTGCTCTCGCGCATGAAGAGTTCTCTGTTCCCAAAATTGTTGAATCTCCAATCTTCTATCTTGAAAATCTTCTCTAGTGGCCAAAAAGTCCTCTTCTCCTTCTCAAAATAAGGTTTATATAGTGTTAGGTCATTCCTAGGCAATACCAAATGTCCATACCACCCTTAATGACCCAAAACATTATAAAACAGCAAAAATTATAATTCTCAGCGTCCTGGCTGACACGGGCTGTGTCCGATGACACTAGCACCCGTGTCGGCCTCTATTTTAATGTATTTTTGCCCAGGCTTCCTGACACGGTCGTGTCAGCCTCTGTTTCTTCTCCCAAACTGCCTTTGTGCTCCATTTCTGACACGGGTGGCCGTGTCAGGACCTCTATAGCCTCAAATATTCTGATTTTTGCACTTTTTTTGCCCCGATTTGTCCTGTTTTATTCTTCTGACCCTGAAAACATGCAAACACACAACCAAAGCATAAAATGTGGTAAAATGACATATAACACTAAACAAATAAAAAATGATAACAGAATTCAATGCTAAATATATGTGTAAAAATCACCGATCAGTGGTCAAAGAGTTACTCTGTAGAAAATCATTGTTCTTCCTTCTTCTTTCTTTCTTTTATATTTTTTCATTGTCATTGTATGGTGATATCAATCTTGTTCATCAAGATTGATAGAAATTCATCATAGGTTTTGGTGGATTTCCAACATCTGGTATCAAGAGCTTCGGTTAGTCGATTCAAGGGAAGGACGATCGTGGAAGAAGAATTAACAATGGCAGTGAGTTATGGGAATGTGAATTATCCGACAAGTCTACCGATTCTAAAAGTAGACAACTAAGAGAATTGATGCAAATAGATTAAAGTTTTATTCAGATGTCAAGGTCTTTGGGATCTTATAAAGGATGGATTAAAAGAGCTTGAAGAAGACGCTTCAGAAGAAGACAAGACAACTCACACAGAATTGGAGAAGTTGAGCTATAAAGCACTATTCATAATTCATCAATTTCTGAGTCTAGAAAATTTTGAGAAAGTAAGTGATTCAGAATCTGCAAAAGAAGCTTGCGAGGTTCTTGAAAAGTCCTTTGGTGGTGCAGAAAAGGTAAAAGAGGTGAGGTTACAAACTCACAAGAGAACGTATTAATTACTTCAGATGGAAGATAGTGAAAGCATGTCTGATTTCTTTAGTAGGGTTACAACACTAGTGAATTAAATTAAGACATGTGGAGAAGCATTAACAACAAGAACTGTTGTTTCAAAGATTTTGAGATGTTTGGCCCCTAAGTTCGACCACATGGTGGTATCTATAGAAGAGGAGAAAGATTTGTCAAAATTAACAAAGGAAGAGCTTCAAGGAACGCTTGAATCTCATGAACAAAGGATGAATGAAAGAGTTGCTGGAAAGTCAAAGAGTGATGTGGCTTTGCAGGCACATTAAGCAAAACAAACCAAAGGCAAAGGAAAGTGGTTCGACAGAGGTAGAGGTAGCTACAAAAAATTTACTGGTAGAGGAAACTAGAACGAAGGAAACGTGTCGAATCAGAGAAGACCATACTAAGGAAACCAAAGAGTTGGTGTTGCAAATAGAGGAAGAGGTAGTCGAAAGAATCAAGAAAGTGATGCAAACTTTGCTAAGTATGAAGAAGAAGAGATGTTGTTGATGGCCACAACAAGAGATGAAGATCAATGGTACTTGGATTCATGATGCTCATCACATATGTCTGGATGGAAATATTGGTTTATCAATCTAAAGCCATCAATGAAGAACATGGTGAAATTTGCAAATGACAATACTCTAGCAGCTGAAGGTTTTGGAGATCTTATGATCATGAGGAAAGATGGCAAGAGGTCAGTAATTTTGAATATGTTATATATTCCAGGAATTAAGAGCAACTTTCTTAGCATAGGCAGTTGGTTGAAAAGAATTACAAAGTGATTGTCGAAGACAAGATGATGAGAGTCGTCGACGCTAGTGGAAGATTAATCTTGAAGGCTCCCATGTCCCAGAATAGAACCTTCAAGATTGAACTAAATATGATGGAGCATTAGTGCCTTTCGACTGAATCTAGAAGAGACAAATGGATATGGCACTATCGACTAGCACATCTTAACTTCAGAGACATTAGAGATTTAAAGAGGAAGAATATGGTTTCAAGATTTCCAGAAATTACATTCCAAACAAAGTGTGCAAGCGAAGAAACACAAGAATAGCTTCAGCAAGGATGCAGGAAGCAAGTTGAGGGTTGTTCTCAAATTCATATACTCTTATGTATATGGACCAATCCAGGTGGATTCGTTTGGAGGTAATAAATACTTTGCAATATTCATAGATAATTTTAGTCGAAAATTGTGGACTTACCTGATCAAGAAGAAAACTGAAGTAATTGAGGTATTTTCCAAGTTTAAGTCTATGGTCGAAAGCTCAAAGTTTTGAGAACTGATGGTGGTGGAGAATATGTCTCGAAAGACTTCGACAAGTTATGTGAAAAAGAAGGAATTGTGCATGAGGTGGTGCCACCTTACACTCCACAACAGAATGGGAGTACAAAGGAATAATCGAACCATCATAAATATGGTTCAAATTATGTTGAAAGGCAAGAATTTACCTAAATATTTTTGGGGTGAAGCTGTGTCTACTGCAACTTATATATTGAACAGATGTCCAATGAGAAGCTAGAAGGAATTACTCCGGAAGAATGTTGGTCTGGTGTAAAACCTAGTTTGGGCTAACTAATGTAATGGGATCTATTGCACATAGATATGTGCCAGATTAATTGAGATGAAAACTTGATGACAAGTCGATTCAAATAACACTAGTTGGATATCATTCGACAGGAGGTTACAAGTTGTTCGACCTAGTGAACAAGCAGATTGTGATCAGCAGGGACGTGATCATATATGAGCTGAAAGAGTGGGATTGGACTAAAAATGTCAAGAAATCTTCAGTGAGAATTTTGCTTGAAGAACCAGAAAATCAAATCGAAAGAGAAGTTCGACAAGAGGAACCAGAAGTTATAGATCAACCAAGTACAAGTACAAGCAGACCTCAGAGAACAAGACGCGTGCCTGCAAGATTGCAAGATTGTGTGGTAACATCAGATGATGTGGTTGATAATGAAGGTGATATGGTATATTATGCTTTCTATGCAGATGTCGAACCTGTCA
This sequence comes from Vicia sativa, assembly GCA_021764765.1. Classification (NCBI taxonomy): domain Eukaryota; kingdom Viridiplantae; phylum Streptophyta; class Magnoliopsida; order Fabales; family Fabaceae; genus Vicia; species Vicia sativa. Next base: position 229,946,148 of record CM038795.1, on the reverse strand, counting down.
ATGTAGCTAAAGCATTGAAAAATTCTTAGTGGGTGAAAGCAATGAACGAAGAAGTAAATTCCATCGAAGACAGCAACACTTGGTCACTTATCGAATTGCCTCAAGGAAAGAAGGAAATTAAGGTCAAGTGGGTATACAAAGTGAAGATGAATCCCAAAGGGGGAGTAACTCGACACACAGCAAGACTCGTGGCGAAAGGATTTCTACAGAAAGAAGGAATAGACTTCGATGGAGTTTTTGCACCTGTGACTAGATTTGGAACAATCAGGTTGGTTGTTGGTTTAGTAGAAATAAACAGTTGGCATATATTTCAGATGGACGTGAAGTGTGAATTCCTGAATGGACCTTTAGACGAAGAATTTTATGCTAAACAACAAGTTATGTTTGTGAAACATAGCGAAGAGAAAAGGAATTTGTGAAGTGCACAACTGAACATGGAGTATATGCACGAAGAAGCAACAGTGAATTGCTTATATTATGTCTCTATGTCGATGACTTGTTAATAACAGGTAGTTCTAAAAAGGAGATCGAAGACTTCAAAGGTTATCTCATCAAGGAATTTGAAATGTCTGATCTGGGTGATATTTCATATTTCCTTGGCATTGAATTATACAAGACTAGTAGAAGTTTGATGATGCATCAAAGAAGATATGCAAGAGAAATTATAAAGATATTTGAGATGGAAGAATGCAATTTAACTTTGAAACCTGCAGAACCAAGACTGCAACTGTCAAAATATTCAGAAGAAGATGATGTCGACCCAACCCAATACAGAAGACTAATTGGGTCATTGAGATACCTTTGTCACACTAGACCTGACTTAGCATACAATGTGGATATGGTAAGTAGATTCATGCAGAAGCTAAAGGTATCACTCCTAGCAGTGGTAAAGAGGATATTGAGGTATTTGAAAGGAACTCTTGACTATGACATTTTATTTCCAACATTTGATAAAGGAAAAGAATGCAAGTTAGTGGGGTGCACAGATTCGAGCTCGTGTAGTGATGTTGAGGATCAAAAACCTACAGCAGGATATGTGTTTATTTTAGGTGGTGTGCCAGTTGCTTGGAGTTCAAGAAAGGAATCATTTGTGCATGTCAAGCAACTTGGATGGTGAACTTGGTCGAAGAAATCATAGGTAAAGATCATTGAGAAATTACCATGAAGATCAACAGCATGTTAGCTATCAACCTAGAAAAGAACCCTATCACACAGTCGAAGAAAGCACATCGAAATGAGGTTCCACTATCTTCGAGAGCATATAGCATATGGGAAGATGAATTTGAAACACTGTAGAATTGAAAATTAGATTGCAGACATCATGAAGAAGGGTGTGCAGGTCGAAGTATTTAGAATACTAAGAACTATGATGAATATAGATAGCTTAGACACAATGAATTAGGTGGTGTGTTGAAAGTAATTCCTTGTGTCGAAAAATATTTGATTTGATTTGATTAAGAGTGTGGAAGCAGTTTGTTACACACATATTTGATTTTAGATTTAGATAGATTTGATTTAGATCTAAAATAGAATATATTTGATTTAGCTCCAAAATAGGTATTTTGGGCTTTTATAGTTTTGAGCATTAGCTAACCTAAATCTATAAATACAAGGAGTAACCCCTATTTTTGTAATCAAGTCATTCACAGAATTTTGCAGTTGCAAAGTGAATAAAGAATTCCACAGTTTGTGGGAAGAAGTTACTCTGCAGAAAATCATTGTTCTTCCATCTTCTTTCTTTCTTTTATATTTTTTTATTATCATTGTATGGTGATATTAATATTGTTCATCAAGATTGGTAGAAATTCATCACAGATTTTGATGGATTTCCAGCACAAATTTATTTTAAAGTCAATTCTACACCTATAGAATTGATTTTGACTCTCCTAAAAATTAAACCAATTATAAACATAGTGTTTTTAATATAGTAAAATGTCACTGCTAAAATATTTTACACTGAAATTTTATTTTATTTACATAATTTATAAAATATATTTTTAGACTAAAATTTAAGGCATCTGTTTTTTTTATGATTGGTATTAAGAAATTGAACTATGTAGCAACAATTTAAATTTATCTACCTCAATTAGCACACCCTTAATCTATGTACTAACAATTCTACTTTGTTTCAAAATATTACATTTAATTGTAAAATGTTAGTAAATTTATATTTTAACATTATCTACCATATAAGAACATAATATGGTGTGGAAAATTTAATTATGCTCCTAATTTTTTCTTAGGAAAATCTCTCATTGGTGGGGAAAGTTGGGTCATTAGCCCCACTTTTGGTTAATATCAAACCAAAAAATACACATGTCATGTGCAAAGGGTGTACTTCACATTTTGTTTGTTGTGGAACAAGTAGTTAGTTTAGTATCTCCAACTTGCATTGGTATCCGGCAACATCACATTCTATTTTCCCATGCCTGTATTGCCATCATTTGATCACCTCACACACCTAACCATTATCCACCCTCTTCACTCCACTCTCCCACAACATACTTTTGTTTCTCACACAGTGCAACCCTAACAAGAAAATTGTTTTGGCTCACAAAAGGGAAAAATAAAACTCAGCAACTCATTGTTAACAACTATGAACATGGCGAGACCGTTCGAGATGGTGAAGGAAATTAACGATCGTAAGCAGTTGTGGAAAGTGGCTATGAAGGTGCTACACAAATGGAAGGTGATGATGACTAAGGAGCATTTTGGGATGATAGTCGCTGACAGAGATGTAAGTTTGTATGGTTGTTGTTTTTTATTTCGTCTGATATTTTGTTGTCTGCACAACTTGAAGTACACCTATGGATTGGGTTATTCACGTAGACGGAACGAAGCTGATGAAGGTTAAGACGTCATTCACGTCATAGAACAAGTGTATGTTGTGTTACTATATTGTTCCTTTTAGTTGTTACATAACCTTTCTACATTTTCCTTCTCAGGGTACTGCCTTCCATGTTGTTGTACCAACCATGTTCAGGTAGGCGTATAACGGCGATTTAGGTGTAAATGTTACTTGCACCATGTCAAACTTTCAAGTTCTACGTAATGACCTTTTGTTCATGCCGACCATTCACAAACACATGTTGAAGTTCACAGGTGGAACAACTGTGAGTGATATAGGGAAACATGACATCCCTTATAAGAAATTATATCTTACCCAGTTCAACGATATCATCTCTGGAAGATAACCAAAAAATCTTCTTGTAGGTATAGTCTTTTGATTTGTGTTATTAATCTTCATCACAATTTTGGGGTGTTTGTTAAGTTGTAGCACAAAAATTTTTAATGTCTTATTGATTTTTAGATGTCATCGGTATGGTCAACGAGGTCGGTTCCACCTAGTTGGCCTCATGAGGGAGGAAAGCACAAGCTAACTTGGTTTTGAGGGATTTTAGGTTTGGTGATATGAACAAACAGTTTCAACTTTTCGTTTAAGTCATATATCTTTCAATGTGATCCTAATATTTTACATCATTCATTGATAACATTATGCATTGTACCCTTTGGGAGAGCTATGCTACGGCTTTCTTTGAGTTCAAACAAAAACAAGTAGACACGTCGACTCCTACTGTTATTCTGCTTAAATACCCAAAAGTTAAGGAACAAGGTTGGTAGCGATCTTTGTGGAGTACACTTTACTTAATGGATATAATATGTTAATTTCACTAACATAATAATATATTATTTATTTACGGTATTCACTATTCAGGTCAGTACCCTTTGGCGGTCACTAACACGTACAACATTACCACAATCCATATCAACGAAGACATTCCCGAAGTCGCAGATTTTATGAAACGGTAAATCCATGTTATTGAGGATAGCTCTTACTGGTATTTTTTGTGTTGTGTTTGTTTTAATGCAATTCTAACGTGTTTCTTACAAGTTTTACAGTGTGCCTAAAAACTTTATTTTGGGTAAATCTGTCAACACTACCAGCAACCAAACTCGAGAATGGTCTCAAAGATCTGAGGGCTCCCAAGTTTCTTCCACAGACAAATTCCTGTCATTGTCAATCCACTTGCCAATTTAAAATATTCCACATCTTTCTGAGGTTATTTTTTTCCTTTTTCTTGATATTTGGAAATTCATTTGATTGGTCGTCTATATTGATCTTTTCCAATACTCATATTTTTTCTTTATGTGCGTCAGAAACAGCCTACCTTCGTCATTATTGTTGCTACAACTGACCAGCTTATTGCGTCCCTTAATGGATGGCACTACAAGGCATTTCATCAATGTCCACAGGTGGCAAAGGGGGATTCCCCTCCTTATTACTGCAAGGATGGCCATCGCACGGAAACTGAAAGGTAAATGAAATTTTGTAGTTTCCCTGCAAAGTGTGTTCTACCATTCATAACATTGTTTTATCTGTTTGTTGAATAATAGGTTTAAGATATCTGTTGAAGTAGTTCATAATGGTCAGGCGAGCACCTTTGTTTTCTGGGACCGCGAGGCTTCACAACTCCTAAAGACTTCTACTGTGCAGCTTCGTGAAGTTATGTACCAGGTTTATATTTTACATATTTTTACCACTTAAATTGATCCAAAAGTAGAGGCGTCTTTGGTTTGTTAAGTATTGCTCGTGTATTGAATTAGGCTAGGATTACTAATCCGCTTGAATTCCCACAAGCACTCGACGACATACTAGGATTGAAATTTTCCTTCAAGGTTAAATGGCAGCCACGATGGGGTAGCTCTTCGGTTGTGCAGTACCTTGCTGATGGCACTATTGTGAGGCAGCTTGAGGCCGCGTTTGGAATTGACCAGGTTTTACTCTACCAGAATCTCTTGGGTTACTTTTTCATGCATCGTAACAAGTATTTCTATCCAATAATCCTACATTTGTTTTTGTCCAGGAAACTACCACCACTCATGAAGATGAGAAGGACACCGAGGTAAGTTTGTTTTGGATCCCTATATTTCACGTGTAAGCAAGGGATCCCTCTAAAAAATAATGACACGATCCCGTACTTTTTTCTGCAGGGCATGGAGAGTGTTGCAGAAGATGTCCATACAGATGAAGTGAAGCCAACCATTGAGGTAGGTATTATGTTTGTTAACACAGATTACTTGATCGGACAAAACCATATTAACCAATTATGACATCCATATCACAGGAGTTTGAGATTACTTCGACACACATTCCTGATCCGTCCACCCCACCTACGAAAATAAAAAGAATTTCACCTGAACCCACGTTTGAACCAACTGCTATGATAACTCCAGAGGGTGACCTATCATCTACAAAGATCAAAATACCAATGAAAAGGGGAAGAAAGTCTGCAAGTTGATTCATCTGATGCAACCCATGTTAACCACTTTTGTGGCCACTGTAATTGATATGCTTCTGTATTAGGAATCATTTTTGTACACTGTGTGGCAAATATTAATCTGGTGGAGTGGTTATGACTCTATTATTTTGGTGTATTATGGGAATTGTGAACCTCTAACAATGGTCATAGTACTTATGTGTAATGTTTATCCTATGAATTTATAGTGGTTTTATTATGTCTACGTTTGACAAGAATCCCGCCTTTATAATTTTTTCTGCACGTCGGAGTGCATTGTGTTAAACCCTGTTAGACAAGTCATGTAAGAAATTAATATTTGATGTTTGAAATTATAGTTTGGTGTCGGCCTAACATAATGTTGGCGTACACCGGTTTTGTTAGAACATTACATAACATAAGCAGGATTTTAACCTCAACATTGTAGCTTACTGAGAAAAGGTGTTAACTAAATATTCAAACTCCTGTTCCACTAAGTAGACTAATAAATTATGGATTCCGGGGAGAAATACACATGCCTACTCATACTCATCCATCTTTGTACATTAATAATAAGTTATCCTAATGTATATGCAATATAGTATTTAAATGTAAGTTGGGTACAATGATCACAACATATGGCTTTTGCATCTATCAAATCCTTGCGTCAGTGGGCCCCCCCATCTATATGTTATCAGATGTCCACCCTACAACTAAACCTCCCACTTGCTCATTTATGATGAAATTACATGGTAAGCACCATTATAATAGCATTTAACATATAGCTCAATATTTTGGTCACATCAATTTTTCCCACTATTATTTTGGACTACAATTAATTCAAATATTAAGATCCCCCCTACTTAACACATACTTTATTTAATATGTTTTTACCCTCCATTAGTCTTGACACCATAAAAAATGCACACCCTGACTGAGAAATTGTTGCCATTCTACTTTCTGAATATACCTTCCATGTTCATTATGATCAACTTTTGAGTTCAACCTATACAGCATATTATTTCCACAAGTATCATTTACTCAGATTACACACTGCATCATCAAATATAGCTACTGCTTATAGGTTTGCTGTATCCTGAATGACCAAGTTGCAAGGCTGAGTCGATGGTCCTAACAGATTCAACTAGTTGACTGATAAGGATGTCATGACTTTCAGCATGATCATCTAATTTAACTATGTTTTTTACAAAACAATCTAAATGTCACTGCATGTATTGTGTAACTAACTGTTACTGTGACTTTCAATTGTAAATAATGCAACATTCCAACGACTCGGTGTCTTGCGCGCAAGAAAGAGGCAGAAATTACTTATCGAGGAGAAGAGGCTGGTCACATCAGGTTCCACCTCTTCATTGGCACATGAACGGTATGTTGGTATCCCATACATGAGCCTCATGCGTACCGTAAGGCCTTCCCCGCAACATGGAGCTACACCGTTGACTGATATCACTAACATAGTTCACACTTCCCCTTCAAATAGACACTTGCTTCCATCTTGTCCCTTGAAGAGGATTCGGATTCAAATTCAGTCTCCCACAAACCTATTTAACGCGTTCAACTCGACGTTTTGCATGACACACACTCGAGCATTCATGGTTATGTGAACATTACCACCTATCTCGTCCCTATTCTATCTGCTCAACAATTTCTCATCAACCTGGACGTGAACCTATGATACGTCAGTCACCTGGAAATAATAGGAAACTACCAGCAAATCCGTTTGGACTTGTGTTAGCTGGCAATTTCAAATAAAGAATAATTGGAATATCAAAACAATATTTCGGATAAGCATATAAAAAGAGGTTAATATTAATGATGAATATTAGTGAGAAATATAGAACAATTGTTCTAAAGGAGTCTTCGATTTCCAGTGACAGATGATGGATTTCGATTTGAGATTTTTATGTTTAAAATATAAAGAGTTCCTTTGGATAAATGTGCCAGCGTTGAAAACGGTCCAAGCAAAAGATTTAGTTCGAATCGAAGAAAACTAGCAAAGATACTTCGCTGGCACAGGATTCGAATTTCAAATAAGAGCGCCATTCTTAGAAGACGTGTGGAAGTCAGTAAATGTAAGGAGCCTGCATGCTTCGAACGTGGCATGATTTTATAGTAGGACCGTTAGGGTCAAGACACTATAAATAGGTGTTTTTATGTTAGATTTAGGGTGTTCGTTTCATGTACTAAAAAATCTCAAACACTCAAATTACCGTAACTGAAGGAAAACGAGTTAGAAGACAAAATGTATGTACTGAACATCATGATCCTTTACAATTTAAATACAAGTCTTTTTATATTTATTTCACTTGTACAACACTTTTACTCTTAGAATCTTTCGATTTCCTTTTCATGTTCTTGTTTTATTTGCCTCTAAACACATTTATTTCTTCAGAAACTACACTTTTACTCCGTATTTTCGTTCAAGCATTTTACACTTCCAGAAACCTTTATCTTTTCAAAGAATCTTTATCCTTACATTCAATTGTCAAAACTTAAGTTTAAATTCGAAGTCTTTCTTTATACATTCAGTCAGTATATTTCCATAGACAATCTTAGAGAAATCTCTTAAGAATTAATTGAGATAATGGGTTTGAACATAGAAATCAATTATGACACATGTGTCCTAGGATCAATCTAGTCGATCCTGCAAGTAACCAATAATAATCAGTAAATTGGAAGACTAGCGGTTGTTTACTAGAAATCACTGTAAACAAATTGGCACACCCAGTGGGACGGTGTCATCATAAAAAAATTTCTCAAAACTGTTTGAAAATTTTAAAATTTTCTGAGTTTGGAGTGCGTTTTGGTATATGAACCTTCGAAGTGGCAAAATAAAAAACAATAATCCACATATACCCAGAAGACAACGTACCAAAACAATGGTTAACACAACTAACCAAGATAGGGGACAAAATTCCCCACAGGGGGCTGCAACAATCGTTTCAAGTTCGATTGATGCCTCCAATACCATCCCTGTTGGCAGTTCGAATACGGTCCTAGTAAGTACATTAGAAATACCATCTAACATGTCATCAATGCAAACTATGTCACGCATAGGGAATCAACAGTATTCGACCCCTACTAGGCCTCCAGGTTTCGCGCCTTTGAGACCCAGAAACCCTCCATATGGAATGCCACTTTCATTTATGGCAGGTTTACATAATGCCTCGACTTCATCCCCAGGCCAAGGGTCTAGTTCAGGGATGAATAATTTGGGTACAAATCCCCAGAACCTAGGAAATCTTGCCCAATTGCCTACCCTTACAACTAATAGTCAGGCAGCACTTAGGCAACAGATGGATGATAGCAATCATGATATGGTAGGAATCCTAGCCCGTGAGATGAATGCTATTTTTGGTCACCTTATCCAGAATATAAATAGAACAAACCAAGAAAATGCAGCCCAGATGGCAAGAATAGTAGATTTCTTTGGTGCCCCTGATGCGCCTGCAAGACGTAGGCAGAACCCAGTGGCAATTCGAAACGAAGAACCCATAATCGAACAGATTCGACCCCCTATACAAGTGGTCGAAGAGAGAAACATATGGGCAAGATTAAGGCAACAGGAAATTCAAGAAGTTCAGAACGAACAGCCTAGACCAATAATAATGGTGAATAGGGACCAAAATGCAGACGAAATTGTTCACAGGATTAGAAATGACAATTTAGTGGCAGAAAATAACCTAACCACCATGATCGAAAGAATAATGGCCCAAAATGGTTTAAATTCAAGATTTAGGAGGCCAAATTACACATCTCTTATTGTAGACTATGTTCTGCAGACAGATTTACCCAGGGGCTTTAAAGTTCCTAAATTCACGAAATTTGCTGGAGACACGAGTGAATCAACAGTAGAACATATAGCGAGATATTTAACCGAAGCAGAGATATAGCAAATAACGAAAATATTAGGATAAAATACTTCCCAAGTTCTTTAACGAAGAACGCTTTTACTTGGTTCACTACCCTACCCCCTGGATCTGTGGACACATGGCCTTATTTAGAAAGACTTTTCCATGAACAATTTTACATGGGTCAGTCTAAAATTAGTCTGAAAGAATTAGAAAGTATTAAGAGGAAATTCACGGAACCGATAGATGATTATTTGAATAGGTTTCGTTTGTTAAAATCTAGATGCTTCATAGTAGTTCCTGAACACGAATTGGTCGAAATGGATGCTGGGGACCTAGATTATTCCATTCGAAAGAAACTGGATACACAGTATCTTAGAGATATGGCCCAACTAGCAGATAGGGTTCGACAGGTCGAAAGATTAAAAGCTGAAAAGGCTAGGGCTAGTAAAAATCATAAGAAAGAAAGAAAAGCCTACATAGAGGCCGAAGGGGAGAACATAGATGATTCTCAAAACCCTTATAATTTCGATCAGTTCGAAATAGATCTTGCAGAATTGAAGGAAGCACCCCCTTATGCTTGTAAAGTTTTGCTTCCTTCCAATGGAAAGGATCCGGTCGAAAGTGAAAGGAATGATAAATTCCCTAAGAAAGTCTATACTTTCGATATAACTAAATGTGATGAAATATTTGATCTTCTTTTAAAAGATGGCCAATTAATAGTTCCTCCTAACCTTAAGATTCCTCCATTGGAACAAAGAAAGAAGAGGGGCATTTGTAAGTATCACAACTTTTTAGGCCATAAAACCTCACAGTGTTTTCTTTTCAGGGATCTGATACAAAATGCAATCAAAGATGGCAGGCTGAAGTTCTCCGATAAGGGGAAGAATCCAATTAAAGCTGATACGGATCCGTTGCTGATGGCGGAGACCAACTACGCTGAGCCTCTGGATATCAATGTAGTGGAGATTGCTGAGAGGTGTAACACGGTGAACTGACTTTGTAGGATTTTGTATCGCAAATGTGCGGATAGCAAGAGTCGCCACCGACTTTTCTTTTATCCAATTAAGGGAAGGTAAAAAGTACAGAAAAAGACCTTCGTTAGATTCTGAGTAAGGGAGAAGGTTATGAAAAGGGAAGGTATTAGCACCCCTTTTCATCCGTAGTTATCTACGGGCTCTTAGTTTCTCTTAGATCACTTTAAAAATTGTGCTTTCTGTGTGTTTGACAAAAATGTTTTGAAAAGGCATTTCGCTTTGACTTTGTAACGATTCATGTAGGAATGTATACAAAGTGTTCGGAAATGTTTCGTTCTGAAAAGAATTTGAACTTTGACAAAAAGTGTGAGGTGTGAAAAAGTGTTTGATAGAGAAAGCAACTAAAAGTCTTATTACCTACTCAGAATTGGTCGTTTTCGTGTTGTTTTACGTTCCTTTAGAATAGTGCTGTCCATACCATTAGTTGGTAGGTAACTCTATTTGTTGGATGTAAGCGGGACATTTGAAGGGACATCGGATGGTCAAAGAAGGCAACTTGTAGGAAGTATCCTAGCACATTCGAAGGGACTATCATCATTTTTCGTAGGCGACAATCGAGGGTCAAGATCACGTATTCGTAGGCGACATCGTGGGTCTTATGATCTTTATATCGAAGGGACTATGATGATTTGTTTTGAAGGCAACGGTGCTAGAATACCTCTACGTTCGAGGGACTTGACCATTTGTATTCATAAAGGCAACGAGAGAGAATTACCCTAAGGGGTGCGTGTGTGAAAAGAGTGTGTTGATTTCAGATATATTATCTTGAAATTAGAGTGAGCTATGTCCAATTTTAGTCTTGCCATACACGCCTAATTACTAACAGTTTATAGGGTGTGGAAATTAAAATGCGGAAGTATAAAGTGCGAAAAGATAAATCCTACGCTATTACATGGCTTTGGGGCAGATACATAATTTAAACTTGCGGAAAATAAAAGCCCTAATTAAACTATTACATCCCATAAGCAATTACATAATTGGAAAAAAGAAAACGATAAAAAGAAATCGTCCGAAACGAGATAACCTGCGAAAAGATGAGAAATCGGAAAAATACGAGGGAATCGAATAAGAGAAAAATGTTAGTAAAAATGCAAATTTTTAAATGAGAAAAATATTTCATGCTGGAAATAACATTAATATACTAAAATAATTTTTTGGGATTTTTTGGAGATAATTTAATAATTAAAAAATAATTAAATGTGATTTAAATGATAAATTAGCAATTAAATTAAATATGCATGCAAAATAATATTTTTTTAATTTTATAAATTAAATAAACATTTTCTAGAAATAATGCAAAAAGAAAAATATTTTTTGGTGTTTTTTTTAATGCATGATAAAAATTGTGGAAATTAATTAAAATGAATGCAACATATTAAATAAAAGAAAATATAGAAAATATGAGAAAATAGTTGAGTTTGTGAAAAAAGATGCAAAACCGGTCCTAGCATGGTTCGAACCCATGACCTCTTGGACCATCTTCAAACAGTCAGCGCTTTAACCACTAGGCCAAGTGACACTTGGTGTTTGAGAAAACAAAATCAATTGGTTTTAAGTGTACGCGTGTCCCTGATTTGGATTCGAACACAGTCAGCAAGTCGGGCCCAGTCAACTTATGAAGGAGCGAATCAGAGAACGCCATCATGCCACGCAATCCCTCGTCGGTCCAAATGAAGTCAACGACGCCGGAGCCCTAGCTCCGGTCGTCTTCTCCGGCGATCTCAAACCCTGAACCTGCAAAACACGAGCAATAAACGGGAAAGGAGGACCTTATCCCCCTAAATCGACCCTTCCGAGTCCAATGGTGATGTCAGTTCCGGTTGAATCGGCCTGTACAAGCCGGTTCGAAGAGAACAGCTTGAGAAACCCTAAACATGGCAACCTGTAATCCTTACGTGGAAGCTGTGAAACGATTGCCCAGATCGGTCATATAGAGTCTCATGAACACGATGAAAGCATTAAAATCAATTGAAACACGCAGATATTAAAAATGCAAAATCAAGAAATATTTGAATATGTATGAATGTATATGCATCGATTCAGCTTGTTTTAACCATTGGCAAGGGTGTGTACTTACTCAAACTTACCTCCTGAAGACAATGGAGTGGTTTTTGAGGGCTGAATGTGGCTGGAAAATAAAATTCAAAATTTGACAATTCTTGAGAAATTTTGGCAAAATAAGGGTTGTGTTTTTGGCTAGGGTTTCGTTTCCTTTGTTGTGTGTAATGCTGGCTATTTATAGAGTGATTTGGGATGGCAAAGAGAGTGAAAAAATATTTGATCTTGAATGTGCATTTATTTCTTTTCAAATCAAATCAAATTTTGGAAAAAATTTGATTTTCCTTCCATGTAAGTAGCTAGCACGAATTTGGAAATTGTTATGGGCTTCCTTGGACCTCAAGTTTGATCAAAATCCAATCCTCTTGAAAAAATATCTTATTTTCATATTTTATATACTTTAATTTTGAATTAAATGGTTTAAAATTCAAAAATAAATTAATAAAATAGAAAATTTCCATGGCCAAGCATTTATGAGTCACAAATAATGTCATGAACAAGTTTGGATCAAAAGATTATAGGCCCATTTGGAAAATTTTGCATTTTGACCAAAATCTCCTTTTGTGCAATTGCCCAACTTCTGAATTGTGTATCTTGCTCAATTTTCCACATTCTTGAATTTTCTTGGACTTTTTGGAAAGCTCTAAGAGTCCTCTAACCAACCTCTTTGGTGTCATCTCAATTGGAGTTTCCATGCTCAATATATCTTCAAAACAAAATGTTGACTTTTTGTTGACTTTGAAAAGGACCTGTAATGTTTTGATCCATACCTTCCAAATGAAGCATTTTTTGAACATTCTTGTGAGACATGAAGTTGTAGAGAATTGAATTTCATTCAAAACAAGAGGTGGTGGGAAAATTTCTGAGAAAGTATGAAGAAGTTATGCTCAGTCAAAGTTTGGTTGACTTTTCACTGAGAAACCCTAATTTAGAAAGTTTGACTTTTGAGCAAATCTTGAGTTTTCTTGATGAATCATGATCAACCCTTGATCAAATGATGAATGTAACTTCAAAATGAGGATGTTGACCAAAAATTATGAAGTTTGGTGTATGTTGACCACAGTTGACTTTTGTCCAATCGATTTTCAACCATCTGAGCAATTGTCTGAGGAAACTTGACTTATGAGGCTTGAAACTTGACATGGAGAATCTTTGAAGCATATGAGGAGGCATGAAGGCCATTGGAGATGTCAGAAGTCCATCTTGATCTGAAGAATACCAAACCCTAGTTTGGGTTGATTGTCTAGGAGAGGGTTTGTCTAATCAACCCTTGAAGAACCCTTGAGCATGGATGTATGGAGTATCTTGAGAAGATGGAGGGCAAATTTTGGGGTATGACAGCTGCCCCTGTTCAATCTTCTTGTACTGGAAGGGCTAGATTGGCATGTTCGCCTTTCGGGGCCTGGAAGTAGAAGATGATTGAACACTCAAGTACACCTGAAAATTTGCACTCGCGGTTGGCTGATGATGCGGGAATGGGCTTACAGATGCCACTTGGAGAAGTTGGAGACTTCGCTGGGGGATGAGTCGCACGCTGGACTTGAGATTGTTGATAGGAGAATTGACGGGGATGGGCTTAAGATGCCATCAGGAAAGGTCGGTGCTGAGGAGTGAGCCGTACGCTAGGCTCTGTAGAGGTTTCTGAAAGTGAAAGGGGATGGGCTTAAGATGCCATCCGGAGGGAGTCGTACGTCAAACTTCGTGCTCATCTTTGAATGAAGTTATTGGTTTGTATTGGTTTTTTAACCAAATATGCAGCATTCTGAAGGCGGAGAGCTGTTGACAAGTAGTCGGAGATGGGCTTAAGATGCCATCCAAGGCAACTGAGTCGTACGCCAGACTCTGTAGTTGCTGTTGATAATAAGAATGAGTCAGAATAGTTCTTCGTGCTGACTATTCTGGGGAATGTAGTAGCTGGCAAAAATATGGATGGCTTCCCTGTTATGCATCGGGCATTGATCAACTGCCTGTTATCGGAGGATAACTTGTGATCGTTCGGATAAGGTTTCCCGTCTGGCTTCGGGTATTAATCCTGGATCCGCTGTCGAAGGACAACGAGGGTGGTCGTTCTGATAGTTTTCCCGTCTGGATTCGGGTCTTAATCCTGGACCAGTTTTCAGAGGACAACTAGGACGGTCGTTAATATAGTTTTCCCGTCTGGATTCGGGCATTAATCTTAGACCTGTATGCGTCGGAAGTGATTTTTTTCACCTGTTTTGGAGAAAACAAGAGAAACTTTGATAGAATATTGTTAGTCTTATGCAAATAATGATGCATGACAATGTGTATGAATGACATATGCACAAATTATGACTTTCATGAGTAATGTATGAATGATAGATGTTGTGGTATTTCAAAACATATCCATCTTGAAGAAGATGTGGATGTTCTGCTTGGAGATTTCTGACTTCTGTTTGGGGACGGAAATCCTGAGAAGAAAGAAAACTTTGATTCCTCCGGTGCACTATCTGACCACGTCTTGAGCCTAGATATTGTTGAGGGTAGTAGAGTTACGATGTTGAGGACTTCGTGTGTAGACCCTGTTGGGGGGAATCTTGGAGGTACTTTGCCGGGGATTTTGTGTGCAAGTCCTGCTGGAGAGTATTTGATAATTGCTGGGAGACCGGGTTAGAAGGATCTGGGGGCCCGTCATAATCTCTAGTTGGGGAAAAAGGATGTAGGTTTCCTCCGATGCACTATCTGACCAAGTTTCAAGTCTGGATACTACTGCTGGAGAAAAAGAAAGGGAAATTGTTGAGAGATATTCTGCTGGGGATAAACACCTCGGCTGGGGATGAAGTGTTATTGCTCGAAGATGGGTGTGGCCTGATCAAGTTGAGCGGAATCACTGCTTGGGGGTCCTCTTCTTCTTTGTGGGGATCATGCTCTGTGGGGGAAATGCATTGGTGACTTTCATCGTCATCTCAATTCCTGAAGCCTGTAGTAATTACTCTGTCATGTTTACTCTTTGCATGTTTGTGAATAGATTTTTATTGTTAGATGCATATAATCATTCAAAGCAAATGTTGGACTTTATGCAAACAACAATAGCAAAAATTGTAAAGAAAGAACTTGTATTTATTTGAAAGGTGGCATATGGCCAAGTAGTTTGTATACAAGAAAGGTAAAAAGCTATGCGGAAACAATCTCGTTAAGTTCCAACTATGCTAGTACTCATATATTTCAACTATCTCATCTCCTTGCTGTCAGTAGAAAGTGAGTGAATTGATCTTCGCCATTTGAATCTTGAACGCTGATAGTAGTCTGGAAGTAGATAGGTGATCTGGACGAGACATGGTTGTACGCTTAAATGCCTAACTTTTGCCTAGACCGCCCTTTCGGGTTTCGTCTCCGGATACCCTTTTTTGCCCAAGCCGCCTTTTCAGGTTTTCGACTTGCCGGGTGTACATGTTTTTGTATTTATCCTTAACTTTTGCCCGAACCATTTTGGTTCGCCAGGATTCCCTTATTTTTGCCTAGGTCAGTCGACCTAGCGGGTCTCTTTTATGCGTAGTATTTGTTGACTATGTGCGTTCACGAGTGTGGGAAGTCTTCACCATCCATGGTGCTAAGTATCATAGCTCCGCCGGAAAACACTAACTTGACCACAAACGGTCCCTCGTAGGTGGGAGTCCATTTGCCCCTGGGATCACCTTGTGGAAGAATGATGCGCTTGACTACTAGATCACCGACTTGGTAGACTTGGTGCTTGACTTTCTTGTTAAATGCTCACGATCATTCGTTTTGATAGATCGGTCCATGGCGGATGGATGCGAGTCGTTTCTCATCAATCGTTGATCTGGTCAGGCGATGCAGATCAATCGTCTTCACTAGCTCTGCGTCTGGAGAACTCTAGTTGAGGGTATCTGAACCTCGATTGGTAGGACTGCCTCCATACCGTATACAAGAGAGAAGGGGGTTGCCCATATTGATGTTCGTACTGTAGTGCGATAACCATGAAGAGCAAATGGTAACATCTCATGCCAATCTTTGTAAGTCCTCATCATCTTGTATAATCTTCTTAATGTTCTTGTTGGCGGCTTCCACAGCGCCGTTTATCTTAGGCCGATACGGAGAAGAGTTGTGATGCTTGATCTTGAGCTGCGTGCGAGCTCGGTGATCATTTGTTGTTGAGATTGGAGCCGTTATACGTGATAATCCTTTCGGGAGTGCCATGCGAGATAAGATTATGTTTGATGAATCTAGCCACATTCTTGTAACAGATGCAAGCGAGTGCTACCTACTTGGTAAAGTAGTCAATTGCCACAAGGATGAAGCGATGTCCATTGGAAGCGTGGGCTTGATTTCTCCGATCATGTCAATGCCCACATTGCAAAGGCCAAGGATGCATTAGGACATTCAGTCTGGAGGCGTGCACTTTGTCTGCATAAATCTGGCACTTGTGACAAGATCGAGCGTAGCGGTGACAATCAGCTTCCATGGTGGACCAATAGTAACCTGTTCTCAAAATTTTCTTAGCCATCGTATGTCCGCTAGAATGGGTACCAAATGCACCTTCATGTAACTCTTCCATGATGCGCTCCGCCGTTTTCCGGTCTACATAGCGGAGTAAGCACAAGTCGTGATTGCGCTTGTACAAGATGCCATTGTTGAGGAAGAATTTGGAAGCACATCTTCTCAAGAACTTCTTATCGTTGACAGATGCCCCTGCAGGATATTCCTGGGTCTCAAGATACCTCTTCACGTCATAGTACCAAGGTTTCTCTTACGTATCAAGCTCGTAACAATATCTTTGGTTCGTCGAACTTCTCAATGATGATGCGGGGAGCCTCGTTGTCCCATCGACCTTGAACATAGGCGACATAGTAGCTAATCGTCCGTTGATTCTCTTCTCGCGGGATGTGATCAAAGTAATTTCTTGATAGGGGATCAAACTCAGAACATACTCTCGATCGGAATAAGATTCGGATGCTTCGTATCCCACTGCATAATCGGTGATCACCAAAGTGAGTCTCCATACACTTGCAAGAACTTGACTCTTAAGTCAATAGCGACTTTGATACCCATGATGCACCGTATTCGGACATGTTGTTAGTGCGGTGAAATAGAGTCTGGCGGTGAAAGGCGTATGTCCGCTGCGGGGATGTAATGATGGCGTCAATGCCATTACCAAGTCGTTTGAGGCTCCATCAAAGACCATGGTCCATCGGGATCCTTGTTCGGTCCTTCGTAAGGCTGGTTCTTAATTGGTAACTAGTAAAACATCTTAGCGGAAATTCGAGCTGCATGGTGATAGTCATCTACGATGATGAGCCAAATGATCGGCTACTACACTCCCTTTGATCACTTTACGAAGTGTCTTGGATGTCATACTCGGTCAAGATCATCGCCATCTTGCTATTCTTCAGTGGTTTCTCAAATATGTATTTTATCGGATCCATCTTGAAATTAACAAGGTAGTGTGAGTCAACATATCTTGTCTTAGTCGTGACGACCCAAAGCGTTGCAAGTTTTCTCATTTGTGAGTATCTTGTTTCACGATCGGTAAACTTTTTAAAGGTATATATTGCATGCTTTTCGACCAGACTCGTCATGTTGCCCCAACACACACCCCATTGAGTTCTCTAATACTATCAAGTACATGATAAGAGGTCTTCCTTCGGTGGGCGGCATCAGGATAGGAGGATTCTGTAGGTACTCCTTGATTTTGTCAAAAGCGATCTAGCAATCGTCGTTCCATTCTAATACTTGATCTTTCTTAAGTAACTTAAAGATTGGCTCACAAGTAGCAGTTAGATGTGCAATGAATCTGGCAATGTAGTTCAATCGGCCCAAGAAACCTCTGACTTCCTTCTCGGTACAGGGAGCTGGCATTTCTTGAATAGCTTTAACCTTAGCAGGATCGACTTCAATACCTTTACCGCGACAACAAACCCTAGGAGTTTCCGGATCGACTCCAAAGGTACACTTGTTAGGATTGAGTCTCGACACTTCTTCAATCTATCAAACACACGCAAATGATCAAGATGTTCTTCTTGATCGTGATCGAGCTATCATGTCGTCGTAGACCTCTATCTCTTGATGAATCATATCATCAAATAATGTCACCATAACACGCTGATAAGTGGCGTCCGCGTTCTTGATCCGAGCGGCATAACCTTGTAGCGAAAGTGCCTTTGTGTAACAAAACTAGTCTTTTCCATGTCTTGAGGAGCCATTTTGATCGGTTAGTAGGAGAAACCATCCGTGAAGGAGAAAACCTTATCTTTGGCGGTGTTGTCAACCAGAACATCAATATGAGGAAGTGGGAAATCGTCTTTCGGACTTGCTTTGTTCAGATCTCTATAATCCACACACATCCGTACCTTGCCATCCTTCTTGGGCACCGGCACCACATTTGCAACCATGGATAAAGTGCTTGACCAAGCCGTTGAGCTGTTTCATAACTTGACTTTAATTTTCTACGACATTTCGGGACGCGTCGACGACCTTCTATTTAGGTGGAAAAACCTTCTTTTGTCGGCAATCGGTGTACCACAATATCAATGTCTAAACCCGGCATGTCTTCGTATGACCAAGCAAAAACCTCAATGTAGTCTTGTAGCTTCTGAACCAATCTTTCTTTAACACTGCTCTCAAGACCCGCTCCTATCTTGATCTCTTTTCTATCTTCGTTAGTACCCAAGTTCACAACCTCAACTTGCTCTTCGTGTGGCTGTATAACTCGTTCTTCTTGTTGTAGCAGTCTGACAAGCTCTCCTGGCACTTCACAATCTTCCTCACTTTCGTCTTCGGCTTGGTAGATCGGATTATCGAAGTCATATTTAGCAATAGCATAGCCGTTATCAACGAGATTCGGAGTGATTCTGCAGTGTATCACGTGGGTGTGTGTAAGAAACACATAGCTTTTTGAAGGGGTGATAAAGTAAAAGAAAGAAAACAACAATTAAATGCAAAAGTCCAACGATTTTATTGAATGAAAATATGCAAATGACAGATAATAACCCTCACAAACGAGCCACGATGCCCCGGGCAAGGCACTAGGCTTTAGAGTTTATTGTTCAAAACATAAAAATCTGACGAGAACAAAACAAGAGCAATTACTCGACTAAAGGAGATTGGTATGGCGTCTTGATCTTCCATTCTTGAGCATTTATGCAGGTTGGGAAGATCCACTTGCGATGTCGAAATCATTGTCGTCGTCTTCTATAGCATGGATTCCTCTGGCGTCGGAAAGGAAGTTGGCGGCACGTTCGCGCGTATCATCTTCGACTCTTGATGGTGAAGCCTAAACCGTCTTGTCGGATTTGAAAGGAAGATCAGGGAGCTGACCCCAAATAGTACTACCTCCTTCTTCAACAGCGGCTTGAGAATCTTTTAGTGAGGCCATCCTAGGCGGAGCTTGCGTGACTTCAGGAGTGACAAGAGAGTCAACAGGCGTGACTCTGGGGATTGTTTCAAAAGCTTGACAAGGAGTCTCGAATAATTCACCTTCCACCTCGAGGTATCTGAATGACTGTAGATGACTGACCATATATTCCTCTTCACATACTGTAACAACTTTCCCTTTCACGGGTATTTCAACCGATGCAAGGTAGAGTATATGATGCCCCATGTATCCAAGGCGTCAAGTAGGCAAGAAATAGGACGGATGTCCATGACAAAGAAAGTGGAATCAAAAGTCTGGGAACCGACTTTAACAGGCAGAATGAGCTCTCCCAGTACTGTTCGCTTAGAACCATCAAAAGCTCTCACAATTATATCACTGGGTCTCAAAACCAACCCTTCGATATCAAGTCGATCAAAAGCAGTCTTCGGAAGGATATTCAGAGAAGAACCGGTATCCACCAAAACATGAGATAATGTAGTGCCCTTGCATTCAACAGAGATGTGCAAGGCTTTGTTGTGTTTCTTTCCGGCAGGAATCAGATCAGCATCAGAGAAACCTAGGTCGTTGTTGGCAGCCAGGCTAGCAATACAAACTTCAAATTGATCGGTAGTAGTGTCTTGCGGCACGTGAGCATTCTTCAGAAATTTCACCAAGGCGTTAGCATGAGCCTCGGAGCACAAGAGTAGTGCAAGCATAGAGATCTTGGACGGAGTCTATCCCAACTGTTCCACACCATTGTAGTCACTCTTCTTGATAATCTTCAGAATTTCCTCCATTTCTTGTTTGGAGGTGTCTTCAGTAACTTCCTTTGGTACTTACGGTTGAAGCGGGATGAGTCAGGTTTTCCTCTAGCTTGGGAATGGGTTGAATAGGGAATCTGATGAGTCGCGATGTCTTTTGGAGGAGAGATTTACGGAGAAAACCCTTCGGTTACAGTCACCTTACTTGATCCGGTGATGTTGTCGATGTCAAGAATGGTAGCTTCAACTGTAAGATCTTCAATGGTCAGAGGGTCTTGCTTAACGCCATGATAGTAAACATCAGCTCCATAATTCCAAGGGATAGCCTTATCAGAGGAATATGGGACTGGTCTTGGAGAAGTGATAATGAGAGGTGCCACTCTAGGCACAGGATCAGCAGAGGAAATCCTTACAGAGTTAACATCAGCATAGTCTTCTGGGAAATCATCACCCCATCCGGTTGCCTTAACATCTTCAATAGGAATCTTGTAGCTCTCAGGAACAGTGTACTTCACCATGTAATCGTACTTTCCACTTGGTTTCCCCAAGGTATCCCACACAGATGGTGTAGTTTCATTCGCATTGTCAATCTTGAACTTAGACATTTCTTCACTTACTGGTGGTTTGAGAAATAGTATCTCACGGTTATCCATCATGCGAACACGTCTTCTCGACCAAGCACAACCATCGGTGCAGATGGGCTGTGACAATTCTCGGGCATCACGGATTGACACCACTTGCAACAAATTCTTCTTAACGGTCATCGGAGGAATGGTCGAGTCATCTATGTTGAAAACATAAGTATCATCGCCAACAGCATTGGAACTCTTGTCATGGTTAGGCATAGGCGCGTTAATCACATTCGGGGTCTCAACGGGAGGGTCAAACTCAATCTGCTTAGTTTCAATCATGTCTTGAATCTTGTTCTTGAGATGACAATCATCGATTACTATGTCACGGGCTATTAGAATGGTAAGCACACTTAGCATTAGGATTGTATCTCGGAGAGGAAGTGTTGATGTTTTGAGGAGGATCCCTCGAAGTTGATCATTCTCTGCTTTCAACATGTGTTGCAAGGCTTGCGACAATGGCATGTTGATCTTTGTAAGCTGTCTTAGTGGCGTTACGCTCTGTGCGTTGTCTCTTGAGGTTGTCTTGATGCAAGATTGGAGATCTGTTGCCCCGCAGATTGAGCGGTCGGTCTTGGCTCGGCTTTTCGACCATACATTAGTTTCCTTCTTACCACCAAAGATCTCTTTGCGGCATTTGAAGATGACTCTATCTGAATCTTTCCACTTTTAATACCGACTTCAATCGCTCTCTGTCGATATCATTTCGGTGAATCCGGTGAAGAGTTTCAATCGGATGATTGAAGAATGGGCTGTTGGTGTTCCATAAACATATCAACCAGCTCCTATTGGACAAGGGTGGTTGAACTCTTTACTAGATCTCTCCATTAAAGGCATATTCCTTGAACTTCTCATCACGACCCATGGACATGTTGCAGTAGTTGCATGCGCGTGGGTGTCAATTGACATTGTATTCATCTGCTTGTAGAAGCATCGCTAAGTTACTCCGAATACGGATATGGTCATTCTCTGGTGATAATACCACTCCAGCGAGTTAGGACAAACTCTCTTGAAAATAGTGCATCCACACTTTACATCATCGATGTGGGGTTGATTTTCTGAACATAGGACTTCAAATGCAGTTTCGGACAAGACATGCCATCATACTTGGCAAAAGTTGGAACTTTGAACTTAGGAGGAATCACCACACCAGGGACAAGGCTCAGATCATCGAAATTCAACCCGGACATCTTCAGGTTTTCCACAACATTTAGGCGGTCTTTAAGTTGTTTGTACTTGTCATCTTCATTAGAGTACTGGCTATGGTCAGAGCGATCTTCTCCCTCCTTCTTAGGCTCACGCTGGTCATCTTCATTACCCTCGACACTCCCCTCATTCTTGACACTTCCTTCAGAGAGCTCTATCCGACTGACCCTCTTAGGACCACCTTTGTAGCGTCTGCCCATGTTGAGAAGACCAACCTTCTTCTTTACATTGATGAGCTTCTTGGATCTTCTTGGCCTTGAACCAAGCGGTGAACATCTGCTGGCCGAGCATTACGAGCTAGAGATCTTTGACATTCGAGAGCCATTTCTGCTAAAATAAATAGCGAGAGAATGATAAAACCAATCTCCAATGTACCTGTGATGCAATGTTATGCTATGATATGCAATGTTTATGCGAATGCAATGCAATGTTTTCAAGGACCTTAGAGATTTAAATTTGTTAAATAAGCACGAACAAACATTTATTAGTTCTCTTTTTATTAATTTTCTCTTTAAGTACAAAAGATAGTTCAAAACAATAAAAGAAAAACATATAAAATCCGAGAGCTCTAAGTCTTCCATGGGCACTTCCTCTTGGTGTCGAGGTAGGCGTTGATGTTCCGCTCCTCGTGAAGTAGCTTTGTCAACTCTAGTACCTTCTTCTCGCTTGCATAACACTGAGCTATAAAGGTATCTCTTTCTTCTTTAAGCTGAATCCAAGATCTCTTCAAGTCTTCAAAATCAGTAGGCATGTCAGAATGGAGAAACGATTATAGGATCGTCACCTATAGGGTTCCATAATTCTTGGTAAAGCAGTGAATGGCATCATGAGGTTTTGAGCTCGGGCTCTCACCCATTTGAGGTAAGGTTCCCAAGGAATGGAGTTTGGTGCCCCAAAGTCTTGGTATTAGTTTTTACCATGCCCCAGCGTGTATGAACCTTCGGTGATGCGGAGATCATGATTGTGTCGAACACAATATCTTGGAGAAGCATATCATACGGACCATCTCTTGAGCAAAACCAAAGCGACGTAGAGCTAGAAGGGTTGTAAGTAATACCTCCCTTATACCAAGTAGTGGCACGTTAGAAATCTCCTGGCCTTTCAATGAAGGTGAAATCCTTTTGAGAGAAAAGATTCCAACGGATATCGAATGAGAGAGTGACATTAGCCTATGAGACCATCTCAACCTTTGTTCATTCTTCAAAAGCTGATGGAGGAAGGTGCGAAATAAACCACACGGAAAGTAGCGGTATGCAACACATGAGGTTCCTTGTCTCTTAGTAATGCAGTGTGGAGAGAATGTAGGATGTCTCAAGTAAAGTAGGCAGGATTGCGGGTAAGAAACAACTTAATGGCGTTGACATCTATGAATTGATCCGAGTTAGGGAATAGAACCAAACCATAGATTAGCAAGGCCACAATATCTTCAAATGCATGGAAACTCATAACATCGAGGAATTCTCGGGCTTTCTTAATTAAGAACTTGGAAAGTAAACCCTTAACTCACTTCTAGTTTCCCAATTGGCTTGATGTCGGCGCTTAAGGTGTAAGGCGGATCACGGTCTTCGTACTTAGGAACCTTTTCCAAACCGGTGAATGGCATTTGGTCAAGAATTATCCCAGTAACAGAGAACTCTTCCAAGGTAGGAACTAGCGATAATGCAGGGAATGTAAAGCAATGGTGTTTCGGATCAAAAGAAGCGGAAAAGGACATACATCATATCTTCTTCAAAGCGGAGATAACCAAATCAAGTAGATAACCATGTCTCTTGATGAGCTGAGCATGATCGAAATTTACGAAACCAATTCTTTGAGTGAGAAGGTATACCCATGAAGTTGATTCGGATAGTCTTTCAAGCCATAATCCCTACAAAAGCAGACCAAAGATAAATCCCTAGGTCCTTGAAATAGTTAGAAATGATATGCAATGCAATGATGTCATGATGTCATGTTTAGCACACACAAACAATTCACACAATGAGCCTAGGTTTAAGGCTTGCAAGAGGTATAGGTGATTACCCCACCAAAAGTTTGAGTTGGTTCATCTGTCCTATAGTAGTAATAGGGTTCTAGGAATCTCACATCATTGATCTTTCTCGTAGGCGTTTATTTCAATCGACTACCAAGTGGTCGACCGAAAATATCCCAAAGTCTGATCTCAATGAGCGTATCAGTATCGACCAACCTTAATCTGCACCAAAGCCGGCCATCTCACTACCTACTAATGGCCAAGATGGGTCAATTAAGGTTCTAAAAGTTTAGTTAGTGCTTGATGACACCACGAAGCCAAATACTATCCTCGACTTGGAAATGAAGAGTATTAGGACATCCAAAGTGTCACACTAACGTAGCCATCATGTTGACCGTTTCGATATCGTCTAACAGTCATGACGATTATTGCTACTTACCTAAAAGGAAACCGGATCGGGTGTAGGATCCCCACAAATATAATACCCAAGCAACCCTTAAAGATAAAGCAAGCAAGTCAAACAAAAGATAAAGATGATCTAAAAAATCCTAAGGCATTCTCTCTTTAGGGTGTGTCCCAGCAGTCGCCGATTACGTAACACGGAGAAGCCCGACTTTGTAGGATTTTGTATCGCAAATATGCGGATAGCAAGAGTCGCCACCGACTTTTCCTTTATCAATTAAGGAAGGTAAAAAGTACGAGAAAAAGACCTTCGTTAGATTAAAGTAAGGGAGAAGGTTATGAAAAGGGAAGGTATTACACCCCTTTTCATCCATAGTTATCTGGGCTCTTAGTTGCTCTTAGATCACTTTAAAAATTGTGCTACGTGTGTTTGACAAAAATGTTTTGAAAAGGCATTTCGCTTTGACTTTGTAACGATTCATGTAGGAATGTATACAAAGTGTTCGGAAATGTTTCGTTCTGAAAAGAATTTGAACTTTGACAAAAAGTGTGAGGTGTGAAAAAGTGTTTGATAGAGCAAGCAACTAAAAGTCTTATTACCTACTCAGAATTGGTCGTTTTCGTGTTGTTTTACGTTCCTTTAGAATAGTGTTGTCCATACCATTAGTTGGTAGGTAACTCCATTCGTTGGATGTAACCGGGACATTCGAAGGGACATCGGATGGTCAAAGAAGGCAACTTGTAGGAAGTATCCTAGCACATTCGAAGGGACTATCATCATTTTTCGTAGGCGACAATCGAGGGTCAAGATCATGTATTCGTAGACGACATTGTGGGTCTTATAATCTTTGTATCGAAGGGACTATGATGATTTGTTTTGAAGGCAACGGTGCTAGAATACCTCTACGTTCGAGGGACTTGACCATTTGTATTCGTAAAGGCAACGAGAGAGAATTACCCTAAGGGGTGCGTGTGTGAAAAGAGTGTGTTGATTTCAGATATATTATCTTGAAATTAGAGTGAGCTATGTCCAATTTTAGTCTTGCCATACACGCCTAATTACTAACAGTTTATAGGGTGCGGAAAGTAAAATGCGGAAGTATAAAGTGCGGAAAGATAAATCCTACGCTATTACATGGCTTTGGGGAAAATACATAATTTAAACTTGCGGAAAATAAAAGCCCTAATTAAACTATTACATCCCATAAGCAATTACATAATTGGAAGAAAAAAAACGATAAAAAGAAATCGTCCGAAACGAGATAACCTGCGAAAAGATGAGAAATCGGAAAAATACGAGGGAATCGAATAAGAGAAAAATGTTAGTAAAAATGCAAATTTTTAAATGAGAAAAATATTTCATGCTGGAAATAACATTAATATGCTAAAAATAATTTTTTGGGATTTTTTGGAGATAATTTAATAATTAAAAACTAATTAAATGTGATTTAAATGATAAATTAGCAATTAAATTAAATATGCATGCAAAATAATATTTTTTAATTTTATAAATTAAATAAATATTTTCTGGAAATAATGCAAAAAGAAAAATATTTTTTGGTGTTTTTTTTAATGCATGATAAAAACTGTGGAAATTAATTAAAATGAATGCAACATATTAAATAAAAGAAAATATGAAAATATGAGAAAATAGTTGAGTTTGTGAAAAAAAAAAGCAAAACCGGTCTGGCATGGTTCGAACCCATGACCTCTTGGAGCATCTTCAAGCGATCGGTAGCTTTAACCACTAGGCCAGTGACACTTGGTGTTTGAAAAACAAAATCAATTGGTTTTAAGTGTCGCGTGTCCCGATTTGGATTCGAACACGATCAACAAGTCGGGCCGATCAACTTATGAAGGAGCGAATCGAGAGCGCCATTGTGCCACGCAATCCCTCGCCGGTCAAATGAAGTCAGCGGCGGAGCCTCTCGGGTCGTCTTCTGGCGATCTCGAACCACGAACACGCAAAACACGAGCAATAAGCGGAAAGGAGGACCTTATCCCCTAAATCGACCCTTCGGTCAATGGTGATGTCGGTTCGGTTGAATCGGCCTGTACAAGCCGGTTCAAAGAAAACGACGAAACCTAAACATGGCAACATAATCCTTACGTGGAAGCGTGAAGCGATTGCCCGATCGGTCATATAGAGTCTCATGAACACGATGAAAGCATTAAAATCAATTGAAACACGAGATATTAAAATGCAAAATCAAGAAATATTTGAATATGTATGAATGTATATGCATCGATTCGACTTGTTTTAACCATTAAGCGGTGTACTTACTCAAACTTACCTCCACGAAGACAACGGAGTGGTTTTGAGGGCTGAATGTGGCTGGAAAATAAAATTGAAATTTGACAATTCTTGAGAAATTTTGGCAAAATAACAGTTGTGTTTTTGGCTAGGTTTACGTCCTTTGTTGTGTGTAATCTTTGTATTTATAGAGTGATTTGGGATGGCAAAGAGAGTGAAAAAATATTTGATCTTGAATGTGCATTTATTTCTTTTCAAATAAAATCAAATTTTGGAAAAATTTTGATTTTCCTTCCATGTAAGAAGCTAGCACGAATTTGGCAATTGTTATGGGCTTCCTTGGACCTCAAGTTTGATCAAAATCCAATCCTCTTGAAAAAATATCTTATTTTCATATTTTATATAATTTAATTTTGAATTAAATGGTTTAAAATTCAAAAATAATTAATATAATATAAAATTGCCATGGCCAAGCATTTATGAGTCACAAATAATGTCATGAACAAGTTTGGATCAAAAGATTATAGACCCATTTGGAAAATTTTGCATTTTGACCAAAATCTCCTTTTGTGCAATTGTCCAAAATTGCCCAACTTCTGAATAGTGTATCTTGCTCAATTTTCCACATTCTTGAGTGTTCTTGGACTTTTTGGAAATCTTTAAGAGTCCTATAACCAACCTCTTTGGTTTCAACTCAATTGGATTTTCCATGATCAATATATCTTCAAAACAAAATGTTGACTTTGAAAAGGACCTGTAATGTTTTGATCCATACCTTCCAAATGAAGCATTTTTTGAACATTCTTGTGAGACATGAAGTTGTAGAGAATTGAATTTCCTTCAAAACAAGAGGTGGTGGGAAAATTTTTGAGAAAGTATGAAGAAGTTATACTCAGTCAAAGTTTGGTTGACTTTTCACTAAGAAACCCTAATTTAGAAAGTTTGACTTTTGAGCAAATCTTGAGTTTTCTTGATGAATCATGATCAACCCTTGATCAAATGATGAATGTAACTTCAAAATGAGGATGTTGACCAAAAATTATGAAGTTTGACTGTATGTTGACCACAGTTGACTTTTTGTCCAATACAACTGATTTTCAACCATCTGAGCAATTGTCCGAGGAAACTTGACTTATGAGGCTTGAAACTTGACATGGAGAATCTTTGAAGCATATAAGGAGGCATGAAGGTCATTGGAGATGTCAGAAGTCCATCTTGATCTGAAGAATACCAAACCCTAGTTTGGGTTGATTGTCTAGGAGAGGGTTTGTCTGATCAACCCTTGAAGAATCCTTGAGCATGGATGTATGGAGTATCTTGAGAAGATGGAGGGCAAATTTTGGGGTATGACAAGAGGAAGGCTCAATTGAAAGTGGAATTCGAAGAGGACGGGAACTTCGTCTTGATTAGGAACAAAACAGAGGGTACTGATGGCCTCCCAAAGGTACTCAAAGCAAAAATACTTTGTGAGGCAATGAAGGCTGCTGATGGCCAACTTGCTGCTGACAAAAGTTTGACTGAGGCTACTGAGGGTCTCAGGATGAAGTTCGAAGAAGTCAAAATTTCTAATGGTCAAATGCTGGGAGTAAATATGGTGGACTTCGAACAGCCCAACACTGAAATGGAAGAAGTGGAACGCTGTTTGGAGAAAGGGAGAGATCAAAGAAGGGAGAACTTACCAAGGAAAGACGCGAGTCTACACTAAATATTTTTCACTGTCACAAGAAAAACCAGGATAAATTGTTGTGCCCAAGGTGCAGCATCATCTACAATCCCAGAATTGTTGCTGAGTTCGAAAGGGCCCAGCGTGAACGAACAGGGGTCAATTGGAGGCAAGACAACCAACTGTACAGAGTTTATCCCAAAGATGATGAGAGTCTGCTCGAATTCTTGGTTCGTTTCCACAAGATTGGAACAGAGTGTCTAATCTGTCCTAGATGTACAGCGGTATATGATAGCGAAATATCTGAAGCGTTCGAGAGAGTTCCTTTTGCATCAGGCTGGGGGCACCAAGGTGGAACGCCTTCGAATCTTGCTAACACTGGCAGAACCATGCCAAGAAGGCCAGACAGCCCTTATTCCAGGGGAACGAAGAGAGTTTCTTTCAAACTACCTGCAGAAATCCCCACTGACAGATGGCTGCAGGCGAAGGCTGATAAGGGAAAAGGGAAATGGAAAAGTTATGACCAAGGAGGTAGGACTGCGATGGCTTACAGGAAACAATTCAATTCAAACAGGAGGGAAGAAATAAGATTGGAGAATTACAAAGGAAAAAATCCAATGTCTCGTTCTCAATGGCGCAGACACCAGCGTAAACAAAAAGCTGAAAGGGATTCGAAGCCTATGGAGATGAGGGAATCCAGTACAAATACTCCAGCATCAGTAACACAGACTGGGGGAAAACCCCCAGTGTCCAGGAAGCTATTTTCACCAAAGAAAGACACTGAAGGAAATAAGACACAGAAGGAGGCTGCAAACGAATAAGACTTGATGACTAATGACTTCGAATCGGAGGGGGAGTCCTTCTTTAATGCAAACTGCAACATGGTCTCAGTGCTGCCTTGTGAGTACAATCAGGATACAGAAGTCTATACTGGTGAGGAGACTGATGAGTACGAAATGGCCAGACACAGGCCAGTATGTTATTATGTGATGACCAATGGAGCGGTTGAAGAGCAAAATGCGTTCTTCGAAAAGTCAGACGAAGGAATAAAAAATCACCTAAAGCCTTTATTCATCAGGGCAAAGGTCGAACAACATGGTGTGAACAAAGTTCTGCTGTATGGAGGAGCTGTTGTTAATTTGATGCCTAGATTCATGCTAAAAAGGATAGCCATGCATGATTTTGATGTTAGGCCTCACAACATGGTGCTTTCGAATTATGAAGGAAAGGTTGGTAAGACTTTGGGAGTGATACAAGTTAACCTAACAGTTGGTTCCCTCACATGACCCACAATGTTCATGGTCATTGCTGCGAAGGCAAACTACAATCTGTTGCT
Organism: Vicia sativa; assembly: GCA_021764765.1. Taxonomy (NCBI): domain Eukaryota; kingdom Viridiplantae; phylum Streptophyta; class Magnoliopsida; order Fabales; family Fabaceae; genus Vicia; species Vicia sativa. Next base: position 229,916,355 of record CM038795.1, on the reverse strand, counting down.
TGGTAGGGAATGGATTCATGGAATTGGAGCAGTGCCTTCTTCGATGCATCAAAGGTTGGTGTTGTGGAGAGACGATGGAATTGTCGAAAACATAGAAGCATACCAAAGTTATTATATGAAAGAGATCAACAATGTGGATAAAAGAAACTTCGATCGAAACATGGCCAACATTGGGCCATGCCACCCACCTGAGGAATATTTCGAGCTAAATGAGAACGCTTACTATTCTCTAACCCTACGTCCCAATGGATTCCAATGGGATAGAGAACTCATGTGGGATGGGCAAGAGATTGAAGAAGATGGAGAAACTTCGACGATACGGCCAACTGGCTGGGGAAGCGAAGGTTATTATGATTGAATCAACCTACTATAAAAAGATTTCGGCCTATTTGGCTGAGAACAAACGAAAGACGGCTCTTGAAGCCGAAATACAAAACATGGTTGTCGAAGCCATAGATAAAAAAGAAAAAAAAATAGCAAGTCCTGAGGGAAACTACTCACCCCCACCCTGTGATGGACAAACTTCCGAACTAGTGGATCAACGGCTAGATGCCATTTATGACCAAGAGCCCTTGGGGTTCAAAAAAGATCCAGAGTCAACAAATGCTAAAATGATGGCACATGAACCATTAGAAGATGTTGATATTGGGGATGGTGTCGAAAAAAGAGTTACGTACATCAGTGCGAAACTCAGTCCCAGTTTAAAAAGCAAGGTGATCGAAATGCTCAAAAAAAACAAAGATTGCTTCGCCTGGGACTACGACGAAATGCCTGGTTTAAAAAGGGAACTGGTGGAACATAGGCTTCCAATCAAGGATGGAAAGAAGCCCATCAAACAGATGCCTAGACGATTCGCACCAGCAATCCTTTCAAAGATAAAGGCAGAGGTATAATGACTCCTTCGATGCAAGTTTATCAGGACCACAAGGTACGTCGAATGGCTTGCTAATATTGTACCTGTTATTAAGAAAAATGTTTCTTTACGAATTTGCATAGATTTTAGGGATTTAAATACAGCAACCCCAAAAGATGAATATTCCATGCCTATAGTAGAGATGTTGATTGATTCTGCTGCGGATTTCGAATACCTGAGTATGTTAGATGGATACTCTGGGTACAATAAGATCTTCATTGCTGAAGATAATGTTCCCAAAACTACGTTTCGATGTCCAGGCGCCCTAGGCACTTATGAATGGGCAGTGATGCCCTTTGGACTCAAAAATGCTGGGGCAACATATCAGAGGGCAATGAACACCATTTTCCATGATTTCATTGAATCATTTATGCAGATTTATATAGATGACATAGTAGTCAAATCTGTCTCTGATGAGGATCATTCAAACCACCTTTGCCAATCATTTGAAAGAATGAGAAAACATGGCTTAAAGATGAATCCTCTTAAATGTGCTTTTTTTTTGTGCAGGCTGGGGATTTCTTAGGCTTTGTGGTCCACAAGAAGGGGATCGAAATTAACTTGAACAAAACGAAGGCCATTATGGAGACAAAACCTTCATCCACAAAGAGAAAGAGTTACAATCTCTATTGGGTAAAATCAACTTCTTAAGGAGATTTATATCCAATTTGAGTGGGCGAACTCAGGCTTTCTCTCCACTACTCCGTATCAATCAAGGGAATTTCTAATGGACGGTACAGCATCAGGAGGCATTCGAGAAAATCAAGGCCTATTTGATGCATCCTCATATACGTGCACCTCCTTCTAGAGATAAGCCAATGAGACTGTATATCTCTGCCTCCAATGTAACTATAGGCAGTATGTTGGCCTAAGAGAACGATGATGGCGTTAAAAGAGCCATCTACTATATTAGTAGGGTCCTAAATAAAGCAGAGACTAGGTATAGTAGCATAGAAAAACTATGTCTTTGTCTGTATTTCTCTTGTACAAAACTTAAATATTATATTAAACCAGTTGATGTTTACGTTTCATCTCACTTTGATGTTATTAAACATCTGCTTTCGAAACCAATCATGCACAGCAGGATTGGGAAATGGGCTTTAGCGCTCACTGAGTATAATTTGGCTTTCAAGCCTTTAAAGGCTATGAAAGGGCAAGTTGTTTCAGATTTCATAGTGGATCACTCTGTGAGTGAAGACTTCGCGTTAGATTATGTTGAGATCCAGCCATGGAAATTATCCTTTGATGGATCAAACATAAAAACTGAAGTAGGGTTGGAGTACTTATCATTTCTCTTGAAGGAATTCCAACAAAATTCAAGAACAAGTTGGAAGGTCCTCCCTGTTCGAACAATGAACCTGAGTATGAAGCGTTAATTGCTGGACTTGAAGCTTTGTTGGAATAGGGGGCAACCAGAGTCGAAATTAGAGGAGATTCAGAGTTGGTCATTAAACAAATAACCAAAGAATACAAATGTATCAAAGAACATTTGATCATGTACTTTGTTATTGCTAATAGATTACTCAAGAGATTTGAATATGTGGATATAAAACATATTCCCAGAATTGATAATCAAGAGGCAAATGACTTGGCTCAAATAGCCTCAAGGTATAAGACATCCAAAAAAAAACTTCAATACCCCATAGAGACAGGAGGTAGAATAATGGCTACTAAATTATCACCATTAGACTTATAAAATTTGAAACTTGGCTATGCAAGTCAGAAGGAATTCGAAGTGTTAAGTATAGATACTTTGGCAGATACAGATTGGCGAAGTCCCATAATAAATTACTTGAAAGAACCTTCAGTAACCACAGAGAAAAAGATCAAATACAGGGCATTGTCTTATGTGCTAATAGGGAATGACCTTTTTAAGAAAACCCCAGAAGGAATCTTACTCAAGTGTTTAGGAGAAAACGAGAAATGGGATTTAAGTTACTCACGTCAACACCTTATTATGCCCAAGCGAATGGCCAAGTGGAAGCAGCCAATAAAGTCGTAATAGGGTTAATAAAGAAACATGTAGGGAGAAAGCCAAAGAATTGGCATAAAACTCTGGACCAGGCTCTATGGGCATGTCGAACATCTCCTAAGGAAGCAACAAATACTACTCCATTTCGACTTACATTTGGGCACGACGCAGTTCTGCCAGTCGAAATACATTTACAGTCACTTAAAATCCAAAGACAAAATGAGATACCAGCTGACCAATATTGGGAAATGATGATGAATGAATTAGTGGACATAGATGAGGATAGGCTACATGCTTTAGAAGTTATGAGGAGACAGAAAGAAAGAGTAGCCAGAGCATACAACAAAAGAGTTAAAAGTAAGTTGTTCTCAACTAATGATCAGGTATGGAAAGTTATATTACCTATGAATAAGAAGAATAGATTCTTAGGTAAATGGTCACCCCATTGGGAGGGACCCTTTCGCGTTTTGAAAACATTTTCAAATAATGCTTATGAAATAGAGGAATTAGCAGAAGATAGAAGAATCTTGAAGGTAAATGGGAAATACTTAAAAAGGTATAAACCATGCTTGCAAGAAGTTCGAATTGCTACAGAATAATAAAAGTAAAACGAATATTAAATCCAAAATGGTGTTGCATAAATGCCAAAATGGTAAAGTACATAATGAATATCCTGAACAATAAAAAGCATTAACAAAATACATTCAAAAATCAGAAAGGGGCGTTTCATTTCAGTTTAGCAAACTTGCTCTTGCACAAGTTGATTTTGCATTAGGTAACATTTTTGACGCTTTCAAGCCCCTTGATCTCTTTGATTATTCCTTCAGCCACCTCCATCTGTTGAAGACTTTGTGTGACAAGATTTTCAAGTTCTTTGTCATCAACGAGCTTCAAAGTTGCCTGCTCGTTTCGAGCACCCTCGATCTTCTTTTTAAGTTCTTCAATCTGAGATTCGCAGAACAAGATTGATCGAGCCAAAACGTTATGTTTATCTTCAGCCTGGAGTTTAGCAAGCTCCAATGCTTCTACTTCCTCAGAAAATTTCGAAGTCTGATCATAAGCTTTAGACAAAGCCTCTTGTTTGGTTCGAATCTTAGCCTCAGCATCACTAATCCTAATATATTCACAACTAACCTCATTAAGCAAGATTTGCAGATCATATATGGTTTCACCTACTTCAGATGGACAGGTACTGATATCTATCTGAGAAAGCAACTTCTTCATCGAAAAATAGGCTCCAGTATCATCTTTTAGAATAGTAAAAATGTCAGCCTCAAGAATAGTTTTGTTGACTTGTTGAAGAAGTTGGTCGAGAGAAGTAAGAGGGGTTTTATCCTTCGTTTGGCTTGAATCCTCAGATTCATTTTTGCTTGAAGAAGAATCCCGTTGAGCTAGCATTAACTTGATGTATTTCAGGAGATTACTTGTTTTCATTTCTTCTTTCTGGTTGTTTAGTGAAAATGGTTCCAGCAGGAACGGGAACCTCCACCTCCTCTTGCATCACCTCATCATCGTCACCATCTGCGAAGTAATGACTCACAGTATGTGCTTCTCTTTCCTCTTCAGATTGGTCAGCAAAATGCACCCTTCTGGGAAAAGAGTCACTAGGAATGTCGATGATGGGAGTTTTGAACACTGTGTCTGGCTCGCCAACTGCAGGGCCCACTGTCGGAGGAGGCGAAGTTGCTTGTTGGTCTAAAGCTTCAACCAATGGAGGCGAAGTTGCTTGTTGATCCAAGGCTTCTACGGTCCCTGCTGGAGTAGCAGCAGTGGATGAGCCTTTGTTCAAAACAGCTTCATTGAAACCTTCTGGTTGAAGAGAGGCTGCAGGTTTTGAAGCTTGGCCTTGGATGGTGGGAGGATCAGCAGGAGCAAAGGGAATGCTCTGCTCAGAAACAAAGGGTTAGCATAAAGAATGTCACGTGATTCATCTAGAAAAGCATTAAGTGAGATTTACCTTTTGCTCATCAAAAGTTGCATTGCTACCAATGCGTTCTGAAATTACGTTCTTCGAAGACTGAGACTTCGAAGGTCCTTTGGATTTGGTTGTGGGAGCAGTCACATTCACTTCGCTTTTGGAAGGATTGGCAGATTGAGAACCTTCGCCTGATTTGTTGGTTTTCTTCTTCTTTTTTTCGTTTGAGAGGAGAAGCGTCTTCATTCTTTTCTGATTCGTTTTCAGAATGGGCACCATCACGTCTTCGTTTCTTAGGAGACTTGGGAGGTAGTCCACTCGCCTGGAGAAATGGAGAGAATAATGGGTCGATTCAAAGAGTGATTTCGACAATAAGAAAGGAGTGAGTGAAGTATTACCTTTTTCTTTTTCTTTTTAGGGGAGTCATCTTCTTGTTCAAGAGGAGGATTTTCAGCAGCTGTTATTGTGGCGCTTTCAAAGTAGAAGTTGAGCCGGCCTTGGGTACAACTTTATCCTTCTTCAAAGATTTTAGATCAACAGCTGAAAAGAATTTAAAACAGTTAAGTTTAAAACAAAGTTTGGAAAGAATAAGGGAACTTCGAATTTCTTCAGTTCCGCACCTTCAATGTTTTGAGACGTGATAGACATGGCTGACAAGTCATAGCAAAGGTGCCCCCTGAAATTGTCTAAATCATGTTTAGCCCACGTTACCCTTTGGGCAAGTTTTTTGGCATCATTTTTCGTAGCTACGAAGAATGTCCCTACAAACCAACCACCAGGGATATGGTGGAAAAAAGTCCAAAGCCAGCTCTGAAGTAGGTAAGTTTGGAAATTTTGGTGGCTGATGTTTGAAAGCCCACCAATACCTATCTTCAGGTTTTACATAAGGAGGAAATCAAATCTTTGAAAGTTGTTTTTCAAATTTTTCTTTCAAAGTTCTTGCTGCGTCGCAGACGGTTCGATGTATCTCCATAGGATTACAGACAATTTCAAAATATTTTTGAAAGGCTCGAATTTCCTTGATATGAGTAAGTCTACCTTTTTTGACATTCTCCTGCACAAGGGAAAAAGTTGTCGTCAGTTGTTGATGAATTTGGATGGTGCTGAACATATCGTTCGAGTAATAGTTTGTCCACCAAGTATAGAAATCTTTTGTCATATAAAAGGAAGGAGTAAAGAAGACTAGTGAAAAGTCAGCAAAGCCAGCATATTACTTCTGTCGAGTTTTGATTTCTTTGAAGGAGTAAGGTACCCCTGCTAAACATATCTCCCTTTTCTTGTTGAAGAGAGGTTCAGGTAGGATTTGGCATAATCCAAATTGACGAGCCACGAAATTGGGTTGATAAGCAAGGATACACACCTGGCTCTTCACAAGTGTGATCCTAGAGATGATAAGCCTAGGGTTTAGAAAGGCACACCAAATGCCCCTGATTATTTTTTCTTCGATGGCTTGCTCAAGGGCATAGTGAACCAAATTGGACCACAGTTTCGATTGGCAAAGGGGGTCATTAAAGGGTCAAACCTATGTTTTTTGGAGAAAATCATCATGTAATTAACGAAGCATGTCTTGAAGTTTTCTCTTTCATCGTTTGGGGTTAATTTTAGCAATCTAGTACCTTCAATGTTGCGGTTTACAACATCAGGGTATTCTTCATTGATTACCGAAGGTCGAAAGAGATGGTTCAAAAGTGGCATTTAGCCAAAGCTGCAACATCCAGAAGGGGCCAGCGAGAAGCAGATTAGTGCCAGCTTCGTAAGTTTTCAGTTTCGAAACTGCAACACCTATGCTTTCATATAAACTTGTCAGTAGTAATTCACTAATGCACACCCTTCGACCATGATGGAGTTGGTTCGCCAGAGTAATGAATCTGCTCGCAACTTGTAAAGACTTGCTGCAGAAGACATACTTCGATAACCACAGTGCCAGGAAAGCTATGTGTTCAACCTCAGAAACTTCCTCTTCATCAGAATGGTAGAAATTGATGTATTTTGAGAAGCTGGCGTTCTTAACATCGAAATCGATGAGGTTGTCCGCATCTTCATTTGGGTCAAAGGTTTCTCCAATAGGAGAAAGTCCAATGATAGTAGCAATATCGAAGAATGTGGGTGTCAGCATTCCACAGGGGAGATGGAAGGTATTCTAGGTGTTATCCCAAAAGTATAAAGAAGCTAACAAGAAAGGTTGGCTATAACTAAATCCTAATTTTGACATTCGAATTAGATTTAGGATGCCTATATTTTCCCATTCCTGGGATTTCTTGCTTTCAACTTTCGAAAGCCAATCCTAGTATAATTGATCTGATGAGGGACATGAGCGAAAGGGTTTAAAATTCCCAGTAACGTAGTCCATATTGAAAACGTCCCTCGTGGGTTTTGACGTTCCCGTTTCACAAGTTATTTCTAGGGTTTTTGACAACTTAACAACAGATTCATCTTCCTTAAGTTTCAAAGGAACATATTTATTAACAATGGGTTTTGTTTCGGAATAGGCGGGGAAAAATCCCTTTGTCTTTTCTAAACGTTCTGTAGAAATTAAGGGACCCATAAAACCTAGGGTTTTATCAAAATAGTGGTAGCAATGATTACTTGAGAAGCATAGATGGCTTTTTGTTCCTGGGTAAGTTTGGGAGTTGAGATGAACTCCTGATTATCAAGATTGATAATCTTGCTTGCTGGTTTGAGGCTGGAAGAAGGAATTTGTTTAGATTTTCCAGATTTCTTGGATGAAGTAGCTGGCGCTGAAGGAGAAGACATTGTGAAGATTGGAAGTTTTTTTTGAAAAATCTGGGTTGTTTGAAGGTTGCGAGAGTTTTGAAAAGTTTGGAATGAAGAAGATGAAGTGCTTTTATAGCCTTCTTCAATGGTTTAGAAATTTTTTGAACTTTGGGAAAAGATGGAACACGTGTAACTTTCTCATTGAAAGGAGAAAAGGTGGATTTTTAAACTTCCTAGGGAAGTGACGTTTTGTTGCTAATTATGAGCTATAACTGCTGTGATTGCACGTTTAGGTATGATGATTGGACGTTTTGCAGAAAGTTGGACACTTACTCTGATGTCGTGTGCAGTGTAGTCATCATGAGTGTTGATGTTATCGAAATTGCATGAGTCATTCAAAAACAAGTATTTCTTTACATCTATCGAAATACATGTTCTTGAGGGGCAATTTGTTAGCTGGCAATTTCGAATAAAGAATAATTGGAATATCAAAACAATATTTCGGATAAGCATATAAAAAGAGGTTAATATTAATGATGAATATTAGTGAGAAATATAGAACAATTGTTCTAAAGGAGTCTTCGATTTCCAGTGACAGATGATGGATTTCGATTTGAGATTTTTATGTTTAAAATATAAAGAGTTCCTTTGGATAAATGTGCCAGCGTTGAAAACGGTCCAAGCAAAAGATTTAGTTCGAATCGAAGAAAACTAGCAAAGATACTTCGCTGGCACAGGATTCGAATTTCAAATAAGAGCGCCATTCTTAGAAGACGTGTGGAAGTCAGTAAATGTAAGGAGCCTGCATGCTTCGAACGTGGCATGATTTTATAGTAGGACCGTTAGGGTCAAGACACTATAAATAGGTGTTTTTATGTTAGATTTAGGGTGTTCGTTTCATGTACTAAAAAATCTCAAACACTCAAATTACCGTAACTGAAGGAAAACGAGTTAGAAGACAAAATGTATGTACTGAACATCATGATCCTTTACAATTTAAATACAAGTCTTTTTATATTTATTTCACTTGTACAACACTTTTACTCTTAGAATCTTTCGATTTCCTTTTCATGTTCTTGTTTTATTTGCCTCTAAACACATTTATTTCTTCAGAAACTACACTTTTACTCCGTATTTTCGTTCAAGCATTTTACACTTCCAGAAACCTTTATCTTTTCAAAGAATCTTTATCCTTACATTCAATTGTCAAAACTTAAGTTTAAATTCGAAGTCTTTCTTTATACATTCAGTCAGTATATTTCCATAGACAATCTTAGAGAAATCTCTTAAGAATTAATTGAGATAATGGATTTGAACATAGAAATCAATTATGACACATGCGTCCTAGGATCAATCTAGTCGATCCTGCAAGTAACCAATAATAATCAGTAAATTGGAAGACTAGCGGTTGTTTACTAGAAATCATTGTAAACAACTTGTCAGGGAAAATATGAATGTTGTCCTACCATATGTGATTGGGCCTGTACAAAATAGTTCTTCATCTCAACCATTAAATGACTTTATGACCTCATTGAATTCTCCCTCATCATCCCTGCGTAAACAAAGGACGATTTCTCGACCTAATCACACACCAACAGTCCCTCCTTTCGGGGGACCATTCACGAGCAATCCTGCACAACACACACGCCGTAACTACACTCCTGCGGACCCTCAACCTGATAATCTCCCATCGGGAGTTTTGCTGAGTAATTCACCTTCGGTTAGTTCAAGCGATGAAGACTTAGAATTGGATTCGGACACAAATAAGTCCAACTCTTCAAAATATGAGGATTAACCAGTTAATGACACTGAGGATGATTATTATCTACAAGGTATGTGGCTCATCTATGGTACATTATGTCATGAGCCGTTTGATTTAAATAACATAACCCATTATGTGAGTGCCATCATTTCAACGCATGTATGTGGTATCTGGAGCGTAAAAACAAGCATGCACATACGACCGATCCTAAATTTCACATATGTTGCAAAGGTGGGAAGGTCGCCTTGTCGCGCATGCGACGGCCTCCTCCTTTGTTGCAACGTCTACTGTTTGATAAATCTTCCCCACATTCTCGGAACTTTCAGGAAAACATAAGGTCCTACAACACAATGATCTCATTCACTTCCCCTAGGATGAAGTTTGACATAACTTACTCCCACGGTCGTGGTCCTCCCACCTTGCATCTTCACGATCAAACATGTCACAGAATAGGAACTATGCTTCCTAAGCCCGGCATACCTCCTCAGTATGCCCAGCTGTACATATTCGACACTGGTAACGAGGTCAAAAACAAAATTGATTGCTTTAGGTACGCCTATTTACCAATATCGTTAGATTCGTTACATGTAGTCATTGATGCCCAGGTTTGATTGTATATTTTTCTACTTGATCAATTTACCAACAGGAGTAACAAGAAAATAGAGAAGGACATCGTTACCGGTTTAAAGGCAATGCTGGATGAACACAATGTTCATGCTAAGGCATTTCGAATGGAAAGAGATGTGCTAAGCCTGAATCCCTTCCAAGACTTGAGTCTCCGCCTCATTTCGAGTAGACCAGGTGACGGTGGGGTCTACAACACCCCCACCATGTTTGAGGTTGTCGCGCTTATCGTGGGTGACATAGATACTTCCGAACAGAGGGATATCATCATACACGCCTGTGATGGGGGATTACAACAAATCGACGAGTTTCACCCAGGGTATCTTGGTTACCAATATCCTTTGATTTTCCCGTACGGTGAAGATGGTTACATGCCTAATATACTACACATATATCAGCACGAGGTTGTGGTAATGAGACAAAATTGTCAGACAATAAAGGATTGGTTGTGCTTCCGTTTGCAAGAGCGTGTGTCTGAGCTGGAAACATTGTTGCATTCCTGGCGCCTCTACCAGCAATTTTTGGTCGACGGTTATACGATGATGGAATATGAACACTTGAATTGGTTGAGGAAAAATCAGTCTAAATTTAGAGTAGGAAAATACAACAACTTGCAACATGATAATGTAGCGGGTTCATCGCATCATTGCACAAAACAAGGAAAGTGAGTTGTCTTGCCTTCTACATTTGTCGGAAGCAAGAGGTACATGGACCAGATGTATTTCGACGGCATGGCCATTTCAAGTAAACTGGGATTTCCATACCTATTCATAACTTTCACATGCAACCCGGGTTGGCCTGAAATCAAACACGCAGTAGGGGCCAGCAACTTGAATGCGCATGACCGACCTGATATCCTCTCAAAGGTGTTCAAAATCAAATTTGACGAACTCATGCGCTACATCACAAAGAAACACCTACTTGGAGGTGTTTTCGCATGTCAGTCCTACATATTATACTCTTGCATCCCATTTTATAATGCCTCTTTGCTAACTACATTGTCATCCTATTCCTTTAACTTGCAGTTCTATATACATTTAAGTTTCAGAAGAGAGGTCTTCCACATGCATATATTTTGATTTTCCTACATCCACAAAGCAAATATCCCACACCGGCCGATATTGATCACATAATATGTGCTAAAATACCCGACCATAACCAACATCCTATGTTGTACAACTTGTTCAAAGCGCATATGGTCCATGGACCATGTGGTCTCGCAAAGGAATCATCGCCGTGTATGAAAAATAGGAAATGCACCAAGTATTTTCCACAAAAAAAAAAATTGAAAATACTTTTGTCAATTCCGAAGGATTCCGTTATACAGACGTCAGTCAAGGACACGTGTTATTCATAAGAGTGGCATTCCATTGGATAATAGGCATGTTGTCTCATACAACACAAAGTTGTTATTGAAATACCAAGCTCATATTAATATGGAGTGGTGCAACCAAAGCACTTCAATAAAATATCTTTTCAAATATATCCACAAAGGGTTTGATTGATTAACGGCATCCGTTGGACCATCTTCCCGTGCTTTGAGGGTTGGGAACCAGGATGTTGATGAAATACAACAATATCTCGATTGTAGATACATCTCTCCATGCGAAGCCAGCTAGAGTATATTTGTCTACAGTATTCACGGAATAAGGTCGTCCGTAGAACGCATGTTTTACCATCTTATTGGTGAAAATGCGGTCTACTACCCTGATCATGCTCGCATGGAAAATATGTTGGAGAACCCGAGTGTAACGGAGTCTATGTTTACTAAATAGTTAGACTCAAATAAAACTTACTAAGAAGAAAGACTTTTGACATACATTCAGTTTGTCTCTAAGTTTGTATACGTAAAACGAACTCGGTTGTGGAAACCTCGGAAAAGGGGGTTTACGATCGGACGACTGGTTTGGGTTCCGCCATCAACTAGGGAACTGTATTATCTACGGATGATGCTGACTGTCACCAAAGGTCTGACTACTTATGAGGAAATTTTAAAGGTTTCTGATGTTCAGTACTTTTCTTTCAGGGATGCGTGTTTCATAATGGGTTTCCTTGAGGACGACAGGGAATACATTGGAGCAATTAGAGAAGCAAGTCAGTGGGGTTCGGGTCACTTCCTTCGGAAGCTATTTGTCATTATTCTCCTGTCTGGCGACATCAACAGGCATGTGCATGTGTGGAACGATTCGTGGGTTTTGTTGGCCGATGGTATCTTACACCGTCAAAGAACACTCACACATGACAAAGGTACATAACCAAGCACATGATTTGTTTTTGTGTGTACGTGTAAATGTCTGGTTTCCCTGTTAGGAATTAAGTGCCATGTTACGGATGCTCAGGTTTAACCATGAAACATGTAATGTTTAATGCGAAATATAGCCTACTAACAAGTTCCTCCTGTGTCGCAGATCTTACACTGACTGATGCACAGCTCAAGAATCTGACGTTGGATGAGATTGAAACACTCCTACAAGAAAATCGTTGAACTCTACGAGACTTCGACCTTATACCATACCCGAACGAATATGTGTTGCAACAACTGGGGAATCAGCTCATATACGAAGAACGTCGTTACAACGTCGAGGCCATAAAGGATGAGTTCGTAACACTCCACAGTAAAATCACAGGTTTTTCTATCACTTTGTTGGTGTAAATTATTTCTTACGTTTGTTGTATATGTCTTTACATTATGTGTTTGGTGTGTTTCTTAGTTGAACAGTGTGGGATCTACGACAAGATAATTACCACAGTGGATAGGCAGTCCGGCGAAATTTTCTTCCTCCATTGTTACAGGGGAACCGGAAAAACATACATGTGGAGGACTCTGGCTAGTAAACTAAGGTCTAAACATGACATATGTCTGATTGTTGCAACTAGTGGAATTGCATCTCTTTTGTTACTAGGGGAAGAACAGCACACTCGAGGTTCAAACTACCGGTCCCTACGCTCGATAACTCAACTTGCAAGATTAATTACGATGATAACAATGCGAAACTACTCTGGAAGGCGAAATTGATTATTTGGGATGAGGCACCTCTGGCTAACATATTCTGTTTCGAGGAACTTGACAGGACATTGAGAGATGTCATGAGTGCGCATCGCAATTCATATGAGGTTTTTGGTGGAAAGTTTGTTGTGTTTGGTGGAGACTTCAGACATATTCTTCCTGTTATACCAAGGGGCAGTAGTTCTGACATCGTGCACGTTACGATCAACGCGTCATACATATGGCACTCGGTCCAGGTGTTGACCCTCACACAGAATATGCGGCTGACGAGTGGACCAATTATACAAGAACGCACCGAGCTTGCTGAGTTCTCTAAATGGCTATTGAAAATTGGCGAGGGTAAAGTATCAGAACTAGACAATGGCACGACTGATATCGAATTCCCACCTAGAATGCTTATTACACACTATGAGGATCCGATCATTGCAATAGTGGCAAGTACATATCCTGATTTTCTCATAAATTTCTGTGACTACACGTACCTCCAGAATAGGGCCATATTAGCATCAACGCTTGAAATGGTTTACAAGATTAATGATCATGTCTTAGCCATGATGCCAGGTAACTACGTTGATACCATGTGTGGTAATATAATTTTTCGTCTGCACTTAACATTATTGTGGTATTCTTGTGCCTGATGTAGGTGACGCCCGAGATTACTACAGTAGCAATACGGTTGACCGTTCTGAAATACATGATCAGGACATGCTTGATGTTCTTAGCCCAAAAGTTTTCAGTTCTTTGAGCACTTATGGGTTACCTAACCATCACATCAAACTAAAGATTGGGGTGCCTATAATGTTGATGTGTAACATCGACCATTCTGAAGGCTTATGTAACGGGACACATTTGATTGTTACTAACATGGCTACTTATGTCCTCGAGGCCCGTGTCATGGGTGGCAAACGCCATGGGAGCGTGGTGTATATTCTGCGGATGAACATGTCACCTTCTCAATCTCCATGGCCTTTCAAATTGAGTCATCGCCAATTCCCAATCATCGTATCATATGCAATGATGATTAACAAGTCTCAAGGTAAGTCATTAGATTGGGTGGTCCTATACATTCCACGAGACGTTTTCACGCATGGTCAGATTTATGTTGCACTCTCATGGGTCACGATGAAGAAAGGAATAAAGATGTTGATACAAGACGACGACAACAGTCCGAAAACATCGACACCAAACGTCGTATACAAAGAGATGTTCAACAACATTTAACTTTTTAGTATGTTGATTTTTGTTGTTCATATGATTAGCCAGTATGGTGTTTAGTCTATATAGGTGTACCAACTTGATTTCTGAACTTATTTGGGTATTTTTATGTTATTTTGGTTAACTAATATTAGTTTTACTCAGTAGTGTACAAAAACCATGCAGTCAATCACATTCGCTAATATTTTGTCATGAACATGTTGCAATTCTTAGACTTCACGGAATCCCCTTATGTGTAACAATTACTTTTAATAATAAAGCACAAACAGTTCAGTACACTACATGGTTGTCGTGAATTACTAACAATGACCATTAACCTGAAAAAATCTTATACACGTGGCTCTTTTCATACTTCGAAATAACATTTGTCCTGAACCGTATTCGTTCCCCGTCCTTGAACATTTTTGAGACACGGTATCCATCCCATTCGTGTCCAATATTTGTACGCCGTGGGTCGTCGATGTTCAACAAGCCAAACACTTTACTCCTACCGTTGTCACCACATAGAGTAATCTCTTCGAAGTTACACATCCTCAAAGTTCTCGTAAAGTGTTCTGGGACTTTCTACAGAAATTGAAACAAACATATAAGTTTGTAATACTTATATTCCGTGATATCCGCAAATACATAAGGCAACACATTCTTCTTATACTCAACTAATTTGCTATGCCCGACATTCAGTGATGTCAGATCTACGTCGTAGAATATTATTTTGTTGCCTTCCAAGAATCTTTTGTGGAAACGCGGTAACTCACCATACCCTCTGACCTCCTTTATGCTTGCAATCGAGAAGTTGTCATTGCCGTAATACGTGAAATCAACCACGATGTCTTCTAATATATTGTAGTGACTCTCGATCTCCTTCCATCCGCTAACAATTATAGTGTGTTTCGGGTTAGTGTTGAACACTACAGTGTGGTGAACCCCGTCGTTGTTTAATATCGTCCATGTCTTGCTAAGATATGCAATGTTCACCTTTACAAACACTGGATCTATCTCGGCAAAAGGCTACGGAGACCACCACAGTTAATATTCGGGTACATAAATTATAATAGATGTGCATAAACTAAATAAACCTTTGTATGACATGGATGAAAAGAACATTTATATTAACTTACTTGCATACTTAGCTTGGCTACTCTTATGATGTCAACCACCTCGGAGTGCACCAAAAAATCACTCTTCACCATTCCAGTTGCTGCAAACCGGTGCTACTGTGGTGGCTGTTCAGCAACACACTTATGAAGACAACCTGTTTTTACACAACTATGGTGGTTGTGTGTATTTATGGATGCAAACACAGCCTTATTTTAAGATTCATTTAATACAGCCTTGCACCATGTATCACGTTTCTACTGTGCATTATATGAAAAAAAGAATCCTCAAACCAACACTTTATATATTAAAAAATATGCAATGGAATCTCTGGCATAAAGCATGCACTATGAGCAATGTACAATAACACCACATGGGTAGGCATATGGTGGCAGCTATGCAATTTAATTTATGCGACTATACTTATGGCAAAAGACCAAACACCCCCACCTATTTTTATGCTACCTTTATTTATAAATTGTGTCCTCTCATGCACACACTAATACGGTCCCACAAAAAAACACCAACTAAAACTTTTGTTGAAACCACAGCACACACTTAATACTACTACTATTAGTTGTTCCTTTCAATACCATGCAAACACATTTAGTACCACGTTGTTTTACTTCCATGCATATTCTCACTGGATGTAAACCCACTGTCATCACCATGTATGTCTGTGACATATTCAACAGATAAATGTTTAACTATATCACATCACAGTAAAAAACTGGTAGTTTAATAACACATAACAACTAAAACGAAAATATTACTTATACATTTCACCTTCATAGCAAATTTGTTCATTACATAATCAAATCATAAAATCCTAAATTGTTTCAAAACACACCATTACTTGCAGGTAAGACACACCATAACCCCATAGCCCACTTACATGCAGCAAGTACATACTTAAACAAGTCTTTCACCATACTTAAACAAATAATTTACAAGCAGGATCATTATCATTTATCCATGCCAAAAAGACACTATCGATGGAACATGCACCTAATACACCCACTAAATTTGACCCCGATACTTGGATAGAATAACATGATCAATAACCACAGTTATCATCGACGCCGGAGGGTAAAGAATCGTGAATTTCAGGATATCTCCATGGGTCAGCTTCAGCTCTTTCGCAAACTGGTACCAGTCATCTGCTACAAACACTTCCCCACCCACCTTCTTCCTCTTCTCCCTAGATCGAACTTTCCTCTTCTTCAGAATACATTGCTTGCTGACTTTCTTTTCACTATCGTATAGCTCTATGACATCCTCTAATTTGCTCAGGCATGACACGCTAACGTGGCGCGGGATTTGCTGGAAAAATTAGAAGCATTTATCATTAGTTTTACTTTCTACAAACGAAAACTACTACTTAGTAACTCTAACAGAAAATGCTTACAAGAACATTAGAGCACGTCACATGAGGGTCTACTACAACACGCGTCCATGACAGTTCTTCCTTCTTACCATCGCCCGCACCCACGTGGATGGAATCATCGTCCACTTCACCTATCTCCCTGCACTCATGTTACATGGGGAACACACAGTTAACAGGCAGAATCAAAAACATATGGCATGTATGTATATCTGCAAAATGTTTCAAACAGGTATGTCTTACTTGTCCGAGTCGGACGATATGCATATAACCTCATGCTGCACCTTCTCCTTCGGAGCTTCAATGTCAACCACGGTATCAGAGGTGCCTTCAACCACCGTGTCGTCCTTACGATCCTGCTGAGGCAGCTCCTTTGGCTCTGCATCACCAGGAACCTCTCCTACAACATCCTCGACTGCCACGCACCTTTGCTCTACGCCCGACCCTCTTACCTCATTTGCGAAAACAGTTTTTGTGGACCCCATCACTCCACCGCTTGCAGAACCACTCTCTGGTTCATCTACGTGAACTTGCCATGTCTAGTGAACACAACGCCTTGAATCGATGAGTTTCAGTTTCCCTTTCTTCTCGGCTCTACTCTCAGCTTTCTCGAGCTAGTCCCACTCCTCCTGGGTTCGTTCCCATGAGGATTTTCTCTCTTCCTCGGAAGGGATCCTTCTGCTGCACAAAAAAGAAAAACACGAAGGTATTCAGACCGAACCTACCATCATCGCATGCGGCTACATATATTGAATCACAATAACGTCAAATGTGTAACATCTACTGTTTGTAAACCGTAGCATATGACTTTCGTTGCTAACCATAGCCCTTAACCCATCGACGATCATGCAACCGACAACACCTCTATAACATATATCGTCCTACATTAGCGTACTAACAACAAAAAAATAGACATCGTGAGGATCGCTTACCGTGGATACTCGGCCATTGTCGTTGTCACCTTGATGTAGAGCGAGATCGTTGTACACGAGTGATAGTTTCAAGTACTTTGCTTCCTTGCCAGTTACAAATATCCTACTTTCACTTGTCTTGTCTTGGTAGTTACATAGTCACCCCACTATTTATTTTCACACTTAGTGTGTTTTACAAAACCATTTTCGTTATATTTCTTTTTTCGTTTGGTATTCCCAACAAATGTTGGGTTTATTTTCTTTTCAAAAATTTCTACTTTATGGTCCAACAGAGTATATCTTATGAATAGGCCCAACTCTAATGTATTTGTTTTTTAACTTTTTTAAATTTTTTTTACTACTTTCACATGAATAATTCATGCATATACCTTTTGTAATTTTTTTTACATTCATTCTATTCATTCTTCTAAGGTATATGTAATTTTTTTACATTCATTCTTCTAATTCAATTACATTTTTTATTCTATTTGTTTGGTTATGTCAATCTTCTTCTTTCAACGGATGACACACTATCATTATATTTACTCTCATAATCTTTTAAATCTGATTTAATTATACGGTACTTTCTTGTACCAGTGCAGACGCACGGGTTTCCCACTAGTTATCACTATAACATCTTCAAAATTTGAGTATTTTAATAGCTTTTCCCACAGGTGTCACTGTTATTGAGGGAAAAAATTACATCAATGACACCAATAGGATATCCATGCATGTCCATCTCTTACGAAGTAGAGCTATTCAAATTTATTCAGGTGAAAAGAATACATTTTTCAACATCATATTTTATGGATAAGATATATTAAATTTATGACACAAGTGGGAATTTGGACCAATAAATATTGAAGGGCATGGTTTAGAGATGAGAGTAAACAGATGGAAACAAAATATAATTAAAGTAAAGAGAAAAGGAAAAGGAAAGAGAGAGAGGTGTCATGTTGTTTGTAGGGTGAACCACAAACATTAGCAAGGATGTGTGGACCATTGAAGGTTGGGACCATTAAAGGTGGTGGGGTGAGTTTGACAAGGACGACGAAAAAGAATTAAAGGAAAGAAAGCTCCTTTTACCTCTATATGTTAAGATAAATTATACCTTAACGCATCTCATATATAGTCATATATAGTTTTAGGGGTTTTCCATATTTGAAGTATCCCAATATGTTATTGTCAGAATTTTTCGAATATGTATATCAGAAGTATTTTAATATTTGTAATAATTAGAATTAAGATGTATCAATTGTATTAATTAATTTATTTTATAATAAAATAAAATGTAATTAAATGATTTCGGTGTTCTAAACTTTGCGTTCCTGCGTCTCTGGTTTTTATGCGACCTAACGTAAAAAGATGGATTTTTGAAAAATCGACTTTGAATTAAAATTTTACCATGTGAATTCATCTGGAATAAATCAGGAATTAAAACCCACCCCACTTTAAAAATCATAAATTCTTTGTTTTTCTATTTTATTTGATTTATTTTCCGTTTTCATATTTTCGCAAAAATTGGTAGACACTTTATTTTATTTTTAATTGTATTTTTAAATATTTATAACAGAGAAATTTGAAAATATATATATTCGAAACCACTTTTTTCGTAAAAAAATAAGGTTTATTCAGACTGTTAGACATGCATATCCGAAAATACCTTTTTCATTAAATTATGTAGAATAAGGGTCCGTTCGAATATGTATATTCGAAAATATGGGGCATTTTTAGAATTTTGCCAAAGGCCTCCAAGAAAACATAGAGGTGGAGAAATTTCTCTGATCAGGGTTTTAAAAAATGATTGTGATCGCGTAAAGATTTTTTTTATTTCGATTAATACAAATGTCGCAATACTGATTTCAGTCATTACTATATGAATTAACTATAATTTTAATTTATTATTTAATACATAAAATCAGAAATAACAATATTGGTATAGACACCTATCAATACCATTTTGTGGCTGAATGTTTCTTAAAACACTGAAGAGAACTATAAAATGTGTTTGGATGAGATAATTAAGAATTTTTTAATAATTCAAAATTCTAAATAATTTAAATGATTCAATTGAAATTTATTTAATTTTAAAATAAAAAAATTGGATGGGGTGTTAAAATCATTCGTTGTTAAATTAGGACAAATGTAAAATAAGAAAAAATAGACTAATTTGCAATTTTTGCAAATTTTAAGTGACCAATTTGTAAATTTTGAAAATTATTTAGGTATTTATTTGCAATTTTTGAAACTTTTAGGGAAACATTTGTAATTTTCATAAATATAAATATCATTTTACAAAATTTAAAAAATTATTAATAAACAATTTAACATTCAAATAATAGAACAATCACAAATTCTTAATTTTTGGTGTCATTTGAAATTTCTTAAATTTGACTTAAATAAAATCTTCATAAATTTTTATTATTTTAACAATTCTTCTTTTTTATTCAAAAAAAAATTTATCAAATCATTTTAAATTTTTCAAAAAATTATTTTCTCTGTTAAAATATTTCATCCAAAAACAGCTAGCTATTAACATGTTTGAGAAAAATCCTAGAAAGTAACTGTCAAGATGCACATTCTATTTGGGACCCAAATTTCTGAATAAAATTGGACAATTCATTATCCTTTGTTTGTACGTGCGCATGTTTTCTCTATTCATAGAATTTTTTAGTAATTTCTTTAAGAATATAATCCGACCGCTACATGTTACCCAATGGTGGTTACTTGTAATGAGATCTTAGATTATATGTACATGTTTCCTTTTCTGCTTTCTATCTAGACTCTCCCTTATCTTTGCCTCTTTTAGAGCTTAGAGCTGTCAAACTTGGTTAATGGCTACCAACTATTTAACTGTAAACTAACTCTAACTAAATTATAATCATGCACTTACAACTTGAGGATTGGTACATGTCTTTGAGCTTGGCAACAACAAGATGAAAGAATGTGTTAAATTTTATTTTATTTTGATCTAGTTAAAAAACAGTTAAAGTATTTTTCTCTAATTTTGTTACACTGACATGTGTATATATCTTGTCAGACTATTTGTACTATATGTTTTTAGTTTTTATCGCGAAAAAGTGGTGTCATTGACTACAAATTAATATGGTATCAGAATCTTTTGATCTCTCTGATTTTATTCTATTATTATTTGTTATTCATCGTCTTTCTATTAAGCATAAGAATTTCCACTTTATCATATCAGTCATTAATGAAATTACTCTCTACGTTATTCTTCATTCTTTCATTTTCTTTCTCTTTCTTCACTCTTGTCTTCTTCGCAAAACTCAGAACCTTCATTTTCTTTCTTCTACAATGATGGTCACTCTCGACGTGACCATTGACAACAACCCTATCATCCAACCATCATCTCCATAACTATCATCCAATATACCAAAACAACCACCAACAATGGTATTCCTTAACTTAACCCTAATCTCAATCGAAATTATCAAACTTATATGCTCGATCCATTTTTAATGCACACATCTGACAACATTGATCACACCATTGTTTCTCCACCATCAACAATAAATTCCTAGTCTAGATTGATTAAGATTGCCCTTGCATCAAAAAATAAATTATGGTTACCAATAGAACCCTAATTTTCCCTCAACACCCCAATCACACTTCCATGGCCTGGGATCGGTGCAATATGATGGTTATGGTCTGAATTACTAATTCCATCACATAAATCACCAAAAACATATTTTGGATGGATTCCACTTTAAGAAATTTGGCAACAACTCAAAAAATATATCATCAAGGCGATATATTTCGTATTCTAAGAAACAAATTGGAAAATGCTTCATAGTAAGAAAATGTGAAAACAAGAAAGGCAAGAATAAATATCAACCATTGCTTATCACAACCACCCCATGATCCCTATTTAAAAAAATTAATTTATAATAAATTAAAATTTATCCATTAAATTAATGACACAAGTACATTCTTGTGTTTCTTGTTCAAATTTCTTCATACTAAATAGCATTACTCAAAAAAATTACGCTCTCAAGCAAGGGGATCAAACAATCTCTCATTTTCACCATACTCAATATGTGGTGATAACTTACAATTTTCGTATCATACCCACCTGCAAGTGTAATGTTAAATGTTCATGTTTTAATGTTCATATTTTCTCCTATACCCCATTAAAGAACATCGTGACAATGATTACCTTTTTTTTCAAGGTATTGAATGAGGAGTATGCTATAGTTCGCTCACAACTAATGCTCATTCAAAATCTTCCTCGTATCAACCATGCCTTTTCAACGTTGATGTAACAAGAGCATCAACACCCTCCTTAAATTGACGAAGACGAACTCATCGCTCAAGTCACCAAACCCCACGACATAAATCATTCTAACAAATTGTGATCAATATCCTTGTGGATCTCTTAACCCACCCCATAAGGGTGGGGCGCACCCCATAAAAACCCCAAAATGCCCTTTAGAAAATAGGAAATATATTTCCAGTACGTACCACTTTCTGAAATATTTGAGTGGAACAGGAAATATACTTCTGGTATGCCCGTATTTTGAAATATTTGGGTGAAAACCAGAAATATATTTCCGGTTCTATACTAAATAATGTAATATTAAGAATTAATTCCAAATTTGGTCTCTTATACACGCTTTATTTAAAAATTACATACAGTTTAAAATCGGAAATATACTTATGATTTACACTCAATCCTTTTCAACGTGATTTGCATGATATAGGATGCTAACCAGAAGTATATTTCTGGTTTCCATGGGCAATTTGGGAATTTCGCACGGATAGGTAAGAAGGTCATGGGGTGGGTTAAGAAATTCACATATCCTTTTCCCGCATGTCGTGGCCAATGAATAAAATTTGTACCTGTTGTCACGAGCTCTAGCACACAATTGAAATTTATTTAAAGAAACTTGGACTTCCCACATGCCTCAAATGCATGAATTTAGCTCAAGCTTCTAAAATTGAAGCCAACCATGAAAATATTCACAACGAGCCAACTTGAGGATACCACTTTTGAGAACATCACCTATGGCATCTATACAGACCAACAAAGGGTCATTCTTGCACTCATTCAACAAGCTCCTAATCAACCTCATTTCCCATGCCTTCAGTCTATTTGTCACTTGAACCCATCATTCCTTCACCAACAAGTAACCCTACCACCATTAATCTTAGAGAAATACTTATTCCACCCACCCTATAAGGGTGAAAAACACCCTATGTAATTCTAAAAAGTGAATTTTTTAACCCACCCCATGAAAATCCCAAAATGTCATTCACAAAACCGGAAATTTATTTCCAGTACACATCATTTTCTGAACGTTTTGAGTGAAACCGGAACTATATCTCTGGTTCCTTACCGGAAATAAAAATCTGGTTCTGGGCATGACAGTTAGAAGAAAAAAGTAACTATAAGCAATAACTTTAGAATTTACATTTGTTATTCAAATTAAAGTCATGCAATTTTTAAATCGAATTAAAGCCCAAAAATATTATCTAAAATAAATTTCATAATAATAATATTCATAATATAGATCTGATACAATAGGAAATAAAAAAAAGTGAAAATACAATCAAAATAAACTACTGCATATGACGGAGCCGGCCTGTCACTCTCGAGGCGTTCCTCTGTTGCCTCCTGTAGACCAGGGCACCCTGAGCCTCCGCCATGATGGCCTCCAAAACGCCTCTGACATCAGATCCGTCAGGAAACAGCCCTCTATCGATGTCATCCTTAGCAAGCTCCATGATACGGCGGCACCTAGGCAGCACGTCTTGGGCATGATCCCCCATCGCCTGCTCCTCCTCCAAGATCTCCTAGTGAGCCGGCTTGGGTGGGTCTCCTGGAGCCCCCCGTATCAGGTATGGATGGGAAATCCTGAAGAACCACAACATGTAACCGTACGCGTAACTCCAGTCGTCGGAAGCTATGGTACTCCTTGCCTCCTCAGGGACGAGATGACTCTCAAGATCATCAAAAATCTCATCCATCTCCCTCATCTTCATTGTCGGAGGAGCAGATAAAGCAGTATGTTGAGGAATCGTCTGAGTATACCTGAACGGACGCATCACTCGCTCGGGTATATAAGCAACAGTCTTCCGAGTACCGAAGGCCAACCAACCTATAAACAGAGACACCTCATTAAAAGTTATTGTCTCGTAGTGGTCGACGTAGGCACTGGAGTGGATGTCCTCATGCACAATTCGGTCTAGATAAACCTGATACACTAGTGTCGCTTGGTTGCCTCTGAGCGGCTCATATGCACATGCACGAGGCATCTGCTCGGTATAACCCTCGGCAAACGACCATCCTGAAATTTGTGGGAAGTGATGTAGGATCCATCCCTGAAATATCAAAATTATATCAGTTAGTTTCAAAATCAAAATAATTAAAAAATGAAGCTAAGAGAAATTTTTTATACCGTCAACAGAGTCATGTTGCTGGTGATCTGCCTCGTCTTCCACCTAGCCACCACCGTCAACTTGGTATACAAATAAACCAAGCAAGCAGCCCCTCAGTTCCACCCACTGACCTGCTCTAAATCAGCAAAGAATCTGAGGTACATGACGTCAGCGTAGGTGGCACTGGTGTCCACAAGTATCTGGTCCCAACAAGATACAACAGGTATGCTCTCATGGCATACCCCCTGTGAAGTGTAACCTGCTCTAGATCACCATTAGCAGCAGTAGCACGCGTAATCTCCTAATCAAAAACAATCTTCAACTAGCTATATCTCACGTGGTTGTCATGTGTCTTATCTACCTCCTCCAGGGCCTCCTCCAAGGTAACTCTCAGCCTCTCAACCAACATCTCAATCGCCTCGTCTTTCTCCACCTTCTCATAATCCAAAAACCACCCTTTGATCGGCAGGTAAAGCAGGCAAGCGACGTCATCAAGTGTGATCGTCATCTCTCCATGTGATAGATGAAACGGAGACGTCTCCTCGTGTCACCTCTCTACAAAAGCGTTGGTCATCCCCCAGTTGACCATGTTATATCCATAGAGGGTCGAGTATCTCAACCCTGTAGTCAGCAGTAGATCATCAAATCATGGCTCGATAGGGGGAGTTAGCTTGCTGATCTTCCTCCCATGGTTGATGACCTTAAGTGTATCGTGATCCTGCAAGAAAAAACACATTGTTAGAATTCATAATATTATTCATAATATAACATAATTAATAAATGAAACATAAATGTAATTTTTCGTACCTCTCCATCCCATAAATGTCTAGCCACATGGATGGAATAAAGCGCAAGCACGGATAAGTCAGAAGACCCCCCCCCCCTCCAAAGACCTGAGGGACCTCTGGTGCCGCCGGTGCCACCTCTACAGTCGGTGTCGCCTCTGTCGTCGGTGCCTCTGCTGGCACTGGTGCCTCTGATCCCACGGGAACCTCGGGTGGCCTTGGTACTAGTACCCGATGTATTAGGGGTGTAGGATCATGTCTCACCTTATATGGCCCCTCTTGTGTAGTAGATGTGGATCCCGTCTCAAAAATCTATGGTGGTGACGATGTGCGTCTGCGGTATGACGGAGACTGGGAGGGATGGAGTGGAGACTCTCGTCTGCCACAGGAGGAAGAAGTAGAAGGTGTAGAATCGAAAGGAGCAGAATGGGCCTCAGAATAGCCTGCCTGGATGTCGACGGAACCTGTGTGGCCTGAGTCCTCGAAAGCCGTGTGGCCTGACTCCTCTCTCGCTGCAAAGAAGCATGATGTGTAACTCAGCCATACCTCAAACGTGACTCTCGCTCAGACATATCTCATGTAGAAACAAGAACGAAATGTTACCATACGACTCACAGAGGAAAAAATGAAGAATAAAAATTATGCAGACAGATATAGGAAATAAATTTCCGGTTTTGTATCACATGAAACCGGAAATAAACTTTCGATTTCATCTGCAAAACAGAACAACAGACAACCCCACCTCAAATTCCTAAATGCCTCAAAATAAACGGATTAATCATCAAAAAACAGTTTACAAATAGTATTTTAATGACTCCTAATGATGTAAACTACAAAAAAAAACAACACATTTAAAGCTCTATTTCACTAATTTCAATCGATTTTACATAAACTCTAAAAATGTGTAAATCACTTACTTGATTGATTGAGAGTTGGTTGTTGCTTGATTGATTCTTTTACTTGTTGTATTTAAGCAATGCTTGATGATTTGTGTTGATTATTTGAGAGAAAAATTAATTTTGGTGAGAAGGGTTGAAAGAGAGGGTTTTGAGAGGGTTTTTAAAATTTTGTTGCTATGGGGAGGGGAAAGGTTCTGGCGCGATTAAGTGCATCCATATACCGGAAATATATTTATGGTAGCTTACCGTAAATAAATTTTCAGTTTGCACCCAACTTGAATTGCATTGTATAGGGTGCTAACCAGAAGTTTATTTCCAGTTTCCCGAGGACAAAAATGGAGTTTCACATGGGTGGGTAAGAAGGAAATGAAGTGGGATAAGAAATCCACTTCTAAAAATACTCTCAGAAAACTAGAAATATATTTCTGATTTACACACTCACCACTTATAATTCTTTCGTTTTGAAATACACAGACAAAAAATTGAACCAAAAATACACTTCCGGTATAAACCGGAAATACATTTTCGATTTTCAACAAAGAAAACCTATGTACCCCAAATGGCTCGTGCAACTTTTTGTTGTTATGGCAACAAATTTGCTTTTATTAGAAATCGAAAATATATTTCCAGTTTGTACCAGAAATGCATTTTCGATTTTTTGTAAAAGCAATTTAAAGAAGGTACGCACCGAAAATATATTTTCAATTTTTAAAAATATTTTTGAAATTTCTAAGAAAAACATGCGATGGAATAAGAAATTTTCTAATCTTATATGTCATTCTATTTAAAGTAATTGGACTCCTGATACTGGAGTCACATCACAGATATAAATAAGTGATTCACCATAATTTCGCCAAGTGACCTTAAGTCCAAACATACACTTAATCATTTTGTTTCTCATAGACAACGCAGAGAAGCTAAATAAACAGCATCAAGTATCACAAAAACCAGAGTAACCATCCAACTCACCAAGTCAAAAGAAATTATATTTTGAAGACCAAATAACTAAATCAGAAAGGATGACAAAAATTTCCTAAAAGTATCATTAAAGGATACAATAGTTATCAATATATATCATACAATATGCTATCATAAAAAAGAAAGAAAAACAAAAATTAATGGTAACGTTTAAGTAACAATCAACTAAAACAAGTCATTAAATAAGACAACAGGCATTTTCTTTCTCTCTATGTTTCCTAGCTACTAAAGGCACAACAATTCTTCCTTCAGATATGTTTCTTCCCTCCTTGTGTTGGATTCGAGTTGAGACAAGAGTTCACTCTATTTTAGTAGTGTTTGTTGATTCATAGGCAGCATCCGCAGAAGAGGTGTCAATATCATTCAGACCCAGTTCTTCATTTTGTTCCCATGACCTCTCATACTCTTCAACTGGATATATATAACATACCAATAACATGTCAATAATAACATGAATATATTCAGATGACGATCTATGCAACCAGGAGATAACATGCCAATAATACTAAATGAATACTAAATGATCAGAATTACATTTTATCACAGATGCGAGGTTAAACCCTTAAAAAGGGAAATGTCAATTGCAAATATTAATCGTTAACATGCCGTACAAATCTGTGTTTCTTTCCATGGCAGTACACTGGACTCCCATGTATCTTCTAAATAATTAGATTAAATCAAAATATAACAATTTCTTATACAGCAGCAAGGAAAATATTGTTTTACTAATAATGAGGGCACGAAGAATAATTTGATCCTCAGATATGTGATCAATAAAAGGTTGAAACATGTTAAGAAATGTAATTGAGCCTAACTCAACCCTACAAAACTGACTTGTAGGATGAGGATTGTCCCCACGTGTTCATGTCATATATTGTCTGATGTGGGACACTGTAACACACCCCTTCACGCCCAGGACTGAACATCTTAAATTAAATACATGACAGTAAAACTAAAGACAAAAATAATTCTACTTTTAATTTCAGTCAACTGTAAAGTCGGTAACCAAAAGATAGAACTTATCAATAATCTGATAGGGAAGAATGCATTTGTGTGCAAAGAGGCCAGTCCCCAGATCAAAACAAAAATTCGCCATTTCGTAATAAACTTGGAAAATGGAAACTGCATCTAATATAACTTAAATCTTTTATTACAAAAAACTTACATGTTAATTGATGGTCGTCTTTTAGATCATCTGTTGCGGGTGCTACAAAAGAATTAGCCAATGCGTCATCAAGAATTAAAGTCCAAGCTTCTTCCAAGCTAAGAAGCTGCACATATTTAAAAGAAGATAAGTCATAAAGTTTTCAATCACAGGAAGATCTAAGTTGTTAATCTCAGATAGCATTGCGTAGCACCAACTCCCTAAAACACTATAGCAGTATAGCAGGATAGCCGACATTGCAAAGACTAAAAACCAGTTTACAAATTAAACATAAATACTCACTCAAAAATAGAATCTCACAAAATTAAAGAGACCAACATATTTAGTAGATCAAGAACCTAAAGTATAGAGTAATAAAACTTCAGCACAAAAGAAGAATAAAACAGAACTAAAAGTAGGAAAAACAACTAAACGATTATATGTAAGCAAGAACATAACATTACTCTTCAAAGGGTTTGGATTGAAATTTATACCTTTAAAAAATGACAACAGTTTAAAAAACAAATGAGGAATTTATCCCAGAAAATCAAATAACAGACACAATAGCGGCTGCGATAGAGGTTTGGGCCACAAAAAGCGGCCACTATTGCTGACAGCGGCATGCAGGGCAAAAGTGCTGTGCTGAACCCTACTACCACTAAGGTATTCCACTATAGAGCGCTCGTAACGACATAGAGGAAGATATTTGATAACAACATAGAGGAAGATATTTGATAGTATGACAAGGTATTTCGGTATAGCGCTACTGACAACATAGAGGAAGATATTTGATAGTATGACAGCTTCAATCCGCTAACCATGATTTATGAGAGAAAACAAGTGTAAAATATGAACACTGGCTGTTCTAGCCCAAAGTTTTGTTCGACTTCCTAGGAGAAGTTGCTTAAAATTTCTCGGACTATTTCTCATTTTTCTTCATTTTATCACACATACATGAAGAAAATCAATAGAGAAAATAATCAATAGATTGCAATGCATCTAGTTGGTGTATTACTTCTAGCCGCCTCATTTCTCCTCTTGAGCCATTAGAGAGACATTGAAAAAAATCTAATGGTAGAGTACCCTTCTAAAGAGAAGGAGAAGTGAAACAGAAGTAGAGATACATATAAGAGAAATTTAGGCCGACTCTCATATAGTTTTGTCCTACCTTGTTTAGCCTTGCTTGAAAGTCCAGCCACTTGCTTCTTTTATTTTCATCAAGACTATCTCCAAGACTAAAGCCATGGACATTTTTAAGGCCTGTACATGCAAATCAAAGCAATGATATCTTAACATTCAAGCGAAGATATACAGATTATACTAAAATAAATCACAGAAGAATCAGGAAAAACATGAACATGTGAATGACAGAACAATTAAAATTCATCTTTAGAAAGTCTGTTTTACAAGGCTTCTCCTAGTTCCAAACAAGTGAACTATTATTATTTCTAATTCATGGATCTATTTAAAAATTATCCCCAAATGTTTTGAGGATCTCTAGAGTAATTAAACATGATATTTTGAGAGATAAAACTTGAAAAGTCTTCATTTCTTTGTATAAGTGGTATCAGCATAGTGTATGGTTTAATAGCATGATAAGGCAACCACTTAGGGAACCCTCCTTTAAAAATTAGCTATAAGGGGGAAGAACCAAGTTACTTAATACTTCACTGAGTATTTCATACTACCCGATGCAGGAATTAAACACACTATAATTCCCAAGTTTGTACCATCGGTACTACTATTTGTCCTTTCCTTTACAATGCCACAAAAGTTACACTTAGTCACCATCGGAGACATTATCTAGATGTAGAGAGGGAAAGATGTAGCATACTTACTCTCACTGATTTGTGTAATTAAGCCTTCAACAGTCGTAACAAGTCCTCCCATGGTGCCACTTGCCAGCTCCAAGTCAAGTTCAGGGACTTGTACACTTGCAGTATCAGACTATTCAGACCAAATTAATTCAGTCAACATATATAGCATAACATGTAAGGAGAGATATAAATTGAAGTTGCAAGTGAGCAGGGGAACAAAACAAATGCAGAGAGAATAAACACACCACTACATTTTTAAGGGTTTGACTTCACCATAAAGACCTACGAGTGTTATCACAACTTATAGTATATCACTGAAAACAAAACCTTTAGATGATAAGGTATGATTAATATTTTATAATATCCTGATATCTTAGAGCGTTCTATTCGATCTCTAAAGATTAACTTTCATATTTCTTAGTTGTTATCAGGATATGTTTCCCTGTTTGATAAGAATTGGAAATTCATGGTTTCCCTATTTGATAAGAATTAGGAATTCAGTGTTATCCTAGGATTAGGCATTAACCTTCTGTCATAACTATCATACCATAATCATAATCAGAAATTAGTATTATTCTTCTATCCTATCTTATCTAAAACTCTATAACTTCGTCCTAATGACAACGATGTAGCACAAAGCAATATGTCCACTACTATATTAAAAAAGCAATATGTATCACAGGTCCATTGAATGGTTAAATACAGAGAATCAACTACTATATTAAAAAACAAACAGATGTCCACTAAAATAAACAAATTAGATTAAAAAATATATTATACAAATAGAAAAAGCGGATAGACGAGCAAGTTAATGCCTGTCTTTCCTCTAGTGTATATAAACTACTGACAGACTGCATGGGTTGAGGAATTGTGAATTGTCAAAATTTGGATATAAAGGATATAAAAGATATAAAAGAAAACAAACCTTAATCACATCCCGGCTCAGATCCTTAATATTTTTCACATAAAGAGTAATTTTTTTTCCTTTTTCAGGAATTCGTCCACCTGGTTTCAACTGCATGAAAAAGGGCAACAATTATACCAGTCCCGGTTCTCAAATGAGAACTACCCGCAGAAATCAACAAATACCTCAGAGTTGCGGTAACCGCAAGCATCACATGTAGACGCCATAACAATTACTTCTTGAAAATATGGAATATCTGTCTATTGTTAAGCTCAATAAAGTGTATAAATGAATTAGTGAAACACACAGTTCACGCTGGTTCCGCTAATACTACGGTGAAGAATTGGCATTAGATTGCAGAATCTTTAAGTGAGGAAATGTTGACAAAAGGAAAGGTTTGGCTCCTACAAAGTGAGAGCCAGGGG
Organism: Vicia sativa; assembly: GCA_021764765.1. Classification (NCBI taxonomy): domain Eukaryota; kingdom Viridiplantae; phylum Streptophyta; class Magnoliopsida; order Fabales; family Fabaceae; genus Vicia; species Vicia sativa. The sequence continues at coordinate 229,885,491 of CM038795.1, read as the reverse complement.
TGCACTTAAAGAGTTTTACTGCTATGTTAACTATATCCATTAATTAGAAATCAGAGGAGTTTATTTAAACAACTTTGTATTTTATTATGCATGTGCATATATTTTATCACAATCTTAATTGTTGAATTCAGTTAATGGTTTCAGTTTTACACTTTACCTTCCAAATCGCACCACTCAGTTTAAAGAGGACCAAATCCTAAAGGAAGCTAATATCTACAACTTTTGCCTTCTCAGCAAGCATACTATACAAGTCTTGATAAAAACAAAATCACGCTACAAGTCAATTCTGTAGACATCTGTTTAATTTTAATCTCAAACACCCAACAAATTGAGGATATCTTGTCTGAAATGTGGTTATCAAAAGATATTCTTTACTTACCAATGTGGTGACTGAAGCTTTCAGTTTCAACCGAAAATAATTCAAAAACGGATTCAGAAAAGAGGTTAATACCAAGAAAGGGACTAAAAGAGTAAATAAGCCAATTGTACTTTAAACAAAATTAGTATTATTATATGATTACAGTTTTCCCTCATCAAACCTCAAAAACGGATTCAGAAAAGAGGTTAATACCAAGAAAGGGACTAAAAGAGTAAATAAGCCAATTGTACTTTAAACAAAATTAGTATTATTATATGATTACAGTTTTCCCTCATCAAACCTCGAAATCTCTTGCGTATACAGAATATGAACCCTTAAGCCAATAATTTGAAATTTAATTGCCATTGTTGCTAAGAGTCTAAAACATACAGAAAACTCTTCAATATATATATGTAAAAAATGCGGGCGAAGAGTATCCAAATGGTAGTATGAAAATTGGTAAAAGGATACTGGTGACAAACATTCGAGTTTCACACTTAGCGGTACAAGTTCCACAAGTTGACGGGAAAGTCATCACCTGTCAAGAGCAATAAGCAATATGAAACTGAATGGTTGAACAACAAAAATTGACCAACCTCTAGTAGTACAGTACATCTCAGCATAATATACCTCTTCTGGTGCAGAATATCGAAATAAGGCATCTGCGATTTCTGCACTGTTACTTTGCGCAATTGCTCGTTGACCAGCTGCTGCCCCAACTGACCCGTGGGGTTGCCTCCTTGTTCTCCCAGAAGCCGCTGCTTCTCCACTTTCCAGTACTTCATCATGAGTTCCTTCATTCTGTTTAGAATATCCCAACAATGCTTGTTGCTCAGGTGTTCGCTCATAAAACTTGATAGTGAGTGATGGATCAGATGATGGTGCAAACCTATTCATATATATTTAATCCATTTAAATATAATAGAAGCAATTACAAGGCTTGACTAATATTAAAAAGTCACAATTAAATACAGGTGAGGTGCCATACTGTTTCACAACAGAGACGGATTTCTGCCTAAACTGATTTACAATAAAAGATAATAAAATGCAGTAGATTTGAAACAGTTTGTAGAGCAACCCAAACTTCATTAAGCCCCGCTAAAACTCACTTAAAGAGAACAATTTTGAAATAATTAAGTTTCTTCATATTTTTAAGATCTGATGTGAAACTAGGCTTTCTTTTCTTTAGAAGGATATATTACTCCACTCCTACGTAAATATCCTTCATAAAATGTCATTTCCTTTCAGAGTTCTCTAAATTGTCTAGTAAACTGCATACAAAATTATGACACTTTCTTTGGTGGTGAACTGAGTTATCTTGAGAAATCATCTTATCAATTAAGATACTATTATGCACAATAGAGGCTTTTTTAGGCCTTCATACTTCTAGCATTGAACCGTTGAAGGGATGCTAGAATATTCTCTTTAGTCTCCCCTAAAGACCAAATGATTTTCTGAAATCTTAGTCTGAGACTAGCATTGCACTTGTTTCTTGACTTCCCATATGCATGACAGTTATGGGGGGAGCTTTTAAGAGCTTTTGGTTAATAATCAGTTTGTCCAGTCTATAGTTTGTGGACCAGTTTCTCTAATGTCAAATTAGTGTGAAGACCTATGATGTTTTCGGTTATTCGCCGTCGAAGATCTGTGCGGAATGACAGGTTAGGTTGTTCAAGGACCATTTCTAGTCTGTTACGTAGTTGAGGCTCTCTAAGCTTTTTTGTGGTGGTCAGCTAATGGTAACTAAAATGAATGAACCTTGAAAGAGCTCTAATAGAATGAAGAGTTCTTGAATCTTTTTGTTGTTATTTACCTTAACTATATGAGGTTATCTTAAACGCTACAGAAATCTTTCCTTCTCAGAAAACTGCATCAATTACTCCCTCTTGGAAAAAGAAGAAAAAAAAAAAAGAAACTTTCAACAGCTGATAGACACTTACGGATTTTCGATGTAACTGTTTCCAGCAGGATCATCAATAATAAAAGTGAAGGAAGATTCTGCTGCGGCACAGGCTCGCAACTTCACCAGGAACTGATCTATTGCATCAGCCGTCTCTGGAGCAACTTTCTAGAAGGTAAAGAACATAACAGTAAATTATTAAATTAAAAGAGAAACTTATATCAAACAATAATATAGGGCAAGGGTAGAAACAAATTATACTCTGCGCTCCTCTTGAAGGGCCTGAAGTTCATCAGCAGCTCGCATTAGTATCCCTTCAACCTATAATTACACCAGAAATAATATTGGCAAATCATATGACAACAAATCTTCAATTAGAGAATATACCCTAACTCTTTGTCAAATTTGCAAGTATAAAACTCTTGACACTTGCAATTGACATCTAAAATATTTTCACATTATCTACATGGTGAAATGTGATTGGATGGATGTGCAAAATATTCTTACTAATAGTACATATCAAATTAACTTTTTTTACTTGAAATATGGTTTTGATCAAATAAAAAGGACATTTGTGACATGTTTATTCACTGCCAAATTTTGCATAAGCCGAGTATCTTCAGCCCATGCAAGGCAAAATGAAGGCATGTGTCAGGATGTTCACTGAGGACATAAATGACAGAGAAGCTAACATAAAAAGGAGAAATAGCAGACTCATCAATCGCAGGAGAGGGAAAAGATAAAAATATAAATATGTAACAGATGTACCGTCGACAGGCTACCACGCTGTGCCTCTGGTGGAATCTCAAAATCAAGTTCGGGTATCTGCAGTCATACACATAAGCAAGGTGCCATTAAAATAAATACATTGTACTTACACATCAATAATAGAATTAAATATATTAGTCATATTTTCAAACTTGCAAGAATTAACAGAGACAAATCTTATAAATTCAGAAACCTGCTTCACGTATGAGCAAAAAGTTGTACATGCAAATATCATACAATCAGCTAATGAAACTTTAGTCAATATTGTCAGCGACAATACAGAGTTTAGCATCCAAGAAAAAACATATATAAAATATCACAGTACAACGAGCATAAAAAGGGACTTGAATAAAGAAAAAGTGACAACAGATGTAGAAGGTGAGATAAATGTAAAAGAAAGATTGAGGTTTAATCAATACCAAGACAACGTTCTATAGGACCAATAAATAAATAAATAAGAAACACAAAAATCAGCCGAAAATTTAAAAATTAAAGAGAACAGAAGAATAACAAAGAAAAATTGAGGTTTAACCAATGCCAAAAGAAGGTTCTATAGGACCAATAGCATGCTTGCACATAACATTATCATCAACAATAACAACAATTGGGTCTTATCACACTAATAAACGTCAAATACATTCATCAATGTATGCTATGTGTCATTTCAACTAAGACGGCATGTGTCTAAGTCTCAAAGGAGACAAGAATTACCATGTCAATTATCGAAAGGATTCTCATAGGCTAAACAAATGTAGAAAACAATTAATAACCATTTGTGTACCTTAATGGTAGCAGATTCTGATTTTACCACTTGTCGGTTGAACATCTGCATTCATTAATCTTGTTAATAAGGCATTTACATATTAGCAACTAGTTAGCAAAAAGCGCACATAAATAAGAAACGGTGATCTTATATAAGCGCACATAAATAACTCAGGAGACACTATTTCCGGTTATACCATCAACGCACATCTTATATAAGCACACGGCAATAATTCATGAGGCCCTATTTCCTGTTATACCATCAATGCAGAATTTAATATGTAGAATTTAGTTTCCCAGCCTTTTCCTAATTTGTGCACAGTATACCTCAGTGTTTCACCATGTCCCATTAATGTTCATATTTACATCTAATCTAAGACAAACGTGTCTATTATTTTGTATTCCCAAAATGCCTCCTAGATTTGAAATTACATTTATAAACTGTGTTAGCTATTTCCATGAGAAAAAGAATAGATACATTCTTTCCACCAATGAGATTATTGTCATACTCATACTTGGTTCCAGTGCTGTCGTGAGCGGAGGCCAAAAATCCGCCATATAAACATGCCATTGCAATCTATGGTGCCACCATGAAGCCCATCCCTTCACAATTTGCTTATGGCAGTTGTAAAAAAACTACCACACCATGGCCGCCAATTAACATCACTGCTCGGATCAATGAATGCACAAAATGTGCAGTGTTGCCAATTATAAAAATTAACCTAAGGTGTTAGACCACCAGAACCCACGTGTAAATAACTGACTCTTACAAATTAACTGCTCCCCGGTACAGATTCAGACTCCACATTGTTGGCACTATCATTTGCCAACTCTTAAAGGAGGGAAGTTTGCACACTGCAATTCCCCACAGCCTTCTTCAATAAAAATACATGGAACACTGGATGGATGTGGGAATATTCATGTAGCAGCAGCTTGTAGGCCGCTGCTCCTACCTTGTCTAGAATTTGAAATGGACCGTAATAACGTGGAGCTAGCTTTTGGCAGATGTGAGACCCTAATGTAGCCTGCACCAATATTCAGCCCAAGACAGTCATTGCACCCACTGTTTGGGCTAGTCAGCTGAAAAACAACGCAGAAATGTCTCCGAACAGCGGTTGATCACTTCCATTTGACCATCAGTTTGTGGATGATATGCAGTGCTCATCAACAACTTCACTGTCTTTATGGCCAGGGCTGAGGATTGATGAAGATTGAATTCTTATATTAAGTATTTCATGATTATATTTTGACATGCCTTATATGACTTAAACATTTCAATGCATCATTGGCTTTTTCAAGCCAGATGTCCATTGGCTAAACACGTACATAATTTAAAACACATAAATGAGTAAAAGTATGAAAAATTGGTGCTGCATTAGGGCTGGTTATTGATGTCCAGAACAGAACCTCGTGTAGAGTAGCATCAGGCTGATAATAAAAACCATATCAGGATGCTAGGAAGTCATTGAGGCATCTCCACCCAAATTAGTGATTATGCATGAAAAATCAGTCCCGTATTAGGTCTGGCCATTGGAGTCTGACACAGCATCTCATATACAGTAGCACCTGGCTGATAATAAAGCCGTGTCGGGATGCAAGAAAGTCACTAGGGCACCCTCCACCAAATTAAAGTCTAGTATCTAACGCAACTATTAAACTGAGTTTTGTAAATTCATTCACTAATTATGTATGTTTGCTTCAATTCATATAAATAATCAGGGGAAGTTAAATTTGAATGTACACAACCTTCTGTTCACCCACTGGGATCTCTAGCGAGTAACAACAACCACGTGGTTGAATTTCACCAGCAAACTGCACTTCATTGTTCCTAGCAGGTCAACAAAAACATAAAATAACATTAGGTTTCAAGGAAGAATAACAAGAGTAATTATATCGAATGCACACACTAGACACACTACAAGATGAGGGTATAAATCAAGGGCGGCCTACCTCTCACCACAATGAGGACATTCAAAAGCCGACAATAAAATCTGCACAAAAGCAAAAGCATTGGATTGTATTCATATTCCTATAAAACTACAAGCATAAGAAAAGAAGCAGTAAATGAAATAACTTAAAATTTAGAATTGGAATGGTAAATAGGGACATGTACCTTCCTGAAGTTAGGAATTGAAGTAAACAAAAACCTTGTAGTTCCCTGAAAATCATGACACAGTTTCAAGTCAGATGATAAAAACGAAAGCAAAAAAACTGTAGAAGCAATGCATAATGAATACATTTTGATGACAGCGCATGCAGAGGCTTTCGAGGGCGTAAAGCGGAGCATCACCGGCGTCAGCAGAAACGGCTTCAACCACCGATCCAACATCCACAATTTGATCTTTGTTGTTGGCTTCCATTTTGTTATTTGATTTCGCGCGAAATTGAATGCTTTTGTGCGCTGTTACTGTTTATCAACTCAGAAATAAGGAAGCTAGGGTTAAAATGGAGTGAATAGAAGAGAAGAATGAATACTTACACTGTAATCGGAGTTAGAAGATAACGCTTCAGACTGAGATGCTAGAAAAAGCGGTGGACGGCGAGGACTCGCGATGATGTAGAAGCGGTAGACGGAGAGGATTCACAAAAATAATGATTAGTAATTAAATAGTGTTTTCGTCCCGTAAGTCATCCATGGGTGTTAAAAATGTATAAATATTTCAAAAACCATTCTGAAGCAGTATCGAACCAGGAAAGTCTTACTTTAAAGAGATAAGCTATGAAGTTCATCCACCAAGCCACTTATCTTATATTTGTTAAATTTGTTAAAGTATACAATAGATTTGTACATAATGAATATTTAAATTTAATATTATAAAATAATAAACTATTTAATTGAATTATTTAGTATTATGAAAAAATAAATTATTTAATTAAATATATAGTAATATGAAAAAATAAACTATTTATTAGTATGTAATAAATTAATTATTTAATAAGTATTAAATATCTCAACTATTAATATTTTAAGGGTTAATAGTTGTTTATTCACTATAATATAGGTAAGTTTTGATTTATTTCCTTTAAAAATATTTTTTTTATTATCGCTTATAATTTTTGGGTACTCCTTAAGCGTATAAAAATTAAGAGGGTAAATAAATAAAAAATTACAAGAGGTAATTTTTTCACCTAAGACTAATGTATAATGGAGGTGTTGGAAAAAAATTAAATAGTTGAAAATTTGCAATGGAGTGTTGAAAATGATGTGCATTAATTGGTGTTGAAAACATTAACATGTTGAATGAGGAGATAGTGTGATCCCATAAAGTACTTTGTAAAATTTTATAGGTTGTTGTGAATATTTAGACTTTTAGTGTTGTGAATGGTAGTGGAATAGAGTGTTGAATTTTAGTATTAAACAAAATTATTGTAGTGAGTAAAAATTAAATGTGTGTTTTATAACACCCCAAATCTACCCAGCGTTGTATAAATCAGAGTGCCAAAATTTCAAACTAAAACATGAGGCATTACACTTTCACAACTGGAAAACAACAAATAAAACAACTTAATTCTTGGAGGATACATAACACGGAATGAAATACGAACAATTGAAATATAATTTAGTCTTCAACAATTCAACTTTAAATAATAAACCGTTGCGGATTCTCAACATGATAATCTTCAAAATAGCATAGCATCTTTGAAACAACGGAAACCACAATTTACTTCTCAAAAACCACAACTTAGTTCAACGGAATAAATGCGTAAACATATGAGAAAAACAAGCGTTCGTTTCCCCCCGAGTGCTACGTATCAGAGCGACGACGCCATAAGCTACTAAACCTTCTACTCCTCGTTACTTGCACGTTACCAATATAAAGGTAACGGCCAACAAAATAGAAAGGGTGAGATGTCGAAATATATAAGTAAAAGTACGATAATTCATATGCTAGGTAAAGAATTATACAATAAGTACTACTTTAATCAACAACGTTCGATATCCACAGAACAACATAATAATCAACAACAACTTAAAATGCAACTCAGATGCGACTCGACAAATGCAAATGTATGTGGATCCATTTGGAGTAAACTCCCAACTTAAAAACATGTCAGGTTATCGAGGCATTCAACAAGGCAAAAGCCTTCAACTTACAACATGGTGCCAATCCAGGCCAACTTGATAATGCACATGTTATGTACGATGCAACAAATTCAACTCCAACAACGACTTAAACAACGGCAACTTAAAATCATGCATGAACGACATCAACTTAATCAACCAACATCGACTTCAACAACGAATAACAACGTCAACACAAAGCAATCTATAATTGAATACAATTAATTTCAGTTTTCGACTTTGGCCAATTAAGCCTACGATTCAAGGATTCTTCCAATTCGGAAACAAAACAACATCGTTCCGACAGTACCTGCAATCCAGCAACCAACGCGAATTTCAACAAAATGACACATTTTTATTTAACTACCTGTATACCCGAACTATTTTGCAAAGTTTCGTCCCCGAGAAACTAATTTTTCCGCCTAAAACGACTGACAGTCTAATTTTCTGCTCTGTTTTTAGTTTCCTGCAACATTAATACTTAGTCCTATACATTCTACTAATTAATTCTATCAGCACCATTATTATTCTGCATTTTGATTTATCAGTTCATTATTTAATTACACTGCCTGCTATTGTTTTATTGCTGCTAAATACTTTGCTTCTGGTATAATTACCTATAGCTGCTAGATTGTTTTCTGCTACCTGTTATCTAATATTTTCCTTCTGCTATTCCTATTTCCATCATGCTAATAGTATTAATTCTTGTGTTGTACCCTCCTAATATGCCAAGCAATATACCTCCTAAGTCACGAGAAACAGAACAAGAACAGAACAAACAGGGCATGAACTGAGACGCCCATCCTACACCTGAGGCGGTCGCCTCTCTTCCCATTGACCCAAGGAGGCGGACGCCTCCCCTCTCCCACGGTCGTCTCCCCTTTCTTCTTCTAATGGGGCGGTCGCCTCCTTTCTTCTTCCTCCAAGGGGACGGTCGCCTCCCTCTATGTATGATGTCTCTTCCTTTTCAATCACAGCAACGATTCACACAATCCACAACCAAAATAACACAGAACAACCAATACATAGCAGGATAATTTCAACACATGAGCAATATAATTCATTCCAGCACACAAAAATTCATCGACGGAACACGATTAGCAATGTAATTATATAGCCCTAAACCCCACATAAAAATTATCCTACAATCGATTATATAACCCGAGCCCCACCCCTTACCTTTGGATTGAAGAGAACTCGGAAAATCGATCGGAAATAGCGAACTCTCGGACATAAATTGATCCCTGCTAGCACCCTTGTTCCAATTCACTTCCTTTCTCTCTTCTATTTTGCTGCTACGACTATGGCTTGGTTTTGATTTTGCAAGCAATGTTAATTCCTTATTTTACTAGGTCACTCAATTAAATAATGGGCTCCTAACATAATTATGGTCTACTAAATAACACTCCTAAAAATGCTATTTCACCATCATAATTAATCTATTATATTTAATTTAATAATTCCAACTAATAAAATAAATTCTAATATTATTTTCGTTCCGACTAATTTTACCCGATTACTAATTTAACGACTCCACCTACAATTCGACTTAATCACCAATTAATCGGAAATACTTTATAATATTAAATTAAATTACTTTAATTAATTACGGGTGTTACATGTTTAATTATTAGATGGAAGAAAGAGAAGATGATGTGGAGTATAAAATGTGAAAAGGGAAGATGTTGAATAATGAAACTATTGTACATAGTCTAAAATTATGTATAATTGAGATGTTGAATAAAATTATTTAATAGTTGAATGCTTGCAATGAGGTGTTGAAAATGACGTGGATTAATTGGTGTTGAAAAGGTTCAACAAGTTGAATAGGGATGGAATGAGATTGCATACAATACTTTGCAAAATGTTATTAGTTGTTATGATTATTTAAATTTTATTTTACCTTAATTATTTCAAATTAATTATTTTTAAGTAAATAATTTTTTTATTTATTTTTCATTTTCACCAAAATTCATCATTTTTTCTCTATAAATAGATACTTGGTTCATTAGATTTAGACCCATAAAAAAATTCATTTTTTCTCTCTAATTTTTCTATTTAGCTTGTCATAAACTCTTGTTTGTAGCTCTAAACATTTTAGTGAAATGGATACCAACAATAATTATTTTAACACCCAAAATTCTATTAATTACTAATTTTTGTTTGTGAGTTGAGTCTATTATACTAATTAAAAAATTCAAATAAGTTATTAAATTAAAAAATAAACAAATTAATTAATTCTTAATTATTTTAATTTAATTTCAATCGATAATCGATATTAAAATATAATCATAAAAACAAAAATATAAAAGAAAATAAAATTATAAATAAAAGTGGCGGGATAGGGTGTTGAATTTTATTAAACAAAATCATTGTAGTGGGTAAAAATTGAATGAATGTTGAATTATTAGGTGGAAGAAAGAGAAGATGGTGTGGAGGATAAAAAGTGAAAAAATAGGGTGTTGAATAATAAAAGGGTTAAATATGTCCGGGATCCCTCACATGTACAGAATGTCACCATTTGAAATGGCACAAGGGAACACGTGTATGCATGTTGTCGCCATTTCGAATGGTGCAAGAGGACAGTTGTCTACGTACCGTTGCCATTTGAAATGGCGTAAGAGAATAGTCCTGGAACTTTCTCCATTTAAAATGGCGCAGATACATGTTGTGCAGTTGCATGTGTTACATCTATAAAATCAACTGGAAACAAAGCATAACTCACATCAAAATGGCTCTAATACCTTGCTCAATATACATTATTTTGTATAATTCATTAGTTGCAATGAATGATTATCGAAATCATTTTCCGATCCTTTAGTTGTACGAATCATGGAAAGGTCGAAACTCATTCACTTGAAAAATCAATTGTGCCAAGTCACATATATTAATAGGTCCGTTATCGAGATATCTTTCAATCGCACTATTATCAATGAACACAGGGGATTGATGCATGAAATCGTAAAGTTGGACACATGTGCAGATATATTTAAAATGTTTGAAGATTTCCGCATTGGTATCAATAGGAGACCATTTGAGATGTATGTTAGATTTAGTAGATCATCCGGTCAAGTTTTATCGTTGTGTAAGAAACCTTGTTATGTACAATATTCGCAATAATGTTATTCAATTGTGTAATTTAATGTTGTAGTGTACCAAAAACCAATTATTCAACCGTGTCATTTAATGTGTTTACTTTTTCTAATTAATTGTTTCAACTAACAACCAACCACCTCTCATCATTATTCCCACCTTTTTCCCTATAAAAACCCAACATCACCACCTCAATTCTCACACGATCACCCTTCACTATCTACACTCTACACTCTTCACTCTCGTATAACATTAGTTTTCTTCACTCTCTTATAATGGAAAATATGTTTTGGTATGGTGAGAAGCATAAGGGAACAAGAGAAAATATTGCTTTTGTAAGTTCTTTTATTTTATTTTATTGCAATACTATCATGTTCATGTTGCATATAAATTTTTTCTTTTAATGTTGTTGAGTATTTTTTTTATTTTAATATAGCTGGATGAGGATATTAATGAGAAATTTAGAACTAGAGGTCACACAGTGGTTAGGCCACATACAACCATAGTCATGTATGTATAACTAGAGGGTTTTGGAGAGGTATCCACAATCGGTTCTACGCACATAGACTCAAGATTATGTGTAGCATTGCTAGAACAGTGGAGACCCGAAACTCATACATTTCATTTTCCAACTAGTAAATTCAAAATTACGTTGGAAGATGTTTATATGTTATTGGGGCTTCCCGTTGATGGTAAAGCTATTAATGGGTCAACTGAGCTAGGTACTTGTGCATTGAGTTCCATCTTAAGGGAGGAACCACCATCAAGTAGTAAGGGATTGACTGCGAAAATGACATGGCTTGAGAATCTGTACCAACAAAATCTACCAACAGATTAATCATCCGAAGATTATAAAATTAAGCATGCTCGAATTTATATTATATTACTCATTGGGCAAGTTTTGTTTCCTGAAAAACCGATACTACTGTCTACAAGAAATGGACACAATTTCTTGTAGATTTAGAAGAATGTGGAAAATACAGTTGGGGCAGCGCTATTTTGTGCAATTTAATGAGGGAAATGTGCAAAGTTGTAGAACACAAAGTTATAGAGTTGTCGGGATGCTTTTTATTACTCCAAGTTTGGGCTTTTACAGGCATGTCTATTATATCTCTGGTATCTCCACTTCCCATGTCGTATCCTTACGCAAGAAGGTAATTTTTAATATTTATTTATATTTATATTTTGATTTATATTTTAATTTTAATCTATATTAAATCTTATTTTGTATTTTAAATATTATTTTCTATTTTCTTTTAGGTGGTGCATCAAAAGTCTTGACTACCAAAATAACCCGCGACACCATCTCCAAGGATACCATTTCAGGATTGACCACATGCAACCATAACAGATTTTTATTCCTCACTCAACTAATTCACACATGTTTAATAAATTTATTTTGGTAAGACACTGACAACTTTCTTCTATAACTTTTCAGTTTATTTGGAGGTTGTATCTTGGATGCGAATTGCGAAGCCACAAGGACAACTTGATTTGAAGTTCAACAACATATATAATATGTTTTATATTGTTGAAATGCATCAAATTGATCGGGTCAAACTACAATTTGGTCATTTCCAAGAAATACCTGAAGATCCCCGTTGCCTCCAAGAACACCACAAAATGATGACGATCAAATCACGTCATTATGTATATACCCAAATATACACAGGAGCAATATTATTGGATGAATCGCGGCTTGTGGACATTAGACGAAGATCAATTACAAGCAGAAATGAAACCTTCAAAAGAGTACATGCGCAGGTATGAACAACTTCCACATATATACTCATCATACGAGTGTTTCTCATTGATCATCGTCAAAATCAGAATGCCATGAACATGGCTAGTGGATCTCAACAACAACAAAATCATAATCCCAACTTTTTCCAACAACCCTTCCAACAACAAGATCCTAATTCACTACCCTTCCAACAACAAACCCTTACTGTAACACCCCCTTCTATTTACCCGCGTTTTATAAATAATAATCAGAGTATTTTAATCACAATCCAAGAGGCGTCATGCTTTCACTGAAGAAGATTTATTAAGTAAATAATGCAAAAGATTATGTTTAACAGCGGAAATGAAACATAATCAAAATTCCGAATACATCATTCATAGTATTCCAGGATATTAACCAAAACATGATTCAAACCATTAAGGAATTCCATTAAAGAATTTCAAACAAACGTTCCCCAGTGTTACATCTACCAGAGCACGACACTGACACGCGGATTAACTAACTGACTCAATGCTAGAGCTATCCTCACCGACTCCAAGCAGCTAATCACTTCGGATATGAAATTGTTAAAGTAAGGGTGAGATTCCAGCTCAATATAACATGCATTATACGTTTTTAGAATACAACAGAATAAACAGATACATTAATCCATTAACCAAACACAAGTCATAATCAGTTCACAAGGCAGTTCACACAATGAACACGTAATATAACAAACAATAGAAATTGCAACACTGGAAACCATCCTAGCATGTTACAATCCCATATGCAATGCAGACTCTATGCATGTGGTACCAAAACGTGAGTCGAGTTCACCCACCGCTCCGTTTACATGTGGAAAGACAATGTAAATTCATGATTCGCCCATAGCTATTGGGTCAAGAATCCAACCTCACTACCTCAACCTCCGGGTAAGTCTATTGGCCCAACCAGTTCACTTCCGCACAATGGGAATGAACCATAAACAACAAATGCATATGCATGCGTCATAAAAGCATGCAACACTAATTCTCAGATCATGATATCAACATATATCACACAATGCTAGTTCATCAATGTATCACATTCAATCATAATGAATATCAAGATACAACATAGTAAGCATTAATATTTCATCCGGTAACTTAGACCAATGGTAATAGTTCTCCATTATCCCTAACTAGTCACTCTTTTCAAAAATCGGAAGCTCGACTTGTTTAAAATAATTTTTAGCAAAATAATATTTTACCATTTTTGAAAGGTAGTATTTTAAATTTAAGAAATAACGCCGAAAACGGCACTTGAATCGGAGTTACGGTTTAGAAAATATGAATTTTTAAAGTTTTAGAAATTTTGGAAAAATACTCATGGAACCCGGTTCCTACCTATACAGGAACCGGTTCCTGAAAGTTGAAAAATCTTGCTCCCTGGTTTTTGTATGGGAACCCGGTTCCTGAGTGCAAAACTTCCAGTTTTTGAAAAATAACACTGGGAACTCGGTTCCTCCCCACAGGGAACCGGTTCCCACGACCTATGACAGCATTTTCGCTACTTTTGACATTTGCATCCATTATCATTTCCAAACTTTCAAATACGAATTGGGACATTAGGAACACCATTTCATAATCATTTCACACCATTATAACATCAAACAACATGGTTTATTCATCCCTATCAGTTATTTGACATACTAATGATCCTAATTCCAAACACCGACACAAAATAGGGTTTATTCCTATAACTTATAATCATCAAAATTCAAACTTCCTAACATACCCAATTATCCCTTTGATTCCCAAAACCCATAAAGTATATTAACCGAACGAAATCACCCCTTACCTCGCGATGATCTTGGATTTCTCTCGGCGTCAGCTTTCCTCTCTTCTCTTCTCTTCTCCAATTCTACGTATAATGACTTTTCTCCAAAAAGACCTATTTTTCTTTCTTTCTCCTTTTTATATTCCTTTATTTATTCCAATAAAATAAAATAAATGGTAATTAGTAAGAGTAGAGTAATTTACTCCTCACACCCCTAATTATACCTCACACCTCCATCTCTTCTTTTCTTTAATTAATCTCATTAATTCCGAAAATATAAATACTCAAGCCTTTAATTAATTAAATAATTAAATTCCTATTTATTTAATTTTTGAATTAAATCGGGGTGTCACAACTCTCCCCCACTAAAAGAGTTTTCATCCTCGAAAATGTACCTTAGACGAAAAGTTCGGGATACGAGTCCTTCATCTGACTTTCCAGCTCCCAAGTTACATTTCCCTCATTTGTCCTCCCAAGCTACTCGTGCATTTATCTCTTTACCTCGATTGCTTCACTTTTCGATCCTCAATTCGCAGTCTGCTTCAACGGTCAAATTATCCCTCACGAACATCATCTACTTGAATCTCATGAGACGGATCCATGATGTACCTCCTCAATGAGATACATGGAAAACATCATGCAAATTCGCAAGTGGCGGTAAAGCGATCGATAAGCAACTTTCCAACTCTTGGTAATCAAACGGACCAATAAAGCGGTCAACTTCTTTGACTTCAGGCTCGACCAATACCAGTCATTGGAGTAACTCGCATGAACACGTGGTCTCCTTCACTAAACTCAAGATCTTTACTCCTCTTATCATGATAACTTTTCTGACGACTCTAAGAAGCCTTCATCTTCTCCTGAATCATCTTGACCTTTTCTGAAGTTTGTTAAACAATCTCTGGTCCAATCACAACACTTTCTCCAGATTCGTACCAACACAACGGTGTCCGACATCTCCTACCATACAATGCCTCAAACGGAGCCATACCGATGCTCGAATGAAAACTATTGTTGTAGGTAAACTCTATCAATGGCAAATAGTTATCCCAAGCTCCACCTTTCTCTAACACACAAGCCCTCAACAAATGTTCTAACGACTGAATCGTCCTCTCCGTCTGACCATCTGTCTGTGGATGATATGCGGAACTCAATCGTAACTTAGTACCCAGAGCTTCCTGCAATCCTGTCCAGAACTTAGAAGTAAACCTCGGATCTCTGTCCGACACAATGCTAGACGGAATACCATGCAAACTTACAATCTTCTCCACATACAATTCTGCCAACCTCTCCATTGGATAATCCATTCTTATCGGAATAAAGTGAGCAGACTTCGTCAATCGGTCGACAATGACCCAAATAGAATCACAGTTCTTCATCGTCCTCGGCGGACGGACCGAAATCCATTGAAATTCCATCCCATTTCCATTCGGAACAAACAACGGTTCCATCAATCCGACGGCCGATGTTCAATCTTTGATTTCTGACAAACCAAACATGCGTACACAAACTCGGCAATTTCCTTTTTCATTCCAGGCCACCAAAATAATTTCTTCAAATCATGATACATCTTAGTAGCACCAAGATGAATACTCAACCCACTTCGATGTCCTTCTTCCAAGATACTCTTTCTGATCTCAGCAACATCCGGAACACACACTATATCACCAAGTCTCATAACGCCATTCTCGTCAATTTGGAACTCGCCTCCTTGACCTTGGTTAATCAATGTCAGCTTATCCACCAACCCAACATCAGATTTCTGTCCATTTCGAATCTCTTCCAAGATACCACTAGTCAGCTTCAACATGCCCAATTTTACACTATTCTGAGTAGTTTCGCATACCAAACTCAAGTCTCTGAATTGTTCCACTAAATCCAATTCACGAACCATCAACATCGACATATGCAAGGACTTCACTTTCAGCGCATACGCCACGTTTGCCTTACCAGGATGGTAATTCAAACCAAAATCATAATCCTTGAGAAACTCTAACCATCTCCTCTGCCTCATATTCAACTCTTTCTGATCAAAGAGATACTTCAGGCTCTTATGATCACTAAACACTTCAAATCGTGAACCATACAGATAATGTCTCCACAATTTCAACACAAACACAATGACCTTGACTCTAAATCATGAGTCGGGTAATTCCTTTCATGAGTCTTCAATTGTCTTGAAGCATAAGCCACAACAGCCTATCTTGCATCAAAACACCTCCTAAACCCATCAAAGCGCATCACAATACACTACGAAAGATTCTTCGGATTCGGCAAAATTAAAATCGGAGCACTAGTCAACCTCCTCTTCATTCTTGGAATCCTTCTCTGATCTGCATCCCAAACAAGCGCTTGACCTTTTCTCGTAAACTTAGTCAATGGTAAAGCTAACTTCGAAAATCCCTCAATGAATTTCCTGTAGTAACCTGCCAGACCAAGAAAACTACGAATCTACGAGCATTCTTGACTTCCCAATGAGATACCGCTTCTACTTCGTGGGATCAGCAATACCATTCTTAGAAATCACATGACCAAGGAAACTTACTTCGCTCAACCAAAACTTGCATTTAGACAACTTAGCATAAAGCTTCTTCTCTTTCAATAATTCCAATACAACCCTAAGATGCTTTGCATGATCCTCATCATTCTTTGAATAGATCAGAATGTCGTCAATAAATACCACCACAAACTTGTCAAGATACGGATGAAATATCCTGTTCATATACTCCATAAACACACCAGGTGCATTAGTAACTCCAAATGGCATAAGAATATTCATAATGCCCATACCTCGTTCTAAATGCAGTCTTCTGAATATCTCCCGCCTTAACACGAATCTGATGATATCCAGACCTCAGATCAATTTTGCTAAATACACAAGCTCCGACCAATTGATCCATCAAATAATCAATCCTCGGCAATGGATACCGATTCTTGATTGTCACTTTATTCAATTGCCTGTAGTCAACACACAATCTCATTGTACCTTCCTTCTTCTTAACCAACAACGGCGCACCCCACGGTGAAACACTAGGCGAATAAACTTCTTTTCCAATAACTCTTCTAATTGCTTCTTCAACTCGACAACTCGGATGCCGACATGCGATAAGGCGCCATCGACAGGACTAGTTCGGGAATCAAATCTATAGCAAACTCCACTTCTCTCTCGGTGGCAACTCATTAACATCTTCCGAAACATCTCGGAAATTCATTAACCACCTAATTCACCACTCTTAGCCTTTCCTTTCACTTCGAAGAATATAACATAAACACCACGGCACCCTCTCTAATGGTGAATTCATCGCTTAAGCGACATAGTCTCATCTTCCACTTTAACTTCTTGAAATAAGACTCTTCTCAAAACAATTGATATGAACACGGTTGAAGACCAACGGTTCATTCCAAGGATAATATCGAGTTGTTCTAACGGTAGGCACACTAAATCCATACCGAACCTCTATCAAAAATAACAATAGGACAATTCCTACAAACATACGAAGTAGTCAGAACCCGACGCAGTGTCAATAACCATACTTCCATCCAAATTAGAAATTTCGATTTAATCTCTTAGCACAATCCAAAGAAATAAAAGAATGTGTCGCTCCAGTATCAATAATTGCTATTAAAGGTATGCCATTAATAAAACATGTACCTTTAATCAACCGATCATCAGGCTTAACATCTGATCCTGACAAAGCGAACACCTTCCCACCAGCTTGCTCTTTCTTTGGTTTAGTACATGACGAGTGTGTCCTTCTTCACCGGTTGTAAAATGTTATCCTACGGATCTACACTCGACTAGATGACCAAATCTTCCACAATTGTTGCACTTCCTCGCATCATTCTTGCATTCAGGAGCTCGGTGACCCAATTCACCACATCTGTAACACTTTATGGAAGAACTAGAAGAACTAGAGTCTCCCCCACTAGGCTTCTTCCAACCTCTAGATTTCTGATTATTTCTATCATATGGCTTACTACGATCCATATGTCTCTTGCCCTTACGATCAGCATAACTCTGAGCATTCGACTTAGTACTAGCAAGGTCTTCTTCCAGAATCCTACTACAATCAACCAAATCAGGAAACCTTCTAATGCGCTGATACCTGATACCCTGCTTGATCTCATCACGTAAACCATTCTCAAACTTGATACATTTGGAAAATTCTCCATCTGCATCGTTAGGATAATTAGCATAATACTTTGCTAACTCAGTAAACTTGGTCGCATACTCACTCACAGACTTATTGCCTTGCTTGAGCTCTAGAAACTCAATCTCTTTCTTACCCCGAATGTCTTCAGGAAAGTACCTTCTCAGAAAAGCTCTCCGAACACGTCAAGTCAATGCAATTCCATCTTCTTCGATTCGATCCTGGTAGCAACCCACTCATCGACTTCCTCAACATGTGAGTACCATATCTCACCTTCACCCTCGACAATCAATCACCACGAAGATCCTCTCGATCTCCTTCAACCATTTTGAGCACCCTCGGGATCATGTGCACCCTTGAACAATGGAGGTTATTCCTCGAAAATTCCCCATTGTGCATCGGCACCATGACTCCTGTGGTTCCGTCAGAAACATTCCAAAAGCCTCGCAATAGCATCGTTGTTCCTTCCGTTACCTCTTCCACCATTATTCGTGACATTACAAAACAATCCACATCACAAAGTATCGGCGGTTACTTACACTAGTCGCATACTAAAAGGATAACGACACTAAGACAAGACCGACTATGCTCGATACCACTATTGTAACACCCCTTCTATTTACCCGTTTTATAAATAATAATCGGTATTTTAATCACAATCCAAGCGTCCAATTCAAATAATTTAAATCAATCAATACAGTGTCATGCTTTCACTAAAGAAGATTTATTAAGTAAATAATGCAAAAGATTATGTTTAACAGCGGAATTGAAACATAATCAAAATTCCGAATACATCATTCATAGTATTCCAGGATATTAACCAAAACATGATTCAAACCATTAAGGAATT
The DNA here is from genome assembly GCA_021764765.1 of Vicia sativa. Taxonomy (NCBI): domain Eukaryota; kingdom Viridiplantae; phylum Streptophyta; class Magnoliopsida; order Fabales; family Fabaceae; genus Vicia; species Vicia sativa. The sequence continues at coordinate 229,866,005 of CM038795.1, read as the reverse complement.
CCATTAAAGAATTTCAAACAAACGTTCCCCAGTGTTACATCTACCAGAGCACGACACTGACACGCGGATTAACTAACTAACTCAATGCTAGAGCTATCCTCACCGACTCCAAGCAGCTAATCACTTCGGATATGAAATTGTTAAAGTAAGGGTGAGATTCCAGCTCAATATAACATGCATTATACGTTTTTAGAATACAACAGAATAAACAGATACATTAATCCATTAACCAAACACAAGTCATAATCAGTTCACAAGGCAGTTCACACAATGAACATGTAATATAACAAACAATGGAAATTGCAACATTGGAAACCATCCTAGCATGTTACAATCCCATATGCAATGCAGACTCTATGCATGTGGTACCAAAACGTGAGTCGAGTTCACCCACCGCTCCGTTTACATGTGGAAAGACAATGTAAATTCATGATTCGCCCATAGCTATTGGGTCAAGAATCCAACCTCACTACCTCAACCTCCGGGTAAGTCTATTGGCCCAACCAGTTCACTTCCGCACAATGGAAATGAACCATAAACAACAAATGCGTATGCATGCATCATAAAAGCATGCAACATTAATTCTCAGATCATGATATCAACATATATCACACAATGCCAGTTCATCAATGTATCACATTCAATCATAATGAATATCAAGATACAACATAGTAAGCATTAATATTTCATCCGGTAACTTAGACCAATGGTAATAGTTCTCCATTATCCCTAACTAGTCACTCTTTTCAAAAATCGGAAGCTCGACTTGTTTAAAATAATTTTTAGCAAAATAATATTTTACCATTTTTGAAAGTTAGTATTTTAAATTTAAGAAATAACTCCGAAAACGACACTCGAATCGGAGTTACGGTTTAGAAAATATGAATTTTTAAAGTTTTAGAAATTTTGGAAAAATATTCATGGAACCCGGTTCCTACCTATACAGGAACCGGTTATCCCTATAACTTATAATCATCAAAATTCAAACTTCCTAACATACCCAATTATCCCTTTGATTCCCAAAACCCATAAAGCATATTAACGAACGAATCACCCACCTCATGATCTTGATTTCTCTCGACTTTCCTCTCTTCTTCTCTTCTCCAATTCTCATATAATGACTTTTCTCCAAAAAGACCTATTTTTCTTTCTTTCTCCTTTTTATATTCCTTTATTTATTCCAATAAAATAAAATAAATGGTAATTAGTAAGAGTAGAGTAATTTACTCCTCACACCCCTAATTATACCTTACACCTCCATCTCTTCTTTTCTTTAATTAATCCCATTAATTCTGAAAATATAAATAATCAAGCCTTTAATTAATTAAATAATTAAATTCCTATTTATTTAATTTTTGAATTAAATCGGGGTGTCACACTTACCCCCATTATTCCCAACAACAAACCCATTACCCCCACTTTTCCCAATAACAAACTCCCAACCCCATATATTCCCAAAAACAAACTCACAACCCCCATTATTCCAAAATACAAACTCCTACCCCCTAATTTTACCGGAAACAAACCTTAAACTACTAAAACACTTCATCTCACTCCTAATCAAATTATATATATGAAACACAATAACCACAAACATACAATCATCCAACCATGCAATTCACATCTGTCTAGCCACCAATCATTGAATCACCTTAATCCCAACATAAACCTTCAACCTCTAACATCCAACCACATATAACCTCTTATAGTCCTACCATGTGTCAGCCACAACAGACCCCATACACTCGATCCACTCTCAATTTTGGCTTGGATCTTAACGTCATTGATATTGATTTTCAAGAATCCATTTGGTCTAATTCTCCACCTACAACTCTGAAACAAGAAAATCTGCCGCCAACAAATCCAACAAAAGAGACCTAACCAACACAACAATATGGTTTTGACCATCGTGTTCTAGTACCACATTGTCGTCTTTCCAGTTCTCATTTGGATCATCACCAACATTAGTTTATGTAACAATATTGTTATTTTTAATATTTATAATATTTTGTAATTTTGTAATTGTTTTTTATTTTTTAATTGTTTATATTATTATTTATAATTATTTTAATGTTTTTTTTAATGTTTTAATTTTTTTTTATTATTTGATTTCATATTTAATCTATTTATAATTAATTAACTATTAAAAATTGTATAATTTAAATTCAGAAAATAAAAAAAAACGAAAAAAGGGTTTTGCGTCATTTGAAATGGGGAAAGTCCACTAGGACAAAATGGGTGGGTCCCTTGCGCCATTTCAAATGGCGAAAATATGAAGGAGGTGTGACATTCTGGGAAATATTTTTCAAGTGTGGTATTGTGGGGATTTTCTTTTGGGGTGTGGCATTATGGAAAAAAATTCAGAAAATTGATTAAATTCAACATCTAATTCATCTACATTAGCATTCAGATTGGGTACACAATATTGTCGTCTTTCTTCGTTGGCTTCTTTATTGCCTTCATTTGAGTTGATAATGTGTCTGGTTGTTTTAGATTTAAAAAAAAAAGATATTTATAGTGTTATAAAATTTTGTTTAAATAGTTGTTCTTAAAATGTTATTTTAGGTATTTAATCTTCTTATTGAATTTTTTTTTAAAATATCAAAATTTCAAAAAATAACTTAATTTTGAAGCTATTTTAAATAGACTTTCATAAAAATCATTTTTGAAATACAACTTTTTAAAAAAATTACGATTTTGATAATGTATTGATCTTCAATAATGTAAGTTTATGTTATAGGATGTCAAAATTAGTGTTTCAATTTAGAAAAAACGAATATAAAAAAACTTCTAATATTTTGAAAAATGGTTTTGAAAAATCTATTTTCAAAAAACAAAGAAAAATCTATTTTTTAGAGTTGAAACAAACAGATCCAATATCTTCATTTAAATCTATTTTTCTTATAGACAATTTCAGAATTTATTTTAAATATTGTTCCGGACTGCCCGAATGCCCGTCGGGCAGCCTCATCTCCTCAAGACTCGAGCCTTCGATCGAGGTCCTCAGGCTTGCTGGGCGCGACAAACGACGAGATCACTCGCCGCGCGAAGTCCGTTGCCCGACACCTATCGAGTAGAATCCATGCTTATGGTATCCAGAGTTATGCCCGTTATGTTCCTTCTGCCCGACATAACGGCTAGTTACGGGCCCCTTCGTCCAAATTGACCCGGTCATCCCGAACGACTATATTTGTGGACCTGCATATCTCGGTCAAAATATAGCAACCAGTGAGATATCCTCCCATGTCCATTATATAAACCCTCATACCCTTGAGGGGAAGGAATCATTTTTCTTACCCTAAAAACCCTATTATTCTCTTATCTTCACCTTGATCATTTGCTTACTTTAGCATCAGAGTGCCTTGCAGGTACACCACCCCCTCCTCATCACCAACCTTTTCGAAGGATCATCAATAGTTCCGGGCGTCTTCGATTCTGATCACTTGTTCAGATCAGTGGTGCCGTCTGTAGGAACCTATCTTCCCCGTCTTCTTTCCTCATCAAGAATCCAGAAGACCAAAGATACTTCAACACCTCCAAGAAGATGGCTGGAAGCATTGATCTGTTATCTTTGAGCAAATTTGTCCCCTCGCCTGTCCGCAAGACAAACAAGAGTGATGCCTTTCCTCTTCTCATGGATTTTGTCCATAGAAGGGATGGCACGACCGCTTCCTATGAGTTTGACAAAGCTGACAACCAAGATTCTCCCTTGGATAATCAAAAATCCAAGAACCAGGCAGACGACATCGTCAATTTTCCTCCTTCGGTACTATTATCGACCACCAACGATCCAGCCTTGGCAGCAATCTTGTTTGCCCTTAATCGCTCCAACGATCTTATCCTTCGGCAGGATTAACGCATAGAGGCCCTCGAAAAGAACCGCCCCCAATCTCTACCTGAGAGACCAAGAATGCTCGATTCTCGTAGCCCCTCGCCATGAAGACCTAGTCGGAATCAACCCCTGGAGCATCTTGGTCGATCTTTTTCGAAAAAGAGGGAGCATACCCCCCTTTGAAGAATAGGGTTTCTCCTTCTCACAAGAAAACCAAGAGCGAGCCACTTCGTCCCGCGGAGAAACCTTCTCTCTCGTCCCGGTCCTCAAGGATATTCTCATCTTCTCTCTCCTACACAAGCATTCAGATGGTCAGGCTTGGGAAATGGACAATGGAATGGTCCATCACCTCATGGAAGAAATTGTCATCACCTGATCAAAGCCTCAGAAAGGATCTCTTGGGATACATCTAGAGGTTTAACAAAGAAGTTGTCCAGGTCCCCACTATCGATGAGATGAAGAAGTACTTACTCGAACGAGGATAACGCCCCCGCATTGATTTTGCCAAAGCAATAGGCATTAAAACACTGGCAACATTGGATGCCCTATTCCTCAAAGCCCAGACTTACATCTAATACGAGGAGAAGAAGGAAGCCAACTACGCTCGACATTGCAACATGAATGGCCTCGCCAACCTCCCCGATGGACGGACATGAAATAACAGAGATCATTGTTTTTATTATTACTGGTAGATCAACATGTACTCTTAAATAGAATACAATACATTTAGAAAGGGAAATTCTTAATAAACACTCATCATTTCACTCATCATTTTCGTAATTAAGGGCCAATAATTTTAAATATACAACTGATTAACCCATGTACAGCTGGGTCCGACATAAACAAATCATCCCCCGCAGACACAACTTCCCGACGGATAAATGTTCCCTGCAAACACAACTGCCCGGCAGAACTCTCGTTCCCCGCGAACACACCAGCCTAACAGACATGTCATTCCCGCATTCGAGTAAAAACAGAAATGGGGCATTCTATCTCAAAAACCTACATAGGCAAGAACTTGCTCGATCATAAAACGCCGAAAAACTTAAGGCACAGACAATCGACTTGCCTCGGAACACCATTCGAGCATTAAGAGCTCGACACCAAGCGCATGCCTCGGTACCAGCGATGCGCCGCAAACACGGCATTAAGGGATCCTCGCTCCGCATATATGACGAGCCAAATCCTCTCCTTGACATGGGGAACTCAAACGAGCCTCGTTGTCCATGTACCTCGCCCGACAAAATGTAACACCCCAATTCTACCCCGGTAATTATTAAGAAAATCAGAGTTGCAAAATTCTTTTCAACAAACAATTGGAGTATTACAATTCAACTAACAATAACATGTTATCACAGATACATAACACTTAAGTTCAGATGAATTTAAATAACATGAGTTTAACTTTATTAATATTGAATAAGCGGAACTACATTATTCAATTTGGAAGTTATAACAACTTTTCAACTTTAAAACCATTTTAAAATCGACAATTACGTTTCATGTATCAACATGGTTATTCAACAACAAGTCCTAACAACTAAACACTAGCGTTGATCCCCGAGTGTTACGTATCAGAGCGACTACCCAACTCGAACTAACAGCAACTAGATCTTCGACTGGGATACCTGCATGTTACCAATATAAAGGTAACGACCAACAAAATAGAAAGGGTGAGATATCGAAGAATATAAGAAAAAGTATGATTATTCATATATTAGGTAAAGAATCATACAATAATTACTACTTCAATCAACAAAATACGACATTCCACAAAACAACGTAATAATCAACAACAACTCCAAAATGCAACTCGAATGAGACTCGACTAATGCAAATGCAAGTGGATCCATTTGGAGTAAACTCCCAACTTAAAATCATGCCAGGTTATCGAGGCATTCAACAAGGCATAATCCTTCAACTTTCAACGTGGTGCCAATCCAGGCCAACTTAATAATGCATATGCTATGTATGATACAACGACCACAACATCAACAACAACTTAAAACAACAGCAACTTAATCATGCATTAACTACATCAACTTAATCAACACGTTCAACTTCGACTTCAACAACAATTAACAACGTCAATAACAATACAACTTATAATTAACACAATCCACTTCAACTTCAACAACAATTAACAACATCAACACAATGCAACTTATAATTAACGCAATCAACTTCAACTTCAACAACATTTAACAACATCAACAACAATGCAACTTTCAGTCAACACAATCAACTTTTAAATCAACACAATTAACTACAATTTCGACATTGACCATTTTAAGCCTACAACTAAAATATGTCCAATTTGGGACAAAACAACTTAGTTCGACAGTACCTGCAATTACAAAAATCGACGAGAAATTCAACAAAATAACACGACTTTATTTAACTACTCGTATGCGCGAACTGCCCTATAAAATTTCATCCAATTCCGAGTAACTAATTTTACCGCTTAATTTGGCTAACTGTCTAAATTCTGCACTATTTTATTTCCTGCAACAATGCTACTTAATTACATAAATGCTATCAATTTTATTCTATCTCCGCCATTTACTTTCCTGCATTAATAGATTGTTTTTGCTACACTATTTTACACTGCCTGTTAGTAACTAGAATAATATTCTGCAATGTTCTACCTCCCGCAGTAATACTAATTAATTATATAAATTCTGTCACTTTTATTCTACTACTACCTTTCATTTTTCTACATTTTTAATTTACCCTACTGTACTGGTCTTTACTTCCTGTTACTAATTTCTAGTACTGCTAAAGTAATATTCTGCTATTAGTTTTCCAGTCTGCTAGCTACTTCCTGTGCTCGCTATTGAATTCCTCTATGGTCATTTATTCTACCACATTACTGTGATGTAGTACATGATACATACTACTCCAACTAATTATATTCAATGTCACCATGTACTTACTGGTTTTCTTTTTCATAATGTTAGAAACATAACTATGCCTACACCCTACTTTTCTCCACACGTGGCTGCATGAAACGAGGAGAAGATGTGTGAGGCGCCCACCCCAGGGTCTGAGGCACCCGCCTCCCCTTGATGGTGGGGCCCACACAGTTTCCCTTCAAGTTCTTGGGACGGTCGTCCCTTTTCCCACCTCCATTCTTTGTTATTTTCCACACGTATCCTTCTTTTACAGCATCTTACATTCTAACTAGTATACCCAAAATTAATTATTTCCAAAAAAAAAACAACTTCTACTAGTATCATAATTTACACACATGGATCACAATACAACAATAACAATGGCAGGTAACGTCATTTCAACACAGATTGCTCAATTTTATCGCAAAACACAGAATTAACAGTAAAATTATACAACCCTAAATCCCACATAAAAATTATCATACAATTGATTATAGTAATCGAACCCCACCCCTTACCTTTGGATCAAAGGGAGTTCAAAAAATTGACCGGAAAAACGCCAATCTTAGACGGTCAATTGACACTGCTAGGAACCCTATTCCTCTTTTCTCTCGTTCTCCTCTCTGCTACGTGACTTGTTCTTCTTTTGTTATTCTACTTGTTTTTATTTTTCCTTTTTATATGGTTACTACAAGTTACTAAATAATAATAATAATAATAATAATAATAATAATAATAATAATAATAATAATAATAATAATAATAGTAGTAGTGGATTACTATTATAAATTGGGTTTATTAATTAATACCCTTAAAATACTAATTCATCATTCTAATTAATTAATCTTCTATATTTAATTTAATAATTCTAAAATAATAATTAAAGTCTAATAATATTCTTCTTCTGACTAATTTCCATCCGACCATTAATTTAACGATTTACTCACAAATTCGACTTAACTCAACTAATTTAATTAATAATTCTACTAATACTAATATTATTTCTAATATTAATTTCTAATGAAACTATTATTATTTACTAATAATATTTTCTCCTGGTTAAGCCGACTAATTATCTGATTATCAGCTTATCAACTCAAATAACGTATTAATTCAAAATGTCTCTTATAATAATTGCGATAAATCCAATTATTCCGGTTAAATTCTCAAACTTCATCTATACCCAATAATTAAATTCTTCAATAATTTAATTAACTAATTAATTAAATTCGGGCGTTACACAAAACACCCAACTCGCGATGGGACGTTCACGCCACCGATCTCAGGTCTTTAATCAAGATGTGAGTTCCGGATCAAGCTCGGTAAATAAACTGGCCCCTTCGACTAGTCTGCCCACACTAGTGAATACATATATCAAACGAGTAACCCCCCCGAAACACTTAGCAAAAACAAACTTGTAAAACATCTCAAAACTATGAGCAAACAAATGAACAAATCATGTGCGAGCATGTCCTTGTAAAAATCACGAAACGTATTTATCACAGATGACAAACGCCATCAACGCACTTTCCTCTTTAAATGCACAAGCTGACTTTAAGTTGTCACTTATGTACCTAGAAGCAACGACTTGGGGGGCTTATGTTCTGGACTACCCGAATGCCCTTCGGGCAGCCTCATCTCCTCAAGACTCGAGCCTTCGATCGAGGTCCTCAGGCTTGCTGGGAGTGACGAACGAAGAGATTGCTCACCACGCAAAGTCTCTTGCCCGACATCTATTGGGTAGAATCCATGCTTATAGTATCCGGAGCTATGCTCGTTATATCCCTTCTGCCCGACATAACGGCTAGTTATAGGCCCCTTCGCCCAGATTGACCCGGTCAGGCCAAACAGCTATATTTGCAGACCCGCATATCTCGGCCCAAATATAACAACCAATGAAAATCCTCCTATGTCCATTATATAAACCCTCATATCCTTGAGGGGAAGAGATCACTTTCTTACCCTAAAAGCCCTAATATTCTCTTATCTTCACCTTGATCATTTGCTTACTTTAGCATCAGAGTGCCTTGCAGGTACACCACCCCTTCCTCATCACCAACTTGCTCGAAGGATCATCAACAATTTCGGCCGTCTTCAATTCGGATCACTTATTCAGATCACATATAATATGTGTTCTACCATAACTCATATTTATATAATAATTTTAGAGGGAAGTTTGAAACAAAAATTTAAAAAATTGACGCAAATTGAAACTAAAAATATGGCGCTACTTTTATGACAATCAACAACTGCATTTTGGTGGAATTAGTAGAGAAAAAATAATTTCATTACTACTGGTAGCTTTAATATGAATCATTGTTTATATAAAATGGCGGAGATTGGCAAATAGAAAATTCAACTCTGCACAACATCACTCATATTGGAATATGAGAAACAATCATTGTTTGCAATTCTATAAACTTTATTAATAATGGTAATTTGGTAAAACTAATATTATCTCTCATATATTTATTTACTTTTCTTAATCTTTGTGAAATGTGTTGGAATAATATAGCAAGTGTGAGTAAGTGAGGAAATAGTCCCACATTGGATAAGAACGTGGAGAGTTAAGCATATATAAATAGGAGAATCCACTCACCTATCACCTTAAGGTTTTAGGTGGACAAGTGGTGTGTCTTTCACAAGGATGCTTGTTCCTCAACTTTATATCAATGCTCCTACTATTAACTCCCTCTAACAAAATGATAAGGGACTCTTGACATTAACAATCGTGGTTTAACTAAGTCAGGTATTTTCCCTCTAGTATTTTGTATTAAAAAATTAACATTTTTTCCGTATAAATCCATGTTAAACTCACATTTTTCAAAAAAATGACTCTTTTTTGGGCTTGTCATATAGATAATGCTACAGTCCCAAGTCACAGTGAAGAGCATCATAGTTGCCACATTCAAACCCTTAATCTAGAGATTGGAACCTGGATGCACTAGATACTTGATTTTTAATTTTATATCTCTATGTTGTGCTTGTTTGTTGCAAAAGCTATGAGAAGACTTGAAAATAAGGAGAAATTTCTCTATAATCGCGTATGAGTACTCTCTCTTTGTATTCTCTATTTTTCTCTTTTCAAAAAAATGGTAAAATGAAAGGAGAAGGAAAGACACAAGTTACTTAAACAAAAGCACGTGAATTCTAATCTCTAGATTAAATCCTGACTTTTAAATCCAGATTATTTTAAAAGTTGTGTGGTCGTGATTCTATTTTGGATGTTATCTTTTAGGAAAGTACAAATTTTAATCTCTGGAGTGTTTTAGCAACATACTTTAAGGGTTGTTTTTAATCTTCATAATTTATTGTTGTTTTAAGTGCGTCCAAATTTTAAAATTAAAAATTATTTTTAAAATCTCTATAGAATGCATGAGTAACTTATAGGGTGCGATGATAAACCCCCTATCGAAATATAAGAAATGCTTAGGCCTATATCCTTATGAAGGATAAATAAATGGAAATTTTTGAAAAGACATTTGAGAAATAGATTCAATATTTTTGAAAAATGTAAGCCCCATTTAATTTGTGAAAACATTTTTTGTTTTGATTATCTAATAAGATACCTGATGCACTAGATACATGTTCTTTAGTTTGACATCTCTATGTTGTGTTGGTTAGATTGTAAAAAAAGTATGACAACCAAGAAAGAATGAGATATGGTAGAATATCCTAGCATGCGTTTGTTTGTAGGGTGAAAGCTAGACCCTCACAAAATGTTGTTTGAGAAACTTCTTTTTCTGGTGGTGGACTGTCTTCATGGGTTTACGGATCTCCGACATCTTCTTTTTGGATTCACGTGTCTACTACAGCCCTTAGAGCCTTTCTTTCCCCAAAAGTTGTTGATGCCCCAAAAGTTGTTACTACTCGATATGCTCTACAGGGTTTCCCAATAGGCCTCTTGGACCTTTCACTACTTCTTCTCTTTCTTGACCATGCTTTGGAGTAGCCCCGATACAGAAGGAACATGGGTGTTTGATATATTCCTTAGTGGGTTTATTTTGATATTTTTGAATTATAGTTTATATTTGGATTGATTATGACTTGGTTACATTTTGTATTATTATAAAACTCATATATATGCATCAATTCTTATATTTTAATCTTATGGAAATATGTTTTGTAAGTTAATTAAAGAAGTTATCAAAGAAACTTTCATCATTGTGTTGTTAATGATGGCAAATAAAATGAGTGTTTTGATAATGAAACATGTATGAGAATTCAAACATCATAAGAAATTAAATATGCAAGCGTACAAGTTAGGGTTTAATGATCACTGGAAACATCCTCTGATGATGGTACTCAACTAGAATAAATCAAAAGCTTCGTCTTTGTGAAGATTCAAGCAAGTGGCTATATGATTGATTTACCTAACAAGTCTTGAATCTTCAAAATGTATAAGAGATAAAGTGGAAAAGCTCGCATTGTCGTGTCTGAGTGGACCATGTTTTGTAAAAAAAAAGGATGTTGAGTGAAGTAATACGACTAAATCACACACACTAAAACAAATTTTCAAAGTTTCTATTTCTTAAGAAAATATCCCTAAAAATAATTTGGAGACATGTTAGATGAATCAGGAACTGCCATAATAGTTTTGGATAAAATTTTAATTGTCCAATCAATTGACACTCATGCCTAATCGATTTGGTTAGTACAAAAGTTATCCTTAGACTTTGATTATCGTTTATGTTTAGGTCTTCCAGTCAATTGGAACAAGGTGTCAATCGATTGACACATTAAATTTGGTTCATGGATCATTCCTTTTTGTGTCAACCTTTATCCTATCAATAGAGGCTATTCCCTTCATAATTTTACATTAAAATATTCTATCACACTCTTCTCTCTCTCTCTCTCTCACTCAAATTTTTTAACTTTCTCTCACATAATTTTAGCCATAGTGCTTCGAGAAAGTTCTTTTTATTTAGGGGTGTATTTTTGTATTCTAGAAAGGGCATTGTTATAAACTCACCAAGGAATATTTTCTATTGGTTGAATAATTTATCCATAAAGGAGTCAAAGTTAAACTCTTTAAAAGCTTTAATTTTAGGATGTAGGTTCTAAGTCATTGGTTCGGTTTGTAAGCTCATCCTGGTCGAAAAAGCTTATTTCGATTCAAGATCATCCTGATTTAAAATCTCAATTTGGTTCATGAGTTAAGCCTAGATTAAAAGCTCATTGTGGTTTAAGGTAAACCGAGTTCAAAATCTCAACTTGGTTCATGATCAACCTGGTCAAAACCTCGAATCGATTCGTGAGTTTAGCCCGGTTAAAAGCTCACATTGGTTTGAGATAAGTCTGTAGAAAATCTCGACTAAGCTTGGGGACTATCTACTTCAAGTTTTTATTTGAAAATAATATAACTGCTACAATCCGCTGTTTAGAGGGAAGACTAACCACTTTTTTCCATTGTTTGTTGTTTGGTTGGAAGTTAGCCTAAAACTTTATTTTTCCTTGTATAAGAGGGTTCGGGAGTTTAACCTACTAAAAATTATTAAGTGTAACTGGATACTCTCATGATTAAATCTTGGAAACATGACTAAATTTTCTTAATCGAACTTGTATAGATTTTTGGTGTCTTTCTCTTTTCCTTAACTTTTTATTTTCTGCACTATTATGTTTCGTTGCTAATAGCTAAAATATTTTAAAAATATTTTTAAACTCTGAAAATAATCATAGCAATTTTTCAAACCACAATTTTTTGAAACCCTCAATTCACCCATTCTTGTGCGTGGAGTCACACGTCCAACGATCGATCTTACTTGAATTCATTTATAATAGACTTATAATTCAATTTTATAAAAAAAAAATTAATAATCAAATTTCATTCAATTTTTTGTCAAAGGGTGAAAAACAATGTCCTAGGGTAATAAATCCAAAAATTAGAATCCGAAGCTACAATAAGAAGAGTGAAATCCACACTAATTTTATATCAAAAATGAGATGCTCAATCATGAAGTGATTTTATTGGCGAATGGGCTTGTTCAAAAATTGAAATTAGAAATACATGTAAGATATTTTAAAATTTTCATTAGATGTGTGATTACTACATTGGACTAATGAACAGCAACACCCTTTGGTTGTTGGGTCTATAGTGTCATGATGCAAAATTACATACTTTATTTGAGAAAAAACAAGCTAAAGACAATTACTGTCTTATTAGGGTAGTTTGGCAAAATTTGGAGTTCTTTCTCTAACCACCATAGCTGCCTTTTTGTGGCAGTTGATACTTGAAATGCACTTTACGATTGAAATTGCACGGTTTGCGGGATTATCCATCGACATAGATTTTTACCACAATACCAACATTTTTGCTTGATTATTGTTTGAGATGCATTATATATCAATTTACACACATACACACATGCACATATAAATCAAAGATCATTATATTCTTCACCATTATGAGACTGTTCAACCTCATTCTCTTCCAAAGACCTTCCCATAGTTTCCTTGGTGAAGAAGTAAGTAACAAACATTCCCACTATACAAACCCCTCCAAGTATGATAAGTGAAGACTTCATTCCAATTCCCTTAGGATATTCTTCCTCCCTCTTATTATGTGAAGCCCATAAAAACCCAACAGAACCAATGATTGCACCAACCTTACCAACAGCTCCCGAAATTCCATGACACGTCGACCTAAACCTAGCCGGAAAGAGCTCGGCCGGGACAATAAAAGTCGTAGTATTAGGTCCGAAATTCGCAAAGAAGAAAGCAAGTCCATAGAGAACCATGAACCCTTTATTCTTGTGGTTATCAGGACTTGTCCAATGAGAGTAATAAGGAAACCCTATGGCGAAAAACGACACTGCCATGAAGAAAAAACCCATCATTTGAATCTTGACTCGTCCTACGCGATCGATGAAGTAGACGGTGAAGAAGTAGCCGGGGATTGTGGAACAAACAGCAAGAATGGCTTGGATTCTTGCAAGATAGAATGCTTCTTGATACACATCGTGTTCGTCACTCGGCTTAAGGTATCGCTTGTATATTTCACCTTGGAAAAGAACTTGACTGTAGAAGACTATGTCCAAGAGAAACCAGTTAGCAGAACAGGCGAAAAGATCGCGGCCGTGTCGACGCAAGAATTCTCTTGAAAGAAGAGGGTATGATGCGGGATTTGTGCTTGGTGGTGATGAATCTTCGGCTATTTGGCTCATTGATACAGCTAGAACTTTCTCCATGTCCTTTGCAGCTTGCAACACATTTTGTTCCACTAATGCTGTATATCTAATGCACATCATAAAGTACGTTGTTCAATTGTTAGTAAAAACAAATAAACATTTGTTGTTTAATTTTATTTATTTTAGAATCAAACAGCAAGAATCACGAATATTAAGCCCTCTATAATAAATTAACAAATCTTGCATTTTCTACTAATTGACAATCCTTTATTGGATGTTGTTCTGTGACATTCTAAAGGGAAAAGCCCAAGATCACTACATAACGGTAAAGCGCGTGGAGCATGCAATCTTTCATTTATTTGAGAACCCATAATTTCGTCCTCTAGATATGTCTATCACCGTCTGATTAGATTCAATGACTTCCCGCACAACGCGCATCACCTCATGCGGACGATTTTAACAACACTAACTATATAAAGAGAAAACTCGTCATTTTAGATATTCAAATTCATTTTCACCTTCACATTATTTCTCATTCTCTCACTGATTTGAACGTTGAAGAGCTAATCTTGCATGTCAACCCCTCTCTATTGTACCAGCACTTGTTCCGCTGCACCAAGACCTCATTTCACCGTTCATTGAAAATTCTAAACAATGACACAGTTTGTGAGAATGACTTCTAACTCTCGCGAATTTCTATGTTTTGGTTTCTTTTGATCCAAAGATTCAAATCTCTTCTTCTTGATCTTCTTCCTTGAAGTTTCAACCTTCAACGAATCAATCCTTAGATTCATTAAGCATGGTGGCATCCAAAAGCACTCAATCCCCCGCTCAATGGTAAGTTGTTGATACAACCGTTGAAGCTGTTAAAAATATGAAGAAAACTCTTGTTCCAGAGAAGAAAAAGAACACCCTATATGTCTGCATTATCAATGGTAGGATTTCGAGATCATTAGAGAAACCTCAAAATCTAGAGAGCTTTTACACAATTAAAGATCCATACGAGCATGTCGAGAATGTAGACGACCAAATGGATTACTAGCATACCTAAAAGGCGGTAAAGTGCAAACTCTTAGCACTAAGCCTAACCGGAGCCGTAATGACCTGATTAAAGACCTTCCCGAATGGGAGTATAGATTCACTGAAGGACTCCCGAGTCTTCATTGATGGCAGAAGCTCTTGTGATATCATGTACTAAGAAATTTTTGAAATGTTAGGACTTTAGAAGGAGAAGTTGTTGCTTTATGAAGGGTCTGACTTCAAGGTGTCAATGGCACGACTACCCGTCTCTAGGGGTATGTAAACTAATGGTCACCCAGGAAGAGGAAAGAGACAATAGGACGGTCAAATTTCAATTTCTAATGGTTCCCTGTAAATGCGTTTATAATTGTATTCTAGGTAAAACTGAATCAGAAGAGCTTTTGCAATTGGAAAAAAGGGGGAAAACTTCAAGAACCCTTTATGTGTGCGCCAACCACATGAATCATACAATCCACTACATTTAAACGAGTGAGACACACCATAAATGGTTGAGATTTCATATAAGATTGTTCAAAAATACTCAAGCACTTTGAGGTAGAGGAAACATCATTATTGTCTAGCATAGGACACCCATCAAAAACTCCATGTGAAATGTTACCTATTACAAGAAAGATATGTAATGTGTTTGTGCCCAATGTAAGTGACATCTCATCAAGTCTCTTTTTATACTTCATGCCAAGCAGTTGGGATAGGGGCGTACACGACATACCCTATTCCTACAACGTAAGGATAAAGGTTTAGGTGGTAATTGTTCTGAGTCATTCACAAGGTCTAAAGTGAAATACCCAAAAACACCACCAATCGGTAAAGAACATGGAGTAGGCGATCCTTCCTTTATTTGATGATAGAAATTTTTTCCCTCCATACACGTCTATCACCGTCTGATTATATTCAACGGCTTCTGCACAACACGTCTCACTTTGAGTGGACGATTTTAACTGCCCTCACTATATTAAAAGAAAAACGTGTCATTTCAAATATTCAAATTCATTCTCAATCTCACATTACCTCTCATTCTTTTACTGACTTGAGTGTTAAAATATTAACTTTACACATCTACACCTTTTCTGTTGCGCAAGAACTTGATCACATTGTTGTTCCATAACCGTTGCCATAAACTACTTTGGTTTCTCTATAGAAAACTTAAACCACATGACGCAAATAATCTAATAAGAAAGAGAATTTCTTAACCTACCCCATAGTGGAGTTGGACACCTTATGAAAATCAGAAAATGCCCTTCTCAAAACCGAAAATATACTCTCATATCGCATCTTATGTTGTACAAAATAGATCAAATGTGATTCCACCCTTCAAATTGTAAGAAACGGTACATAATCGAAATTAAATTTTCAATTTCTATATATATTTTATCATATATTGGTGCACACCCGAAATATACTTCCGATTTTGAAGACCATTTAAAAAAATTCACCTGGAATGTGTAAGAAGCTTTTACAAGGGATTAAAAAGTCCCCATAAAAAAACAAAACAAATCAACTTCCTACCATTAATCCATTCCTTCTTTGACTAGAACACTCTTAATTAAATGGTTAAATTGTCTATTTGAAGGCCCATGACAAGGATTGATCCACGAGTCTATATATTATAAAATAAAAACTCAACTAGGGTCCATCTTAGCGTCTTAATCATACAGCTTTCTGATTATCAAAAAAAATAAATCATACAGCTTTCTCATGCCAATGTTCATTTAATTAATACCAAATTCTTTCATTCCAATTTCAATAGATTAATAAGACACTAAGATATGTCCAATTCAATGGACCCTAACAAGAAAGTCATAGGTAGGGAGGGGTAGTAGTCGTTGCAAGTAAAAGTTATCATATAAAATTGTGTTGACTGAGTGACTTTCATAAAATATCAAACAAAAAGTATAGAAATAAACTACCTGGCAGTTTCGGGCATCATCATCCTCCAGTAATAAGTCAAGGCCGCCGGAATAGAACCAATCATTAATATCAACCTCCACGCAATATCCGCCTCCGCCGGCACATCCTTAGCCGTCTCCGGCTTCGACGCGCGGCGAAATATAGAACAAACCACCATAGTAACCGTTGCACTAGCCAATATACCAAACCCTTGCATAGAAAAAACCGCAGCTATAAAAGACCCTCTAGTCTTCTTATTAGCAAACTCAGACATAATAGTAGAAGACAATGGATAATCACCACCAATCCCAAGTCCCAAGAAGAATCTAAAGAAACCAAGAGAAAGCAAAACACAAGCTCTCTTTGTGGTACAAATGGAGAAGCCAGAAGCTAAGGAGCTTATTATCATCAACATTAAGGCCATCCCGTAGACGTGGCGCCGGCCTTTCAGGTCTCCGAGCCGCCCGAATACGAGCTGGCCTATCGCGGTACCTAGTAGCGCGACGGAGATGAGGGCGGAGACGACGATAGGGTTGACTTGTCGGATATTTTTTTCGTCGGAGTAGTATATTCTACCAAGCATCTTTGTGATGAGAGTTATGGAGAAGAGATCATAAGAGTCTGAGAAAAGTCCCATCCCTGCTATGATGATGGCTTTGAAATGGTAGTATTGTGTTTTTGCTGAGTCAAGAGCTGATAGGACTTTCAATCCTCTTGCCATTATGCAAATTTGATGGTTCTAAGTTGTAACTTTACATCTTAAAAGGTTTATAGTTTGTATGTAGCATGGAAAATTCGGATTTTGGATAGTTGTGGATTGTATTTATTGAAGGAGATGTGAGAAGTGGGGTGGAAAATTTGTGGTTCGTCATGCAATATTGTTTGTTGTCTTATTATTTTGGAGAGAGCCAATTGGGTTGTAAGTCAAACATATAAGTGTGCGCGTTATTCCTCTAAATATGCGAATCTATTTCATCTATTTGTAATATTTTAAGGTTATGTAAAACTATGCCGTCCCACGTCATGTACAAAGGTTGTTGGTGAATTCTAGTTGCATGTTCCCACTTTATCCTAATTTATCCTATAAGTTAATTCAACTTAGCTTCCGCAAAAGAGGGCAGCTATGAAGTTTGCCACATTTTTGTGTGGCAGAAGTTGAAGCCTACGTATTGTGTTTTTGTAACAATTCGTTTTAACATTCGAATATGGTTTACATTGGGGCAAATATTCATATTTAATTTTGTTCTTCCTAAAAAACTAAAGTTACTATATTAAGGAATTCGGAGGCTCACGCAAAAGATGCATGGTCTCCAAGCTATGAGTCTAGTTTACTCCGCAGTTTGGAGTCATTAGATAAGAAGTTTGGAGAGAGAGAGTGAAAATGAGAGAATTAGATGGAGTTCTTGAGTCTGATCCCTTTTACCAACCCCCAAGGACTCCTTATATAGGCAAGTCCTTGGTCTAATGGGTTTTAATGTGATATCATAACGTCTGTAACCGATTACTTAATGACTTGTAACGTCCATAACCGATCCATAAGTATTGTAGCGTTTGTAACCGCTCTCTAATGGGTTCCGTAACTGAAACCAATCCGGTCTGGCACTACCCGGCCAACATAGTTAGGTCGTCGACATATAACTAGCGTGTCCGACCTTAATACTCGGCTCCGATCATGGGATCTCGCCGATGTGCCGCTCGGTTATCAGCTAGTAAGCCCATCTCAGACCCTTTTATCTCTTTATGCCGAGCAATAGATTTTATACACGAACATAAGCCCCCCCGAACATATGGCTTCTAGACTTGAAGCCTTATGGCCGATTCAATAAAGCGTGAATCTTTGCCCCGGGACAGACTTCAAATATTGAGTTGCTGTTTAACACGATCTTCGCTTGAATATGACGTTTACTATTTTAGGGAATGCATTAACTTGCTGGAGTTTAAAATGAGTACGAGTTTCATAAATTTGAGTGGATGTGGTAGTTGACCAGTTTTGGGCCTTGATTCCACTCCGGACAAGTACTCAACTCTCTTTTTGATGAGGAGTTTTTGTTTTTACGGGCTGTACGCGACCGATTGTGCAGTGTCGGGCACTATAAAAGGCCCCATTGATTTATATGCCTATTTTTCATCATAATTTCCTAGAGTTTTTAGGACTCACCATACCTTTAAGAGGAGATATTCATATTACTCGACCCTTGTGAGATGAGTGTTTAACTGCTGCAGAAAGATGCCTTTGAGCGAATTTTTATGAGTAAAACTCGGAGGTTTTAATTAATTTAAAAATTCTTCCGAGTTTCCCACGTAGGGATACACTGAGAACGCTTTGAGTAATCCGTTGTGAGATATAAGATTATCTTTCAAACATTTTTCGTTTTTGAGGTATCAACCTCGAGTCTTAGGCTATATAAATCGAGCATATCATCGAACACTCGGGGTGTTTAGCTTTGGTTTATAGATGCCTTTAAGCGGCTTTTGAAATTTGAACCAAAGGACAAAGCCTTCGAGGATATCCTCAGATAGGTTCTGGCGGAATCCAATTTAGGTTCTTTGCTTGGGAGCTTTAAACCGAGGAGTTTTTTAAGTTTTAAGTGGTTATACATGCTTTATGAAGGCCGATGACAATGGTGTCAAGTACTCGACCTTTGGTGAACCGAGTACTGTTCGAGATGACCAAGTGATCTTTCTAGGCTATTTCTTATTTAGTCACCCTTTTTGGTGGGTGCATTTTGCAAAAGTGTTGAACATCTTTGCCTGACAATCTCCCCTTAGGCTTTATCGTGTTTTAGTCGTATTTTTTGCTTTAATATTGATAACTACTCTTTTCGATTTTCTGTGTTTCCTGTCTTTCCGATTTTCTGTGTTTCCTGTTTTGTTATTCACATGGAAGAATTTTATGGATATACGGTAGCCCCCAGTCAAGTGGCTCTGAAAAGTCCATGTTGACTTTACATATGAGGGACATTAATCCTTGCATGCAACTTTAAAATGCTTTAGCGAGTTTCATCAACTCCAGCCTGTTCGTAAGCTAGCCCCCGAGCCCACTAAAACGATTATATAAGTCGACTGAATCTGTGGTGCTCTATGCTTTGAAATTTTGTTCTATATGAGGCGTATAGCCGATGAGGGTACACCCGAAACCAGTATCTTAAGAGGCCTGGCTGAGGTGCAGAGCTTGTGGCGTAGAACCAAGTTGGGGATGCATCAATGTGCAGAACCCGGGCATAGAGCCAAGTTGGGGAAGCATTAATGTGCAGAGCCAGGGGCGTGGAGCCATTTTGGGGATGCAACAATGTGCAGAGCCTGAGGCGTTGAGCCGTGGCATGGAGCCAATTTGTTTTGGAACAGATCCCCTGTCGAATTTGAACCTTGGCGAGACGCCGAGTTATACCGGGGGAGCACCATTGAAATGATACTCGGCAGGGAACCCTATGGCGAACACACATAACCGTATGAACGGTACTCGTCTGCTTCTTCTTCTTCCTCTCCTCAATCTCATTCATTTCAATTCCATTCCATTTCCATTTGGTTATGTTTATGGTTATCCACGCCATGATGTACTGGAATTCCTCCTAAATGAAGCATCCGAATGCATTGCCCTTCTTGACTCCGAACAACATGCAGTGTTTTTTTGGAGAACCATCGAGATGGAACTCGGTAGGGAGCCTTATTTTTGGAACAGAGCCCCTGGCGTGGATGAACATTGGCGAGACACGGGAAGCACCATTGGAATGATACTCGGCGGGGAACCCATATAAAGAACACAGAGTTTTGGAACAGAGCCCCTGACGAGGATGAACCTTGGTGAGACACTGAGTTATGTCGGGGGAGCACCATTGAGATGGTACTCGGCAGAGAACCCATATGGCGAACGCAATGTTTTTGAATAGAGCCCCTGAGAAGGATGAACTTTGGCGAGACACCGAGTTATGACGAGGGAGCATCATTGAAATGTTCAACAGGGAACCCATATGACGAACGCAATGTTTTGGAACAGAGCCCCCGACGAGAATGAACCTTGGTGAGACACCGAGCTATGTCGGGGGAGCACCATTAAAATGATACTTGGCAGGGAACCCATATGGCAAATGCAGAGTTTTGGAACAGAGCCCCTGACGAGGATGAACCTTGGCGAGACACCGAGTTATGTCGGGGGAGCACCATTGAAATGATACTCGGCAGGGAACCCATATGGCGAATGCAGAGTTTTGGAACAGAATCCTTGACGAGGATGAACCTTGGCGAGACACCGAGTTATGCCGGGGGAGCACCATTGAAATAGTACTAGGCAGGGAACTCATATGGCGAACGCGGTGCTTTGCTGGAGAACCATCGAGATGGAACTCGGCAGGGAGCCTTTATTACATCCTAATTTCTTTTACATAGACTAAGTTTGTTAAAGGTGCCTCATTACCCACGCAGGGGAAAAAGGACAACATCCATGTTTCTTTTAGTAAATGTAAATGAGACTCTTTACAATCGGCAGAGACATCAGCTCGCCTACCACAACATTAATTTTAATCTAAGATTTGTACTATCTCGATTTTTTTATCTTGTTGTCAATACTTTAATCGGGATGCCTTCTGAATCCCTCTAAGCATGAGGCTTTGTTGAAACGCTTCTTCGGAGATCTTGATTAATTTTCGGCTAATATGTCCCATAATAGTTTTGACCACCTATCTCATGGTATGGCGTGACGCATCTCGACTTCGTTTGCCAAATTAACTCGTCAGGGCATGAAAATAATAAATCAATGTGTGAAATTAGTTGTAAATCAATGTTACATCCAATATTACGTGTTTTTATCAAAATAATAGTAAGCCATAAATGAAATACTAGTATTTCCAAAGTTGTGATTCAAATGCTAAACATTAGCACTCTCTTCAAAATGGGATTTATCACTAAGCAATCCATCCATTAGGAACTTTGAATTTAGCTTCTTATATCACGCTCAAAACTACCATCACGGTGAGATATGAATTTCAAGTTGTGTATAGCATAAACACCCAGGAAATGCATATTATATTTATAAGCCAAAAACCAATCACACTTAGTACGTAAGCATGCGCATGATTAGCTTAATTCAAAATTATTTTTAATTATTAAATCTTGAATGCTAGAGAATATCCGAAACCGTCAAATTCTTGATACATATCATGCAAATGGCCAAAAGCATTTATTACCAATAGGTTTCGGCAGCTTTAGCTCATCAAAAATCACAGCCATATTAGCCCCCAGCAGCATAAGGATTAACATAAAGAAACTTGATAATGTTTTTCTATGATTCTTGAAAGACTTTTACAATCTCCAATAAAGCACATACATAATGAATAAGGACAACCTGGAAGGATTACATGTTTATGAAAAATATTGTGATTGGTATGACACACATCAGTCGCTAACGTATGGTATATGATACAAATCGCTTGCTGTCAATTATTATCCGCGACATATAACTGATCACCGGCTTGTAACCACCACCAGTATTGCCTCGATCGGGACGTTTTCGCCAAGAATCAGAGCCGTCGTGGATGAAATGTTGACGCTGCAGGTGGCCTATTCGTCGAAGATTTGTATTTGATTCTTCAACCGGTCACAATTAGACGAATCAAGATTTGACCGGATCCGATATGCAATTCCGTCTTTTCGGGCGTTACAGATTGTTTACTGTGGAAAATGGTAAACAACCGCTGATCCTCCCCGTGTCCTAAACTAGGGTTACTAGCGAGATCGACCAATTGATCTCAAGACGTGTGCTAAGTTTTGGTGATCACGATCTCGCTCAAGAAGCCTATGCAAGAACCGTTCGATGTGCTAAAGGAAACTACTATGATGGTTTTCCACACAAACTAAGGCTTGGTCGAAATAAGTAATCCGTGACCTAAACGATCAAGCCTCGATCAAGGGAGTTTTCACCAAACCGGCAAGCCAAGGACTCGTGACTCAAGGCTTAAAGCTCGTGACTTGTGCGAAACTTAAACAAAAGAACATAAAAATGCTTCTCGACGGTTAGAAGAAAGTAACCAGACTGATTAGATAAAGATTGAAATAAAACTTAATTGCATTAACTGAAAAAAGTTGGTGATTCAACGACATCAAAGCTTTGCGACTCTTTCTTCCTTAAGTGCGGAATCGCGAGTTTTTGCAAGTAGTTTGATCATACGAATGAACACACCAAATTACAAGAGGTTTGACTTATTTATAGTATTTACAAAGTAACTGACTATGCTAAATCGACGGCTATAACTAAACATGAAAGCAACTGCTCCATAGGATCCCGCCACCTCCGAGCGCCAATCCTTCAAAACTATAATCAATCGCCCACGCTCGCACCCCTTTGAAATTCGAACTGGCGCTTCGAGAAATAACTGCTCCGCCCATAAGTTACGCCCAAGCCTTGAGACAATGATGCTAAATTTCTAAGAGTAATCTCCAACTTGCCTCGACGTGAATTGACTTCGACTTCGACTGACAATCGCTTACTCATTCGAACCCAAGATAACCACTCATAAGAATCAATGGCTTCCCATCGGTCGATCGAGACTTCGAAATTCCTCACTCTTGACCAAATTATATCCTTCTCTTCTAGAATTTTCCACGAAGTTCCAGAATTGTCCCTTTAAATTAAGGACTTAGTACCTTCAGCTGGCCTTGGCATATTTTCGACCCAACAAAATGCCCCCCAGAGATGCCATTTTCGAACACACGATCGATGTTCTAAATTTCTGCAAAATACTTTGAATGCCTGTTGTCCTCGTGAGATAATGGCATCTATGAAAAATTGGTCGAAACATCAGCTCTATAACCGCTTCCTCTTTATTTCCAAAACGTGGTACACTGTACCATCCCATCGCTGACGTCACGTAATCATGACCCAGTAGCACGTTGGCGTTTCGAAATCGTGAACATTAAATGAGACGTGACCGCACTGTTCCAACTCGTTTCAAGGCCCACACGTTTACTTCCATCCGCCTCCACGTGTTACATCCATCGGCCACGATTCGGCACCATGCCCCACTAACTCTCCCGCTTCTTTCCTCCAAGGCGTGAGTGGCTATAAATAGCCTTCTTCCAGGATTTCCTCACTTTTCTTTCGCTCCGCCCCTTCATACGCATTATCCTTCACTACTGTTCATCATCTTCATTCTTCTCATCACACCATACATCGACTCTTCTTCCCGATGACGAAGACAACGCCACTCACCACCTGCTCCAGCTCCGTGTATCGCCTTTGCTATGTGGACGGCAAACCCTACATTCGGAACCACCATTTTCGCTGAAAAGCGAAGGTTTGGCAATCCCTGTAATAATCCCTTCAACCTTGGTCAACTTGGAAATCTCTGCGCTTCGGGTCCTCTACCTTCTAGGGCACCGCTCTGCAAACGTGCATAACATGCATGTCCATTTCCCCACTAGTCACCAATCACGCCCTTTGGTTTCTTTCATGGACCCCATTTCTTTATCCTTTCTTCAGAAGACTTTAGGTTTAGGGCCACCTCCCCTATCAATTGTCCCAAATTCTGTGCTTGGATGGACCGTTTAGAACCCACAAAAAGGAAACAATGGGAAGAGCTTGGGATTTACCCATTGTTACAAATGAGTCGAACTGGTATTCCTTACTCCCACAGCATGTTGGTGGCTGCTATCTTCTTCTGGGAAGGCACTACCAATACGTTCCACACTGGTCGTGGAATGATGACTCCGACTCTCCTTGACCTGGCGGCCATCACTGATACGAAGTTAGGTGGTGAACTTTACAACCATCGAGACGTCACCTATATTCCTGTGCGCTTCAATGTTGGCACAAGTGGACTTCCATCTTACACTGCCTTTGCAGAGCATCATCACAAGAACACTGATGAGATCTCAGACGAGGAGCATGTTGCCTTTTTGGCATATTGGTTAGCACGCCATATATTCTGCAATAGGTCTGTGCAGGTCACTAAGGCACATGCCACTCTGGCTAGCCACCTACACAATGGTACCCTGGTTTCCATATCTGACCTCATCCTGGCCTCACTCTACTCTTCATTGACAGATATCGTGGGCCAAATAAAAGCTCATGTTATTGACCCCAAGAAAAATGTATTATTCCATGGCCCCCTATGGCTTCTCCAGTTATGGTTAGTGGCCGCATTCCCAGCTGAAGTGAAACCTTTCAAAAACAGAAAGGTAGCATGCACACTTGATCGACCGGCTGGTACCTCAGGTCGAGACTATAGTGTATAGGAACGGCTGCTGTCAAGCATCCCTATTGAGAATAGAGTGAGGCCTCAATTTTTGAAGTTATGTTCAATGCCATGTTGAAAAATGTGACTTGAATCGCCTCTAGCCCCTTTTTCGCATACAAATCCAAAGTCTCCTATTATTGGGCAATTTTATCCCAGACGCCAGATATCCTCGCCATCAACTTCGGACTCAAGTGTTGACTCCTTGTTCTTATCTTATGCACTTAATGGTGACAAACCAAGCCTTATGGCATACCAACCCAACCTGGTGGCTCGCCAATTTGGGCTTTGCCAAACTCTCCCTAAATCCATTTTCGAGTCCCCTGGTCTCCTCAATGGAGTGTTTGCCAATAGTCCTTGGGGTGTCATCAAGACAGATTATGACAATGTTTGCACCAAAGCCCCCACAACTCACCTTTACGAATTCAAGCCCCAATATCTATGTACCAAAGAATTTGACACTTGGTGGCGGACATACTTCAACTCATTTGTTGGTGATTCCAAGAGTAAATTAGCTCAATCGATCAGCTTCCACCGCATTGCAGGTAAGTCCATTAGACGCTGGCGCACTAACAAGCAAATTCAGGGCATGCCTCATGGTACTAGCTTCTGAAGCCATTTTTTTTGTCGAAACTTCTGGGTCCACTAACTTTTCTTTCGTTTGCCTCCCCACCGAATATGCTCCGATGTGTTGACGCCGTTAAGGACACCATAACGGGTCCTTCAACCACAAAGGTTTGTAATCGAACCTATTGGCTTGATCCGTTTATCTGCTCATCGATATTAATGTCGCCCTTTTGCGAATGTCCTTGAGGACTCCGACTGCACGCAAAACCCATTTCACACTCTATTAAGAAACCGGTTCTTCCGTGAGCATCTTGTTTCTTACTTAGTTCTTACCCTTTGTTTGTCACAAATCCTTACTATGGTTATTTTCTTTTCGTAGTCGACACGCCTCGGTCTTGACGCCCTCCACTAAATCCAAATTTTCCAAGAGGGACACATTACAACAAGCCGAGGGGAGAAGGTATTACCCTACGCCATCAAATCCTCTCTTTAATTTCGCCTTGTCCTAATTTCTTTCTAACCTTGCAGGAATCTTCGGATGTTTCTTCCCCTCATTGTTCCACCAAATCCAAACAATCAAAACAAAAGAAGGAAGACACAGGCGATGATCCTGAGAAAAAGAAAATGAAGAAAGCAGAAAGCTCGAAAGACGAGAAAAAGAAAACAAAGAAAGCAGAAAGCTCGAAAGACGGCCTCGAGAAGGAGAAAAAGAAAAAGAAGAAACACAAATCCTCTTCCTCTAAGATTCAGCAAGGCCCAGTGGCTGAAGTTTCTAAAGAGACTGATGACGTGCCACCTCTAATCCTAAAGAGAAGAGGTAAGGTTATCTCGACACACTCCAAAGGGATTGAGATGGAAGACCAATCTGATCTCATCCTGATGCCCACAGCTTTGGTAACTATGTCTCTGACACCCAATAATGCTGACGAAAGAAGTCTAACTGAAGACAAGGATGTTGGTGTCGATAGATTAATCGAGGAGGGAGTCGTCGAAACTTCAGAGAAGAACCTTGCAGTCGAAACCATTGGTCCCTTGGTCGAAAGTGGACTCAAAGTACAGGTATGCGCCTAACTCGTCGTCCATGTATTCATGCTCATTCTTTTTATAGCAACATACTCATTTTCTTTGCCTTTCGTGATGAGGCCTTTGAGCACCAAAGCGGCTTCGAACAACACCTAGCACCACAGGCCCTTCGAATACAACCAGGGCTCGAGGAATCTTCTCCCATCATCACCACTTGAAACCAACGTGGTCGCCGTGAGTTTGTTGACTTAAATGAGGTGGTTACTCTTAGTGATGATTCTGTCACTAGTCCCGCCACACATTCGACCGGACCGATTCTAGCTGTCGAACTTAGCACAGCTACGGCCCAACGAATGGTATGGTTCCTATTGGTACTCCCAAGAACAAACTAAGAATGTTAATGTGGATAATGCAGATATGAGCAAGGTTCGACCGAGCTGTGGCAAGGATGACAAAGATGCTGGCCAAACTCCCCACCGGTGCTCAAGGCTCACAGACAAACTTCAAACCGACCCAAAGTTACAACATCCCTTCAAGATCCCCACCAACACTCAACGTTTCTTCTCCCGATATTGTTATCGACAGGAGATCAAGAACTGGATGGTTTTGTTGACAAATACATTTTCTCTTCGATTCGACCAAACCTGTGCCCTTGTTCATGCGGCAAGTTACCTCCGGAGGCTGCAGAAATCAAGCATTTGACTGACAAGATCAAAGCTTATGCCTTCCTTCCTGAGCTCCCTGAATCGCTTGTGAAAGACCCGAATCTTTTGCAAGAACTTCGGGAGGCCATGGCCAAACTGAGGAGCCTCGACATCACTGATTCGTGCAAGCTCATGTTGTCTACATTTGACTGTGTTCTTCTTCCTTTAGCTGAAAATGTCAAACAAAGCGCTAATGAAGAAGAAATCTTTCAACAACGAGCTGCTGTTCAAGATGCCGTTACTATTGCCAAGGAGGACAGCAAAGCAATGAAAATTTTGACGGCTACTCTGAAGGACAAACGGCTCGCGCTAGTTCCTAAAAGGAAAAGAGCTGATGAAATACGCAGTCAACTAGCCGCTTTGTCCAAGGAGCTGGAGGACATCATCGCCGACAAAGACTGAGGAATCCATCACGGCATTCAGCAACATTGAGGAAAAGCCAAACACGCCGCTTCCCTACGCACTCAAACGGAACAAAGAGACAAAACCATTTCGACACTGAGCGAGCGTACTGAGGAGTTGGTTGATTACGGTGTCCGTCTGCGTGGTGACCTGTCTACTTTCCAGAAGAAATTTGGAAAATTTTAATGTAACAATTGTAACTTCTTTCTTTGGCACCAAATTTATTGTAGTTCTGAACAATAGCCTATGGCCACTTTTATTTTATTTTTTGCTGGTATCGATATTCATTTCTCCAGCTATCTTTCGACTTTTGTTCTCTAAGTTGTCGAAATAGTTATTTCTTGCAGGATTGGTTTATACCTTTTTAGGTACTTACCATTTACTCTTAGGATGCGTCGATCCAAGGCCAACTCTTCAAGCTCATATGCATTGTTTGAGAATACTTGGATTATCTTGAATGGTCCTTCCCAATTTGGTGACCACTTCCCTAAAACCCTATCGTTCCTATCCATAGGTAGGATTACTTTCCACACGAGATCATTGACGGCGAAATGCTTGTCTTTTACCTTCTTATTATAGGCCTTGGCAATTTTGTCTTTTTGCCTTGTTATGGAATCAAAGGCTAACATCCTCTTCAT
Source organism: Vicia sativa (assembly GCA_021764765.1). Taxonomy (NCBI): domain Eukaryota; kingdom Viridiplantae; phylum Streptophyta; class Magnoliopsida; order Fabales; family Fabaceae; genus Vicia; species Vicia sativa. The sequence continues at coordinate 229,837,665 of CM038795.1, read as the reverse complement.
CCAAATCGACTAGCTCATCACCATCATAGCCCAATAGTCTTCTGGGTATCTCGCTTTGTCTTTGAATTCTCACCGCATGGACATGTATCTCGACCGCGCACCGTCGTGACCATATGTTAACCGAACTGTGGTTCCGTAGCCTCTTTTGGAGACGCTCGACAAGCCCACAATGTTTGATCTAGCGTTTGATGCCAGTTTCTAGGTTTTTTGCCCACCTGTTTCTTAATCAAGCTAATTATTACCTTGTTGGCCGCTTCCGCTTGGCCATTTGCTTGTGCATAGTAAGGGGTAGATGTTAGTAGTTTGATCCCAACTTCTTGTGCAAAAGTTTGCATCTTTTGCCCCACAAATACCGTCCCTTGGTCAGTGGTGATTGTCTCAGGTACCCCAAATCTGTAAATGATATGGTTCTGGATGAAATCAATTACGGCTTCCTGGTCGACATTCCTCAATGCCACCGCTTCGACCCATTTTGTGAAATAGTCGATTCCCACCAAGATGTATCTTTGTTGTTTTGACGAGGCTGGTTTAATTTCCCCAATCACATCTAACGCCCATCCCCTAAATGGCCATGGTTTCACAATGGCATGCACTACCGGCGAACATGTTGAATGCCCCCATGCACCTGACATTCTTGGCACCCTTTAGCAAACTCAATGCAGTCTTTCATCATCGAGGGCCAATAGACACCAGAACGTATTAGCAGCCATTTCATTTTGTGTCCGGCCTGATGGGCGCCACATGCGCCACTATGCACACTCGACACAGCTACATATGCCTCGTTCTCGCCTAGACATTTTAACAACACCCCCTCAGCAGTTTTCTTAAATAACTCTTCTTCAATCAAAACATAACTAAGGGCCCTATACTTAGTTTTTCTATCTGTTGATCCTACTGGGTTTCGCAAATATGCAACTAAAGGTTTTCGCCAATCACTATTTTGCCCATTATCAATTGTAAAAATTTCAAAATTTTCGGTATCAAATGCACCTAACTTAATAATGGACAAATCTGAAGGGTATAAAGCAGTACGTCGAACCTTTTCTCTTGTCGGGATGCTTTCCTCATCTTCAGACTTCTTGTACCCAGAGGCTTCTTGCGCCAAATCATTCGCTTCTTGATTTTCCTGGCGCGGTATGTGGCTGATGCTTGCTTGCTCAAATTGCTTGAACAACCTAATCGCTAGCACGAAGTACATGATTAAGTTTGCTTTGACGCATTTGTATTCCTTCGACACTTGCTTTACTACTAGCTCTGAGTCACCCATAATTTCAACATTCCTTGCCCCCGCTCTAGCGGCTCAAGTCCGGATCAAAGCTTCATACCGCCTCATTGTTAGTGCACATGCCGTCGATGGCATATTTGAACTGTGCTGGAATTCCACTAGGTGAAATTATGACTACCCCTATACCAGCTCCATTTTTATGGCTGGAACCGTCGAAGTATAATTTCCATGGAACAAAACCAACATAATTTTGTGGCATGGCCATAGCTGAGTGGTCGACCAAGAAATCTGCCACAATTTGTCCTTTCATGGCCTTTAAGGGCGCATAAGTTAGGGAATACTCAGTAAGTGCTAGGGCCCATTTACCAATTCGACTATGCAAAATTGGTTTGGACAACATATGCTTAATTATATCAAAATGAGAAGAAACATACACGTCAACTGGCTTTATATATTGCTTCAATTTGATACAAGAAAAATACAAACAAAGGCATAGTTTTTCGATATCACTATACCTAGTTTCAAAGATCATTCAACATTCGACTAAGGTAATAAATTGGTCTTTCGACACCATTTACATTTTCTTGTACTAACATGCTACCTATTGTCGAACTGAGGTCGCTATATACAACCTCATAGGCTTATTCCACACGGAGGTACCAACACGGAGGCTCCACTAAATATGCCTTGATTCTCAAAAGCCTCCGATGCTCTTTATGCCAGATGAACTCTTCATTCTTCAGTCGAAGCAGTGGTGAAAACACCTTAGTCTTTCCACTTAAATTGGAGATGAAACGCCTCAGGAAGTTTATTTTCCCCAACAATGACTGAAGTTCTTTTTTATTTGACGGAGGCGCGACGTCCATGATGGCTTTGGTCTTCGTATGATTGACTTCAATGCCCTTTTTATGCACCACAAAGCCAAGGAAATCTCCTGCCTGCACACAAAAAGCACATTTCAATGGATTCATCTTTAATCCATATTGTCTCATTCTCTCGAACGATCTTCGCAGATGATAAAGATGCGTCGACTCAGAGTTCGACTTAACCACGATGTCGTCGATATAAACCTGCATGAAATCTTCAATAAAATCATGAAACATCGAATTCATTACCCTTTGATACGTGGCTCCGGCATTCTTCAGGCCGAATGGCATTACCACCCATTCATAGGTGCCTAACGCTCCAGGGCAACGGAAAGGCTGCACATCTTCTTCTGCAATAAAGATTTGGTTATAACCAGCATAACCATCAAGCATACTTAGATATTGAAATCCTGCAGCTGAATCGACAAGCATTTCAGCAACAGGCATGGCATATTCATCTTTTGGAGTAGCAGTATTTAAATTCCTAAAATCAATACAGACTCTAAGTTTGCCATTCTTTTTAAGGACTGGCACAATGTTTGCCAACCACTCGACATACCTTGCAGTTCGAATGAACTTGCTCTTGAGAAGTCTTTCGATCTCCTCTTTTATTTTCGACACCACAGCAGGAGCGAAGCGTCGAGGCGTCTGCTTTACCGGCTTCGCCCCATCTTTCATTGGTAGTTTGTGTTCCACCAAATTTCTGCTTAAACCAGGCATTTCGTTATAATCCCATGCAAAACAATCTTTAAATTCTTTAAGCAAAGAGATTACCTTCATTTTTAGTTCTGGGTCGATGTTGGCGCTTATATATGTGGGCCTTTTATCTCCCTTTCGCCAAGGTCGACCTCCTCTAAAGGATCTTGTGGCTGCATTTTCTCTGGCGCCATAGGATCTTTCTCGAACCCTAAAGGTTCTTCGTCGTATATGCAATCTAGACGATGCTCTTCGACGTCTTCTTTCGACACTTGTATGTTCGGTGATTTTGGCTCAACACCATATTAACCTCATTTGACAACCAACCGTTCTTGGCTACAATGGTGTTGCCTCGACCTCCGGGCCGAATGATCTTGTTTTCGGCAACATCGCGAAATCCTTTGCAAGGCTTCTAACCGACATCGCCGAGGTTGGTTGCCCCACCAGAGGCGCAAGGTCCGTATATAAATCCTCTATAGGCTCCACGTCCCAAACAAAGCCATGAGTTCCATGTAGCCTCAAAGATACAAAAGACTCAGACAAACTCGTATCCTTCTTCACGGAAGGCACGGGCAATATTAGCCACTTGCGGTCAAAATCGATTGGACCGACATGGTTGACATCACCAAGAAATATCCTTGGTCGGATTGATATTTTTCAATCGTCTTCTCTCCAAATTATCGGTGATGCATAGATGATGGCACACCCGACACCATGAAGCCACTCGACCAACCAGCCAGATTGTAACTAGGCTTCCTCCGATGACCATGAAAATGGTTTGCCTTGATCTTGAACCAACAATGATGTTGACTAGATCACCCCACGGTATTCTTTGTATTTCCTTCGAGTCCGATAAGACCACGTTATGAGTTCGATGTCGTGTCCAACATACCGATTTTCTTGAGTATGGTAAGGCATAATGTTAGCTGCACCACAATCCACCAGACCTTGTTCACGGTGACATCTTGGACTTTTGCCGATAAGCAAAGGCTTCAAATGGCTCTTCATGGCCATGTCGTTTTCAAGAAAGCATCCCGGTTCTCGACGTAACCATTATCCATCACGGCAGCACGTTGGCTTATGAGAAGCCAATTCGACCGACCTCGCCGAGTTCTCTACATCGGTGGGCACATTGTATTCTGGCAACATAGTGACAACATTGACCAAGACGTCGAAGCTTTCACTCGGGCGAAATCGCTAGTAACCTCGTCGAATCTTTGGCAATGTTTTGCAACATATTTTAATCTGTTGCTTCACAACCGGATCCACCTTAACTTTGTATCTCTTCCGTTGCCATTCTTTCTTTTGGCATCTTGAGCAGGCTAACCTTTCACCGCTTCTTCCTCGAAACGCCTCCATTGAGTTCGGCTCATAGGGTTCCTCCCATGTAATTCTCGGAGACATGACTTTTCCTCTCGAAGTAACTTCACGCGGTAATTCATCACCGACTTGCCTTTAGCCTCCCTTAGTGCGCATTGGAAGTTTCAAAGACCTAATTGAGGCTTGATCCAAGTATCCTTTGGAGCATCGCAGGGCGTAAGTCTTAGGTTTGGATGGTGGGGCGTTTCTAGGATCCTTCTATTCCACGTTGTCTTCCCTCGCAATCTGCGGCAACGAAGTTTTCGATGACATGCTGAGTCTGTTGCATCTTGGGCACAAACCTCATCGAGCCTTGGCTCTTACTGCTTGAGGAAATCCAGCCTCTTCGGTTTTGGGTAAACGTCGACCATCTTGACTAACGGACTTTCCCTTCACTTTCCTCGACCATATTATCTTCGGAGAAATTTTCAACATCTACCACGTTGATTTCGCAACCTCGAGAAACAAGGCCTCTTCTTGCCTCAATGGGTCGGAGTCAATCTTCATCCTCCCGAGGTAAACTTGACGGCCTTCTTGCAGCGATTTTTGGACCAGATCCCTGAAAAGAACACATTGAGAAGTAGTGTGACCAAGAAAGTTATGATATTTACAAAAACCTCTTTTCTGTCTTTGCTCTAGTGGTGGCATTTTAGCACCCACGGGAATTAAAATCTGACCATCTTTCACTAATGCATCAAATATCTCCTCACATTTACTAACATCAAAAGTGTAAGTTTTGGCAGGAAATTTTGAGCTACTCTCGACGGACAAACTTTTTCCTTTTGAGGGGAAAAGTGACTTGCATTCATAAGGTGTCTGCTTCATTTCATAAATCTATCTCGCCTAGGCGAGATATAATCTGCCTCATATATGGGCTCTGTGTCGTCATAGTCGACATAAGCCACTCTCTCTTTCTTGACCTTAGCCTTAGTGTGTCTAACTTTCTCGACTCTCAGACGCTCTAGGTGTCGAACCCTGTCTGCTAACTGTGACATACTTTTCACAAATGTGGGATCGACTTTCTTCCTGATGGAATAATCTAAACCTCCAGCAGCCATCTGTACTAACTCATGCTCAGGCACTTGGGTGAAACACCTAGCTTTTAGGGACCTAAACCTATTAAGATAGTCGTCGATGGTCTCAACAAACTTTCGCTTGATCGCTGGATAGTTCGACCAAACGATTTTCGAATGTCCTCATAAAAGCGCTCATGGAACATTTTCTCCAGTGTCGACCAATTGTCGATCGAATTTGGAGGCAGAGTCGTAAACCAGGTAAACGCGGCTTTGGTTAAGGATGAGGGGAAATGTTTGATTCTAAGACCCTCATTGTTAGCCATATCCCCCGACTCGGTTAGGTATCTAGCTATATGTTCGACGGTCGATTCTCCTGTCTCTCCCCCAAACTTAGTATATTTTGGTGTCTTCCATCCTCTAGGGTTTTCAGTCTGCAAGATATAGTCAGCCAAAGGTGATGAATATGTTGGCATCTGCAGTGTTTAGGCCATTCTAGCCATGATTCTTTCGACGAGCGAGTGAGGTTACCCTCGACGACAATTTCCTCTCGTCGAATATCCTCAAGGACCGGTCACCTCGGGGCAATCACTACTCTAGGTTGCGCTAAGGCCACATTTCGCGTGGTCTTCGTCGCCCGATGAATATTTTCACCGCCTCATGTTTATCCGGGCTTGGGCAAATTGTCTTGGTAGCGGTGGCATCATCTGTCTGGTCGACCCGTATCTTGGGGGCCCTAGGAAATTACACAAACGTGTTGTGCAAATCACGGTTAGTTTCGCGGATAATCTATTGGTTTCGCCTCTTGCACTATGGGATTGAAGACATTACCCATTTGATTGGTTAACCTATTAACCATTTCATGGTTGCTATCATCCATCCGCCCGATGACGGACGTGTTAGTTATGATTGGAAATCCCTCATCAGAATCGTCCTCTGGCATCCCATAGGGATGTCCCGACGTGCGGTATCGAGGAATCGTGGTATCAGGATTCGTTGTTTGTGGTTGACTTTGGACGATTTCCTCCAATACGGGGTTTGAAGGTAAAGATCCCGCAGGGATTTCGTCAGTCCTGTTACGACTGGGGGGATTAGACATCCCACTTGTGTCTCCCCTAGGAGGTTTGTTGTATTTTTTGGTAAAACTCCCACTCCTAAGTCTCATACACGTTGTTACTTAGCACTATGGTCCCACCAGGTGTGCCAATTTGTTTACTGTGGAAAATGGTAAACAACCGCTGATCCTCCCCGTGTCCTAAACTAGGGGTTACTAGCGAGATCGACCAGATTGATCTCAAGACGTGTGCTAAGTTTTGGTGATCACAGTATCTCGTTCGAAGAAGCCTATGCAAGAACCGGTGTTCGACAGGCTAAAGGAAACTACTATGATGGTTTTCCACACAAACTAAGGCTTGGTCGAAATAAGTAATCCGTGACCTAAACGACTGAAGCCTCGATCGAAGGGAGTTTTCGACAGCCAAACTGGGCAAGCCAAGCAGTGACTCGTGACTCAAGGCTTAAAGCTCAGGACTTGTGCGAAACTTAAACAAAAGAACATAAAAATGCTTCTCGACGGTTAGAAGAAAGTAACCAGACTGATTAGATAAAGATTGAAATAAAACTTAATTGCATTAACTGAAAAAAGTTGGTGATTCAACGTACATCAAAGCTTTGTGGACTCTTTCTTCCTTAAGTGCGGAATTGGGCAGAGTTTTTGCAAGTAGTTTGATCATACGAATGAACACACCAAATTACAAGAGGTTTGACTTATTTATAGTATTTACAAAGTAACTGACTATGCTAAATCGACGACTATAACTAAACATGAAAGCAACTGCTCCATAGGATCCTGCCACCTCTCTGAGCGCCAATCCTTCAAAACTATAATCAACGCCCATGCTCGCACCCCTTTGAAATTCAACTGCGCTCGAGAAATAACTGCTTCGCTTCCATAAGTTACGTCCAAGCCTTGAGACAATGATGCTAAATTTCTCTAAGAGTAATCTCCAACTTCGGCCTCGACGTGAATTCTTGACTTCGACTTCGACAGCAATCTGCTTACTCATTCGAACCCAAGATAACCACTCATAAGAATCAATGGCTTCCTACTGGTCGACTGAGACTTCGAAATTCCTCACTCTTGACCAAATTATATCCTTCTCTTCTAGAATTTTCCACGAAGTTCCAGAATTGTCTCTTTAAATTAAGGACTTAGTACCTTCAGCTGGCCTTGGCATATTTTCGACCCAACACGGATCCACCGTTCATCACCGCTAGAATGACAGCCTCTGATCCTTCCGGTCGATTCGAGTTTGAGCTCAGAATGTTCGATCTGATCAGATCGGAGTTAGTTCGAACTAATGACAGTGATGTCACCCCACGTGGCAATGTCGATTTTTATACGGATATTCCTTTCTCTAAGAGTATGTTTGGTTGTCAAGAGAAATTGTAAAGAGAGAAATTGATGAGATAGAGTATGAGAAGAGAGAATAATGTGAAGATTTGAAGTATTGTTTGATAAAAAAAAGAGAAGAGAGAATATATAAATAATTTTTTAATTGACTAATATGCCTTTGTCTATATATATATATAATTTCAAATTAAAATATTTGTAAACTTAAAAAAATTGTTTAATTTAAGAATTAAAATAAACAATCACATTTTTTTATTTAAAAACAACTATCAAAGAAGTGAATTTTTAATTTATTTAAAAACAACTATCAAAGAAGGGAATTTTTAATTTTAAAAAACAAAAAAGAAATTATAATATTGATTACCATAAATTAAGTTATGAATTGTTAACATATTTTGTTAAAATATCAATCTTGAATTTTCCATAAAATTAATAATGTTTTTGAGTTTCATTCTCCTCAAAATGAAGGGTGGCCTTGTTCCTTCACTCACCCCTGTACATATTTATGCTGTAAAAAATTAACTGAATTATTTAGAATACATGGGGTGTCTGCAATTTGAGAGCATCTAATTTTCAATTTATCTGCAATTTTGAAAATGAGCCACCAAATTAATGAAAAAGACATGGGCAAAGAAGTAAAAGTGAAAAAGTGTTTACTTTACCTGCTCTTTCTTTGCTGATCTACGAAGAAATGAAAAAGACGTGGGTCCTACATTTTGGATTTCTCTCTTTCGTATTTCACTTTAAACCAAACGGCAGAAATTTAGTGTCTCTCTCCAATCTCTCTCTTTAACTTCTCTCTTTCTTATTTCACCTAAACAAACATAGTGTAAGTCTCCGTGTTGGACGACTTGGGCTAGGATCTCGTTTTAAACGTTGGTTCCCATTATAAGCTCTCTGGGACGTCAACGTGGCCAAAGGTAGTAGCCAACACGACATCTAATTTTTTTATTACTTTTACAAACAACAACATTATCTATTATGTAAGGCGTCGTTTAGCTAAACAAAAATTGTTTCGGTGTGAATCACTTAGCCAATAGATGATTGTTTAGGTAAGGTTTGTGTGACCTAGGAAAGTTTTACCGAGATTCTACGGTAGGCGCCAAATATTCTTGCTAAAAAAATTATAGTTAGTATATTAAGGGATTTAGAGGCTCAAGCAAAAGATGCATGGTCTCCAAGCTAAGGGTCTAGCTTACCCTGCAGTTGGGAGCCCTTAGATAAGGAGTTTGGAGAGAGAGAGTAGAAATGAGAGAATTAGAGGGAGTTATTGGGTTCAATCCCTTTTACCAACCCTAAGGACTCCTTATATAGGAAAGTCTTTGGTCTAATGGGTTTTAATGTGATATATAACGTTTGTAACTGATTACTTAATGACTTGTAACGTCCATAACCGATCCATAAGTATTGTAGCATTTGTAATCGCTCTCTAATGGGTTTCGTAACTGAAACCAACCCGATCTGACACTACCTGGCCAACATAGTTAGACCGCAGACATATAACTAGCGTGTCCGACCTTAATACTCAGCTCCGATCATGGGATTACATATTGTTCCGCTCCAAAATCAGAAATAAAGAGGATTGCGGAAACTACAATGAAATATAGATTTCAATGCACTACGACGATGTGACACCATGGATCAAAGGTTGCGATCACATTGCTTCTTGATCTATAGGTATCGATCTTGATGCAATGCCGTTAATTGGTGTTTGCCATTTTCAATACGATAGGCCTAAAGGGAGTACCTACATGGTTCGTGTAACGCCCGTTTTATTTAAATATTATATTATATTAATATTTTTGATTTACCGTTTGACGATTGTTTTGGCGGCGAGAATAATTATATTAATTGAGATATCTATTAATATATTTGGCGATGTTCCGGTCGGTTCGGTAAAATATTATTCAGACCGATATTTAATTCCTCAGAATTATTTTAATAAATCGATGTTAATGGTATAATTAGTGTGTTAAGAATGGAAAACGGTGTGGGGAGCATTTGGGGAGAATTGGGTTTCTCACCCTTGGCTAGTAAGGCATATATCATATAAAAGCATTTCCTCCATCTTTTCGTAACATAACACCAAAAACACTAAATATAGAAACTTGGAGAAAGTTAGGGCTTTGGTAGAGGAAGAAGAGGAGAGCAAGAAGAAGAGCAAGACTTGGTTTGAGGAATCATCAAGAACAATCAAAGCTTGCTAGGTAAGGGGTTTGATTTCTATCTCATATAGTTAGAGTTTGTTAGTGATAGTTTGGATTGCGGAAAAATTGATAGTTGGTTTATAGGGTTGGTTGGTGATTGTTGAAATGTTTAGAAAAGTTGAATTAGGAGTAGGGATTATGGGTATGATGTTAGTAGTATGGTAGTATATGAAGTAATGGAAATGAGAATGGAAATGGAAAATATAAGTGTATCAGTAAAAAAAACTAGAAAACCAGAAAAATAAATAAGACTGTAAATGAAATACGCAGGGAAGGAGATGAAGTGGATGGAAGGAGCACAAGGGGGAGGCGCCCACCTCCATGTGTGGGGCGACCTCCCCCATGATGAGGCACCCGCCTCCTTCTCATTAACACAATGGGACGTGCGTCCCTTGGTGGTAGGGGGTCTTCGTGGTTTTGCTGTTTTCCAGTTTCTGTATGTGGGAAAATTCTGTTTTCTGTCAAATAACTTTCCTGCATAATTTTCTTTAGAAATAGCTTCTGTTTCTTTCTAAAATTCCAATTTCACCTAGTAGAAATTGATACCCATAAAATATAATTAGGAGATAAGATAGCCGATTAAATTTAGAACCCGATTATGTTCCGATTTTCCGATTTCAGTAAATTCGATGACGGAACAAGTTGCTCTGAATTCAACGAAAACTGACGTGCTAGCTAAGTTCGACGTGTAGAACGTAGTGGTGAGGTTAGTTTTTCGAAATTGCGAGTTTTTGAAACGACCCGAAATAGGCCAATTTACGGTAAATTGAACCGGATGGTGTTTTAGTCAATTTAAGACATATATGAACTATCCGATTTCGATGTTGATGTTTATAATTAATGCCGATAATTAAGAATGGCTTTCGCGACGATTATTGGTGTTTTGACTATTTTTCCATTTTTGGAAATTGGGGGATTAATTGATAATGATGTTGTGTGAATAAGCATAATGTTTGCGACGGTGTATTTATTTATGAATACTTGTTGTTTATGCGATGCGATGACATGTTTATTTGATGTGAATAAATATGGCGATGTGGAATTTATGTCAACTTTGATGAGCGATGATGATGTGTTGTTGTGTGGTCTTTATTATTGAGTCACATACATTGCATAAGCGACGAGGGCTTTTATGCCAAGCGACGAGGGATTTTATCCCAAGCGACGATGGGCTTTATGCCATGTGTTCCTAATTATGGACAAAGCGACGGGTACCACATGCATAACATAGTCGTGTCTCATGGAGTCGGTTATGTTTATGTTTGAGTTGTTTAACATTGGGTTTAATTGATGAATGATGATTGAATTGCGATGGTACATGATGTTTTGTGTTGATGCGAGTATAATGATGATGTGATGAAGTTAAAGTGTTAATTTATACACTAAATGCTAATTTAAAGTATGTAAGCTTTTAATACATGTCGACATACTTTATTTAACTTATATCATTTATAATTCCAAAACTATTTATATACTCTATCATGCTTTTAATTATATGTTTTGGAGTATCTCACCCTTTACTTGTTTCACCTCTGCCTATATATTGGTAACGTGCAGGTGGTCCCCGAGGATGAGGAGGATTAGCTCGAGTCTCTTTATTTTGTGTCGCTCTGCTCTGGTCTTAGTAACACTCGGGATTTGGGCGAAGTCATTATTTTGATAGGATAGTTTATGTATACTATCTTATGATGTTATAACCTTATGTATTGATGACAACATGATGTTATGTATATTTTGTGAACATATCCGCTGTGTTGTGAATATTCATATGTGAATATGATGAATTATATATGAATCGGTATATCCGACTTTTGATGTGCATTATAATGCGAATTGATGGAAATGCGAATATGTGATGCCTCAATTTTGTTAAATGAAATTTTAAAACTCTGATTTTATTATTAATTACGTGGGGTAGAATTGGGGTGTCACATTAGTGGTATCAGAGCAGGTCGGTCTGTCCGGCCAAGTTGTTGAGTTGTTGTTGTCTAACAATCAAGTATTTTTATTTCTTGATTCTAACTCTTGTTTTGTTGTGAGCAGAAGTTGTTATGGCTGGTAGGAATGCTGGTAGGAATGATGAGGCTCTTGCTGCTGCTATGCAGGCAATGGCTCAGGCTTTCCAACACCCGCCGAATGCTGACGAGAACGCTGGGTCTCGTAGTTTGGCGACCTTCCAGAGAGAGAATCCCCCTACTTTCCAAGGAAAGTATGATCCTGAAGGTGCTCTAACCTGGTTGAAGAAAATTGAAAGAATCTTCCGTGTGATGGATTGCACTCTTGTGCAAAAAATCCGTTACGGTACTCATAAGTTAAGTGAAGAGGCTGATGACTGGTGGGTTGACACCCGTCAGAGGCTTGAAGCTGCTGGTGAGGAAGTGACATGGGAAGTTTTCCGTAGGGAGTTCTTGAGGAAGTATTACCCGGAGGATGTTCGGGGAAAGAAGGAGATTGAGTTCCTTGAGCTGAAACAAGGGAATATGTCTATCACTGATTATGCTGCGAAGTTTACCGAGCTGGCTAAGTTCTATCATCACTATGATGGTGAGGGTGCCGAGTTTTCTAAGTGCATTAAATTTGAGAATGGCTTGCGTCCTGAGATTAAGAAAGCGATTGGATATCAGAAAATCCGTGTCTTTGCGGATTTGATTGATAGCTGTAGAATCTTCGAGGAAGATAGTAATGCACACTATAAGATCATGTCTGATAAGAGGAACAAGGGCCAGCAGAGCCGTGGGAAACCTTATGATATTCCAGCTGGTAAGGGGAAACAGAAAGCGTTTCAAGGGAGGAGGACTAGTAGGGGAGATACTCTTGCTAGTATTGTTTGTTACAAGTGTGGGAAACCTGGCCACAAAAGTAATGTTTGTCGAAGTGATGGGAAGGCTAAGGAGAATGAGGTGAGATGTTTCCGATGTGGTGAAGTGGGTCATGTGACTCGTGATTGCAAGCATAAGGATGTGGTCTATTTTAATTGTGGTGAGGGAGGCCACATTAGTCCTCAATGTAAGAAGCCTAAGAAGACACAAGGAGTGGGGAAGGTGTTTGCTTTGTCGGGTGCTCCGACGGCAAACGAAGATGGTCTTGTTCGAGGTACTATTTTCATTAATAGCATTCCTCTTATTACTATTATTGATACTGGTGCTACTTGTCATACCCCAAAATTTGCCCTCCATCTACTCCAGAGATTTCATACATCCATACTCAAGGATTCCTCAAGAGTTGATCAGACAAACTCTCTCCTAGACAATCAACCCAAATTAGGGTTTGGTATCTCTCAAGTCAAGATGGATTTCCAACATCTCCAATGGCCTTCATGCCTCCTCATATGCTTCAAAGATTCTCCATGTCAAGTTTCAAGCTTCACAAGTCAAGTTTCCTCAGACAATTGCTCAAATGGTTGAACATCGGGTGTATTGGACAAAAAGTCAACTGTGGTCAACATACAGTCAAAACTTCTGATTTTTGGTCAACATCCTCATTTTGAAGTAACATTCATCATTTGATCAAGGGTTGATCATGATTCATCAAGAAAACTCAAGATTTGCCCAAAAGTCAAACTTTCTAAATTAGGGTTTCTAGATGAAAAGTCAACTGAACTTTGACTGATCATAACTTTCTCATACTTTCTCAAAAAATTTTCCACCACCTCTTGTTTTGAAGGAAATTCAATTCTCTACAACTTCATGTCTCACAAGAATGTCCAAAAAATGCTTCATTTGAGAGGTATAGCTCAAAACATTGTGTCATTTTCAAAGTCAACAAAAGTCAACTTTTGTTTTGAAGATATATTGAGCATGGTAACTCCAATTGAGATGAGACCAAAGACATTGTTTAGAGGACTCTTAGAGCTTTCCAAAAGTCCAAGAACACTCAAAATGTGGAAAATTGAGCAAGTTACACCATCCACAGTTGGGCAATTTTGGAAGAATGCACAAGAGAGATACTTCAAAAATCAAATCTTTTGCAAATGGGCCTATTTTTTCTTCATCCTAACTTGTTCCTCAAGCAATTAGGAGTGTCCAAGCCCAAAGCCACGAATTTTTGATTTATTTTTCTATTTAATTTGTAATTTATTCATTTAAATGCAAATTAAATCTTAAAATAAATTATAAAATTGAAATTAATGGCAAAGATTGATTTTATTCTTTCCTTAAGGTCCAATTAACTCACAAATGCCAGCAAATTCGAAATTGGAGCAAGAAAGGCAAGATTGGATTGAAATTGATCAAGCTTTGAAAATTTGATTTCATGAGAATATCAAATTTGATTTCCAATGAATGTTGATCAATTCTTTCCAAATTCAATCCCAAATCCATCCAGCATATATACCTGATGCATATCAATCAAGAGAGAACGAAAAAATTGCTCCAGAAACCCTAACCTAAAATCAAAATTTCGTGTTCTTGAAGCAACTTGCAATTCTAGTTCCAGCCATCCACAGCCGATTTTGAGGATTCCATTGCATTCCTTGGGTTGTTTAGAGTCGATCCAGACTCTTATATCATTCAAAACCATCAAGAATCACGAAAATCGAATTTGGTTTGTTCTTGAAATTTCAAAATTCGATTTCTAACACTCATGCATTATTAATCTGTTTTGATTGTTTGTTTGTGATTAGAATCAAGTTTGCAAGCGATCTGGGCAAGCCAATCGTGTTTCCATGGCCTGAATCGATATATACCATATCTAGGGTTTCTGAGCTCGAATTGGGGTTTTGTTTAAATGGAAAAATTGGACCTCAAGACCAGTACCATTGCATTCGGAATGATGTTTCCAATCGAACCATGGCTTTAGAATGTATTTATATTATGCGTGCTTGATTTTCAGTTTTGCCAGGAACATAGCGTCGAACCATGGCCGACGCAGACTTTTTAAAAATTCAAATTGGAGAAGACGAAGCCTGGCGCGAATTCGTGGCAATAGGAGGACGACACGTGCTTGTATTTCACTCGTTCCAGTTTTCAAACACGGATGCACACATGGCGTAGCGGTCAGAGTGAAGGATCTCAAGGTTTGAAGGCCAGGACGCGGGGTTCGAACCATGCTAAGACCAACTCTGGTTTCTTTTTACTAAACTCAATTATTTTCATATTTTCATTATTTTCAATATTTTTCATTCATTTTAATTGTTTTCATGATTTTTTATTCTGCATTAAAAATTACCAAAAACATTTTTTCTTTTTACATTATTTTTCTAAAAACCTTTATTTAATTTAATAAATTAAAAAATATAATTTTTGCATGCATATTTATTTTATTTTTATTTTAGCATTTAAATCATTATAAATTACATTTTAATTATTAAATCTCTTCTAAAAAATCCCAAAAAAATTATTTTAACTTATTTATCTTATTTCCAGCATATATTAATTTTCTCATATTAAAATTTGCATTTTTCTAACATTTTTCCTCTTATTCAATTCATCTCGTATTTTCCGATTTCTCATTCTTTCACAGGTTGTTCCGATTCAGACGTTTCTTTACCGTTTTTTCTATTTTTTCCCCCCAATAATGTAATTGCTCATGGGTTGTAATAGTTAATTAGGTTTTACTTTCCGCAAGTTTAAATTATGTATCTGCCCCAAAGCCATGTAGTAGCGTAGGACATTTACCTTTCCGCACTTTACATTTCCGCTATTTATTTTCCGCACCCTATAAACTGTTAGTAACTAGGCGTGTATGGCAAGATAATAATTGGACATAGCTCACACTAATTTCAAGATAACATATTCTGAATTCAACACACTTCTTTCACACACGCACCCCTTAGGGTAATTCTCTCTCGATGCCTTTCGATTCAAAATGGTCATGTCCCTCGAACGTAGAGGTATTCTAGCACCGTTGCCTTCCAAACAAATCATCATAGTCCCTTCGATACAAAGATCATAAGACCCACGATGTCGCCTCCGAATACATGATCTTGATCCTCGATTGTCGCCTACGAAAAATGATGATAGTCCCTTCGAATGTGCTAGGATACTTCCTACAAGTTGCCTTCTATGACCATCCGATGTCCCTTCGAATGTCCCGCTTACATCCAACGAATGGAGCTACCTACTAACTAATGGTATGGCTAGCGCTATTCTAAAGGAATGTAGAAGTACAACAAAACGACCAATTCTGAGTGGGTAAATAAGTCTTTTAGTTGCTCGCTCTATCAAATGCTTTTCACACCACACACTTTTTTTTTTTCAAAGTTCAAATTCCTTTTCAAAACATTTTTGTCAAACACACAGAAAGCAATTTTTTAAAAGTGATCTAGAGCAACTAAGAGCCCGTAGATAACTACGGATGGAAAGGGGTGCTAATACCTTCCCTTTTCATAACCATTCTCCCGAACTCAGAATCTAACGAAGGTCTTTTTCTGTTACTTTTACCTTCCCTTAATTGGATAAAAATAAAAGTCGGTGGCGACTCTTGCTATCCGCACATTTGGATACAAAAATCCTACAAAGTCAGTTCACCGTATCACACTACTCATTATTTTATTGTCGCTAATTGTGTAAAGAGATTGGGTCTCACTTTGCCATCTCTAGATAGAGATATGGTGGTGGAAGTTCTGGCTAAGGGAACAGTTACTACTTCTTTTGTGTGTGCAAATTGCCCTTTATCAATCTTTGATAGAGACTTCGTGGTGGATCTTATTTGTTTACCGCTTGTTGGGTTGGACGTGGTTCTGGGTATGGATTGGTTGAAAGCTAACTATGTCCATATCAATTTCTATGACAACACTGTGAGGTTTTCTTCCTTAGTGGAAGAAGATCAAACTATGTTGATGTCGACGAAACAATTGAAGGAGTTCATGAAAGATGAAGCATTGCTTTTCTTGTTGATGGCGACTCTTTCTGTGGAGAGTCAATCTGTTATTGTAAACTTTCCGGTGGTGTGCGACTTTCCTGAAGTATTTCCTGAGGAGATTCCTAGTGCACCTCCAGATAGAGAAGTTGAATTTTTTGTGGATCTTGTCCCTGGTACCAGACCTATCTCTATGGTTCCATACAGGATGTTCGCATCTGAGTTAGCAGAATTGAAGAGCCAATTAGAAGATTTGCTCGAGAAGAAGTTTGTTAGACCAAGTGTGTCACCGTGGGGAGCTCCTGTGTTATTGGTGAAGAAGAAAGACGGTAGCATGAGACTTTGTATCGATTATCGTCAGTTGAATAAGGTAACTATCAAGAATGGGTATCCACTTCCTAGGATTGATGATTTGATGGACCGGTTGGTTGGTGCTCGCATGTTTAGCAAGATTGATTTGATATCGGGTTACCATCAAATAAGGGTGAAAGAAGAAGATGTTCAGAAAACTGCTTTTAGGACGAGGTATGGACATTACGATTATTCGGTGATGCCTTTCGGTGTCACTAATGCACCGGGAGTATTCATGGAGTACATGAACCGTATTTTCCATCCTTACTTGGATAGTTTCGTGGTTGTTTTTATTGATGATATTCTGGTTTATTCTAAATCGGAAGAAGAGCACGCAGAGCATTTGCGCATTGTGTTAGAAGTTCTGAAGGAAAAGAAGCTTTATGCTAAGTTGTCAAAGTGCGAGTTCTGGTTAGGTGAAGTGAGCTTTTTGGGGCATGTCATTTCTGGTGATGGTATTGCGGTTGATCCTTCTAAAGTTGATGCTGTGTTAAAATGGGAAACTCCTAAGTCTGTTACTGAGATTAGAAGTTTCTTAGGTTTGGCTGGCTACTACAGGAGGTTCATTGAAGGTTTTTCTAAGTTGGCACTTCCTTTGACAAAGTTAACTTGTAAGGGAGTTGCTTTTGTGTGGGATGTCAAGTGTGAAGAAAGTTTTGTTGAATTGAAGAAAAGGTTAACAACGGCGCCGATCTTGATTTTACCTAATCCTGAAGAACCGTTTGTTGTTTATTGTGATGCTTCGAAGATGGGTTTAGGTGGTGTGCTTATGCAAAATGGCAAAGTGGTTGCTTATGCTTCTAGGAAATTGAAGATTCATGAGAAGAATTATCCTACTCACGATTTGGAACTTGCGGCAGTTGTTTTGGTGCTTAAGATTTGGAGGCATTACCTTTATGGTTCTAGATTTGAAGTATTTAGTGACCATAAAAGCTTGAAATATTTGTTTGATCAAAAAGAGCTTAATATGAGGCAAAGGCGGTGGCTTGAATTGTTGAAAGATTATGATTTCAGATTGAATTACCATCCTGGTAAAGCGAATGTGGTGGCCGATGCTTTAAGTCGAAAGACTTTGCATATGTCACTTTTGATGGTGAAAGAGTTGGAAATGATTGAACAATTTAGAGATATGAGTCTTGTGATAGAAGTGACGCCGAAGAGTGTTATATTGGGAATGTTGAAGATCAATAATGATTTCCTTGATAGCATTAGAGAAGCTCAGAATCTTGATGTGAAACTTGTTGATTTGTTGGTTGGTATTGGACAAACTGAAAGTGAAGATTTCAAGTTGGATGCTCAGGGTGTATTGAGATTCCGAGATATGATTTGTATTCCCGATGATGTTGATTTAAAGAGAATGATCCTGGAAGAAAGTCATAGAATTAATTTGAGTATTCATCCCGGAGCGACAAAAATGTATCAAGATTTGAGGAAACTATTTTGGTGGGCGGGCATGAAAAGAGAGGTGGCCCAGTTTGTTTATGCTTGTTTGACTTGTCAGAAGTATAAGGTGGAGCATCAGAAACCTGCAGGGTTGATGCAACCGTTAGAGCTTCCGGAATGGAAATGGGATAACATTTCTATGGATTTTGTAACGGGGTTACCGAATACACCAAGAGGACACGATAAGATTTGGGTGATTGTTGATAGGCTTACAAAGTCGACTCACTTTATTCCTATTAACATCGCTTATCCCGTATCGAAGTTGGCGGATATTTATACGCATGTGATTGTTAGATTACATGGTATTTCTTTGTGTATTGTTTCGGATAGAGATCCGAGGTTCACTTCTGAATTTTGGAAAAGCTTGCAAGAGGCTTTAGGTTCTAAGTTGAGGTTGAGTTCGGCTTATCATCCTCAGACTGATGGTCAGACGGAAAGGACGATTCAATCGTTGGAAGACTTGTTACGAGCTTGTATTCTTGAGCATGGTGGTTCATGGGATACATATCTTCCTTTGATTGAGTTTACTTACAATAACAGTTTTCATGCTAGTATTGGAATGACACCGTTTGAGGCGTTGTATGGTCGGAGGTGTAGAACTCCTTTATGTTGGCACGAGTCGGGTGAACGTGTGGTGCTTGGACCCGAATTGGTTAGAGAAACTACTGAGGCGGTGAAGATGATTAGAGAAAAGATGAGAATTTCTCAAAGTCGTCAAAAGAGTTATCATGATAAAAGGAGGAAAGACTTGGAATTTCAAGAGGGTGATCATGTGTTTTTGAGAGTTACTCCTACAACCGGCGTTGGGCGAGCATTGAAGTCGAAGAGCTAACTCCTCGCTTTATTGGTCCTTATCAAATTACTAGTAAAGTGGGAAAAGTGGCTTATCGGGTGGCGTTACCGTCAAATCTTTTGAATTTGCACGATGTTTTCCATGTGTCACAACTTCGGAAGTATGTTCCGGATCCTTCGCATGTGATTGAGATGGATGATGTTCAGGTTCGGGAAAATCTTACGGTGGCAACGATGCCTTTGAGGATTGAGGATCGTGAGATAAAGTCTCTTCGTGGCAAAGAGATTTCATTGGTCAAAGTTGTTTGGATAGGAGCAGCTGGTGAAAGCGCGACGTGGGAGTTAGAAAGTAAGATGCGGGATTCATATCCTGAGCTTTTCGAGTCAGGTAATTTTGAGGACGAAACTTTTTAAGTGGAAGAGAGTTGTAACGCCCGTTTTATTTAAATATTATATTATATTAATATTTTTGATTTACCGTTTGACGATTGTTTTGGCGACGAGAATAATTATATTAATTGAGATATCTATTAATATATTTGGCGATGTTCCGGTCGGTTCGGTAAAATATTATTCGGACCGATATTTAATTCCTCGGAATTATTTTAATAAATTGATGTTAATGGTATAATTAGTGTGTTAAGAATGGAAAAGGGTGTGGGGAGCATTTGGGGAGAATTGGGTTTCTCACCCTTGGCTAGTAAGGCATATATCATATAAAAGCATTTCCTCCATCTTTTCCTAACATAACACCAAAAACACTAAATATATAAAGTTGGAGAAAGTTAGGGCTTTGGTAGAGGAAGAAGAGGAGAGCAAGAAGAAGAGCAATGCTTGGTTTGAGGAATCATCAAGAACAATCAAAGCTTGCTAGGTAAGGGGTTTGATTTCTATCTCATATAGTTAGAGTTTGTTAGTGATAGTTTGGATTGGGGAAAAATTGATAGTTGGTTTATAGGGTTGGTTGGTGATTGTTGAAATGTTTAGAAAAGTTGAATTAGGAGTAGGGATTATGGGTATGATGTTAGTAGTATGGAAGTATATGAAGTAATGGAAATGGGAATGGAAATGGAAATGGAAAATATAAGTGTATCAGTAAAAAAAACTAGAAAACCAGACAAATAAATAAGACTGTAAATGAAATACGCAAGGAAGGAGATGAAGTGGATGGAAGGAGCACAAGGGGGGAGGCGCCCACCTCCATGTGTGGGGCGACCTCCCCCCATGATGAGATACCCGCCTCCTTCTCATTCACACAATGGAACGTGCGTCCCTTGGTGGTAGGGGGGTCTTCGTGGTTTTGCTGTTTTATAGTTTCTGTATGTGGGAAAATTCTATTTTCTGTCAAATAACTTTCCTGCATAATTTTCTTTGGAAATAGCTTCTGTTTCTTCCTAAAATTCCAATTTCACCTAGTAGCAATTGATACCCATAAAATATAATTAGGAGATAAGATAGCCGATTAAATTTAGAACCCGATTATGTTCCGATTTTCTGATTTCGGTAAATTCGACGACGGAGCAAGTTGCTCAGAATTCAACGAAAATTGACATGCTAGCTAAGTTCAACGTGTAGAACGTAGTGGTGAGGTTAGTTTTTCGAAATTGCGAGTTTTTACGAAACGACCCGAAATAGGCCAATTTACGGTAAATTGAACCGGATGGTGTTTTAGTCAATTTAAGACATATATGAACTATTCGATTTCGATGTTGATGTTTATAATTAATGCCGGTAATTAAGAATGGCTTTCGCGACGATAATTGGTGTTTTGACTATTTTTCCATTTTTGGAAATTGGGGGATTAATTGATAATGATGTTGTGTGAATAAGCATAATGTTTGCGACGGTGTATTTATTTATGAATACTTGCTGTTTATGCGATGCGATGACATGTTTATTTGAAGTGAATAAATATGGCGATGTGGACTTTATGTCAACTTTGATGAGCGATGATGATGTGTTGTTGTGTGGTCTTTATCATTGAGTCGCATACATTGCATAAGCGACGAGGGCTTTTATGCCAAGCGACGAGGGCTTTTATGCCAAGCGACGATGGGCTTTATGCCATGTGTTCCTAATTATGGACAAAGTGACGGGTACCACATGCATAACATAGTCGTGTCTCATGGAGTCGGTTATGTTTATGTTTGAGTTGTTTAACATTGGGTTTAATTGATGAATGATGATTGAATTGCGATAGTACATGATGTTTTGTGTTGATGCGAGTATAATGATTATGTGATGAAGTTAAAGTGTTTATTTATACACTAAATGCTAATTTAAAGTATGTAAGCTTTTAATACATGTCGACATACTTTATTTAACTTATATCATTTATAATTCCAAAACTATTTATATACTCTATCATGCTTTTAATTATATGTTTTGGAGTATCTCACCCTTTACTTATTTCGCCGTTGCCTATATATTGGTAACGTGCAGGTGATCCCCGAGGATGAGGAGGATTAGCTCGAGTCTCTTTATTTTGTGTCGCTCTGCTCTGGTCGTAGTAACACTCGGGATTTGGGCGACGTTATTATTTTGATAGGATAGTTTATGTATACTATCTTATGATGTTATAACCTTATATATTGATGACAACATGATGTTATGTATATTTTGTGAACATATCCGCTGTGTTGTGAATATTCATATGTGAATATGATGAATTATATATGAATCGGTATATCCGACTTTTGATGTGCATTATAATGCAAATTGATGGAAATGCGAATATGTGATGCCTCAATTTTGTTAAATGAAATTTTGAAACTTTAATTTTATTATTAATTACGCGGGGTAGAATTGGGGTGTTACAGTTCGCACTCAAACACTCAAGTTAATTTTGAATTCAAAATAATGGTAGTGAAAGTAAAGATTAGAGATTATGTATATGAGAACCATTTATGAAAATATTAATACCATGGATCTGACGGGGCACGTTGAATAATTGGTTTCGTGTTATTAGGTGTAACACCCCAAATCTACCCATCGAATATTAATAAAAATCAGAGTGCAAAAATTTCATCACACATGGGATGCCACATTCATTCCACATAAAAACAATATATATTAGTCACTTTCGCTCAGATACATAACACTTAAAACCTGGATGAACCTGTAATAATATAATTCAACTTTTTAATCAACTATAATTCACTTAATATTGTTATTCGACAAAAACATCTTCCACAACATAAAATACTTCATCTTTTCAACTTAAAGATTAACAACTTAAAGTAATAACAACAACAGACACAACGAAGAAACACTATCGTTCATCCCCCCAAGTGCTACGTATCAGAGCAATTGACACCAAATTGAACTAACAACTGAAACAACTACTAAGCATCAATTAAGCTTCTCGATCACCTGCATGTTACCCACGTAGAGGCAACATCATAATAGAAGGGGTGAGATATCCAACAATATAAACAAGTGTATGATAAATAATATGCTAGGATTAAATCATACAAAAATATCCTTTCGCAGTCAACAACATCATAAATCACTTCGCATCACAATAATCATATTTATGATACATCAAACGAGACACAACTTACTAACAACAACAACTTATATCTAACAACAACTCATCAAATAGCAACAACAACTTATATCTAACAACAACTTATCAAACAATAAGAACAACTTATATCAAACAACATCCTCAATGTCAACAACAACAACAACTTAAACATGCATCAATTGCATCAACTTAAATCAACATTGGTCGTTCGACGTACAACTCAAACATGCCCATGAATCTGACAATTTAGCTTATTCGGCTGTACCTTTAAAATAACTTATTCAACATCGTCTCTACAAAACAAACCAACCAATACTCCGACAATTTTCAGTTAATTCCAAACAACTATTTTTACCGCTTAATTTACTAACTCGACTAATTCGGTATTGATTTTATACACTTCATTATTACTTCTATTATCGTTCATCACTAAATTCTACTACTTAATTCTTATACTATTTATCTACTAGATTATATTCTACTGCTAAATTATCTTACTGATACTAGTACTGAAAATTACACTGCTAGCAATTAACCTGTCTGTTGTTTTTCTGCTCAACTGCGTTGCTGAAAACATGGCAAAATTATTCAACCGAACCATCGTTCATTTAATTTATAATAAGTGTTCATATACCAAAAATTATAGTAATTTCATTCATGTAGATTAACCATATTATTATTATTATACTAATTAAATGAGAAAAACTAACAATTATTGTAGCAAACTAAACTTTAAGTGGCCCTCGTCCTAAGAAACAACCAAAACACAATGTGTCCCCCACAATTGAAATAAGGGGCGCCCACCCCATCCTCACCATGCCTAAGGGGCGTCAGCGCCCTTCTATGGCCCCCGCCCTCCATTCTTTCAAAGGGTGGCCCCCGCCACCTAACTGTGTGATGCCCGTCACACAGTTTCTTCGTCTTCTCCAATTTTTTTTCCTCCACGACATTTTTTCCATAAATTACAATCCTTCGATTAACATGTTTCAATCCAGTCTCTTTTTTCCTCCGATTTATTGAATCCATGCTCGGCACAAATCCTCAACCATCACAACAATGTAATATTTCACAAAATGATTAAAATTAACAGAACGGTACAAAATCAGACAATTATTCTACACACAAATTACACAAATAGAGATAATTTCATACAATTTGATCCTCACATACAATTCATCATAAACTCGGTTATAGAGTTAGAGCCCCACCCTTACCTTGAATTGAAGGCCGCTCTATTCCGCCGATCGAATCCGAGCTTCGTCGTAGATTCCAACTCTTGCCTCTTCTGCAATTTTTCTCTTCACAGTAACTCTTCGTATCTTTCTCTTCCATGCAACTTCTCCAACCCATATGCCTCTTTTCCAAAACCCTTGTGCATCCTTTTCTGATAAACTGATTTTTCTCTACTCTTTATCCAACTAACCTTATATTTCTTATTTTCTATTAATCCAACGAGCCTCAAATTTACACCTCCCTTATGCTAACACCATCACATAAACTGAGCATATAATAAAATAACCTCATAATTCTCTTGCAACTGAATTATTATTTCCAATAATATTCTACAACTTAAATCAACTCGTCAATTAAATAATGCCGATAATTCACAACTTCAACCATTTCCAATAAATAATTCCTTTAACTAATTTAATTAAATAATTAATTAAATTTGGGGTGTTACATTAGGCCTTTGGCCGGTCGCAAAGCGATGTATTCCTTGCCTTTAGGCGACACAAAAAATGATCCTCAAGAGTTGTCGAACATGTTGAATGTCAGGGGAGTCTTCTAGTCGTGGTCAACCTTTAAGGATTTTTATTCACGTGTCAATTGACACACACCACTTTGGTTTTGCCAAAGCGTGATGTGGATGTGAGCATTAAATGCAATCCCATTATTGAACATTTAGTTATTTTTCTTTGACGTATGACTTGAAAAGGCATGGAGTAATGTGACACAATATTTTCCTGCTTTCCCAAGATAAAATATGATTGTCGATTCACCCTAATTTCCTGCTTTTGATTTGACTATTTCAATTGCCTTTGTCTATACGAAAATGGAGAGAGATTCTGGAAAAAAATTAGCCATTTTTTAGATGAGTCTCCCTTGTCTCTTTGAGTTTTCCCTCTTATCGGAGAACACTTTTATTTTCGAGTAAATGTCGTTGTATGTTCATAATTCCTAAGCATTAAAACTTCGACTTTTCAGACCTATTCTTTGCTTCAGCGCTTTCAGCCTAATATTTTATGGTACATTCTCTTCACAGTAGATATCAGAATAATTATATGGATATGAAAACATAGTAGAGATCGGGACAACTATATTCCTTTGATCATGATTTTTTGTATGTTTAATATTTTTGACATTTCAACGTCTCTAAAAAACAAGTTATCAACTAAGATTAAAGTTTTTTTGTCCCTCCCCCGAGAATAAATCCTTTGATAGAGATAGAAATAAAGCTATTACTCAACACATTGGTGGCTAGTCGGGAAGTGGGTGTACCAGAGAAGGCCAATGTTCTCACTCAACCAAACGTATGAACTAGAAAGAGGAGTCTAACTTGTTGAAATTGAGGGAAATTATTCTCACTCAACCAGACGTAAGAGCTTGGATGGGTGACCTGACTTGGTGAAGATAAGGGTTAAGATTCTCACTGAGCTAAGCGAAAGGGATTAGAAGAGGAAACCACCATGTGTCACTCAGTTCAATCGCCACACAACCGCAAACTAAATCGCACACCATTTTTTTTGTTTCCCGTTTCCAACCACAAAAGGTCTGACATCTTCAATCGTGTAGGCCCTATCATTAGCCACAGTCACAATTTACGCTTCAAATCCACCATCCCATAAATAATCTCACAGTTTCCACATAAATCTGGTTATTTTTCAAACCACTTAAAAATGATTCACATTTATGACATGAAAAAAATTAAAACAAATAATAAAAAAGGAAGATAAAGACTCAAAACAAAATTTCAAATTGTTATGAAATACAAAGAAATAAAGAATAAAGGGAAGAAAGAAAGATATAATGATTTTGTATTATTTCATTCGGTGTAATCGTATACAATGAAATAGGTCTTATTTATAGGACATCATACAAACAATATAATAAATACATATTTATTTAAATAAGGAATGAAGTTATTGGGAGACAAATCATCCAATTATTCATAACACTCCCCCTTGGATGTTTGTTTTGGATATGCCTCGTTAAAACCTTACTAGAAAAAACCCAGTGGAAAAAAAATCTAGTGAAGGGAAAATAGTAAAATATCCTTTTTAAAACAAATTTATTTCTCCCCCTCAGCTGAATGATTATTTTTTCGGATAAAGACCAATATTTTGTACTAGTTGATTAAAAATTATACTTGGGAGTAACTTTGTGAAAAGGTCTGCAAGATTGTCACATGAACGAATTTGTTGAATGTTTATATCACCGTTCTTCTAAAGATCATGAGTGAAAAAGAACTTTGAAGATCATGAGTGAAAAAGAACTTTGAAGAGATATGTTTTGTTCGGTCTCCTTTAATGTAATCATCTTTCAATTGAATGATGCATGTACTTTTATCTTCATATATGGTCGTTGTATTTATTTTTCCTGAAGACAACCCACAAGTATTTTGTATGTGTTAGATTAAGGATCTCAACCAGACGCATTCTCGACTTTCCTCATGTAGTGCTAAAAGTTTTGCATGATTAGATGAAGTTGCTGCTATTTTTTGTTTCACTGATCTCCATGAAATAGTTATACCACCACATGTAAACAAATAACCTATTTGTGATCTACCATTGTGAAGACCTAACAAGTAATCTGCATCTGCATATCCTGTTAATTCCAGTTTGGGTACTTTGGTATATAACAGACTCATGTCTATTACACCTCTAAGATAACGAAGTATATGTTTTACTTCGTTCTAATGTCTTCGTGTAGGTGAGACTATATCTTGCTAATAGATTGGCCTTAAATGGTATATCAAGACGTGTATAATTAGCAACGTACTTCAATGCTACACTCGCACTAAGATATGGTACTTCAGGACCAAGAAATTATGCATCCTTTTCACGAGGCCTGAAAGGATCTTTCTCTACATCTAATGATCTAATAACCATTGGAGTAGAAAACGAGTGACATTTGTCTATATAGAAGCATTTTAACACCTTTTATATATAGCCTTCTTGATGTAAAAATATTCCTTTGTTCAAATGCTCAATTCGTAAACCTAGACATAATTATATGTCTATGATATATTAAAATCTTTAGGGATTTTCATGTAAATGTCACTATCAAGTGAGCTGTATAAATAAGATGTCACGACATCCATCATATTGATATTAAACCCTTCATGCTCTTCAAGGATAATCAAATATTGAAAAACTAATTAAATCCACTGCAGGTGGATATGTTTCATATAAATAAGTCTTAGATCTTTGAGCAACAAATCAAACCTTATACAATTCATATTTTGCTTTTTCACAAAAACTCAGTCATATCCCATTGGTTTTACACCTTGAGGCGTTTGGACTACATGTCAAAAATCAAGTCACTTGTAAAGTGAGTTTAGTTCTTCTTCAATTGAATATATTCATTTGGCCAATTTCTATTTGTCTACAATCTTTGATAGAATTTGATTCACGATCTGTTCATTTTGGTCACATTATCTACTATCTTTGATAGACTTTGATTCATGATTTATTCATTTTGACCAATTCTTATTTTGTCTACAATCTTTGGTATACTTTGTCTCACGATCCTCGTTATCGTTTATCATCTTTAGCGCTATACTGTATATAAATACATTGTCATTTCCGACTTTATTTGATTATCTTAATTTTAGTTCGTTCCATTTCATCCATGACATAATTTATCGATATCTCTTTATTTGATATTTCAAGTACTTGATTAGTTCTTCTGAAACTGAAAAACAAATTATGTCAATATTTTCTTAGAATATTTATATCCTCACTTGGGTCATCTTTAACTTTAGTTACTTTTCTTGGTAGAGGACTTTTAACATTGGAACCAACTTTTCTACCACGCTTCAGGCGCGACTATAACTCATTTGCAATATTAGATTATACAATAGGAAAATCCACTTTGAGTGGAGTGTTAGCAACTGATATTTTGTTTCATAGATTTTACAAATGAATTGTATTTTGAACTTCGAGGTCAAATAATATATAATATTTTATTTCAAATTGTTCTGTTGAACTTCTGGTTCACACTCTGAGCTGCTTATTCTCCCCCCTAATGTTGAGAAAATTAATTTATCAATTGATAATCAGCCTACTGGGCTTCAAGCATATATCCAATTATCGGACCAAAATAAACCTCAAATATGATATTCATATAAAATGAATTTTCTCAACATTCTTTCTAAACTCATCTTAGCGTACTATACTGGAGCAATTGAATAATTTCAACACATCCAAAAGTTTACTTAGATGAGATGCATTAGGTTATTAACCTACAATAATTTGTAAGTTAAGAGGAGAATGCACATATACTAATTTGTTGGTTTAATACAAATAAATTTCTCAATATTCGTATTTTGTGTGTTTGAAATATTTAACTTAGATTTTGTGATCTCACAAGTATCAGCCATACAATTAACTTTAGATGTCTAAAGAATGGATCCTCAAGTCCATTTTTATGTACATATGCTATATGATGTTCAATATCAATTTTAATATTATATGTGATACTTATCAATAAATTTATGAAAAATCCACATAATAAGATCTGACTCTAATTAGTTGAGAAAACAATTTCACAAACTTCCGGTTGTGACTTGTGAGTAGACATATGCATGATCTTTTAGTCGATGCAACAATTAATGTCATAAAAACTCAATTTCTCAAATATTTTATTTAGGAACACACAAATTTTGTTTGATTGAAGAAACTTCTGGTTCTTCAAAACTAGTTCTCGCATTATAATACACTTGAGATAACCCAATCAATTTTTCCAACAACACACTTTAAGTGTGATTTGTAAACTTCTGGTTTATAATGGTATGTGCTTCAATTGTACTAATATAAGTGTATTACAAGACCGAGGAAAAAACCAATAGCTTTTCCATTACACATATCCAAATTATATTTTATAATACAAAGATATGCAATACTTCCATCTCCTCTTTCAATATGGTATTCATTTAGGAGAATATCTTTGAAACTTAATAAGTTTCTTTGAGACTTGTGGGAATATAATGCATTATCGATGTACAATATTGTTCCTCCATATAACAACGCATTGACTCTTCTGGAGCCTTCAATTATTTCTGAGGTGCCAAATATAATACTGATATCAGTCTTTCGATTCACTAAATTAGAGAAATATATTTTATTCTTGAGAATGATGTGTAGTTGCATTATCAACAAGACACATATCTTTACTAGTGTTAGTGTCACTAAAAATTTAACGATGTGTTATAAGCGTACTTTAAAGACACAAGTTATGTAAATTAACAAGCAGCAAATACACTTTATTATTGTTATAAAAGAAAATTCAAAACAACCATAAGAACTTATTGTAATAATTAAAAGGAAATTTTCATAAATTTTATTTCTTGATTCTACACGGTGATAATTTTTTTCTTTCTAAATAAACAAATAAATCACCATAAAATATTTTACAAAACTTATTAAAAAATTAATCACCAACCTTCCAATTAACACCAGTTAAATCACATTCTAATATAATGATTAATCCAAAATTATCATATATAATAATTTATGATATCTCGTAAATATTTTATGATTTTATAAATTGCCCAAAAATATATACATCAATACTAAATTTATAACCAAATTTCTATTTTATTTTCAATTGTTTACCTCAATCATATTATATATAAAAATATATTTCAAAAACTTAATTAAAAATAGATATTAATATATATTTCAAATACTAGATATATGTATATATAATTATTCACAATATAAATATTATATGGATAGCCCATAATAATATATATTCTACTCACGTTAAAAATATATATTAATAAATTTTATACTCACAAAACTTACTAATATAACAAAATTTTAATTTTAAAATATTAATTGACAAACCTACATTTTAAAATCTTCATTCATCAAATTACTAACAGAAACATGCTTCATATTTACATTCAACAAAATAATAACTTTCTAAATAAACACTAATAGTTACGAATGTCAAATTTTAGAGAATTTTTTTTAGAACAATATAAACATTTATAAACAATAATCTAAAATAAATATAATCATCCTTATGGGATGCGCTAAAATTATTAGCTAATAAGTGATGATCTAAAAATTATAATCATCTTTTTGGTATGATTATCCATATGTGTTAAAATTATTATTTTTATAAACAATGATCTAAAAAAAATATTCTTTTGGAATGCGTTAAAATTATTTGTGTCATTCTTCTAGAATAACATTTATTTTATGAGAATATTACAAATTTTTAGATCGATATAACAGAAAATATTTATGAAATCTTCCTGAGATATTCAATATTATTCTTTCGATCCTCCTCAAATTGGATATGCTAATTTTTAACATAATTGATGCATTTTTCTAGAATTCTTTAATACTATAGATCTAATTTGTGTCATTCTTCTGGAATAACAATTATTTTTTAAAAAGTATTTATGAAATTCTTCTGGGATATTCAATATTATTCTTTGAATCTTTTTCGAATTAAATAATATTATCGATGCAATCTATTTGCTAATTTTTAGTTAGCTTGATAGGTTTTTCAAAAACTATATAAATAATTTATTTTTCCATCCTTCAAGATAACTTGATAGGTTCTTCAGAAACTATATAAATAATTTATGGTTCTTCGGGAGCTATATAAATAATTTATTTTCATATCCTTCAAGGATAGCTAGATAAGTTTTTATAAATAATTTATTTGACTATCATTCAAGGATAGCTTGATAAGTTCTTTAGAAACTATATGAATAATTTTTTTAGCAATCCTTAATGGATGTTTTATTCATGCAATCCTTCTGGGATACATGAAAATCATCATTGATTTTCTTTTTTTAATCAATATTTATACATAATAGATAAAGAATAAAAAATATTACATTTTAAAAGTTGAAACTTCATCATATGTATATTGATTTTCTTATTTTCAGTATCATACAAATAATATAATAAATATATATTAATTTAAATAAAGAATGAAGTTATTAGAGGAAAAATCATTTAATTATTCATAACACAACTAAAATATAAATGATGAATAATTAAACGAAAAACTAAAAACTAGCCTAATCCATTTTCTCAATCTCATCAAAAGCATCAACTCCATCAGAAAAAAAACAAAATGCAGCCGTTGCTGCCGGTAAGCATCAGAAACAACTCGGAGTAGCACTGAACTCAATCCACCGGAGTTAGTTTTATCGCCGGAGCCAGAGACAGCGAGAAAATCCTCTAGGTTTTCTTATCTTCTTTATTTCAGTTTCATTCATATTTCAATATTTTCTTACCCTATCCCGCACCACCCTCAAGGATACGATTCCAGCGCAATTTGCGGCGGAATTGATTTCATATTCGTGCTGTCGTAGCTTATCTGAGTAGAAGTTTGATTATATGATTTTTTTTTTTTTGTAGATTCACGAAAATGAATTCTGCACAAGTTATAGCGTTCCAGCCTGGAATTTCTGTGAAAAATTCCAAGCCATTTGTTATTCCAATGAGCGTTATCACTAGTTTTCCTCGGAGTCAGAGTATTGGCATAAGAGAGGATGAACGTTCGTTTAGATTGAAATCTCTAAAACCTCTTCGCGCCGGTGGGAAAGGAATGATGGGGAATAATGATGAGGTATTGTATTGTTTCTTCTTTTTAGTTAGTATAATTTTGATTGTTATTGCTATTGTGATGGAAAATGTTCATTCGGAACTAGAAATGATCCGTGAAGGATAACACTCCAACGCCCAAGTCAGTGAGAGAATGAGATTGAATTTTAATGTGGTACTTGAAAATGACACACTTTTATAGTGAGAGTGTCTGCGAGGAGTGTGGCGTGTAGTGAGGACAACTGTCTAATTGATTTGGATGATGGATGATGCCTCAGGGTGGATTTGTATGCTTTAGGCTAGAATGGGGGAACACGTGTTCCTCGCGTTCGCTTCCTTCGCTTTGTCTCTGGTGTGCCTTGTGAGCGGCGTAGAACATAAAATATTGGATATTGGTTGATGCTTTTGATTTTAATCATGAGTTTGCTAAATCAGAAATTTGCTGTTTTATCTAAAGAAGCTTTTAATAGGAAATTATGTAGTGCTATCAAACGGGATAAATTGATAGAATAAGAACCTTAGGTATGTACAATGTTTTAAAAATTGAACAAGAAATCTAACTGGCGAGACTTCTAGGTTATGGTTCAAGTTCAACTGTTTTAAATTGCTAAAACTGGTAGGAAACCGCAATTGAAATGATTAAATAACTGAACAAGTGTTAAGGTTGGTTGAAGGTTCAACCGTTTCAATCATCTGATTCTGTTCAATTTTTAAAACATTGGTATGCAATGCAACATGAAAGATTGTCCATGATTTCTGTTAATCATGAATCTCTGCAAAGGGAAGGAGAACTACTCTATTTTAGGTTTGGATATTACTACATGTTGCTAACAACATTATACATGTAATAATCAGGATTCGCCGTGGAAATCTCTTTCAAATGCAATGGACAAATTTAAGGGACAGTCAATAGAAGAAGTATTACGGAAGCAAATTCAAAAAGGCGAGATTTTTGACAATGGTGGAAGTGGATTAAAGCCACCGGGAGGAGGAGGAGGAGATGGTGGTGGTGGCGATGGCAGTCCCGATGGCACTGGTGGGTTTGAAGATGAAGACTATGACACTCGCCAAGTGATTTTAGCAACCGGTGCCTTAATGTCTTTTGTACACTCTCTTTCTCTTTATATATGTGTATACATTGTATATGATGATTTTGATCATGAAATTTATTCATATACAAACTTGTGATAGGATAGGATTATCCTTGATTTGATTAACAGAGTTGATAAAACATAGGCCATTGCTCATTTCTTAATGCTCAAACTCTACATTATTTTTCCAGTATATCTATCTCATCAAGGGCAAGGAACTTCAAGCTCTATTTCTAGATTTTCTGAAGTATTTGGTTGGCAGAGGTCAGAGTAATCGACTCCAGAGGATCATGGTAAAATTGGGAAAACTGTACAGGGGTACAAAAATAAAGAAAGTGACTGATGAGTACTTTTTGGAGAAGGCCATTTTGGGTACCGCAACATGGTGGTATGATCCTAATGATTTTCGCCGAGCCGTGAGGAATTACTATGCACCTGAAGAAGATGAATAACTTTTACCGAGTTTGTAACATACTCTATTGCTCTTCCTTTCATTCGATTTTCTTCCTTTAAGCTTAATGATGCAGGATAGAACATTATGGCGGGAATTGATCCATGTAACCGACCCCACTTAGTAAGATAAGGCTTGGTTCTTGTTGCTGTTGTAAGGTCAATGATGCTTTCTAGTCATTGTATTGTATCATCATGTTTCCATTGTAATTCTGTTGTCTCTCATTGCATTTGTTTTGCCCTGAATTACTATAGCAAGGACAACTTGTAAGGCTATTTTGTATGTGATTCTCTATGAACAATTGTAGTATCATTCTAACCCCAAGTGTTAGGCCTAGTGGAGCACTTGTATCTGACATGTTGTGAATTTTAGTCCTAAATAGTTTCTTTTGGAGTTAGAAATGTTCTAGTGTTGATAGTTACAAGTTGTTCATGACCTCAAGCTATGTAGTTCAAAGATTTTGATTCTTGATCAAAAAGTACCACCTTAATTTCCACAAATTTTGTTCAAATTAGTTACTATAACCCCCTCATAGTTCCAGTGATACTGATTATGACATTTTCAGACACCTAAGAGCCGTGTACAACTTGTATTTTTCTTGGTTGAAAAGTGAGATAAGGTTGTTACAAGAGTTACACAAGGTGAAAAACACTATTAAAATGAAAAAGAAATGTCCCATTTAAGACGTAGCATAGTTCAACATCAGCACATTCAATTTCCCTTTCTCAATAAATATAAGTTTATGATATATAGCATTCACATCTGCATCACGAATCAACGCTTCCTCCATCTTCTTTGAAGGGTTGAAAAAGCCACTCTATCATTACACTGTTCAATTTTTCATATACGTGGCTATAATAATTCATAACAAGAAATTCAAATTTTCTATTCATTTGATCCTTTTAGGCGTGAATAACTATTATTCTTTTATGTTAATCTTAATCATAATAATAAAAATATAAAACTCTAAAATCTCGTATTCATTGTGATCTGTGAGCATTCTGTGGATCTCATTTTAAAAAAGTCACACCGACTTAAGTTGGGTGGAGTGGTTGATCCACATGCATTCATGATAATTTATTCACACACAAGACAATTTTATAATTGGCTAATAATTTTCAACTTTAACAGATTTTTCCAGCCGGATATGTCTGTGCAACTGCAGAATTGCAGGGAGAATGAATCAGAATGGATTACAAAGTTTTTCTTTAGAGAATTTAATAGAACTAAATTCGATTCCAAAAGTTTTAAATTGAAAACAACTCTTACTATTCCAATCTCATTCGAGTGCTCTTCTTCATAGATTTATTACTTCATCTATGATACATAAAATTTATTAGATGGACGAAACTACATAGAAACAAAAAGTAGACATGGAAATTAATATATATGATCAACAAATTGGGATCACATATGGAACATACTAAGTGCTAATAATAAATACTAATATAATATCTCTCCCCATACCTTACACATATATATGTATTATTTTCTACTCACTTGTTGAGTAGTATTTTAATCTCAAACTAATCACCAAAAGGCTAGAAAGCTCAACAAACAAACCATCAGTGGCAAGAATCCTGCAAAGCTTCCACGTCCGGCTGGAGTTGCTCCCGAACCACTGAAATTCACATCAACTGGATACAAGTTCCCCGGTGGTCCGGGCATGTATATGTATGGAGAAGATGGTGGTGGAGGACAATTTGATGAGGGTGATTTCTTTGGAGAAGGTGGTGGTGGTGAGTAGTATACTATTGGAGGTGGTGAAGATGGTGGTGGTGGTGATGGATAATACACAATTGGTGGTGGTGGTGAATTGTATATTATTGGAGGTGGTGATGATATTGGATTGTCACCACATGGTGCGCACTTCTCAACTAGCTTCCTTGATTCCAAAGCTTTGATTGGAAGAGTGTTAGTAACACAAACAAGTAATAAGATCCAATAAAGGATCCTTAGTTGTGGTTTACTTTGAGGAACCATGTATGGTTTTGATGAGAATAATGATGTTTGGTTATGGTTTGATATGAGAGTTGTAAGGCTTAGATGAGTTTCTTATGATGTTAGGTGCATATGGAAAATGTAAAGTATGTATAGGTAAAAGGGCCTTTTGGGTTTAGGAATATTTTATTATGGTTTTTTGAAGAATTTGAGTGAGGTACACTTGTTCTAACTCTACTTTATTGGTGAGTGAGGGCTATCTTTTTTGAAATATGAACTTCATTAGCATGTGGATGGTGTGAAATGTGGGGTCCACCATGCGCATAATTCCACATTCCTTCACACCTCAATATCAATAATTCACATTACATTCATTTTGGCTTCTATTGGTGGTTGAATTTTGGCACAATAAGGTTCTAATCTTGGATCAAATAAGAAATAACACCATATCCTTTCTTTTTATCTGACAAACAATGACCCCATATTCTATTTGCATAATTTTGTAGTCATTACTTTGTGCAAGAAGAAGTTTCTATTCTAATTAAACTATAAAAAATAATTCTAACAACGAACACATTTTATTTTACAGGTTAAACTTCATAGGTTAAAATTCATAAGGTTAAGTATTTGTTGTGAGGATAGTATAGACTCCACATATGATATCTCAAGCAAGATGTCAAGGGATTTATAAAGAATTTTATCATTTAATTTAGTCTTTGAGATAAATGTAAATATAAATTTTCATTCTTGACTAATATGACCCCACTCTATCTATCTAGGAGTATGGTGGATGATTCACCTAAGAGGAAATCTAAAGACGCGGCGAGGTTGTCCATGTATGGAACACATGTTCTAACTCGCTAAATCTTATTTAGTGTCTCTCGTGCATATTATTTAAAGTGATTATAAGTGAGTGGTATGAAATTATTATACTATGTGGCCATGGACTATAAGAAACATAACGGTCTGCAAACCTCAAGCATGAGGCCTATAAGGGCGATGTGCTCCTCGAAAAACATGAAGGTCTATAATCCCTAAACATATGAAAAAATGATTTTCATACGGTGCAATGATACCCCATAGAACACAATGATATTACAAGTCATATGTTGTATAATCTTCAAGAGGGAAAGGTACACTTAATAAATATGAAGACTCTTGATCAAGATTTTTGAATCACAAAAGCCAAACTAAGAGAATAATTTATGGTGTAATTCACATGATTTACTGAAAAATATAAACTATCTATAATAATGATTCAAGCTCATTGAGTTCCATGTCCCGGGGACGAGATCTCCGTTCATATCTTACAGCTTATAGGTGTCGCGGAAAAAGCTTTCACTTACTCTATAAGGTCCTTCCTAGTTAGACTTCAGTCGTCCGCATTGAATTCAAAACTTTATGTGCCATTTCATGTGACTTATCTTTCAGATTCATATTGCAGTTAGACCTATCTTGTTTTCTTCTTCATCAAGTTTTCAAGTCATATGGGAACGTTTATTTCAACAATTAGTATAATATCTAAGTTGTACAACATTTTAAATGTTTTCTTTGTAGAAAAATGGGGTTCCACGTGATACAACCAAAGTACATATAACTTTCAACGAAGACATATTTAGATGAACGTTTGAGGTGACAAGGATCATTAAAGGTTTAGGAAGATTAGATAAATTTAATAACACCTCGTATAGTTGTACGAACCTAATCCCTTTTATTATTCCAATTTCTTCTTGATTCTATAGAGGATATCCTTATCGAAAGATTTGACTTGTCCATTAGTTTGATGATGTTCAATTGAGACAAACTTCTTTTGAATTCATAAATGTTGGCTAAATTCACTCACTATTGAATTTGCAATTTGAGATTCATTGTATGAGACAATGAATTTTGATAGTCCAAACATATCGATCATTCGTTTCTAATATAAACACCTTACTCTCCCCACATCGATCTTTGACACCGCCTCTAATTCTATACACTTTGTGAGGTAATCCACACCTAAAAGTAAGAATTTTAGTTTCCCTAGGGCCATGGGAATGGTCCCCGAATATCAATACCCTCAACATGTGGAATGACCATGGCGAGATCATTGAATGAAGGACCACAACTAGGGTGAGACAGAGGTCTAAAAATAGATGATACTTGTTACATTTATTAACGAAGTGGGTGTTGTCCCCTAGCAAAGTAGTCCAATAATACACGTTCTTTAATACTTATTAACCAATGATCTTCCCCATACATGGCTTCCACGAACAACTTAGCATTCCTCCATTAATTGTAGGATCATATCATTCTCACCCAGACACATAACATTGGTATGACTCTTCCCATCTTGAATAATTTTCTTGCAACAACATGTATTTTACATACAACTTTTTGATCTTTCTCGCCTCCTCCTTACATAGGAGTAATTTCTCATTTGTAAGGTATTGGAATATGGGTTCCATTCAACCCATGTTGTTTGGTTTATCGATGGTGTTAACAGTGACATCTTTAATATTGAGAATGAGTAATGTTTCCTATATTACTGTTTTATCATGCCCCATTTTCTTTGTGTTATCGGGTTTGGATAAGAGATCTTCTTAGAAGTTTAGTTATCTAGGAACATATGTTACCTTAAATTTTTTTAATATATCTAGGCATGTCACGAACCTTTTGCAAATATTTTACCAATTAGGCTCATTTCATTTGGTACTCGTCAACAACTTGATCGGTTACCAGCTAAGAGCCACTTCTTGCTCGCATTGGATTCAAAGTTAATCAATTGTTAAATCAATATATCTCCTGATATTTCTAATACTACCCGATATTTCCAATACTACCCAACCTCACCTCTTTTAGATTTGATGCTCTACCCACTGATAATATCCATACGTGTGGAATGTCTTCTCCAACATGAATACTGAATTCGACTAGATAGTCGACTATGATTTAAGATTTAATACACAAAGAACGAAGTTGATGAAATATTCACACAACTTTGGTGACCAATATACCATTCTCCCTTCTAGGCCAGGCTTGTTTAGGACTTGGAAGATTGGATAGTTTTTCTTTTAACACTATATGATGGCCTTGGAACCATGACCTTAGTTTCCTCTCTATTGTGACTATTGGTAAGAAAACTATCTTCATGTTTTAGTAACTTGACTTGACTCCCTTGAAGACCTTACTTGTGAAGTACATTAGTCTTTCAGCGCCATCTAGCTATTAGACCAACACATAACTAATGACATTGTTTTTTTAGCGAGAGGTATAAATACACTAAAACACCTTCTTTTGGGCAAGTTGGGATTTGGGGTATTTAAAGAAAGGTTTTCAAATTTACTAAAGAATCTTTACATTCATCCGCCATCTCAAACTTCTCCCCTTCTTCAGTGTGGTGAAGAAGTGGAAAACCTTATCGTTTGCACATGATAGATATGGGTAAATGGAATTTATCCGCCTTCTTGGATATTAAATTTCTATAATTTTTTGTTTGACTTCTCATTTAAATTATAGTATAATATTTCTATGGTATGGATTTAATTCTTCTTTATGTCAACATGAAGCCCAAACAAATTTCTTGCTTGGACCCCAAAGGATAACTTTGTCGGATTTAGGCTAGGGATGGCTGGCAGACCCAAACCCACGGAGCCCACCTGCATCCACACCCGAGTCAACGGGTGAAAACCCGAGTTGATTGGGTGTGGGCGTGGGTATTATTTTGCCATCCGAATAGCATTTGGGTTCAGGTGGTGATTTCGAGTGTGGGTTTGGGTAGTGTGAAACCCGCACCCGACCCATTTACATCCCTAATTTAGGCATAGGTTATACTTCCTTATATAATGTAGGTGTATTCCAATTAACATTTTCTCTTTGTCATCATTTGACTAGGTGCCTTGATTTCTAGTCTGGAAACTTTGTTGTCCCAGCCTACGAAGTTAACACAATAGATATTTGATATGGGTGGTGGATTTTGAACCATATTCAAACTCTTTATTCTAAGTCTATCTTGGAAAAAATTATTGGCTACCTCTTGATCTCCTTTCACGACCCTTACTCGTCCATTGTCTAGAGAATATTTAATATTAAAGTTCAATGTGGGCATGACTGCCTCCATGACATCAAATGTAGGGTGATCAATAACTATGTTGCACAGTAATAAAAAACAATCATCTTCATCCAACAAAGAGTTACCGTATGTTCCAATATGATAAATGATATATTGTGTTATGTCATCATCTACAAGGAATGCTTTATCAACAATCACATAGTGATAGTTGTGTCAATATAAGGAATGAAAGGATAATATTTCTTACAAGATATAATTCCCATCAATTAATAACACAACAACCACTTGATGCAAATGGTATGGCATCTTCATCATCACTTCCTGGTGACTCAGCTCACTCAAACAAGCAAAGTAGTTGTAATCACTGTCCATGAGTATGACCTGAACATCCTTGGAAGATCAAAGACCAATATTGAAAAGGAAAAACTATATATAATATGAAGGCATAGTACTTTGGGTTTCTCTTGTTATAAATTTTCTGGACTCTAGAATCACCATCTTGACCTTTGTTGCAGGCGACCCATCTTAAACGAGCCTTTTGTATTTTTCCTTCCTTGACAAATCATCACTAACCGTATTCAAGATATATCAATTTGAAGCATAATTTCTTGAGTGATCATTAGATTTTTTCTTCAAACCTCAGAGGTTGGAGGACCTTATGTTCTTCCTTAGTGGGGATGATCTTTTGGTAATTCTGAACCCTACCGTGATCCCTCTTGCTCGATCTATTTTTGAATCTCCACAACTACACCCACTAACTACTCTAGAAGATGATATGGACGTTGGGGTTACTTTTTATATGACTCGTTACGAATACTCATATTTTATTCAAGACAAGAATAAACGATGAATACACAAGTAAAAAATGTAATACTCGAAGTAACAAGTAAGCTACAAGTTCCTCTTCCAACAAAATATTATTTGTCTCCCTTCCTTGGTGGTCACATCTACTAATGAATGGGTGTCTATATTCCACTTCTTTTTCTTTAGGTCCAGAAACTCAATCAATTCTATGAAAATACAACAAGATCGACCTTTAAAATTTCCTCCTCCAAAGACACATTGTAGAATCTATAGACATATATGTGCACACCCCGTAAAAAGTGATTGTCCCTCCTATATTTATGAAACTTGTCTACACACTTTAGAGCGATCAAAGAATTATGGTGTAAGAAGAAGATGCACCTTTCACACGAGTCTCTATTATCCACATGACCCTTATCCCCTGATCTGTTATATATGAGGTGTGTTGTATGTAGAAGATGAGCTTTAAGGTGGGGGAATTATTCATGTATTCACACCAATACTACAAGACCTTGACATACGTCCAACTTATTGAGTGCAAATGCAAATTGGCGTTTCTCAAGTGATTCATGACCACAACTTCAAATTCATTAAAAGGGAGCCTAACCACCATTATAGATAATAAACTTTCCTGAATGGACAACTCACACCCATCAAAACAAGGGCATAATTTTTTTACTCGAATCAACATGTGAAACCACCCAATTAATGGACAAGCTAACATCTTGATATGCATTTTCTATCTGCCCCACCTCACCGAAGACAAACGTTTTACCCAAGAAAAATGAGTTGCTTCATCATAGAGCTCAAGAGCCCAGTCTCCCATTAGTACCATTTCCTCCTTAATGTTAACAAGTAAAAAGTTATGACCATGAGTGTTAGAACACGATTGAGGCTCTATCCACCATCTCACCTCACTATCACTTGGTTCGCGACCATGTGGTTACATAAATGCTTTAATATAAATACATGGCTTTGATTCATTCATGTACACCTTTACAATCTCTAGATTCAACATAGAGAGTCTAGGGAAGGCAAAACCACAAGAAAATTCCTTAATATTAATCCTACATAAAGTGATTTCCTCCTCCCTCTCTACACCTATTCCAAGATTTTCCACTTCTTAAGGATCCCAACTCCTTTACATCTTCGCATGGACTCCCCATAATATGAAAACTCTCATTAATCTTTGTAATGACTATATAAGAATTCCTTATTACTAGAGGGGATACTTTTAATATTTATGGGCTTATATGTAACATCTCTCACCATGGCTCGACATGTCTATGAAAGGAACATTCTAGTTTCATGTATTTCTCATGTCTAGAAATGAGAAGTGTTCAAATCCAAATCAAACCAAATAAAAACTGCAAATCGATCCAAAAAAAATAAAAACTGAAATTTACTGGATGTGTTTGAATGTCATTTTGTGAAAATTGTTCGGTTCAGATCGAATTTCATATTGATTTTTCAAAATTAATCCGAACTGAGCCAAACCGAATGTATATATAGTTATACTTATTTATTTTTTATTAGTATGATATGTTATGTGAATTTGTTATTAAATGATAATTATTTTTATTCTTTCAATATACTATATGTTATATATTATATCAAATTTAAGATTTTTTAATATTTTTATAATAAGTTTAAATAGTGTTTTATATATTATATCAAATTTAAGATTTTTTAATATTTTTATAATAAATTTAAATAGTGTTTTCATCCCTGTAATTTAATGGATGTTAAATGTAAACAATTTCAAAAATTACCCTATGTGGGTATAGAACCAAGGATGTATGACATTCAATTAACATGCCTTTCCAACAGGCCACTTTCTGTGCTTGTTTTGTACTTGCAATTCAATTGTGTATAATGAATGTTAAAGTCAAATATTATGAAAATAAACTATTTAATTAAACTATTTAGTATTTAAAAAAATAAATTGTTTAACAAAATGTTTAGTATTATGAAAAGATAAATTGTTTAAAAATATTTAATAAATAGTTAAAATATTTAATAAGTTAATTATTTAATAAATTTAATAAATAATACATATCTCAACTTTTAATATTTTAAATAGTAAATATTTTAAAATATATCAACTAGTTATTAAATTTTATTAAATAAATAAATGAATTAATTTTTTTAAGTAAATGTTGAATTTATAAATGAATTATTAATCTAATTAATTTGTTATATTTCAGTATTTATTAAATGAATATTTTACTAAGTTTATTTTTAAATAATCAAGTTTTTTATTCATTAAATAAGTTATTATAATAAACCAACTATTTAACTAATCAATTCATTCATTTATTCATTAAAATACTATACTGAATAGTTTATTTACTAATAATTAAAATACTAATCATTAAAATAAACTATTTAACTAGTAAATATTTTATAAAATGATATTATAAAATGTTAGTTTTTGTTAAATAATTATTTTAATAAATATTTCAATTATTTTTTATATGATTTATTAAAAAGTTTATTTTTTTCATATCACTAAA
The DNA here is from genome assembly GCA_021764765.1 of Vicia sativa. Lineage (NCBI taxonomy): Eukaryota > Viridiplantae > Streptophyta > Magnoliopsida > Fabales > Fabaceae > Vicia > Vicia sativa. Next base: position 229,795,324 of record CM038795.1, on the reverse strand, counting down.
TAATATAACTAATGTATAATTTGTGTTGAAAAAAATTGTTTGGAGTTTTTTATTTATAAATAGTATAATTAATGTATAAGTTGTGTTGGGAAAAAATATTTTGATTGTTGTGATAACTAACTAATTACATTTGACATTTTAAATAAAACTTAACATTACTATATAAAAGACATTGCAATTTAAATAAATAATATGCTATATATATATATATATATATATATATATATATATATATATATATATATATATATATATATATATATATATATATATATATATATATATATAGTAAGTTTAAGAATTCGAGCTACAAGTTAGGTTACTTGTGTTCCAAGCTATATGTCTTGCTTATCCTTCATTCGGGAGCCCTATTTATAAAGGTGCCAAAGACCTCATTAATCACTGTTTTATAACGTCTGAGAACTTCCAAGTACGTAACTGGGGCTTGCCATTAAGATCAGAAACGTCTGCCGCTGCTAATGATGGCCAAAACCATAACGTGTATCATCGGGTGTAAATTGGCAGTTACGTACTTAATGAGTCGGTCTATGCATAACTTCCCTATGAGAGTCGAGCTGGACGTAGCCTCCTGGAGCCGGGGTTTCAGCCCAGTGGGGTCCTCCTCACCCTCCATTGACTTAGTCATCAGATAGCCGGGGTATAGTCTTTATTTGGCCATTAATCGTCATACCTCGGATAATGGATTTTATGTATTAACAATATATATATATATATATATATATATATATATATATATATATATATATATATATATATGCATTGCAATTAACAACCAAATATCACATCACAAATGACTTAGTCGATAAATAATATTCTTGCAAATAAGAAGTCCTTAGTTCCAAACCAGTTGTGACCGCTTTTTGAAATGTCTACATTTTAAGAGTTTAAGGACCAAAACAAAAAAAAAACAAAATGACAAGCGTACATGGAATAATGTTCAATAAATAAATATTAAAAAAAAGAAATACATGGCCGCCACATCATTGTCGTTTGCCATATAAGCGTTTTTGTAACGGAAGTGAGACAGTAGGGATTAACGCCAACACAAATTAAACATACGGGGACTTGGACAAAAAAAAAAGATTTAGGGACGAAAACCAAAAACACGCTAACTTACGGAGACGAAAACACTATTTAAGCCTTTATAATATTAACAAAAATATAATTTGTAATTTGGATATCCAAAAACCGATCCAAATTAAACCGCATTAAATTGGATCGAATCAGATCAGATTTTTTAAATATATCATTCAAAATCGAACTGAACCACAAGTAAATTTATCTTTGGATCAGATGAGTTTGTCTTAAAATTTATCCAAACCGAACTGCGAACACCCCTACTAGAAATAAATGCAAACAACTGAAAGGGTAAAGGAAGAAAATGTTACTTGGAATGTTTGCATAATTCAGTTAGAAGAAATAGAAACATGAACACTAAAGACCTAGAAATGCTGCATGGAAAAAGATGGAGATCAAAATAAGTGGCATGATCACAAGAACGACTAGAAGTACGGAACTCTAGAGAAAAATAAGCAACTGACAACATTCTGCTAATTTATAGGTAGCCAGGGTTGTCCAGATCGACGATCTAGAACCAATAGGATATCAAGAGACGTAATCAATGGTCCATGATCTACCTTGATTCCACAACTGCACTTGAGTGAACTCAAGTGATATAATGATGTCTTTGCCTCATACCTTAGAGGTATAAGGCCATATGGAAGAATTTTGAATTCACGGTGAAACATTTTAGTTACAACACAAGCATTTAACGTGTGCTTTTCCAATATCACGTACTCTGACTAAACATACCATCGATATCTCATCGAATACGGAGGACCATATGAAGACCTCTTAACAACAAAAAAGAATTTTCTAGAGGCCGATCTTAACAATTCTATAACAATCATAGCTCCATTATCGATAACTAGGACTTGAGGGGAGTTGTCCAGGGTCAACCAAATGACCTAATATGACCTGCCCAATTTAAAGAGCTTATCCAAAACTTCCATCGCTAAATACTGATGAATATGTTGACCCTCACTATAGGGCCATGCATTGGATCCAGACACAACTCTCATCTCTTTCGTTAGAATTAGTTTGATGGTCTCCCGTATTCTATGATGCATTCACCGGGGAAGGTTCTAACCATCATTCATATATAAGCAAAGTTGCACCACATTGAAGTATAATTCGTTCAATACTTGAAAATCAACATCCATGACCTCACTGATTTGAGTGTTGGAATGCCAACCTTGTAGGTACACACCTTCTCCACCCACAAGAGACTCATCACTGTACTGAAAAGACTCCATGACATACTTCTTCAACACCTCATTGATTTCCTATTCCACATCTGAATAAGTCCCTACAGTATTTGTGACACAAGGGCTAAAATTAAATATTTCGCATATTATATAAATTAATTCAAATATAATCGAACTTGAAAGGATTCAAACAAAAGAACAATGATTAATAGGGGAAAAAATATAGTCAATCCATTTTGCTTCGAAGAAGAGGAAAAAGTTGATCACTTGTTTGTTACCTATCCAACAAGCAAGCAAGTTTGGAATTTGATTTTTACTTGGATCAAATTAATCTCATTCATCGATCGATCAAATCACGATATATCTCACTTGAAGCAATTCGAAGAAAAGACAAAGAGCAAAATTATTAATCTGTGTATCATCTTGCGGTTAGGTGGACTCTGCGGTTGAGTAGGAATAAAATTCGGTTTAAAGATGAATTTCTATCTATAAAGGAAATAAGGGAAGATGATTGACTTTGATTGATAAGATTAACAATTCAATTTGAGTTAGTAATTTTCAAAGTCGTAATTATATGTATCTCATTTTACTGTAAGAGTTGAATATCTCTTCTACTCCTGATCAATATAAACTTTTCGCTTATAAAAGAAAATAAAAACTCAAAGAGTGAAACAAAACCTAATCACCATGTACTAGAAAAACACAAAATTATGTTAGATACATTCTCTTTATTCTTTTCTCTACATTCAGTTTAACATACATGCGAGTTTCAGTATTTCATGTTAGATCTACTCAAAGTGTAAGATTATATTCATTTAATCTTATAAGAAAATGACTAGTGTTAAAGAAAAGTTTTCCTAAACCTACGCTCCTCGTATTAACAACAAGTAATAAGTTGTAGACTATGTGAGACGTATCTAACGTTGTCCTCACATGTTTGGTTGTAGTTCATAAAATTGACCCGTAAGATGCATTCCAATTATTATAAATTATTATTATATTTCAACCTAATTGTAGGGCTCAACTCTTGCCACGGCTTATTTTCAACCCTAATAAAAGAGAGCAGGTACACTCACTATGACATTATCGACAATTGAAGCGTTTGAGTCATCAAAGTCATACATCAATTGCTTATTATTGCGTTTACCTCCTTATCTCTCTACTCTACAAACATCTTGTTATAAAACTATATGATAATTTAATATTACAGTTATAAATTATATGTATGAGAATGACGTGATGACTCGATGCGAATTTAAAGTGATAAGAACGTTATAGCATGTTACAATTAGCCGCAAGTTTTGTTGATGTGGGGCCAACAACAATGTAAGGGAATGTGGTGGAAGAAAAAACTTAGCTTGCTTGAATGAAAACAATCACAAATGAATGGGTGTCATCAATTAAAGATGCCGATATGTAAAGTGCAATGAATGGGGAAATAGACAGTCCCTGTATCTTAATCATATGATTTTTTAACTAAAAAAAAATATATTTTTTAACCTCTATTTGTTTTTTAACATATAATAACTTTAAGTCGTTATATGATTCAAATTCTATCATAATATTTTTATTTTAGATCATCTTTTTATCTAATTGTTAATCGCGATTCTTTTTAATATATTCTCTTACAAACATATTCTTTTAATATATTTCGATAATTTAACTACTCTTCATCTTATTTATTCTTCAATAATATAATTTATATGTCTCCTCTTTACATGATCAAATTATCTAAATTTATTTTTCACAATTTTTTCTATTATATTTGTTACTCCAACATTCTTTTTAATATTATCATTTCTAATCCTCCGTAGTATAATTTTACAACACATCTCATATGACATCTTCATCTATTCTATACTTACACTTTTTTTGTGTTGATTTTTAACCTCATAATATTTTATCTCGTACAACATCGTAAGTCTTACAATTGTTCTATAAAAAGTTTCTTTCAATTTACGAGGTACTCTTGAAACACATATAACATGTAAAATCCTCTTCCATTCTAGTCACCTGACTTGAATTTGATAGTTTATTTTTCTTTTTATATATTTTTCCATTATTTTGTATTACAATCTCAAAATTTTTAAATTGTGTGACTTGTATTGTCCCCAACTTTCATCAATGAGGACACATTTCTTTTTACTCTAATTTTACTTTGAACACTTTCATTTCACCACCATATTCTTTATCTATAGATCCAAAATCTCTTGATTCTCCCAATATCTATTTAATTACTTTACTAATCTCTAGTGGAATCTTTTTCGGAATTTCATTTACACTTATTTGTGGAGATATCAACCGTCTATCAAATATTTTGTGTTGGATACTCCATTATTTTTACCCTTCAAATAATCTCCTATGTAACTTATTCTATTATCTCTCCTCTTAACTTTTATATCCATAACAAATACTCTATGTTAGAAAGTCAAGCACTTTTCATGTATAAATTTACTGTCCAAAAAACTCCTCTTGTCTCACTTCCTAATAAAATAGAAATATGTGTTACCCCTTTCTTATATGTGATAAGATTTTCGTCTATTTTTCCTAACACATGTATTATCTATTTTAAGATCAAAATCGACACAAAATCCAAGACGGTTTGCATTTGTCTCCCTGAGACCATACCCACACACATGCCCTCAAAACCTCTGACTACACTCCATACATGTTCTTGTAGATCTTCTCATAGATTTTTTCTCACTCTTTGGGGTACATCCTAAAACAAGCCTTCTAAATCCTTTCAAAATTTTATTTTAAAGTATTGTGCTAATCCATCTTTAGGTGCATAAGCACAAATAATATTAAATGTGTCTTCTTGCACTATAAATTTCAGAGTTATGATTCAATCTCCTATTCTTTTCTCATCCACGATATCATTCTTCCACTCCTTACCGATAGTAATCCACATCCCATTTTCGCTCTAACATCTCTAGTGTACCAAATGTTAAATCACAAGATGCATAATTTCACATTTTTACCGTCCACTTAATTTATTATAGGCACATATAATTGATCTTCCTTGTAACCATATCATTCAATATTTCCACATATTTTCTGAGTAGTGTGTCTATATTGCATGTTTCAAAATGAATTCTACTCTCACGAACTAACTTCTTTACCCACGGTCATTCACAAAGATGTGAGAATCTTTGCTTAATTTTTACATTCCCTATGCGACGATGTAGTGGTCTTGACTCTTTTGATACTATACTCGAGCATACAATACAATGCTTAAGGGAAATGACCCAACATTCACATCATTACATATCTACGCCACATCATAGAGATTCACAAAGTTTTATTTTATTGTCGACTGCCTAAGACAATCATTTGCTTTTATTTGAATTTGAGACGCATACCAAAACTAACACATCTTTAACCTAAAATTTTTTAATACCTTTATTATTATTTGTTTCAAATTGATTCTTTGTTAATACACAAATTTATCTAGAAAGTAAATTAAGTAAATCTATAAGTCAATATAATTTAGTAATCATCATAAATAATCTGATAAGAGATCTAGATGTATTTCATCAAATAAAAATATGAGGTTTGAAAAAGAGATAAAAAGAATAATATTTTAACACTTTTTTTAAGTATATAAATAAAGAGATTCATACATTTATAAAATTTTATATGTTTTGGACAAAATATAGAATATATTGTTAGATCTGTTCATTGCATTATGTATCTCTACGCATACAGAGATTAAGAACACAAATCCATATGAATTCTTATCCTTATAACTCATATCCTATAAACCCATTGTCACAAACTAAATTTTGCTCAAATTTTTTCTTTTTTCTTTTAACATTTCATCTGATTCATTTGCATCCACATAAAGTTTTATGTCATTTTTCACATGAGTATTGAATTGTTATATTTGACTTTCAATTACGTAATTAGTAGTTAATTTGTTATTTTTGCGTTAAATTTGTTTTAATTCAATTTTGCATTTTTTATGTGAATAATTGTTTGCATTTCCTTTTCTTTTTATAGTTAGGATTTATTATTAATTGAATAATTTTTTTAATAGTGAATTCAATTATTAGTTAAAATTTCCATTCTATTTCATTTCTTTTGAAATTTACATTATTTTAATTCGCATTTTGATTAGAGCTTTGAATTAAATAAAATCTTTCCTCATTGAAAATATTTTGTATTTTTATTTTATTAACAATTAGTTTTGTTTTTATATGAAATTTTAATTTTTTAGTTTTATTTAAGATAATTGTAGTATTTTCTTTCAAATTTGGAATTTGTAAAAAAAAATAGTAATAATAATAAGTGTTAGTAGTAGTATAGATTTAAATTTTTAGTACATAATGCATTTTTTTTACAGTTATTGTATTAATTAACAAACAAAAGTGGTCTTGCTCTTATTTATTTTTTTCTATCCATCGATTTGTTCTCTTGCCATCCACCACCTTGGTTCCTTGCCTCCACCTCTTGTACTACCTGTAAAAACAAAACAAAAATCAATACAATCCTCCTCTCACTCCCATTCCACTACCATTCTACCAACAATGTTCCAGTAATCCTTGTACAATTTGTACCTCAAAACTTTGGGCCTAAGTTTTCATCCAAATTCTCTCCCCAAAACACCCTCTAATTCATCTATAAAACAATTGCATTTCCTCTTATACTTGGACCCAAAAACCTCACAATCCATCCTTCCAAGCTCTGTCCAAAAACCATCATTCCAAAACCAACCCCTCACAAATCTCTTCTCATTCACTCACCTTCAAAAATATCCTCCAACTCCATAAAATCACAGAGAAACTTACAACAACTCACTACCGAACTCGTGAGCAGCCTTCATACCTCCACAATCCAACACGCCCAGGTCGAGAAACTCAGAAGCAATGAAAAAGAAAAGATTCTGAAGTATTTGAATTATTAGATGATAACTTATGTTTCAGTATTTGTCATCCACAGTTAAAATCAATTCAACTCATCAAACCTTGCCCATGTGCAAGTCCTTTTTTCAAACTCACATCGCTCACACGTGATCTTCTTTCACTCACACGCGGATTGCACTAGTGATGTCTTATCTTCCACGTACGATTAAGCTCCTATTTTCATAAATAAAATCAACCAACCAACAAATGTTCTCGCAACCGAGAACTACGTAAGCTCTGACTTTCCCATCGCACTTGGGGAATACGTAGGCACGGGATTCTAACATCTTGGCGAGCACACTTTCAAAAAATTAAAACATGTCTCCTTTCTTTTCTCTTTTTGCACACAATAATAGAAGATAGCAAATTGACACACTAAACACAAAAACACTTAGAACTAAATGGGTTCCATCGAGTGTGATGGATGTGACGGGTGCTAATACATTCTCCTTGCATAACCAACTCACGAACCTGCATCTCTCAGTCTCGAAGACCATTTCATTTCACAATTCATTTCTTGGGTTTTATCTATATTTTCCCTTTCCTCTTTAGGAACAAATAAAATTAGGTGGCGACTTTATTGTATTGTAATCGAATTTGTAAATTTTTTCGATGGCGTCAACAACCATACTCGAATACAATATGAGAATGAAAGCGGAGACGTACTTGAGTTTGTCTTTGGAATCGTTGAAGGTTGTAGGTATATGATCTTCTGATTTGTATAATTTTTTAGGGTTTCTTAAATCTCTTATGATGGGGATGAATAGAGAATCTTGATAAACCATATTTTGTCGATCGCTCTACAAATGAGGACCATAACAAATATAAATAACCGTAGGATTATTTATTAGTTTTCAATATTCTATTTTGACCCCTTGTCAAATTATATATTGACTCAGGGGCGGAGCCATAGCCCAGTGAGCCCGGGCTTGCGCCCGGGCTCAACCCCTATTTTCTTTGTATTTTCCTAATTTAATAGCCGATTTTTAGATAAAATTAGGGGAAAAATTAATAAAAATAGGGGCAAAATTATATATTATATCGTATGTAATTTGCGATTTAAAATTTTCCCAAGCTGCCTAAAACTTCTGGCTCCGTCAATGTCTTGACTTATGTATCTACATAATAACCTTTCATGATATATGAACTTAGCCATAAACATAATATCAAATAGATCACTTTAGTTTTGGATAATTAAATAATGTCTCTAACACATGTAATATTACATTTGTGACCCAAAATTCTAACAATTTGCCACTTGTCACATATGTAACATTACACACATGTTAGACTTTATGAGCTCAAAATATTTCATTATTACTTCAAGCATATCCAAATTACCTCTTCCATTAGGCATTCAAGTATACGGAACCAAAGTAATTTTCATTATATTTATCATAACTAAAACTCATCAATCATTACTAATAATGACATAAATAAACGACATAGATTTATCACGAAATGTGTAGCATGAAAATCACATTGCGTTAGCATGTACATGTTGATTTTCATTTGGTTCTAATTTAAATTAGTGAGATTATTCAATAACCTTATTGTAAAAAGTGTGAATAGCTGAATATCAAACTTTATTAATTGGAAAATATCAAAAATCATAGTATGCATACATAATACCAAACATAGAACACAAAATTCATAAAGGACTAATTCCCACTAAACTAAATATTCCTCTAACCGTAACACACCCATGTGAGCAGTGTGCTCATAAAAGTCCTTGAGAGGAAGACCTTTTGTAAGAGGATCTGTTATTATGGAGTTTGTCCTTAAGTGTTATATGGAAATCTTTCCACTTTATATCCTTTCCTTAACAATTTCAAACATGATGTCAATATGTTTTGACTTAGTCGAGCTCCACAAAATTTGAGTAAGAATATCCAGTGATCTCCAACTAGTCTAACCTATAATATGTGATCATATAATCTTTTGTTCTATTTAAATAGCTTGTAACCTTTTTGTATTCTTTCCAATGGTCCATTCATTGATTGCTCAAATATATGCCTAACATCCCAACTATGAAAGTAATATCTGGATGCATACAGACTTGGGAATACATTAGACTCCATACGTCTGGCCGATAAGGAATTTTTAGAATTTCTAAGTTTTCTTTTGGGAACTGACTAAGACTAAATTTGTCTCCCTTGGAGATTGGAGTATCCCATGGTGTTGCACCCCAAAATTTGCCCTCCTATATCAATTTTACCTGGCTTAGGCTTCGCATTCGTCTGCATACATGTCCATTAGATCATTGACATTAAACAGTCATTCATCCATTGCATATGCATCATTTCATCGTATTTAAATTGACCAAAAGTCAGTTTAAATTGATATCTGCATCGTTTTATAGTTACAAAATACCCGATATTTCACTTCATTCATTTTTATCTCCTTACCTGTTTATTGTGTCATTTTAAGTTGATTATATGTCGATGATATCAATATTTCGATTTTACAAATAGACTGCTAAAAGCGATTCGACACTGTACGAAAATTAGTGGGAAAAATATTTCAAACTTTCACCTCTAACTCACTGCTTTATGAATCTACGTGTCACGTAGATCATGAAAATGTGATCTCTCTAATTTTTCAATACATTTCGAATTTTTGTTTTTAACCGTAAGTGTTTTAAAATCATGTATTTTTTTATTATCGTTTTATTTCAATTTTAATTATGTCGATAATTTTTCTTTAATCTATGAAACCCGTAGTTTATTTTAATATGTTCATTTTATTTTTTCGGATGATTTATTGTCCGAACTTTTACCATTTTTGATAATTTTAGGTGTCTAATTTTTGTCTCTAAAAATTAAAACAAAAATATGTTTGAGTAGATTATTTTTTTTTCTTTTGGGCTGTTGAGGCCCATTTTATTAAAGGGTATTTTTGACATTTTTTAAAATTGTTAAACCTAATTTTTATAGTATATATGTATGTTATAATTGCTGTTGGAGGGGGAGGTCAAATTGAAAAACGAAAAATGAAACAAACGAGAGAGGCGGATCTGAGTTCAAAAGGAAAATAAATTTTCCTCATTCATGTTGATACCCATTGTTCCCCTCTTACCTCCATCTACTCTCACCAACCACTATTCTGCGAACCACATTCATCCTCACAACCTCACACTCGCCGCTCTCCTCACTACCCACCGTAGCTACTCCCTCCACTCGGCTCTCCTTCACCTAAACACCGTCAAACACTCACCGCCATTCTCCTGACATCTCAATCTTTACCTTCCAATCCTCGCGTGAACCTTCCTCAACCGGTCTCTTCATCATCTTCACCGAGACAACCTTAACCTCTGTCTTTCTGCTACTCCACCGAATACCCTTTGATTCAACACAAACTGCTCGCAACTCACCTTCCCTTCAACCCACCGCCGAACCTCCTCTCATTCTTCCTTCTTTCCATTGTCTCTCTCGTCCTCTCTCACCAGCCACTACTCCAAACTTCCTTCATCTCCGCGTACACGCTGTCTCACTCTCTAACCTCGCTGCATTTCTTCCTTCCTTCAACCTCCAAACGAACAACATAATCATCACGCCACCCTTCATTTCACCGTCTCTTCACTCCACGCATACAACTCTGGCATCGCCATCCGGTTCAAGTTTCAGCTCGACGCCGCAACTCTTCTACTTTCTGGTATTCCTCTATTCTTTTTCAGGTTGTGCTTGCTTAAGCTAAACTGTTTTGATGTTCTACACTGATTAACCGATATGACAAAACTTTTGCTGAATTGATATTGTGTATGTTATGTTATAATTTCTGGTTTGACTTTATGCTGAAAACTGTTTTAATCTGTTATATTTTCTGATCATAATATGCTTTTGATCATGTGTGCTGGTGTTAACTTCAAGGCCATTAAGATAAACTTCTTATGCAAAAAATCGAATCTGTTTGAGTTTCAGATTAGTTGTTTTTGATTGAATCTATGTCAAAAATCTGAGAATGTTTTGTTGATGTGAGCATTGATAAAGAAGCTATGATTGGGATTAATCAAATTGTGGATACCACTATCGTATTGTTGTTATTGTGAATAGGATGTGTTGAATTGAATGAGGAGAATAGCATAATTGTTCATGGTTGTTTTGTTTGAACATAATCTATACCAATCCTTTGATATCTCTAAGATGATGTATTTGACAATGATCGTTTGAGTGGTATCTGTGAAGTAGCCGTGTTTTGGTCTTGAATTGTGAATTCTCTTTGATTTCAAAATAATGGAAAAAGTTGGTTTATCAATATAGGTTGTTTGTTTACTGTTGAGTTTGTTGGTGATTAATGTTGAATCAAGGTTTATGTTATGCCAAGATGTTTGGACCAATTCGAAAGAAGATTATGATGATGTTTGGTTGCATTTGCTTTGAATTTGAAAGATCAATTTGGTTATGACTTTATCGTTTATTTCTTAATGTTTCAAACACCTCCGAGTTGAATTTTTTTGAGCATAATCATGATTCCGAAACTGCTGCCCAGATTCCATGCCATTGATTTTTGCTGTTTTTTTTAATTCATTATTCTATGTTTCGAGTTTGTTCAGAACAATAACAATACATGCTATGCTAATTTTTCTGTTTGTATCATCATTAAGTTGAGGTATTTTGTTTTGAATCGATTCTTGAAGATTAATTCGGCTATTTCCTTTTGTGCTAAACATGTTTGGGTTGAATTTTGGGGTATAATGATGCATGTAGAGTGGCTGCCCGGGTTGGTAAGTGGTTGATAATGCGAGTTGCCTTTGAATTCATGTGGTCTGTGATTGATATTTAGAGTGTTTTTTGAGATAGCATAGTTGCTGCCCGGAATCATGTTTAAGAGCATAGAGTTTGCTTTGAATTCGAGTTTTCATGTTTCAATTTAAATTTTTGATCCTTGTTTTCTATGATCGGAAAAACATGTTTACCGTTGGTATACTTGAGTTTAAATGTGATTGGAACAATGTATGTAGTGCTGAATTTTAACATGTACATTGAATACTAGTCTATTTTCTTGTTTCTTATTTGTAAATTCATTCATTCATGTACATAGTCCATTTTATCTCATTTCGATTTTATCCCACTATGCTACTAACATGTTTGTTACTTGTGAAGGCATTCAAGAGTAGTTCAAACATCATTCCATCATAGAATATATATATCTTTCTCCTTTTATATTTTTTTATTATAATTATTCTACTACTTCGATATAATATTTAGTTATGTATTTTTAGTATTGTAAATATAATTATATATAGTATTTCTATTTTATATTTAATATTGTAAATACAATTACACTACTTTTATTCATATATTTTATTTGGTTCATTTTGTAAATAAAATTATATTGTAATTATTATTCTTGTGTTGCAATTTTGAATTTGGAATTTAATTCAATCAACGCAAATATATCTATTCTTCGTATAGTTTTTGTTTGTATCTTGAGTGATGTAGGAGCCTTCATTTGGTATTCATCCGATGGATCAAGCCTTATCCGATCTTGAAGACTACTTGGAGCTCAATTCTTCCACCGCATAGAAGCTATTTATTTATTCAAATTAATTCGATTTGGTTGTAATAGCTTAGAATTTATTTCCTTGTGTGTTCTAACTACCGTTTAATTATGCGTTTATCATATTAGAACACATAGCCTCCTCTTGGGCTCCTCATCAAGAAGTAGGTAAACATACACAATGCACACCTGCACACATTTATAGTTTGGTCCTGGGCTTTTCTACAGCGACAACTATTCGATCGATTGTTCTAATCGGTCGTTTAGAATACTAGTGTCACGCTAGTCTCACTTTTAGGAGCATACATAAAGCCACCTTGTATGGGCTCGCTTGTCTTCCTAAAACACTTTCAAGTCAAAACAATTAATTGAACTTGTTCTTTGAAAATCAATTTTCTACAAAACAAAAAAAAAACATAGTGATATGGTATTTAATTAAATTGTCGAGGTTGACGATTTAATTAAAATGTAAAGTATTTGGGCCATTAGAGGGTAACCCAATGACTTAAATGCTTTATTCCATAACACTTAATAAAAGTGAACTTTGTTTCACCTCACTTCTTTTCATAACAAAGATTTTGGATGAGAGATGATCGGTTGACCTCAATCACCAATCTCGAGTATCGAATCGTTAGAGGATATCCCAACGTTTTGATACTTGTCATCCACAACCAAACCCCTAAAACACTTTCAAATTAAATTAATTAATTGAATTTGTTTTCAAAATCAATTTTTCTACAAAAACAAAAAACATAGTGTTATGGTATTTAATTAAATTGTTAGAGGTTCGCCCGACGATTTAATTAAAATGTAAAGTATTTGGGCCATTAGAGGGTAACCCAATGACTTAAATATTTTATTCCATAACACTTAATAAATGTGAACTTTGTTTCACCTCACTCCTTTCATAATAAAGATTTTTGGATGAGAGAAGATCGGTTGACCTCAATCACCAATCTCGAGTATCGAATCGTTAGAGGATATCCCGACGTTTTGGTACTTGTCATCTACCATTAAAATCAATTCAACCCATTTAAATCTTTTTTTTCGCTCATATGCGATTATCAAAAATCAAAAACATTTTCTTCTAAAATCAATACAAACAATCCAAGACATTTTCAACAAGAACTACGGAGTTTTGACTTTCCCATTGCACGAGGGAATACGTAGGCACACGGTTTCGAAACCGTGTCAAACTCAAAATAATAACAAACAAATCCCGTTTTCTTCTTTCTTAAATTCATGATTTAGAAATTAGCGATACACACACAAACACATTTTGAACTAAATGGGTCCCATCGAGTACGATGGACGTAAAGGGTGCTAATACCTTCCCCTTGCGTAACCGACTCCCGAATCCATCCTTTTTTGGTCTTGTAGACCGCCTTATCCGATTTTGTGGGTTTTATCTATATTTCCTCGTTCTTTTTAGAACAAATAAAATTAGGTGGCGATTTCATTGTTTTTGAAAATTCATTTTAAATGATTTTTTGAAAATCGAGTTGCTTCACATGGCTTACATTCATGCATTCCAAACCTTCTAAGTAATTTTTTGATATAACTCTTTTGTGATAATCCTAGAATGCCCCTAGGTTAGTCTCAATGTACCTAAATTCACAATATAAAGGAGGCATCACCAAGATCATTCATTTTGAATTTTCTTGATATAAATTTCTTAGTTTCGTGCATCATGTCTATATCATTTGTGGTAAGAAGTATTTCATAGGCATAAAAGACTGGGAAAATGTACTTGCTTCCACTGAATTTTCAATTCACATAATCTTCAACAAACATTCTCCTAAAAAAAGAAGAGATAATTACTTCATGAAAATTTTGGTACCACTGACAAGACGCTTACTTTTAGTCCATAAATGGATTTTGTCAATTTGAAAACCTTATTTTTGAGTATACTGATACAAATTTTTTTGGTTGCACCAAATATAAAGTTTTACCAATGTTACCATTGAGGTATTCCGTCTTGACTTCCATTTGATGGATTTCCAAATCATAATGTGAAACAAGAGGCATAATTTTCCTAAAAGAGTCTTTCAAAGAAACTAGAGAGTACATATCTTTAAAGCCAATCCCTTTCTTTTTTGAATAATCCTTAGCCATAGGACGAGGTTTTACCTTTCCTTATTACTGTTAGAATCCCATTTGGTGTTAAAAATCCATTTGTAAATAATGGGTTTCACACATTCTCATAACAGGATAAGTTCCAAAACCTTATTGTCTTGCATGGACTTATACTCCTCTTTCATTGCTTCAATCCTGCATGGCTTGGCAGAAGTTTATTAATCATTTTCGATCAAACCGTTTTTTTCCTCATGTTCTTGGAGAAATACTATGTAATCATTAAAAATAAAATTTCTTCTTTCTCTAGTAGATCTCCACAAAGGATTGTTTCTTGTAAAACTTGTTCTTAAGGATCTTGAGTTCGTTCTTTTTGAGGAAATTCAAAAATGTCTTGTGGAGGTTCCATACTTGCTTGATTAAAACAAACTATATGAGTCTGTTTTCGTTATCAATTCTTTATATTAAACAAAGTCTATAGCCTTATTCTTTTGTCCAAACTCAATATCCTCAAAGAATGTGGATGTTCCTTTCTCAAAAATTGATTTTAATTTGAGATCATAAAACTTGTAGCCCCTAGATCTTTCAGAATAACCAATAAAGTAATTGTTCAATGTTGGGGAGTCCAATTTCTTTTTGTTTGGCCTACAAGGCCTCGTCTCAACTGGACATCCCCATACATGAAAATGTTTCAGACTAGGCTTTCTCCCAGTCAAAGTTTATAAGGTGTTTTGGCAATTACCTTTGTTCGCATTCTATTTAGAATGTAACCTGCAATTTTTGTGTCTCTTCCTAGAGTGACTCAGACAAGGTAGAATGACAAATCAATCTCATTACCATATCCTTAAGACTTCAGTTTCTTATTTCTACCACACCATCCCCTATAGATTCCTCCTACACCGATTTTCCATCTCCAACATAGATGTATCTTTCAACACCTTTTGACTTCAGGTAGTTCAGACAACCTGACATTTAAACATTACTGAGTCTAAATACCAACTGTTTCTAGGTACTGGAGATAAATTGACCTCAGAGCAGACTAAAGTAAGAATTGTACCTTTCTTTGCGTCCAAATCATGATATTTGGGATATTTATTCTTCATATGTCAAGACAATTTGCAAAAGAAACAATTGTCATCCTATTTTTTCTTATTTTGTGTTGAAAAATTTGTAACTTCATTCTTGGACTCATTAATTTTATTCCTTTTTCCCTTGTCCTTAGAGGTTCCAACAAAATGATAACTATTTTCTGCAACTCTCAAAAGACTACAACAAGGATCTCATTTGTGTGTTATACGTCGGGTTTCATAAACGTCAAGGGTTGAGTTTAAATTCAAAATGGGAGGTAAGGACGATTGTTTCACTAATGAATTATGGAAGTTATTATTTATTATTAATGTTGTTGGTGATGATGTCGGGATTATGGTAACAGATACGACATTCATGGAGATTTTTATTGGAGACCTTATATGAATGAATTACTAAAATCTCCTATGGATGATGACAATTACGATGGCGTGACAACTGTTTACTTGAAACACGTTCCTCATATCTTGCCTTGGCTTTTGTCTCATGTGTTGCACCCAAATAATAGTGGGCATTCAAGGGTTGACCAAGATAAGGTCCACCTTGTTTACATCCACCTTCACAAGACTAATATAAATTGGGAAAACTATTTTGTATCTTGCTTGTTCACCATCAAAGAATGTAACAAATAAACTTGCTTTTGCTACGTTTCTATGATTGTTAAGATCCTCAACTTCTTCAACATTGAGGTTCCTAATCTTATATACATCTCACCAAAACTGGCTTAGGAGTTCATCCAACGCACCTTGACCAATATGTGGTACTTTTGGGATAAAGACTTAAAGGTATACTCAAGGTTATCAAACTCACGAGTCTACTCAGACTCGTAAAAGGTCTGTAGACTCGACTCGCAAACTCGTATGAGTTTATGAAAAATTAAAAATGACTTTAAAAAATTTGTATGTGACACATATGTGACACGACTTTTTCTTAATTGGCTAGTGGCTATTACATAAAGCAAAAAAAAAAAATATAAAATATATGCGCTAATGACTTCAAAAATCCAAAGCTCCGGTGAAATCATCATCACCAATATTATCATCATCTCCTTCAATGATATCTTAAGGTTCTTTAAAGCTCTATTTCAATCGTAATATCCATAGCTACAACCACCCCATTGACTATAATTTAAAATTATGCCTCTGCTCAAACTGTTATAGCCTTAAGTCAAATTAGATTTTGAGTTAAGGTGTTTTTATGTATCTATCATCAAGGTTGTCAAACCACCCTAACTCTCCTTAAAACACTAGTACACAAGTTCCTTATAATTATCATTAATAATTAAATAATTAGGAAAAATTGAAGCAAGTTTTCATGTGATAAATGCATTATTTCAAAATAGACTAAATTTATTTTTGCCATAAATCATAAATCTTCTAAACCATTTTGTCACATGCAAATTGATACATGGGGATTGGGATTAGCGGACCTGATTGAACAATGGTGCATCAAATTACACAAGAGAACATACACAAAAGCATCAAAGTGAAACATGCTAGAAAATACTTACACAATGAAGGTCTGATTTACGACAACGAACAAGAACAAATCAATAGAAAGAAAAAATGAGACCACACCGCCAATGAAGGGATAAAGAAACTTTGTTGAAATAAGAGATTAGGAGATAGACTTTCTATTTCATGTAAAATAAAAAAGTAGGTTTTTAAATAAAATAAAATATTTTGGGGGGTTTGGGTCTTTTTATGGTTTTAAAATACCAAAATTCAGTAAAGCTTATAGACTCGTAAATTCAACATAGACTTGCGAGTCTATGCAAGTTTATGTGAGTCTACCAGAGTCTACTCGAGTTTGTCAAAAAATGATTCTATGTGCGAGGCTACTCGTTTTTGCATCCTAGACTCGTAAACTCGAATGAGTTTACGAGTCTACCCGCGAGTTTGACAACCATGGGTGTACTACTTCCTTATGACGAAATCTCGCAAAAAGATCTACAATTTTGATGATCTAGCTGAATTTGAGGAAAATGTTGATGCTCACGTGGTTGCATTCACCAAGATGATGTTCATATGTCTGATGTTGACTATGAGGAAGATGAAGCGTGGATAAATGCTTCCGTAAATCAACAACATGAAAATTCAAGGTTTGGGACAAAGGCCACAAAAAACTTAGACACAACAAGGTATTGCTTATAGAGAGTATTATGGGGGTTCTGAAGAGCATGGTTCTGGTCCACGAGGTAATGGTTTTGAGATTGCATTTGGAAACGAGTCTTCTATAATTGTTATGCTTCAGAATATGCAGGCCAAGCAAGATGATCACTACGAGTAAGCATTGCGTCCGAGGTCTGATTTTCAAGCTGCTCAAGAAGAATGTTTTTGGCTTGTTCAAGATCACTTGATTGCACATGATACAAACTTTGAAGACTTTTCCACCTTTTCCCCTAAATAATTTTCTTCAATCCATAGTGACATGGGTACCAACCACGCTACTATGCAAACCAGAATAAATAACACGATGACTCTCGAAATTCAGAATCACTAGGGTACCTTGCAATTCTATGAAGAGATGCACGATTCTATGGATCTTGGTGGTAAGCCACATCACAGGGGTCATAGGGCTAATGGAGCTTGGTGTCTTTGTGGTGTGGGATGTAACACCCCAATTCTACCATAGTGATTATTATGAAAATCAGAGTTATAAAATTATTTTCAACAAACGATTGAAGTATTACAATTCAACTTAAACAACTACTATCAATACAAATACATAATTAGGATGAACCAAAACAACATGAATCAACTTTATTAATTAAGTAGCGGAAACTACATTATTCAACTTGGCATTCAACAACAAAATCAAAATAACAAAACAACTAGCGTTCATCCCCCGAGTGTTATGTATCAGAGCGATGACACCGACTCGAACTAACAACAACTAAATCTTCATCCTTCATTACCTGCACGTTACCCACGTAGAGGAAACATCACAACAGAAAGGGTGAGATATCAACCAATATAAACAAGTGTATGATAAACAATATATTAGATCGAATCATACAAATATCACCACTTCACAAGAACAATTATACACTTCAATTCATCATAACTTAATAACAACCATAACTTTAATCAACCAACACATCAACATAACAACTCATAACATACAACTTCAAATGCGACACACCTATGCACATGCATGTGGTACCATTGGAGCATAACTCCCAACTTAGAAATTGTCAATTAATAGAGGCATCAACAAAGAATAAGCCTTCATCATAGGTTGCCATCAAGGCCAAGGCATAAGCCTTCGTCGCAGTTTGCCAATCCAGGCCGTCACAAAGTATGCAAATGTATGTGACTCAATGAATGCAACATCACATACAACAACAAAAATTAACATCGCAAGGCATAAGCCTATATCACCATTGTACAAATAAATAGAGGTACTCATCGCCACTTCAACACTGGCCATAGGCCTACAACTTGATATCAACATGTCAACAACAACTTATTAACAACAATAATTCACAACTCAACAACAATCAACATTGGCCATAAAGCCTACAATTTTATCTTGCCAATAAATAGAGGCAATTTAATCGCATTCCACTTCACCTGTAATTTCACTTAATTCGACAAAGACTCAACAAACCAAATCAACCAAAATTAACTACACGCATATACGAATTACTCCTGCAAATTTCAACTAATTCCGATTAACTAATTTTACCGCTTAAATCGGCTAATTCTACTTTCGGTACTATTTTCATCGACCTTTATTATTACAATTATTTCCCACTGTTTCTATCTATTTAATTCATTGTCATTAAACCTCAATGTTCCATTAGCTGCAACTTAATATACTCCTCTTGCAAAAATTATCACAATTATTACTCACTGATACTGATATACTTTCTACTACAATTAAACTACATACGTTTAATTACACTCCTACCCAATCAATTAAGTAATCCTATCATACTATACCAGTTAAATTATTAGAATTGTAAGCATTTCCTAGTCCATAATTATCCTTTACTAAATGGCAGAAAAAGAGAGAAAACAAAACAAACAGACAAAACTGGAGCACTATAGAGCTGGGGCGCCCATTTTGGGTTTTGTGGCCCCCACCACATCATATGGGGCGTCCACCCCCCTTAGTCCCTCATATGGGACGCCCACCCCACTCTAAGGGGCCCCACCCCTCCTTTTGTGGCCCCTGTCACTTTCCTTCATCAATATGGGGCGCCCGCCCCTTATATGGGTGGCCCCCGCCACCAATTTTCCAAGCTTCATTTTCTATACCTTTTTCTTCGTCTTCTTCATAATTTCTACTTTTGATTCAACACCACTATCAAACATTCCATCGATTCACATTGATTAAAAATAACCAACACAACAATGATTTGCAGCAACACAATTATCATAGAAACGAAAACTTAAATTCTTCACTAACAATCGACAAAAAGACAACAATCAACATAACCAAGTATTTTTCTTATAATCAACACATCACAGAATTAACAAAAAATCATGGCACAAATTCATAAAACCGAACCCCACATACGGTCTATCATATACCCTATTATAGAGATTGAACCCCACCCTTACCTTGGAATGACAACCTCTCTATAATTATCCGGTCGAATCCGCTTTGCCGCAACTTCCAATTTTTTCTTCGTCAGAACTTCTACAGTTAAATTCCAAGCTTCTTCTTTTTCCTCTCTATACGAACATCAACTATTTTCTTTTCTTTCAACCCTTATTTTCCTTTTCTCACTGCCACCTCTATTTCTTTTGCTTGCGTACTGTTACCAAAAACAAAACCCTACTTCTCTTCCTATATCTCTTATTTTCTAAACCTAATAAAATAATATATTTCTCCATATTGTCTTATTGGGCCAACTAATCAACACCTCCAAATTGCTATTTATCACACACCAACCAAATCCAATTTAATTAAATGATAGTCCAATAAACTAATATTATTTCTAATATTAATTCTACGACTAAACGACTAAATAATCCAACTTTAAACTTAACAGTTCTAATCAACATATTAATCCAATTACGTCTCTTAGAATAATACCGATAAATCTTAACTTCGACAATTTCCAATAATTAAATCCTTAAACTAATTTAATTAAATAATTAAATCAAATTATGGGTGTTACATGAGATTTATCCTTTTGAGTCATGCATTTTATGTCATGTATTTTATGTCATGCATTTTCTGTTTTTGAATCATTTTGCTTTTTTATGCTTCTTTCATGTTTTGATCCTTTGTGTTATGTATTAAATATTTTATCACTTCATCGAAGTGAAATAATGGTTTGTACTTTTGTTTATGATTATTTACATAATATGTGACAATTTTTCTATAATGTTGTTTGGTATTGTCTTGTTATTTAAGTTTAATTTTGCGTCACTCCATTTATTTGAGTATATGCGAGTGCATGTTTGTACTTTTTCAAAACGCCTATGTGTGATATGTTAGTATTTGTGTGAATAATGATACATATCATGCCTTGATTTGTATCTTTTTGATATTTTCAAAGAGGTAGAAGCATATGCGAGAACAAAGTTGGGATGTCCATATTTAGGGGAGCCTTCATGAAAACACAAAATGCATCATCACAAGTTTTTCCATCATAAAAAAGGGAGAGTATGTGAGTGCACTTTCCCGTTAGATATTTTGCATGATGTCAAAACTAAGATAACTTTAACATTTATGTATATTGGAATGTATCTCCGAGTCATTATATGCACCTTTGCATTAGAGTACTTAGAATGCATTTAAAATAGGTTTGAAAAAGGTATCACGCATTAAAAATCAGTTTTTGCACGAAAAATAAGTCTATGTGTTCACACATACGAGATATGAGTCAACAGATGTGGGTCAATATTAAAGCATGTAGCCTTTGTTTCTATGTGTCAAAAACCCAGCCTTTCAGGTCGACACATACGGGAAAAATCTCATCTATATGTTGACACATACGATATACAAGTTGACACATGTAACCTGTTTTTAAAAGCATGTATCTTCTGTTTCGATGTGTCGGCACATAACCTTGAACATGTCGATGTGTGCTATAACATGACATAACTCATAACTTATATGTGTCGACACATGTTGTATCCTTTTTGAAAAAATTACATTCTTTTTCAAACTTTTAGGTTTCTCTTTTGCGTCCAACTTACATCCATATAAATACTTTATAATTGCATAATTTACAAGTTGATGAAACTATAAACACATACAAATATTTTTCTTCATGTTCAACCTTCCATCTATGCATACACACAAACAAACTACACATAATTATTTTTTGTTTGGGTGTCATCTAGAAAAGTGTTGATAACGTCCAATTTAGGTCGGTGTACCGGTATATTGGGTTGAGAATCTTTGGGATCTCATCTGGAATAACCTTAGGGTTGTAATCTAAGATGTTAGAGTTGATTTAGGGTTTAGACAAGATTTCACAAATATTGGATTCGATTGAGTGAAAGCTTCGAAGAACGGTGGGTTTGGTCGAAGGAGTAGCGTGAGACGGTGAGTCATTTGGAAATATTGGGACACGATAATACACAATTGAATTTAATCGAGTGAAAACTTTAAAGAATGGGGGTACTTGTAAAGGAATAACGTGAGATGATGAATTAATTAGTGTCATCGAGATATTTGGTTGATCTCAGGATCAAGGGAAGAGAAAGTATTAGAATCTACATCAAACATTGGGTTTGTAAGGTTGTATTACTACATTTATCTTGTAATCAACTTTTTGAAAAGTAAGATTGATATCTTAACTCTATAATTGGGGGTAGACATAGCCATAACAAAGACAATTGGTGAGTTGACTAAACAAATCCTTGTGTCCTCTCTCTCACATTTACTTTCTATAGAAAATTCTTAAGTTCATTGATCTTGTAATCAATACGTATAGATAAATCCTTTGATTGTTTAACTATTTCTTTTTTGATTACATTACAATAAATTATATTGTAAGTGGTATTTTATATAAGCAAATTCAAAAGGAAAGTCTGAAAAATTGATTGCACACAAAGTGTTTCATAATTTGCTAGTTTTTGTTTGTATAAATAATTTCATTGGAAGTATGTTAACATTGTGATCATAGTGTAACAATTGATTGGAAAATTATTGCAGTAGTTCTTACCACTGTCTTGTATTCTATTCGGTATATTACGCATATCCGAGTTTCTAATAATCAGATCGGTTTAGACAACTTGTTTGATTTAGGCTAAAACATCTGCTTGTCATAGTTTTTCATTCGCTTTTAAAATATAAATTTAAAAGGTATTTTTAATTTGCCGATGTGAGACTTAACCACTCACTTTTGTATCCAACAATCTCCTCACGAGTGTGAGTTCACACATCCTATAACATAATCAAAATCTCACTCCCCGCCAAATCGAAAGCTCTGATATCCCTTACTAGGTAGAGATTATGGAGTGCCGAAAATGTCAATGGACTAAATATCCATCATCCAAAAGACTTTGCCACCATATAACAACCAAAAATCTTAAAACAATAGGTTTATAGACCATTTTTCCTTATAAATCCAACAATATAGAGAATTTAACTTGTCACCCCCTCAATTAAACCTAACACCCCATATTTTTTATAATTTCCAAATTCTCCATGGACAAATTTAAGTCAAAAGTGGAGACGAAATTTCCGGTAGATCATTAAAAAATTTCAGTTGTTCATTTCTAAATTGTTGGTAAGAATCTTTAAAAAAAATAAAAATAAAAATTTAACACTATCAAAAATTTTAAAAAGTGTTATAATTTATTTGAAATTTTGAAAATTGTTGTTGTTTATTGAAAATTTTAAAATTTCTCATATTGTGAATTATTTTTGTCGAATATGAACTACTGAATTTATCGAAATTCCAGTAAACACCAAAAAAAAATTCTCAAAATTTTTATAAGAACATAAATATAATAACACTAATTTTTGTGGAATATCAGGTTAAGTTTGGGGTGACAAGTTAAATACCCAATAATCTTGTTATTGATTTTATTCTTTGTCTCAACCATTAATTTTTTGTTTTATGTATGTAAAACCTTTGATTTTCTCAAGAACCTTTTATTTAAATTAAACATTTTACAAATAAAAATATTTTACAAGCACTCATTCATCTATTATCACAAAGTTTATTTTGAAGCAAACACACTCCAATCAAATACACTTCATCTTCATCTTGTTGATATTCATTGACAAGATGAGCATCAATATTTTTGTGACCTTTCCAAATGCAATATCCTCCTTTAGCTTCTCATATTCAAAAGTCCATTTCACAACCCCACCAACATTTAGTAGTCATTTATACACATCAAACATATTTCCAGCACTAAGCTGACATTCATCCATTACAATAAAGTTTATTTGATAAGTAAACACACTCAAACCAAACACACTTCACCCTCATCTTTGTTGCTATTATTCTTTGCCAAGATGAGCATCAATATCTTTTGTGACTTTTTCAGCCAAGGCCAAGTATGAATCTGGAGATGCACCTGTAATATCCTCCTTTAGCTTCTCATATTCAAAGGTCCATTTCACAATCCCACCACCAAGTTCCTTATCAATTACTTGTATTGTTGACTTTAAACTCTTGTAATCCTCAGCCACGTCCCCATCAAATAAGCTATATGTTAGTGTTTTATTGTCATCATCTATAGCCTCAATTTTTTCTTTAGCACTTACCTTTTTTCCTTCTGCAAGGATTCGCAATTAATTAAAATAAGAGAAGATTGATAAGGAAAATAAACAAACACCTGTTAAATTTTAAATAAATACATGAATTGGTTTTTAATTACCTACAGTAAATTCCCAGTGTTTGACAGAACCAATACTCCCCCAATCACCTTCATGCACTCTATTTCCATGTATTTCTGGAGTTATATTAGGAATATGTTCAAGTTGCTTTCTAAAAACATGAAAGAACTTAGCTGCAGTTGCTTCAATCACTGTTTCACTCTCCACTTTGCCACTTAAAGACATGTTTATGCTCTCTAATGATGTTTCTACTCATAAATTGGAAATACATTTCCTTAAATAGTAAGTTAATTTGAATTAGAAACTAATAGTTTAATCCACAAGCAACATGTTTGCGATAATGAGACGCGTTCAGGTGTTTGATGAATTCAAACAATAATGAGTTGAAATTAATTTATAAGTTTATCTTTAATGGACATCACAAAACAGCTGTATATATAAGTTGACATTTATAGATTGATAGTAACAGAAAATGAAAATGTGGTTGTACAAAATATTTGCTAACGAAATATTGAATTAATAATAATTAATGTGGTTCACGAGATAGAGACATATTTATTGAAGGGTAATTTATTCTATCTCTTCTTCTTTAATTTTGACTTTACTTGACGTGGTGTTATACGTGGCGTACCACGTAAGTCTCCGTTAGTGAAATCTAACGGTAGGGACTAAAAATAGAGATAGAAAATATTACAAGAATCATTGTTTGAAGAAGATTTTTGTAAGGACTAAAATTGAAAGGTGTCATATTTATAAGGACCCCTGACATATTTAACCCTTAAGTTTACCTTTATTAGGGCCTATGTGACAATTTATCTTTTGTATAAATAGACTAGTCATAAATGTCATTTATAACAACAACCCTATTTTCTTTCATCTTTTGTAGTTGTCATTCTCTCTACATTTATTCTATCATCTTTGATTCTTGTGCACTAACAAATTGGTATCTAGAGCTCCGGTTAAATTCACAGGGAAACACGAGTGAAACGTGAGAGTTTGTGTGATTCATTTTGTTTCTGGGTTCGTGTTGAATCTTTGGACAAAATTGTAACAGAATCACATTTTCTGATTCTGTGGGATTGGAAAACACTGTGTTTGGTGAAGATATGAGAGTAATGTACATGGTTGAAGATGAACGAAAACGGTAATTTGACTACCAAACTTCTAGTTTTTGATGGCAAGAACTGGAACAGATGGATGATTCAGATGCGCGTGTTATTTGGTCCTCAAGATGTTCTTGAGCTTGTTACCAATGACTATATTCCGGTTGCAGAAGATGCGGCAGAATAAGAGAGAGAGATGCGCAAATAAACAAGAGGGAGAAAGATGTGAAGGCGTCGTTCTTCATACATCAGTGTGTGAATGTGAACGTGTTTGAGAAAATTGTTGATTCGACGACGTCAAAGGAGGCGTGGAACATACTGGTCAGATGTTATAGTGGTGACGCATCAGTGAAGAAGGTGAAGCTTCAGTCCCTGAGAATACTACAAGAAAAATGCCCTACGGCCACGCTAAATTCTTCCACAGCTCAAAAACTGTGGCTACATATAAGCTTTGGCCAGGGTTTTCAAACCGTAGAAATAATTTTTGAAATATTGAACCTAGATTGTGAAACGGTGACCTTTTCGTATGTTGCCACGTTTACAAAATGACATTTATATTTATACCACGGTTAATAACTGTGACTTATAACTTTCACTTCAAACTGTGGCAGAAGCCCACAATTTTATACCCCGCCAAACTTTCACTCTTTTATTTTCAGTTTCCCTCTTCTTTAGTTTTTTTTTTCTAATTGTTTTTTATTAAAAAAAGGAAAATAAAAGTGAAAAAGAAATTTCCAATAACATTTCACTAGTCTTCTCCGGTCAACCTAATTTCTTCAACCTAATTTCTTCACTCTCAACATATCGAACCTCCGCCTCTGCCTGTTTCGTTCAATCTCCATCACTTCGGTCAACGATCTTCATTGTTCCTCTTCTCCGGTCAACGATCTTGCGGTAAGTTTTCTGCTTCTCTGTTCCTCTTCTCTCTTCATACCATCATCGTTCGCAAACTCCTCACACCTTCTGAAAACCCACCTTACTTCATCGAACCTCTATTTGTTTCCTTCAAACATCATCGTTCGCAACTTCACAACCCGATACACCCTTTATTGAAGCCCAAATCATGATTCGTCTCCTCTGATTTTGACCTAATCCATATTTTGTTTTGCATGCAGTTTTGATTTCTTTGTTGAGGTGTGGAGCAGAAGCTTCCCGTTGTCGTTGGAGTTACGGTAGGGTTTCATCTCTACCTTATTTTTAGATTTTGTTATGTTGATTTGGAACTGAGTTTTTGAGTGAACTGATGTTAGTAACTGGGGTTGAAATTGATTTTTTGTTTGGATAGTATGATTTGATGCATGTTTGCTGATGTGAAGTGTTGTTTATGTGTTAGAAATTATGGTATTTATGTTGGTTAAAACTGATGTTTTTTCTCATATTTGATCTCTAATTGCTTCCTTGACAAGCTCACTAGGGTTTTGTTCCTCTAATTGTTGCCTTGACAAGCTCACTAGGTTTTTTTTTCTCATATCTGATAATTTGTGTCTAAGTTTTAATACTATAAGTATGTTATTTTGATGTTGTTAATAGTTAACTATCAAAGTTACACATGTTTTGGTTCTGTTTTGTTTCTGTTTTGTATATTCCCATGTTTTGGTTCTGTTTTGGGTTTGTTTTGAATTTATTTTGTGTTGTGTGTTTCAAATATTTAGATTATAAAGTGATGGACAAAGAGTGGACTAAATTTCCATGTTTTAGTCAAGAGTACATCAACGGTGTTACTTGATTTTTAGACTTTGCCTACACTAACAGTAGACCTCAAGGAGATGAGATTTTATGCCCTTGTGGCATGTGTAAAAATTTGTATTGGAAAACAAGAGATATTATTAGGGATCACTTAATTTCCAAGGGTTTTCTAAAAGGTTATGACGTATGGTTGCACCATTGGGAGAAATTACAAAGGTCTATGGAAATTGGTGTTGCGATGGAAGATCAAGAGGAATCACATGACAACATTCCTGGCTTATTGCATGACATATATATCGATAGGGCAGAAGCACACGGAGTTCATGAAGGTCCCAATGACGATGCTAGAAAGTTATACAATTTGATTAAAGAGGCGGAACAAGAACTGTCCCTTGGATGCAAAGACTTTTCTACTCTATCATTCATGATTCGAATCTACTTGTTGAAATGTCTTAACGGCTGGAGCAATAGCTCATTCACCGCCCTCTTAGAATTGTTGAAAGAAGAAATTCCTGATTTAAACATTCTCGTATCATCTTACAAGACAAAAGCCATGATAAGTGGTTTAGGCCTCGATTATAAAAAGATTCATGCATGCCTAAACGATTGCATGCTATTTTGGAAAGAGCATGAAAAGGACAATTCTTGCAGTATTTGTGAAGCTTCGCGGTGGAAAGTAAATTCTCCAACTGAAGGATGTGAGTTTGAGCAATCAAAAAATGATTACAGAGTTCCTGCATAAATTTTGAGGCACTTTCTGTTGATTCCTAGACTACAAAGGCTGTTCATGTGTTTGAAGACAGCTGAGTCAATGAGATGGCATGAAGAACAGCACTCAAAGGATGGGAAATTGAGGCATCCAGCTGATTGTAAAGCGTGGAAGTACTTTGACGAGCTTCATATAGATTTTTCCAGTGAGTCCCGCAATGTAAGACTTGGCTTAACGAGTGATGGGTTTAATCCATTCAGGACAATAAGCTTATCTCATAGTACATGGCCCGTCTTGATGATGGTATACAACACACCACCTTGGCTGTCCATGAAACCTGAATATACAGTGTTGTCATTGTTGATTCCTGGACCAAAATCTCTAGGAAACGATATTGATGTTTACCTTCAGCCACTGATAGAGGAGCTAAAGGAATTATGGGAATCCGACATAGAGACATATGATTCTTCAATGAATCAAAAAATTTGAATGCGTGCAGCTCTTTTGTGGATAATTAGTGACTACCCTGCTTATGCGATGTTGTCAGGTTGGAGCACCAAAGGAAAATTGACATGTGCATGTTGTAAATCTAACACTATAGATTGTTAATGATTATTACTAATGCTCTATTTATTACTATCTGCATAGCTATTTAAAATTGATGTATACTATTTGTATAGATTGTTAATGATTATTACCAATGTTTTGTTTGGGTCATGCTTTGTTTTTAATTATTGTTGCATTCAAATTTGATTTCCTATTTTAGTATTTTATCTAACACAGGGACAAATAAGAAAACGACACGTGGACCAACACAATGTTTGAAAATCCATGCTAGAAAGAGTGAGGATCGTGAAGAGGTTGTCTTAGATGACGATGGAGAGCTTATTGGACCCAATGGTCGAACCGTGTCAGATTTCATTTGTTTCCTTGGCACTATCGCGAGGAATTCAGACTTGTGTCCCTTAATTTATACAAACTTCAGAGCTTTGAAGAATGCTAACCAAGACCGTATATGGGAATTTGTTACTGTATGATCAAAAGGAGTTGTTTTCTCATTTTGTTACTTATTGTGTCCCTTAATTTGTTACTTGTATATATCTAATTTCCTTCTTTGTTATAGGATAAATTCATTATCTCTGAGAATGGAACTAGAGCAGTATTCTCTCGCATAAATAATGGTTAGAGGCGTTACAAGAAATGTATCAAAAAGAATTGCTTTTTAAAATACACTACTATGAGTGAAAGATTGAAACATCGTCCCTAGACCGTACCTGTAGCTCATTTCAAGCAATTGGTTGCCTATTGGAAAAATAGCAAAATCCAAGTAAGATAAATTTACAACTTATTTACAACTTTGATATGTTATTGTCTAACATTTGCTGTTCCTCAATGTAGAAAATTAGCAAAGTAAATACTGTGAACAGGACTAAGAAAAAGCATATGCATCGTATGGGACAAACAAACTTTGCAAGGATTCGTGCAAAACTGGTAGGGTGTTTATACATTCGTCAATTTGTAATTCTGTATTGGTTGAGTGATTAATAATTGTCTGTGTTTAATATCAACCAATATAGCGTGCAAAGAAAGAGGACTGAGAGGAAGTTAGCCAAGCATAGATGTTCATTGAGACTCGACAAAGTCGAAAAGGAAAACAAGTGGATGAGGAAACACAAACTGCAATTGTAAGTACTGACTTTGTTTTCATCCTATCAAGTACACATAGCATTTACACAATAGTATGACATAGTCACACATGTATGAAACACAAACTGCAAATAGTGGCAAAAACTGTACAGGAAAATGCTCCAACTGTAGTGTGATTATTTTTTAATTAGGATAAGCTTCAAGATTCTATTAAGAACTCGACCGAATCTGAGACATTTACGTCATTGTTTGGGAAAGAAAAATCTGGTCGAGTTCGTTGCTATGGAAGAACAACTACACCAACCATGTTTAAAAGAAATCAAGATATTTTGGTTATTAAAAAGCAGTATAGTTATGAAGTGGCTGGCATGAAGAGGGAGATGGATGGCATAAAGGTACTTTTTAAGACCATGATGAAGCAACAAAACCCACATATGAGTGACAAGGAGATCTCTAATATGATGGCATCTGCTTTGGGCATTTCCACTAGTACTACTGATGCTCTTGTTGATCCACATTCGTCGGTGTCAACTCATATTCCTCGTTGTGAAGAGGTATATTCTAAATTACAAATGGTGTTGTTGCTGTTTTTTGCCTATATAATTCTATTTTCCTTCATATTCTGTTGTTGTTGCTGTTTTTTGTGAGTGTTAAAATGCTTATTTTGTTGCTGTTTTTTGTGAGTATTAAAATGCCTATTCTACTGTTGTTTTTTCCCTATATAATTGTGTTTTCCTTCATATTCTGTTGTTGCTATTTTTTGTGAGTATTAAAATGCCTATTTTGTTGCTGTTTTTTGTGAGTATTAAAATGCCTATTAAGTTGCTGTTTTTTTTCCTATATATACAATTATGTTTTTCTTATTATGTTGTTGTTGTTACTGTTTTTGTGAGCAAATCAGATTCTGTCTTATGAATTTTGTTTTATAGTGGTGTTGTTGATGTTTTTTGTGAGCATATTATGTTGTTTTTTGCGAGTATTAAAATGCCTAAAACAAAATAATTTTTCTTTTCTAGAATGATGATTTAATTTGCTTATATTAATTTATATATCATGTTCCTTGCAGAATAGAGACGAAGAAGCTTGTGATGATCAAGATATGGAAGAAGAACAAGAAGAAGCTTGTGATGATCAAGATATGGAAGAACAAAAAGAAGATGATCAAGAAGATGAATATTATGATGCATGAGTTTAAGTAAATACTATTTGTGTTTTATGGGATGACTCTTAGAACCTTTGTTTTTAATTTGGGATGACTTTATTTTGGCGACTTATTAGTCGGTAGCGCATTTGATGTAGACTTATCTATATTTTGGCGACTTAGTAGTCGGTAGCGCAGTGCTTAATGTATAGTACTTATCTATATTTTGGTGACTTATTAGTCGATAGCGCACTTGAAGACTTCCATGTTTTTTAATGAATATATTTTGGGATTGTGGCATAATGTTTGCTTGTATAGTTAGATTTTCATTTGTTTTAATCAATGACTATTAAAATGATTATTCATGTTGGAACTCTAAAATAAGCTTTTTAGGCCATTGCATGTAGAACACAATTGTCACAATTATGTGGCACAAAAAGAAAGCGTGGAAAGATTAAATGTAGTAAAACCATGTATAAAATTAGCCTCAGTTTTAATTAGTGGTCATACCTAGGCAACTAAACCGTGTTTCACATTATATATGAACCGTGGCTAGTTTTAGCCACTAGTAATAACTGAGGCAAAAGATAAACCGCGGTCGTATCCTAGATGCCTAAACTGTGGCCTGTTCAATCCACGGGTGTAAATAAAACGTGGCACAAACATGAAATCCGCGGCTTATACTTGAGGCCACGGCCGCATATCCCATAGTTACATATTCGTGGTGAAACCTTGGCAAAATCAAAACGTGGCGGTAATTTTACATATAGACTCAGTTTTCTGGTCGTGGTAATAAACCTTTTTTTTTATAGTGGAAAGCAATATGAGAATCTCAACATGAAGAACAACGAGAAGGTTTTAGAGTGATTCTGATCACTAATGAGATGAAGGCCTCTAGAGAAATCCTTTTTGAACAAGTAATCATAGAGAAAGTATTGAGGTCACTTACTCCTCAATTTGATTACATTGTTGTAGAAATTGAACATTCTAAAGATCTAGAAACCATGAGAGTAGAAGAGCTGCAAAGTAGTCTAGAGGTGCATGAGTTACATATGACTGAAAGAAATTTTGAGAGGGAAGTTAAGTAGGCTCTGAAAGCTTCTTTTGTCAAGAAGGACCATAAGCGTTCTTGGTCAGAGGCCAATAATAGATGTGGTGATAGATTCCAGAAGTCAGAAACCTGAACTTTTGATGAGAAGAAACATCAGAAGGGAAATGAGAAGTTTGACAAGAAGAAAGTTCAATGCTACTGTTGTAAACAGCTTGACCATTTTGCTAAAGATTGTTGGTCAAACAAGGGAAGGAAATCAGAAGAAGAAAATATAACCAGATGAGATTCAGATGATGAACCTATGTTATTGATGGCTTCCGAGTATGATGGAAGATGTTTGGTTGGTGGTATATGGACACTGGTTGTTCAAATCACTTGATTGGAAACAAACAATGGCTGATAGATTTTGACTCCAGAAGGAGGACAAAGATCAGATGCACTGATGATAAGTACCTTAATGCAGAAGGAATGGGAAATGTCATAGTTAAAGTGAATAATGGAAAGACCGTTTTGATCAAGGATGTTTGGTATAATCCTTGAATCAAAAGCAATCTGATGAGTATGGGTCAGCTCATTGAGAAAGGTTTCTCAATTGTTATGAAGAACAATCTCTTGAAGTTGTATGATTCCAATCAGAAGTTGATTATGCAATATGAACAAGGAAGCAATAGAACATTCAAGGGGAATGTAGAAACAACTGAAACAAAGTGTCTTAGTGCAGAAGGTTCTGAAGGAGATAGTAAGTTGTGGCATAAGAGGTTGGGGCATCTGAACTATAGAAGCTTAGGGCATCTAAGTTCTAAGAAGCTAGTACGTGGCATTCCAAAGATTGTGAAGCCTGAGAAGTTATGTGAGGTACGCATGAAAGGAAAATAACCCAGATTGCCATTTGTGTTAGAAGTAGCCCCAAGAGCAAAACATGTTTTGGGAGTAGTACATTTTGACCTGTGTGGACCATTTCCAGAACCTTCACTTGGAGGAAATAGGTATTTTTTTTGTCTTTTGTGGATGAGTTCACAAGAATGACGTGGGTAACACTCATCAAGTTTAAGAATGAGGTGTTTACATAATTTCAGAAGTTCAAGGTGAAGGTTGAGAAACAAAGTGGTCAGAAGTTAAATATTCTAAGAACGGATGATGGAGGTGAGTATAACTCTACAGAATTCCAGAAGTTTTATGATGAGAATGGAATTGAGCATGAGGTTATTGCTCCTTATACTCCTCAACACTAGCTGATGTGATACGGTGAACTGACTTTGTAGGATCTTTGTATCCAAATGTGCGGATAGCAAGAGTCGCCACCGACTTTTATTTTTATCCAATTAAGGGAAGGTAAAAGTAACAGAAAAAGACCTTCGTTAGATTCTGAGTTCGGGAGAATGGTTATGAAAAGGGAAGGTATTAGCACCCCTTCCATCCGTAGTTATCTACGGCTCTTAGTTGCTCTAGATCACTTTTTAAAATTGCTTTCGGTGTTTGACAAAATGTTTTGAAAAGGGCATTTCGCTTTGACTTTGTAATGACTCATGTGGAGTGTATACAAAGTGTTCGGAAATGTTTTTGTTTTGAAAAGAATTTGAACTTTGAAAAAAGTGTGGTGTGAAAAGCATTTGCAGAGCGAGCAACTAAAGACTTATTTACCCACTTTAATTGGTCGCTTTGTTGTACTTCTACATTCCTTTAGAATAGCGCTAGCCATACCATTAGTTAGTAGGTAGCTCCATTCGTTGGATGTAAGCGGGACATTCGAAGGGACATCGGATGGTCATAGAAGGCAACTTGTAGGAAGTATCCTAGCACATTCGAAGGGACTATCATCATTTTTTGTAGGCGAAAATCGAGGGTCAAGATCATGTATTCGGAAGCGACATCGTGGGTCTTATCATCTTTGTATCGAAGGGACTATGATGATTTGTTTGGAAGGCGACGGTGCTAGAATACCTCTACGTTCGAGGGACATGACCATTTTGAATCGAAAGGCATCGAGAGAGAATTACCCTAAGGTGCGTGTGATAAGTGTGTTGAATTCAGAATATATTATCTTGAAGATTAGTGTGAGCTATGTCCAATTATTATCTTGCCATACACGCCTAATTACTAGCAGTTTATAGGGTGCGGAAAATAAAATGCGGAATGTAAAGTGCGGAAATGTAAAAGTGCGGAAAGTAAAACCTACGCTATTACATGGCTTTGGGGCAGATACATAATTTTAAAATGCGGAAAATAAAGTCCTAAACTATTACATCCCATGAGCAATTACATTATTGGAAAAAAACAGAATGATAAAGTGATAAAGAGAAAATCGTCAGAATCGGATCAACCTGTACAAAAACGAGAAATCGAAAAATGCAATATGAATCGAACAAGAGAAAAAATGTTAGAAAAATGCAAGTTTTAATATGGGAAAATTACTACATGCTGGAAATAAGATAAATACATTAAAATAATTTTTTTGAGATTTTTGGAAAATATTTAATAATTAAAATGCAATTAAAAGTGAATTAAATGCAAAATTATGAATAAAATTAAATATGCATGCAAAATTATATTTTTTAATTTTAGAAATTAAATAAACATTTTATGAAAATAATGCAAAAAGAAAATTAATTTTTGATGAATTTTCAAGGCAGAAATAAAATTGTGAAAAGAATTAATAATAATGCAAAAATATTAAAAATATGTAAACATGAAAAATAATGCAAGTTTGTGAAAAGAAGTAAAAACTGGCCCTGGACGGATTCGAACTCGTGACCCTGGCTTCAAACCTTGAAAACCAACGCGCTGACCGCTACGCCATGTGTGCATCTGTGTTTGAAATCCAGATCGAGTGAAACAAAGACAAGTGTCGTCCCCTGGCTCCCTCAACCGCGCGCGAAGCTTCATCGTCCCCGATTCAAATATTTGAAGCTAGCGTCGGCCATTGTCCGTCACTAAGGTCCCTGGCAAATTCAAAAAATCAAGCAAACGTAATATAAATGACATCTAAGACCATGGTTCGATTCAGGACGTTGTTCCGAGTTCAATGGCATAGGTCTTATTGTCCAATTTTTCCTGTTTGAGGAAACCCTAATTCGAAACCAGAAAACCTAACTATGGCATAATACGATTCCGGCCATGGAAACTCAATTGGCTTGCCCAGAAAGCTTGCAAGCTTGATTCTAAACACAAACAAACAATCAAAACAAGTTAATAATGCATGAATATGAGAAATCGAAATTTGAAAATTCAAGAACAAACCAAACACGGATTGCTTGATTCTTGATGTTTTTTGGCAAAGTAAAGGTCTGATTCGCTTCTGGAGGTATCAAGGAACCTGTTGGACACCTCAAAAAACGATTGAGAACGGCTGGAAGTAGGATTCCCACTTGCTTCAAGAACACAATTTTTTTGAATTAGGTTAGGGTTTCTAAAGGCAATTTTTTCGTCCTCTTGCAATTGGTATGCATCAAGTATATATGCTGGATGGATTTGGCATTGTTTTTGGAAAGATTTGATCAATAATCAATGAAAATCAATTTTGATATTTCCATGAAAATCAAATTTTCAAAACTTGTTCAATTCCAATCAAATCTTCCCATATTTGATTCAATTTCGAAATTGCTGGCATTCATGGGTTAATTGGATCACAAGCAAGCAATAAAAATCAATCTTTCAATTAATTTTGATTTTATATTTTATTTTTCAAATTAATTTGTATTTAAATGAATAAATTCCAAATTAAATAGGAAAATAAAGTAGAAAATCGTGGCATTGGGCTTGGACATTCCTAATTGCATGAGGAATAAGTTAGGATGAAGAAAAAGTAGGCCCATTTGCAAAAGATTTGATTTTTTGAAGTATCTCTCCTTGTGCATTCTTTCAAAATTGCCCAACTTGTGGATGGTGTAACTTGCTCAATTTTCCACATTTTTGAGTGTTCTTGGACTTTTTGGAAAGCTCTAAGAGTCCTCTAAACAATGTCTTTGGTTTCATCTCAATTGGAGTTACCATGCTCAATATATCTTCAAATCAAAAAGTTGACTTTTTGTTGACTTTGAAAATGACCTGTAATGTTTTGAGCTATACCTCTCAAATGAAGCACTTTTTGGACATTCTTGTGAGACATGAAGTTGTAGAGAATTGAATTTCCTTCAAAACAAGAGGTAGTGGAAAAATTTCTGAGAAAGTATGAAGAAGTTATGATCAGTCAAAGTTCAGTTGACTTTTCATCTAGAAACCCTAATTTAGAAAGTTTGACTTTTGAGCAAATCTTGAGTTTTCTTGATGAATCATGATCAAACCTTGATCAAATGATGAATGTAACTTCAAAATGAGGATGTTGACCAGAAAATATGAAGTTTGACTATGTTGACCACAATTGACTTTTGTCCATACAACCGATTTTCAACCATCTGAGCAATTGTCTGAGGAAACTTGACTTGTGAAGCTTGAAACTTGACATGGAGAATCTTTGAAACATATGAGGAAGCATGAAGACCATTGGAGATGTTGGAAATCCATCTTGACTTGGGAGATACCAAACCCTAGTTTGGGTTGATTGTCTAGGAGAGAGTTTGTCTGATCAACTCGAGGAATCTTGAGCATAGATGTATGAAATCTTTTGAGAAGATGGAGGGCAAATTTTGGGGTATGACAGCTGCCCCTGTTCAATCTTCTTGTACTGGAGGGTTAGATTGACATGCTTGTCTTTCGTGACCTGAAGGTAGAAGATGATTGAACACTCGAGTACACCTGAAAATTTGCACTCGCTATTGGCTGACGATGCGGGAATGGGCTTACAGATGCCATTTGGAGAAGTTGAGACTTACTGGGAACGAGTCGACGCTAGACTCGAGGTTGTTAATAGGAGAGCTGACGGAGATGGGCTTAAGATGCCATCTAGAAAGGTCAATGCCGGGAGTGAGTCGATGTTAGACTCAGAGATGTTCCCGAACGGAGAGGAGATGGGCTTAAGATGCCATCCGAAGGGAGTCATACGTTAGACTTCGTGTTCACTTTGAATGAAGTTATTGGTTTGCATTGATTTTTAACCATATATGCAGCATTCTAAAAGTGAAGCGCTGTTGATAAGTAGTCGGAGATGGGCTTAAGATGCCATCCAAGGCAATCGAGTTACGCTAGACTCTGATTGATAATAAGGAATCAGAATAAATCTTCGTGTTGATTACTCTGAGGGAGATTGTAGTTGGCAAAAATGTGGATAGCTTCCCTGTTGTGCATCGGGTGTTTGATCCATTGCCTGTTATCGGAGGATAACCAGAGGTGGTGTTTTGATAGTTTTCCGCGGTTCGGGCTTAATCGATCGGATCGTCGAGGACAACCAAGGCGGCCTTTCGTATAGTTTTCCGCCGGTTCGGGCTTAATCTCGACCTGCTTACCGAGGATACTTTGTTTTGGAGAAAACAAGAGAAACTTGGATAGAATATTCGTTAGTTTTATGCAAAGTATGATGCATGACAGTGTATATGAATGACATATGCATGAATTATGACTTTATGAGAAATGTATGGATGATAGATGTTGTGATATTTCAAAACATATCCATCTTGAGGAAGATGCGGATATTCTGTTTGAAGATTTCTGACTTCTGCTTGGGGAATTGTGTAGGTGAGAACCCCGCTTTTGAAGGAGAAGAAAGATATCCTGGATTCCTTCGATGCACTATCTGACCAAGTCTTGGGCCTAGACATTGTTGAGGAAGGTAGAGATTTGAGAAGCTCGTTGTTGGAGATCTCATAGACCCTGCTGAGGAGAGTCTCGGAGGCGATCTGTTGGGGACCTTGTATGTAGATCCTGCTGAGGAAATTTAGAAGGCACTCTACTGGGGATTCTGAGTGTAGATCTTGCTGGAGAGCATTTGATGGTTGCTGAGAGACCGGGCTAGAATAGTCTGGAGTCCGTTGTAATCTCGGCCGGGAATAAAGGTGTATGTTTCCTCCGATGCACTATCTCGACCAAGTCTTGTGTCCGACACCGCCGGGAGAAGGGGAGGAGGAGAAATATCCACCGGGATGAAGTGTTACCGCTGAGACGATGTAACGTTGTCGGTTGAGTGGAATCACCGCTGGATTAACAAATACTCGGGAAGGTGTGTGTGAGTGACACCTTTATGCTCATGGGAACTATTTGGTGACTTTCGTCATCCCAATTCCTCGAACTGTAGTAAGTACCTTTGCATGTTCACTTTTCGATGTTTGCAAAGAGATTTTATTGTCGAGTGCGATAATCATTCAAAGCAAATGTTGGACTTATTGCAACCGACAACAATGAAAATTGTAAAGAGAAAGAACTTGTATTTATTCAAATGTATGATGGCCAAGTAGTTTTGTACACAAGAAAGGTAAAAAGCTATGCGGAAACAATCTCGTTAAGTTCCAACTATGCTAGTACTCATACATTTCGACTATCTCATCTCCTTGCCAAGAGAAAGTGAGTGACCGATCTTCGCCATTTGAATCTTGAATGCTAATAGTAGTCCGAAGTGTGATCCGAAGAGACATAGTCGTACGCTTAAATCCCTAACTTTTGCCTAGACCGCCTTTCTTTTCACCACCGATACCCTTTTGCCCAAGCCGCCTTTCGTGTTTTCGACGGTGTACATGTTTTGCATATATCCTTAATTTTGCCCGAACCTTTGGCTCGCCAGATGCCCTTATTTTTGCCTAGGTTCGTCGACCTAGCGGGTCTCTTTATGCGTAGTATTTTTGACTATGTCCGCGTTCATGGTGTGGGAAGTCTTCACCATCCATGGTGCTAAGTATCATAGTCCGCCGAAAATATCGCTTGACTACAAACGGTCCCTCATAGGTGGGAGTCCATTTGCCCCAGGATCACCTTGTGGAAGAATGATGCGTTGACTACTAGATCACCGACTTGGTAGACTCGGTGTTGACCTTCTTGTTAAATGCTCGATCATTCGCTTCGATAACTGTCCATGGCGTATGGACGCGAGTCGCTTCTCATCAATCAAGTTATCCGTCAAGGCGAACTGACCCAATCGCTTCGCCTAACTCGCCTCCCGAGGACTCGTCGAGGGTATCCGAACCTCGATGGTAAGACGGCTTCCATACCGTAGACAAGAGAGAAGGGGTTGCCCTGATGTTCGTGTTGTAGTGCGATAACCATGAAGAGCAAATGGTAACATCTCATGCATATCTTTGTAAGTCACACCATCTTCTCAGATAATCTTCTTAATGTTCTTATTGGCGGCTTCCATCGCGCCATTCATCTTAGGCCGATAAGGAGAAGAGTTGTGATGTTTGATCTTGAACTGCGTGCGAGTTCGGTGATCATCTTGTTGTTAAGATTGAGCCGTTATCCGTGATAATCCTTTCGGAGTGCCATACCGATGATAAGATTGTGTTTGATGAATCGAGCCACAACATTCTTGGTAATGATGCATACGAGGCTGCTTCTACCCACTTGGTAAAGTAATCAATTGCCACAAGGATGAAACGATGTCCATTGGAAGTCGTGGGCTTAATTTCTCCAATCATGTCAATGCCCCACATTGCAAAAGGCCAAGGAGAAGTTAAAACATTCGTAGATACCGAGGTACGTGTACTTTGTCCGCATAACCGCACTTGTGACAAGATCGAGCATAGCGGTGGCAATCGCTTCCATGGTGGACCAATAGTAACTGCTCTCAAAATCTTCTTAGCCATGGTGTGTCCACCGGAGTGGGTACCAAATTCGCCTTCGTAACTCTTCCATGATACGCATTGCTCGTTTTCACACAATGAGTAAGCACAAGTCGTGGTTGCGCTTGTATAAGATGCCGCTGAGAAAGAATTTGATGCGAATCTTCTCATGAATTTCTTATCATTGATGATGCCCTGGATATTCCTGAGTCTCAAGATACCTCTTCACGTCATAGTACCAAAGTTTCTCTTCTGCGTCAAGCTCATAACAATACGCTGGTTCGTCAAACCTCTCAATGATGATCTGGGGAGCCTCGTTGTCCCATCTGACCTTGAACATGGATGACATAGTAGCCAATGCATCTGCCAATTGATTCTCTTCTCGTGGAATATGATCAAAGGTAATCTCTTCGAAGTAGGGGATCAAACTCAGAACATGCTCCCGATATGGAATGAGATTTGGGTGCTTCGTATCCCACTCGCCTCTTATCTGACTGACCACTAAAGCTGAATCTCCATACACTTGTAAGAACTTGATTCTTAAGTCAATAGCAGCTTTAAGACCCATGATGCACGCCAGACTCGCCATGTTGTTAGTGCAACTCAAACATAATCTGGTGAAAGGCGGTGTCCGTAGGGATGTGATGATGGCGCCAATGCCATTGCCAAGTGCGTTTGAGGCTCCATCAAAGACCATAGTCCATCGGGATCCTTGTTCGTGTCCTTCGTCTGGCCTTCTTCACAATCAGAATTAGTAAAACATCTTCGTCGAACTCGAACCCATAGATCGATAGTCATCTACGGCTTGTGAGCCAAATGATCGGCTACTACACTTCCTTTGATCGCTTCGAGAAGTGTACCGATGTCGATTCGGTCAAGATCATTTGTCATCTTGCTATTCTTCCGAGAGAGTGGTTTCTCAAAGATGTATTTTATCGGATCCATCTTGAAATCAATAAGGTAGTGTGAGTCAACATATCTGCCTTAGCCGGCGAGCCCAAGCCAAAGCGTTGCAAGTTTTCTCGAGTGTGAGTATCTTGTTTCACATCGGTAAACTTTTGCTAAGGTAGTATATTGCATGCTCTTTTCGACTGACTCGCATGTTGCCCCAACACACACCCCATTGAGTTCTCTAACACCGCCAAGTACATGATAAGAGGTCTTCCTTCTGGGCATCGAATAGGAGGATTCTCAGGTACTCCTTGATTTTGTCAAAAGCGATCCGCAATCGTGCTCCATTCCACTACTTGATCTTTCTTAAGTAACTTGAAGATTGGCTCACAAGTAGCGATTAGTGTGCAATGAATGCAATGTAGTTTAATCGCCCAAGAAACCTCGACCTCCTTCTCGGGGAGTTGGCATCTCTTGAATAGCTTTAACCTTGGCGGATCAACTTCAATACCTCTTCCACCGACTACAAACCCTAGGAGTTTTCCTGATCCGACTCCAAAGGTGCACTTGTTGGGATTCGCCTCAATCACTTCTTTAATCTGTCAACAGTTTAAGTGATCAAGATGTTCTTCTTGCTTTGACCGAGCTATCA
Source organism: Vicia sativa (assembly GCA_021764765.1). Lineage (NCBI taxonomy): Eukaryota > Viridiplantae > Streptophyta > Magnoliopsida > Fabales > Fabaceae > Vicia > Vicia sativa. The sequence goes on along the minus strand of CM038795.1, from coordinate 229,754,191 downwards.
TGTCGCCATAGACCTCTATCTCGTGATGAATCATGTCATGAAACAATGCCACCATAGCATCGATAAGTGGCGCCTGCTCTTCAAAAAACGCATAACCTTGTAAAGTACCCCACTGTGTAACAAAAGTAGTCTTCTCCATGTCTTCGGGAGCCATTTTGATCTGATTGTAACCGGAGAAACCATCCATGAAGGAGAAAACCTTATGCTGAGCGGTGTTGTCTACCAGAACATCAATATGAGGAAGTGGGAAATCGTCTTTCGGACTTGCTTTGTTCAGATCTCTGTAATCCACACACATTCGTACTTTACCATCCTTCTTAGGCACGGGTACCACATTAGCAACCCATCGGGATAGGAGGTAATGGCTAAGAAACTCGCATTGAATCGCTTCATAACCTCGCTTTGATCTTCTCTCGACATCTCGTGACGATACGACAACCTTCTGCTTTGAGAAAACCTCTTTTGTCAATCGGTGCACCACAATATCAATGTCCAAACCGGCATGTCTTCGTATGACCAAGCAAAACCTCAACATAGTCTCGTAGCATCCGAACCAACCTTTCTTTAACACTGCTCAAGACCCGCCCTATCTTGATCTCTTTTCGCCTTCGCGACCCAAATTCACAACCTCAACTTGCTCTTCGTGTGGTCAGATAACTCGCTCTTCTTTGGTAGCCCGCAAGTTCTCCGCACTTCACAATCTTCCTCACTTTCTTCGCTTGGTAGATCGGATTATCAAGTCATATTTAGCACTAGCATAGCATTATTAACTAGATTCGAGTGATTCCGCAGTTGTATCACGTGGGTGTGTAAGAAACACATAGCTTTTGAAGGGGTGATAAAGTAAAGAAAGAAAACAAACAATTGAATGCAAAAGTCCAACGAATTTATTGAATGAAAATACGCAAACGATAATAACCTCGAACGAGCCATGATGCCCCGCAAGGCACTAGGCTTTCAAAGTTTATTGTTCAAAACATAAAGAGATACGAAAAGCAAAACAAAACAAGAGCAATTACTCCCGAAAGGAGATTGGTATGACGCCTTCGCCTTCCAATTGTCGAGCCCATGTTCGAGTTGGAAGATCCACTTGCGATGTCGAAGTCGTTGTCGTCGCCTTCTATAGCATGGATTCCACTGCGCGGAAAGGAAGTTGGCACATTCGCGCGTATCATCTTCCGACCCTTGATGGTGAAGCCTAAACCAGTCTTGTCAAATTTGAAAGAAAGATCGGGGAGCTGACCCCAAATAGTACTACCTTCTTCAACGGCAGCTTGAGCATCTTTCAGCGAGGCCATCCTAAGCGGAACTTGCGTAACTTCAGAGTGACAGGAGAGTCAAGAGCATGACTCTGGGTATTGTTTCAAAAGCTTGACAGGGAGTCTCAAAGAATTCACCCTCCATCTCGAGATATTGGGATGACTGGAGATGACTGACCATATACTCTTCTTCACCACATACTGTAACAACCTTCCCTTTCACCGGTACTTGATGTAGGTAGAGATAATACCCATGTATCCAAGGGCGTCCGAGTAGACAAGAGTGTCGGACGGATATCCATGACAAAGAAAGTAGATTCAAAAGTCCGGGAACCGACTTTAACAGAGAGCTCTCCAAGCACCGTCCGCTTAGAACCATCAAAAGCTCTCACGACTATATCACTGGGTCTCAGAACCAACCCTTCGACATTAAGCCGATCAAAAGCGCCGGTAGGATATTCGTGAGCAAAACCGTATCAACCAAAACATGAGATAGGTAACGCCTTGCATTCAAGAGATGCAAGGCCTTATTGTGTTTCTTTCCTAAGGAGTCAAATCAAGATCGAGAAGCCTAGGCCGTTGTTGGCAGCCAAAGCAATACAAACTTCAAACGATCAAGTAGTAGTGTCATGCGCACATGAGCATTCTTCAAATTTCACCAAGGCGTTAGCATGAGCCTCGGAGAACAAGAGCAGCAAGCATGGATATCTTGGACGAGTCTGTCCCAACTGCTCCACAACATTGTAATCACTCTTCTTGATAATCTTGAATTTCCTCCATTTCTTGTTTGAGGTGTCTTCAAGAACTTCCTTTGGTACTGTTGAGCGATGAGCCACCGATTCTTTCCCTCTAGGGGATATTGGTGGGTAGGCGGAATGCAAGTCGGAGTCGCAGTTGTCTTTTGGAGGAGAGATCTCGGAGAGAATACCCTTCCGTTCGGTCACCTTATCGATCCGTGATGTTGTCGATGTCGAATAGAAGCTCCAATGGTAAGATCTTCAATTGTCGAGGATCTTGCTTGACACCATGATAGTAAACATCACTCCATAATTCCAGGGATAGCCTTGTCGAGGAATATGGCACGGTCTTGAGAAGTGATAATGAGAGGTGCCACCTAGGCACAGGATCGCAGAGGAAATTCTTATGACATTAACATCGATAGTCTTCAAGGAAATCGTCACCCCATCCGGTTACCTTAACATCTTCAATAGGAATCTTGTAACTATCGTGATGTGTACTTCACCATGTAATCATATTTTCCACTTGGCTGCCCCAAGGTATCCCACGATGGTATGTTTTCGCATTGTCAATCTTCAACTTAGACATTTCTTCACACAACTTCGCATGTGGTTTCGAAATAGTATCTCACGGTTATCCATCATGCACCGAACACGCCTTCTTAACCAAGCACAACCATCGGTGCGGATGGGCACCAACGACAATTCTCGGGCATCCCGGATTGACACCGGCTTGCAACAAATTCTTCTTAATAGTCATCGGAGGAATGGTCAAGTCATCTATGTTGAAAACATAAGTATCGTCACCAACAAAGATTGGAACTCTTGTCATGGTTAGGCATAGGCGCGTGATCACATTCGAGTCTCAACAGAGGATCAAATTCAATCTTAGCTTCAATCATATCTTGAATCATGTTCTTGAGCCCAACAATTGTCGTTGTGCCACGGCTATTGGAATGGTAAGCACACTTAGCATTAGGATTGTACTGAGAGGAAGTGTTGACATTCGAGGAGGATCCCTCAAAGTTATCACTCTGCTTTCAACATGTGTTGCAAGGCTTGCGACAAAGGCATGTTGATCTTCGAATGCCTTCGGGCGGGCTACGCGTTGTCTCTTGAGGTTGTCCGACGAGGATTGAGATCACAACCGCCACACATTGAGCACGGTCGGTCTTGGCTCGGCTTTTCGACCACACGCATTGGCTTCTTTCTTACCACCAAAAGATCTCTTCGCAAAGATTTGAAGATGACTCTACATGGATCTTCCCACTCTTGATACCTTTCAATGCATCACAATATCACCGGTGAATCCGGATGAAGAATTTCCAATCGATGATTGAAGAATGGGCTGTCGGTGTTCCCATGAACATATCAACCAACTCCTATTGGACAAGGGTGGTTGAACTCACCGCTAGATCTCTCCACTTCGAGCATACTCCTTGAACTTCTCACGACCCATAGACATGCTTTGTAGTTGCATGCGAGTGGGTGTCAATTCAACATTGTACTCATCTCCAGAAAGCATCACCAAATCACTCCAAGTACGGATACGGTCATTCTCTAGTGATAGTACCATTCCAACGGGTTCCGGACAAACTCTCTTGAAAATAGTGCATCCACAACTTTCTATCATCAGTGTGGGGATTGATTTTCTGGACATAGGACTTCAAATGCAGCTTAGGGCAAGACATGCCATCATATTTGGCAAAAGTAGGAACCTTGAATTTGGGAGGAATCACAACACCAGGAACAAGACTCAGATCATCAAAGTTCAACCCGGACATTTTCAAGTTTTCCACAAGATTCGACGGTCTTCAAGTTGTTTGTACTTGTCATCTTCATCAGAGTGTTGGCTATAATCAGAGTGATCCTCTCCTCCTTTCTTTGGCTCACGCTGATCACCTTCATCACCCTTGGTACTCCCCTCGGTATGGACACTTCCTTCAGAGAGCTCGATCCGACGAACCACTTTTGGACCACCTTTGAAACGTCTACCCATGTTGAGGAGACCAACAACCTTCTTCTTGTTGATGAGCTTCTTCAAATCTTCTTGGCCTTGGACCAAGTTGGTGAACATCTGCCGAGCATTCGAGCCCGGAGATCTTTGACATGCTCAAGAGCCATTTCGCTAAAATAAATAGCGAGCAAATGAGAAAACCAATCTCCAATGTACCTGATGCAATGTTATGTTATGCTATGATGTTTATGCGAATGCAATGCAATGTTTTCAAGGACCTAAGAGATTTAAATTTGTTAAACAAGCAATGAGCAAACATTTATTAGTACTCTTTTATTATTCTTTTTCTTTAAGTACAAGAGATAGTTCAAAACAATAAAAGAAAACATAAACATCCTAAAGCTCTAAGTCTCCCATGGTCGCCTCTTGGTGCCGATGTAGCGTTGATGCTTCGCTCCTCGTGAAGTAGCTTGGTCAACTCTAGCACTTTCTTCTCATAGCATCGAGCTTCAAAGGTATCCTCTCTTCTTTAGGAATCCAGGATCGCTTCAAGTCTTCAAAATCGTAGGCATGTCGATGGAGAATAGCATAGGTACGCCACCTATAGCAACAGTTCCATAATTCTTGGTAAAACAGCGTGAATGGCATCATGAGGTTTTGAGCTCGAGCTCGCACCCATCGAGGTAAGGTTCCCAAGGAATGGAGTTCGGGTGCCCCAAAGTCTTGGTATCAGTCTTCTTTACCATGCCCCAAGCATGTATGAACCTTCTTCGGTAATTATGGAGATCGTGATTGTAGTCGAACACAACATCTTGGAGAAGCATATCATGTGGACCATCTCTTCGAGCAAAACCAAACTGACGTAGAGCTAAGAGAAGGGTTGTAAGTAATACCTCCCCTTATACCAAGTAGCGGTACATTAGGGAATTCTCCACAACGCTCAATGAATGTGAAATCCTTTTGAGAGAAAAGATTCCAACGGATATCGGAATGAGAGAGTGACATCAATCTTTGAGACCATCTCAACCTTTGTTCGTTCTTCAAAACTGATGGAGGAAGGTGCGAAATAAACCACCTGGAAAGTAACGGTACACAACACATGAGAGTTCCTTGTCGCTTAGTAGTACGAGTGTGGAGAGAATGTAGGACATCTCCAAGTAAAGTAGGCACTGGATTACGGGTAAGAAACAACTTGATGGCATTGACATCTATGAATTGATCCGAGTTAGGAAATAGAACCAAACCATAATTTAGCAAGGCCACAATGTTTTCAAATGCATGGAAACTCATAACTTTGAGGAATTCTCGGGCTTTCTTAATTAGGAATTTGGAAAGTAAACCCTTAATTCCACTTCTAGTTTCCCAATTGGCTTCAATATCCGAGCTTTAAGGTAAGGCGGATGCGATGTCTTCGAACTTAGGAACCTTTTCCAAACCGGTGAATGGCATTTGGTCAAGAATAGGTACCCCAAGTAACTTAGAGAATTCTTCCAAGGTAGGAACCAACTGATAATCTGGAAATGTAAAGCAATGGTGTTTCGGATCAAAGAACTGGAATAGGACATGCATCATATCTTCTTCAAAACCGGAGATAACCAAATCAAGCAGATAACCATGTCTTTTGATGAACTGAGCATGGCCGAGAATTTCTGAGACCAATTCTTTGAGCTGAGAAGGGATACCCATGAAGTTGATTCGGATAGTCTTTCTAGAAGCCATAATTCCTACAAAACAGAGCAAAGATAAATCCCTAGGTCCTTGAAATAGTTAGAAATGATATGCAATGCGAATGATGTCATGATGTCATGTTTAGCACACACAAGCAATTCACACAATGAGCCTATGGTTAAGGCTTGCATGAGGTATAGGTGATTACCCTACCAAAAGTTTGAGTTGGTTCATCCTGTCCTATAATAGTAACCGGGTTCTAGGAATCTCATATCATAGATCTTTCTAGGGCGCTTATTTCAATACGACGCCAAGTGGTCGATCGAAAATGTCCCAAAAGTCGGATCTCAATGAGCGTAGCATCGAGTATCAACCAATCTCGGTCACCAAAGCCGCCATCTCACTACCTTCTAATGGCCAAGATGGGTCAATTAGGTTCTAAAAGTTTAGTTAGCGCTTGATGACACCACGCAAGCCAAATACTATCTTCAACTTGGGAATGAAGAGTATCGGACAACCAAAGTGTCACGCTAACGTAGCCATCATGTTGACCGCGTAGTTATCGTCTAGCGGTCGCAATGATCTAATGCTACTTACCTAAAAGGAAACCGGATCCGTGTAGGATCCCCACAAATATAATACCCAAGCAACCCTTAAAGATAAAGCATACAAGTCATACAAAAGCAATAAAGGTTATCTAGAAATCCCTAAGGCAATTCTCTTTAAGGGTGTTTCCCAGTAGAGTCGCCGCTCGTGATACGGTGAACCGACTTTGTAGGATCTTTGTATCCAAATGTGCGGATAGCAAGAGTCGCCACCGACTTTTATTTTTATCCAATTAAGGGAAGGTAAAAGTAAAAAAGACCTTCGTTAGATTCGAGTTCGGAGAATGGTTATGAAAAGGGAAGGTATTAGCACCCTTTCCATCCGTAGTTATCTACGGGCTCTTAGTTGCTCTAGATCACTTTTTAAAATTGCTTTACGTGTTTGACAAAATGTTTTGAAAAGGCATTTCGCTTTGACTTTGTAATGACTCATGTGGGAGTGTATACAAAGTGTTCGGAAATGTTTTTGTTTTGAAAAGAATTTGAACTTTGAAAAAAAGTGTGTGGTGTGAAAAGCATTTGGTAGAGCGAGCAACTAAAAGACTTATTTACCCACTCAGAATTGGTCGTTTTGTTGTACTTCTACATTCCTTTAGAATAGCGCTAGCCATACCATTAGTTAGTAGGTAGCTCCATTCGTTGGATGTAAGCGGGACATTCGGGACATCGGATGGTCATAGAAGGCAACTTGGGAAGTATCCTAGCACATTCGAAGGACTATCATCATTTTGTAGCGAAAATCGAGGGTCAAGATCATGTATTCGGAAGCGACATCGTGGGTCTTATCATCTTTGTATCGAAGGGACTATGATGATTTGTTTGGAAGGCGACGGTGCTAGAATACCTCTACGTTCGAGGGACATGACCATTTTGAATCGAAAGGCATCGAGAGAGAATTACCCTAAGGGGTGCGTGTGTGATAGAAGTGTGTTGAATTCAGAATATATTATCTTGAAGATTAGTGTGAGCTATGTCCAATTATTATCTTGCCATACACGCCTAATTACTAGCAGTTTATAGGGTGCGGAAAATAAAATGCGGAATGTAAAGTGCGGAAATGTAAAAGTGCGGAAAGTAAAACCTACGCTATTACATGGCTTTGGGGCAGATACATAATTTTAAAATGCGGAAAATAAAGTCCTAAACTATTACATCCCATGAGCAATTACATTATTGGAAAAAAACAGAATGATAAAGTGATAAAGAGAAAATCGTCAGAATCGGATCAACCTGTACAAAAACGAGAAATCGAAAAATGCAATATGAATCGAACAAGAGAAAAAATGTTAGAAAAATGCAAGTTTTAATATGGGAAAATTACTACATGCTGGAAATAAGATAAATACATTAAAATAATTTTTTTGAGATTTTTGGAAAAGATTTAATAATTAAAATGCAATTAAAAGTGAATTAAATGCAAAATTATGAATAAAATTAAATATGCATGCAAAATTATATTTTTTAATTTTAGAAATTAAATAAACATTTTATGAAAATAATGCAAAAAGAAAATTAATTTTTGATGAATTTTCAAGGCAGAAATAAAATTGTGAAAAGAATTAATAATAATGCAAAAATATTAAAAATATTAAAACATGAAAAATAATGCAAGTTTGTGAAAAGAAGTAAAAACTGGCCCTGGACGGATTCGAACTCGTGACCCTGGCTTCAAACCTTGAAAACCAACGCGCTGACCGCTAACGCCATGTGTGCATCTGTGTTTGAAATCCGGATCGAGTGAAACAAAGACAAGTGTCGTCCCCTGGCTCCCTCAACCGCGCGCGAAGCTTCATCGTCCCCGATTCAAATATTTGAAGCTAGCGTCGGCCATTGTCCGTCACTAAGGTCCCTGGCAAATTCAAAAAATCAAGCAAACGTAATATAAATGACATCTAAGACCATGGTTCGATTCAGGACGTTGTTCCGAGTTCAATGGCATAGGTCTTATTGTCCAATTTTTCCTGTTTGAGGAAACCCTAATTCGAAACCAGAAAACCTAACTATGGCATAATACGATTCCGGCCATGGAAACTCAATTGGCTTGCCCAGAAAGCTTGCAAGCTTGATTCTAAACACAAACAAACAATCAAAACAAGTTAATAATGCATGAATATGAGAAATCGAAATTTGAAAATTCAAGAACAAACCAAACACGGATTGCTTGATTCTTGATGTTTTTTGGCAAAGTAAAGGTCTGATTCGCTCGAGGTATCAAGGAACCTTGGACACCTCAAAACGATTGAGAACGTGGGAAGTAGGATTCCACTTGCTTCAAGAACACAATTTTTTTGAATTAGGTTAGGGTTTCTAAAGGCAATTTTTTCGTCCTCTTGCAATTGGTATGCATCAAGTATATATGCTGGATGGATTTGGCATTGTTTTTGGAAAGATTTGATCAATAATCAATGAAAATCAATTTTGATATTTCCATGAAAATCAAATTTTCAAAACTTGTTCAATTCCAATCAAATCTTCCCATATTTGATTCAATTTCGAAATTGCTGGCATTCATGGGTTAATTGGATCACAAGCAAGCAATAAAATCAATCTTTCAATTAATTTTGATTTTATATTTTATTTTCAAATTAATTTGTATTTAAATGAATAAATTCCAAATTAAATAGGAAAATAAAGTAGAAAATCGTGGCATTGGGCTTGGACATTCCTAATTGCATGAGGAATAAGTTAGGATGAAGAAAAAGTAGGCCCATTTGCAAAAGATTTGATTTTTTGAAGTATCTCTCCTTGTGCATTCTTTCAAAATTGCCCAACTTGTGGATGGTGTAACTTGCTCAATTTTCCACATTTTTGAGTGTTCTTGGACTTTTTGGAAAGCTCTAAGAGTCCTCTAAACAATGTCTTTGGTTTCATCTCAATTGGAGTTACCATGCTCAATATATCTTCAAATCAAAAGTTGACTTTTGTTGACTTTGAAAATGACACTAATGTTTTGAGCTATACCTCTCAAATGAAGCACTTTTGGACATTCTTGTGAGACATGAAGTTGTAGAGAATTGAATTTCCTTCAAAACAAGAGGTAGTGGAAAATTTAGAGAAAGTATGAAGAAGTTATGATCATCAAAGTTCATTGACTTTTCATCTAGAAACCCTAATTTAGAAAGTTTGACTTTTGAGCAAATCTTGAGTTTTCTTGATGAATCATGATCAACCCTTGATCAAATGATGAATGTAACTTCAAAATGAGGATGTTGACCAGAAAATATGAAGTTTGACTGTATGTTGACCACAATTGACTTTTTGTCCAATCTGTTGATTTTCAACCATCTGAGCAATTGTCTGAGGAAACTTGACTTGTGAAGCTTGAAACTTGACATGGAGAATCTTTGAAACATATGAGGAAGCATGAAGACCATTGGAGATGTTGGAAATCCATCTTGACTTGGGAGATACCAAACCCTAGTTTGGGTTGATTGTCTAGGAGAGAGTTTGTCTGATCAACTCTTGAGGAATCCTTGAGCATAGATGTATGAAATCTTTTGAGAAGATGGAGGGAAAATTTTGTGGTATGACAGCTGAACGAAGAAATCGTACTTTGCTTGATATGATGAGAAGTATGCTAAAACAGAAGAAGCTTCCTCACAACTTATGGGGCGAAGTTGTTGCTACTGCAACATATGTGCTCAATAGGTGTCCAAAGCAGAAGCCGAAGGAGATTGTTCCTTTAAAGAAGCGGACTGGAGAGAAGCAAGGTGTTAGTCATCTGAAGGTTTTTGGTTTTGTGTGTTACAAACGCGTTCCAGAAGCTAGAAGGAAGAAGCTGGATGATATAAGAAAAGTGATGTTACTGGTGGGGTACCATAATACGGGTACATACAAGTTCTATTGTCCATAAACTAACAGAGTTGAAGTCAACATAGACGTTATTATGAAAGAGTTAGACACTTGGGATTGGAGTAAATCTCAATCCATTTTTGGTGTAGAGATAACTTCTGAAGACGAGTCAGAAGTTGAAAGTTCTGAAGAAGAGTCAGAGTCAGAAGATGATTCTGAAGACTCTGAAGATGAAGATGGTGTATTTGATTCTGATCCAGATTTCGATGATGATCCAGAATCTGGTGGTGGTCATGCTTATAGAAGGGAAAACTTTGAAGACGTAGGTTCTGGAGGACAAGCTTCCGGAGATGATCATGTTTATGATGGTGGTAATTCTGGAGATAGGGTTTCTGGACAAGGTCTAGAAGCTAATGTTGTTCCAAGTTGTGGAGAATATTCAGAATAAGTTCAGAGGCCACAAAGAATCAGAACTATACCTAGAAGGTTTGCAGATTTTGACAAGTTGCAATACACCGAAGTTGACTCAGAGGGAGAAGTCATTCAGTGTGCCATGTTAGTAGACTCTGAACCAGTGGGTATTGAATAAGAACTCAAGAAGAAAGTATATTTGAATTCCATAAAAGAAAAACTTGAGGCTATAGAAAGAAACAAAACTTGGGAGTTGACTAAGCTTCCAAAGAAGAAGAAAGCCATCAGTGTCAGATGGGTTTTCAAGGTGAAGCTTAAGCCAAATGGATCAGTTGGTAAGCACAAAGCAAGACTAGTGGCTAGAGTTTTTCTTCAGAAACTTGGGCTAGATTTCTTTGAGGTGTTTGTGCCTGCAACTAGACATGAAACAATCAGACTGATGATTGCTTTAGCTGCAAATAGAAATTGGCCTCTGATGCATTTGGATGTGAAGTCTGCATTTTTGAACGGTCCATTACAAGAAGAGGTATACGTGTCACAACCTCCTAGATTTGTGAAAAATAATCAGGAAGGGATGGTGTACAAGTTACATAAACCTTTATATGGATTGAAGCAAGCACCCAGAGCTTGGAATTTGAAGATTGATTCATTTTTCAAGAAGCAATGGTTTCAGAAGTGTGAGATGAAATATGGAGTTTATGTGCAGCATTCTGGAGGCAATATGATTCTGGTGTGTCTTTATGTTGATGACATACTACTTACAGGGAGTTTTCCAGAAAATATAATCAAGTTCAAGAAAGTGCTGATGAATGAATTTGAGATGACGGATATGAGAAATATGGTATATTTTCTAGGGATGGAGATTTTGTACTTGGGGGAGGGTATCATTTTGCATCAACTGAAGTATGAACTTGAACTTTTGAAGAAATTTAAGCTGGAGAATTGTAAGGTTGCTGTTACACCATCAAAAACCAATCATAAATTGGATTTTGACTCTGAGGGTGAGGATGTGGATGCTACGATCTTCAAACAGCTGGTTGGTTCTCCAAGGTATTTGTCAAATACCAGACATGATATTTGCTATGCATTTGGATTGGTTAGTAGGTTCATGAGTAAACCTAAGTGGTCCCATTATCAAGCTACTGTCAAGATTATGAGGTATATCAAGGGAACTCTGAAGTTTGCAGTATTATTTCCTTCTGGAATTAAGGTAGAATCAAAGTTGATGAGCTATTCTGACTCTGATTGGTGAAGAGATAAAGTTGATAGAAGAAATACTTATGGATACTTATTCAAGTTTCTGGGAGGTCCTATTTCATGGAGTTTCAAGAAGCAATTTGTTGTTGCTCTATCAACGTGTGAAGCTGAGTATATTGCAGCGTTGTAGATGCATGTCAAGTTGTGTGGCTTCTAAATTTATGGCAAGATCTGAAGATTAAAGTAAAGCAGCCTCTGAAGCTGATGATTGATAACAAGTCTGCAATCAATCTTGCTAGAAACCCTGTGTTGCACGGGAGAAGTAAGCATATTGAGACTAAATATCATTTCTCGAGAAGCCAAGTCCAGAACGGGACATTAGAAGTTGTGCACTGTAGCACCCAGAAGCAGTTGGCAGATGTTCTGACGAAGTCAATCAAGACAGATCAATTTCTCCTCTTAAGGGATGGAATTGGTGTTGTTAGTTTTGTTTAGAAATACAAATTAAGGGATGGTATTGAAGGGTAATTTAGTATTTCCTAGTCTGTATCTTTTATCTTAGTCATTAAGTTTACCTTTATTAGGGCCTATGTGGCAATTCATCTTTTGTATAAATAGACTAGTCATAGATGTCATTTATAACAACAACCCTATTTTCTTTCATCTTTTGTAGTCGTCATTATCTCTACATTTATTCTATCATCTTTGATTCTCTTGCACTAATAATATTAGCACTTACATCCTCTCGACACATTTATAGTCCCTCTGTTCCTTTATAATTGTCACTTTTTCACTTTTTACACATACCAAAAAATGTAATAATTGTTGTTAATTTTTAGACAATAATTTTTATTTTACCTATAATACCCTTAACTTTTCATTATTTTAATTTATTTTTTCTCTTTCGATGATAAAAATTAGGGGTAATTTTGGCTAAACAATCATCATTACTATCTAGAAATTTAAAAGTGACAATTAAAAAGAAACAAAATTTTTTCCCCAAAAGTGACAATTATAAAGGAACAAAGGGAGTAATTAATAAAAATACTTTTATTCTTGATCACTATTATAAGAAAAAGTCAATTATTACTAAATTATTTAGTGTTGTAATTCCTAATATATCATTCTATTTCATTTTCTAACATTCTATTAAATTTAATAAAGAGGACAATATAGTAAATTTAATTAAAGTTTTCACCAAAATCTAAAAAGTTAACTATTACACTTGATTGAATTTCTTAATAAACGTGAAAACCATTTTTGTTGCTTAAAAATGTGTCCGGATGATGTATAATTTTTGGACTTCAACCTCCTCAGTGCCATATTTATCATAAATTAATAAATCAGCAAATTTTATACCTGTTTGGACTGGCATTGTGAGGCCCAATCTATAGAAATCCACCCACTTAGATCAGAGAAGAAATATAATCTTACTAAGAAGCTGCATGAACGACCTAGGCACCACACTTATCTTGACCGTTGTTCGTTGGAATCTATTCAACAATTTCCCACATCGGGTGCTGCATCCACCATATGTGAATCTAACCCTCGTTGTAAGTGAGGTTTTACACTTCCGCATCTCACCAAAGTACGACTCACACTGATAGCAGGCCCAAATGAATTGTCAAAAAGCCCTATTAGATGAAAGATTGTGTTCCAATATAACTTTAGATTTATTTATTTGATGTCTTTTAAATTCTTTTAAGTGGGTTTGATCTATTAGTTGATTCAGACGAACATTATTTGTATTCAAGTCATTTTGGCTTTTGAGAAGAGTAGAGAAATTATTCAGAAAATTTATTTATTTTTCTCTTCTTTTCTTAGTTTTGTGCTTGTTCTTTGGTAAACCCTAGATCTAGAAATTATAGTTGTTGAACCCTCCAAACGCCTCAACCCTAGAGAACTTGTAGAAGAAGTTGTCCAAACTACACACATTCATCTTGACAATGCTATAAATCAAACCCAACAACAAATTGATAAAAGATTTGATAAAACTAATGTAGATCTGGAGGAAATTCAAACCATAATGGATAATGAAAAACAAGTGTCATACTCTAGATATGAAAACATCATGGATTTGCTCACAAAGCTAGCATCTCAAAAGGAAAAACACCAATTTGCTACTGTTCACACATCAAGTTCATCAGGTATTACCCAAAACCATGTTTCCCTTCCTATGAACATAATCCATACTAATGTTATATTGCCCGTAGCTTCCAGCCCCCATAGTTCCCCTATTTTCACACATGTTGCAACAACACCTTTGCACTCAACTACTTTTTCTCACCATCCCCCACTACCACTTAGTACAGCTTCCATAAGGACGACAACAACCCCATACCCTAGGTTTTTCCCCATACAACCCTTTATAGACTCTACCTACTACAACTCACCCACTATTTTTGTTAATGCGCATCCCTTCTATTCCCTATTTTTTACAAATCCCGTTTCCCCAATCTCATCAAAACCCTCCTTACCCCTTTTACGAACATTGAAATTGGAACCTGCTATGATTAACGGTTCAAATCCATTAGAGTGGTTGTTTCAAGCTGATCAATTTTTCAATTTTTATCAATTGCCACATGAAAACCAATTATCCATGATGTCATTTTATATGAAAGGCGAAGCCTTATGTTGGTTTAAATTGATGCACCAAAGTCAACAATTGCTAGATTGATCCTCCTTTACTAGAGCTTTGGAATTACGATTCGGCCCTTCCATTTATGCTAATTCCCAAATCAGGTATGTTGTTGAGTATCAAGCTAAGTTTGAAAAAATAGGCAATCAAGTTGTTGGGTTGTCACAAGAAGCCATTCTTAAGAATGACATTGCATTTCACAAACTTATTTCAATATCTCAAGCTATTGGACTTGCTAAGCTTATTGAATCAAAGCTAAATGATGCAAAATCGAAAACCCATAGAGATTTTTCCACCCCTTATAACCGCCTCATACCTTCCACACTAAACCAATCACAACCTACAACCAAACAAAAAAACCTTCCCCATCCCAACCAACTAAATTACCTATTCATTGCCTCTTAAATACTCAACTTCAAAAGCGTCTCACTCAAGGTTAATGTTTCAATTATGATGAGAAGTTTATGTCTGACCATCTCTATTCCTCAAGAAATTTTCTATTACTATTGTTTGATGATGAGGAATCAAACATCCATGAAGCCTTAGAAATCTGTGATGACAATGCTACAACTCCTACACCTAACGACAATTATTTCCAACTATCCCCCAGGTTGTCAGCATCCATTTTTCTCCTAAAACTATCAAATTTAAGGGATTATATAGGGGGGTTGGACATATGCTCTTTGTTCGGAGTATTGCACTTGAGTGTTTGACATATGAGAGTATTGAAATTATGTGTCGGGCATTTTGGGTGGGTTGGTAATGAGGTTGAGGTTGGGGTTGGGATTAAGTGTTGGTGGTCCTGTATCATCAGGTTGGTTGGCGGGAGGTTGATGGATGTTGGGTCTGTTGTTGGTAGTGTTGTTGGGGTGGTTGTTGGTAATGTTGGTGCGGTTGTTGTTGGTGGTGTTGTTAGGGATGTCAGTTTGGACCTGTTAATGGGATCCCCGCGGGGAACGCCCCGTTCGGGGCCCCAAAGATGGGGAATTTTCCCCCGTGGGGGCGGGGATGGGGAGAAAAATTCCCCCGAGAGCATTTCGGGACGGGGAATCACCCCCCGGCCCGCCCGCCTATTATTTTAATATAGTTAATTTAATATATATATTTTAGATTAGGTTTTTTAGTCATTTCCTTTATGTTTATTTATAAAAATAAATAAATAAATATTCATGTATTTATTAAGAGAGAAATGTAAATATTAGACCCTAAAAAAGTTGAAGCGTTTCATTTTCTTCTGGCAGACATTTAGAGTCTCACACGTTAGACTCCTTTTTTTCTTCTCCAGTCAAATCTCCATTCATCTTCCTCTTCCAATTCCATCTTCTCTATTTGGTGTGCTTCCATTATTCACAGCTCTTACAATTTCATCAATAAGGTTTGATTTTCATAAATTTGTTCATGTAATTATTTATAGGAAAAATAGATTATTTCTCTTTGATTCTCATAAATCTTTATATTATTGTTTATAGAAAAAGTAGATTGTTTCTCCTTGATTCTCATAAACCTGTTCATGTAATTGCTTATAGGAAAAGTTGATTATTTTGATTAAATTTAAATTAAATTGTTTAGAAATTTTAGAATTATCAAATCATTTGCATATTAAAAATATAAAATAATCAAAAATTACTCATTTTATCTCCTTTTAAATATTTTTGTGTTCATTTTTATCTATACTATGCATTTGTAATTAAAATAATGTCGCTTTTTCCTTAAAAAATATTAAAATATACTTTTCCTATTTTTATTAATATATCACACTATAATTTAATTTTCTATATTAAACAAAAAAATATTACTTTTTAAATGAACCAATATATCATGCTATCACGGTATCACCCATAAAAAAAACCAAATATCTTATATTTCTAATTATTAATGAAATAATAACATATAAACAATAATATATCATGCTATCACCCATAAAAAAAAAATATATCTTATATTTCTAATTATAAAACCAAAGTCATTAAGTGAAATAATAACATATAACTTTTTACACGAGTAAATATATCATGTATATAGGTAAATAAATGTATTCTCAATGTATATAATTAATTAATATATGTTATTATTTCTAATTGAAAAGTTACAGTAAATAAGGCATATTTAGAAATATGTGTAATGCATCATATATTTAGAAAATAAGATTTTTCTTATTAATTATTTTTTGTGTGAATTTCATGTATTTACTATTTCATTTATTTATTATTTTTTCATATATTTATTATTTTTGTTCTACTTCCATGTAGCCTTTTAAAATTTGTGTTTGTGTGTGCTGTGTTTTGGTAAAAGAATGGTTGGTGAAGTTCAATCATCTAATAGTCCTAATGTTGCTTTGGAAGGGAATGAAGTTCCTATAGAAAGTAGTGGAGTTTCACTCACACAGGAAGTTCAATCTACTCCAAATGAAATAAATATAGAAAATCAAGATCCTGAAGCTCCCGTTGAACCCACTACAAGTCCTAACAAAAGGGGATTAAAATCAGATGCTTGGCCCTATTTTAAAAGGCAAAAAATAGGAGGCATTTGGAAGGCTATATGCAAATCTTGTGATAAGAAAATTGGTGGTGATACAAAAAATGGTACTAAACATTTATTTGATCATATTAGCATATGTCCAAAACGCACTGAGAGAGGTCCAAAACAAGCCATGCTTAAAGTGATGAAAAAATCCGGAAATGTATATGAATCATTTGTGGTTGGAAATTATACATTTAATCAAGATGTTTCTAGGAATGAACTCGCGAAGATGATTATATTGCATGAATATCCCATCATGATGGTTAACCATATTGGTTTTAGAAATTATAGCCATTCTCTTCAACCTTTGTTCAAGATAGTTTCTCGCAACACCATGAAGAATGATATAATGAAGTTGTATGAAAGTGAGAAGTCAAAGCAAATGAAAATACTTGCAAAGAATAAAAGCCACATTGCAATAACTACTGATATGTGGACTGCTAGCAACCAGAACAAAGGATATATGTCTGTTACAGCTCATTACATTGATGAAAATTGGATTTTGCATAATCGGATCATCAGGTAACTTCTCCCTTCCATTTACGTTATTATTATAATATAGTTATTTTATGTGATATTTATTATAATTTATTTTTAGGTTCATTTATGTCCCTACGCCACATACTGCTGAGGTCATTTGTGATTTTTTGGTAGATTGTTTGATGGATTGGAATATTGATAGAAAATTGTCAACATTAACCGTTGATAATTGTAGCACCAATGATGCTCGATTGACCATTTGATTGATAAGATGTCACCTTCTTCTTTTATTTTAAAAGGAAATTGTTTCATATGTTGTTGCGCCCACATATTAAACTTGATAGTGAAAGATGGCATGCAAACAATTTCTAGTTCAATTGAAAAGATTAGGAAAGTGTCGGTTTTGGGTAGCAACACCAAAGAGGAGAGAAATTTAAAGAAACTTGTAATCAATTGAACATGACTTATGAAAAGCTTGCACAAGATTGTAGAACAAGATGGAACTCTACTTATTTAATGCTTGCTTCGCATTGCCTTACGAACAAGTTTTTAAACGTTTAAAACAACGTGATTCCCAATATAAGTGTGCACCAAGTGAAGAAGATTGGAAAATGGCAAGAGAAATTTGTGACAAGTTGAAATTATTTTTAGTGTCACTGAGTTGTTCTCGGTACTAAGTATCCAACATCAAACATTTATTTTCCCAAAGTTTGTCAAATAAGATTAGCTTTAAGAAAGTGGGAAGATTCTTCTAGTGATACTATACAAAGTATGGCAAGAAGTATGATAGTGAAGTTTGACAAATATTGGAGTTTGATTAATGGGGTGATGGCAATAGGGGCTGTTTTGGATCCTAGATATAAAATAACTTTGTTGAATTACTTCTTCCCACTTATGTATGGGAATAATGCTCCCAAAGAATTGGAAAAGGTAATACAAATGTGTGAAGACTTAGTTGAAGAATATCAACCAAATAATGATATGGTTCCTACAAGTAGTGAAGTTGGTGAATCAACATTGGTAGATGACATTGATGTCACAAGTCAAGATTGGGAGAAGGCTTATTCGGAATATGTGATGGAAAATACTTCAACTACAAATGTCAAGTCAGAATTTACTTCCTACTTGGAAGATGGTGTCTTGCTTGATAAACAAAAAAAGGAAAATTTTGACATCTTAGGATGGTGGAAACAAAATGGTTTGAAATTTCCAACTTTGCAAAAGATTGCAAGGGACTTTTTAGCAATTCCTATCTCTACCGTTGCTTCACAGAGTCCGCCTTTAGTACTAGTGGTCGTGTTTTAAGTCAACAACGTAGTAGGTTGAAGGAAGACACTTTAGAGGCTTTGATGTGCACTCAAGATTGGATCCGAAAAGATATAAAAGGTAATATATTTTTATCTTTTACAAGATTAATTGAAAAGGATTTTAAATTTTAATTTAGCTATTTGTTTCTTAGGTTATTCAAAACGTTGACTCAATTCGAATGTGTGGATGAAGATATGGATGATGATGATGATGATGATAATAAGGTAATTTACATATTAGTGTTGATTACCTTTTAGTTTTTAAAGTATTTTTTTAAGTAAATATAATTATTGATTGTTTACTTTTCGTAGGAAAAAGAAAGTCATATCTAATTGTGGAATGAGGAAGAAGACCTTGCAAGGAGAAGTTGGAAAGAGACATGATTGATCATTACTTGTTTGGATATTTTGCTTAATATTTTAGTTTATTTATATGTAACTTTGTTTTAAGTATTTTGATATTTCTACTTTACGTGTGTTATCAATTGAGCAAATAGAGATATGTTGACTTTTGCTTTTAGTTGACTTATTATGAAGTATTTTTTAGCTTTTCAAGCATACTCATGATGCTAAATTTTATAATTATCCCTTATTAGTTTTGATGAAGTATAGTTTTTTAAGCATAATTATGTTGTTGGATTTTTTAGTTGTTTAGGCATATTGTTACTTTAAAAAGTATTATAGTTCATTTTGTTGAATTTTATAGCATTTTATAGAAATTTATAAAAAATATTATTATTTTGTGTTCCATTAGTATTTTTAATAAAAATAATAAATGTCAAATACTAGTATTTTTAATAACATAATAAATATGTGAATTCTTTGTGCTTTTATTTTTATAGAAAATATAAACATTTTAAAAAAATAAAATATTAATGAATAAATGTAGGATCTATGGGGATCCCCGCGGGAAACGGGGATCCGCGGGGAACGGGGATGGGGATAGAAATTCCCCTGTGACGGAGATCGGGGACGGGGACGGGGAATGAATTTGATGGCGGGGAAAAAGATGGGGAAGTGTCCCCCCGGCCCCGCCCCGCCCCATTGACATCCCTAGGTGTTGTCGTGGTTGTTGTTGGTGTTGTTCTTGTGGAGCTGAGGGTTGGCCCCACTGGGTGCGTGGGTCGACCAAATAGCAGGGGTGAGAGACATGCATTTCTGGGTTTGTTACGGACCGGTATAAGCAATGTATTGACGAGAGTGTTGCATAATTTCGTCATCCTCGTAAACAGGAAATTGTAAGATATGGTCCG
Organism: Vicia sativa; assembly: GCA_021764765.1. Taxonomy (NCBI): domain Eukaryota; kingdom Viridiplantae; phylum Streptophyta; class Magnoliopsida; order Fabales; family Fabaceae; genus Vicia; species Vicia sativa. The sequence continues at coordinate 229,734,367 of CM038795.1, read as the reverse complement.
CACGGTTTTTTCACATCCTACAAAACTCTCTGGAAATTTTTTTCCAATTATCATATCCCCATTGGGCATCGACCCTTTTGAGATGCCAAATATCCAAACATATCTGATCGTGTGGTATATCTTGGAACATACCAAACTGCATCTTCACACGGTCGCTGTGGTGCATTTCCACAATGTTAAACCGTATGATATCAGTCTTCGCAGTCCAAACCTTTGCATCATCTTCATTGGGTATATGATCCAAACCCAGGTATGGTCTCCATGTAAACTATTGATAAAAAATATGCAGATTAATGATATATTTTAAAATAATATACGCTAAAATTAGTTGGAGTTAATAGAAATTACGTACATCAGTTGCGCCAAGGTGGTCTATTAGATTACGATAAAGGACAACAATGTGTCACAGATTCTTTCTGAAATCCATACCCGTTACACTATACCTAAATGAATGAACATTTAATATATTAATATTTCATATATATGAAGGACATAAATATTTTAATAGTTAAGCAATCTACTTACTTTGTTGCGTATGGAAAATTGAACTGTATGTCTGTTAAGGACCAAATTGTAGTTATTTTGTACATTATTTTGTGGTCCTTAACAATGTCTTTTTAATTAATTAGTATTATTTATTCTAGTATTTTTGTTTAATTAGGTTTTATTTAGTTTTTGTTTAATATATATTCTTTAACTTATTTTACTCTTATTTGTAGGAATTTATTGCCTACTTCTCCCAAGCTTGGATTCAAGGGCACTTGAAGAGCTTTAGGGATGATTCTTTTGAAGATAATTTTGGGTGAAGGAAGCATGCTACAGGTCGCTCAGCGGTGCCGTATGATCGCTCGGGCAAGGCTTAGCGCGGTGCGAAAAAAGAAAAAGATGAACCCATGCTTTCACTTTTGAGCCACCAACCCATCATTTCAGCTGACTTTTTGGCTTGTAAAGGAAGCAAGAAACACTCCACCATCATTATCTTTTCATCTTTGTAAAAATCTAGGGCAAGAAGTGTAAGAACACCATAGCTTTTCCTTCTTGATTCTTTGATTTTCATCATTCCTACCAACAATCTTGAGAGCTAGCAACCATGGAAATGAGTGGCTAAGCTCTTTTTGTATCAAGATTAGAGGTAGTTGATTTATATAGTATGTATTTCTTTTAATCCATTTGTGTATGAACATGGTTGATGATTAATATAGTTGAATATCTTTGTTCTTCATCTTTATGATTTGAGTTTTGCTTGGAAAAGAATACTTCAAAGTGACCTAGGATATTCATCCTCTAATAAACAAATGCTAGGAATAGATTTGTGAGTTAGTGTTTACAAAATATTGAACTTAATGATTATCATGTTAATAGTTGTAGTGAGGAATCATGCAAGGATTAACATGGTAACATTCACAATCTTGGTGGGAAATCTACAAGATTGAGAGGATATGTATTTATAAAAATCATCTACTATGTTCATCACTTGATTAAATGAATATGTATGAAACTAGATTAATGAAACTAATCTTGACATGCCTTCTTAATTTGAAAACAATCTCAAACTCTCTCTAATCCAAACTATAACTCTCTTTGAAAGAATTAATTTAGTTATTGTTTGGAAACTCATGGTTCTAGTAGAGTAGATAACAAACTCTTTGGTTACAATATCTTAAAATACACTTTTCTATTGAAAGACTATAACATACACCAATCCCTGTGGAATCGATAATTAAAAATACTTGTTTACGGAAAAATCCTACAACAAAATGGCGCCGTTGCCGGGGATTGGCGTTTGATGTTGTTAGTATAGCAATAGTTGTGTGTTTTAAGACTTTTTCTACTAATCTCTCTTTGCTTCTTTTGTGTGGCTAGACTTTTTCAGGAATTAGTTTATGCGGGGAAGTATTCCGGTCGACCAACTCCTTTTCGATCCCGAAATTGAAAGGACGGCTAGAAGACTTAATAGTAGTGCTAAAAGATGGAAAAGACTAGCTCGACAAAGGCAAGAAAGAGGAGAAAGAGGAGAAGCATCTACTTCTTCAACACCACCCGTGTTTGGAGAAGTCACCACTATGGCGGAGAATCAACCACAACCACCACCACCACCACCACCACCACCACCGCGGGGGCCGTGTGTCAATAGCCCTCGTCACAATGCCCAATTTGCTCGTCAAGCAAATGCAAGGGTCACGGAGATGAAGACGGGGTTGCTTCAACTTCTCTATGCAAGTCCATTTCATGACCATGACCATGAAGATCCTTACACCCACCTTACTAAGTTCTATGAGATCGCGGGAGCGGCCGGTGCTCCGGAAGACCAAGAAGAACAATACTTCCAAAGACTTTTCCCTCATTCTCTAGTGGGGAAGGCGAAAGATTGGTATCTAGACCAATTGCAAGAAACCATGACAAATTGGAACTTTTTGGAGGAAAAGTTCCTTGAAAGATTTTTCCCTCAATCGCGTTTCATGGAGGCAAAGACCGCTATTTCGGTATTTTCACAAGGAGTAAACGAGCCTTTGAATCGGGCTTGGGAAAGGTACAAGTCTATGCTTAGGAAGTGTCCTAGCCACGGTTTTGACGAGCTTACACAAATTCATATTTTCCGAAATGGTCTCCAACCTCAACACAAATTGTTGTTGGATGCCACGGCGGGGGGTTCTTTGATGGCAAAAACACCATATGAAGCAATCCAAATAATTGAAAAGATGGGCATGAATGATCACCAAACTCACCATGATCAAGGAGGTGTGCAAGTAAAAACGGGAGTTTTAGAAATTGGTTCAAGTCACGAAGCACTTGTGGCGCAAAACAAATTGTTTGCGAAACAAGTTGAAGAATTGACAAAACAAATGGCTAAACTCCCTCAACAAATAAGCAAGCTCACCAAATAGCTTGTTGTGAATTGTGCAAAGGAGATCATAAAACCGGATTTTGTCCTCCGGAGAATGAGGAAGCTAACTATATGGCCAACCAAGGCCAAGGGTACCAACAACGAGCTCCTTACCCTTATCAAAATCAAAACCAAGGTTACCAACAAAGGGGTAATCAAGGTTATCAAGGAGGGTGGAGGCAAGATAACAATAACCAAGGAAGGCAAAATCCATATCAAACACAAAATCAAAATCAAAGTCAACAACAAAATCAAGGTCAACAACAAAACCAACCTCAAAATCAAGTGAGATCTTCCAACATTCAAGACACTCTAGCTCAATTTATGCAAGCTTCTATGGCTAATCAAAAGAGCACGGAGGCGTCCATCAAGAATTTGGAGACACAAGTGGGACAACTAGCTAAGCAACTTTCCGAACAAAGTGCTTCGACATCATTTTCCCCAACTACACAAACAAATCCTAAGGAGCATTGCAAAGCCATAACAACAAGAAGTGGTAGAGTTTGTGATGAGAAAAGGAAAGTGTTTGAAAGAAAAAAGAAAGTAGTGGAGAAAGATGAAAAAGCAATAGTGGAGGAAGAGGTAGTTGAAAAAGATGAGGAGGTTGTAGTTGAAAAGAATGATAATGTTGATGTGGAGGATGATTTAGTTGAAAATGAGGAGTTAGTTGAAAATGAAAAAGAAAATGGTGTAGTTGAAAAGGAGAAAGTAGAGGAGAAAAAGAAGAAAATGAAAAAGGGAAAAGAGAAGGAAGTAACTTATCCATTGAGAAGCTTACCATATCCTCACCTTCCTTCTAAAAAGGATGATGCAAAGCACTATGCTAGGTTTATGGATATTTTCAAGCAATTGCAAATAAATATTCCATTTACCGAAGCATTAGAGCAAATGCCCAAATATGCAAAATTCATGAAGGATATCTTGACGAAAAAGAAAAGATACACGGATCAAGAAACCATAATGGTGGATGCGAGTTGTAGTGCAATAATTCAACGCACTATTCCGAAGAAAAAGAGTGATCTGGGGCGTGTAACTTTGCCCGTTACTATTGGGGATGTATATGTTGGAAAAGGATTAATTGATTTGGGATCAAGTATCAACTTGATTCCATTATCCATTGTGAAGAGATTGGGGGAGATTGAATTAAAGTCCACAAAAATGACATTGCAATTAGCGGACAAGTCTATTACTCGCTCGCACGGTGTAGCTTTAGATTTGTTGGTAAAAGTGGACAAATTCTTTTTTCCGGTTGACTTTGTTGTCATAGACATGGAGGAAGATGTGGATGCACCTTTAATTCTTGGAAGACCATTCATGAAGACGGCCAGGATGATGATTGATATAGATGATGGCCTAATGAAGGTGAGAGTTCAAGATGAAGAGATTTGCTTTAATCTTTTTGAAGCAATGAAGCATCCCATGGATAAGAAAGATTGTTTCAAGATTGACGTTATTGAGGAAGCAACACAAGAAGTGAATGATGATGATGATAGTCGAGATATTGAGGAGTGTTTGGAAGGAATGGAGATTTCAAAGGAAATGCACCCTTGGGAGGAAGAAGAGGAAAGTTTGAAAAAAGATCTAAAAGATGAAGACCAAAAACTTGAGTTGAAAGAGCTACCGTCTCATTTAAAGTATGTGTTTCTTGAGGAGGGAGGTAAAAAGCCCGTAATCATTAGTAATACATTGTCGGAGAATGAGGAGGAAAGCTTAATTGAAGTTTTGAAATCGAACAAAAATGCGATTGGTTGGGTCTTAGCCAATTTGAAAGGCATAAGCCCGGCCTATTGTATGCACAACATTATGATGGAGGATGAGTACAAGCCGGTAGCCCAACCTCAACGGCGATTGAATCCGTGATGAAGGAGGTAGTTCGCAAAAGTAGTGAAGATGCTTGAAGCGGGTATGATTTACCGATTTCGGATAGTACGTGGGTGAGCCCGGTTCATGTGGTTCCTAAGAAAGGAGGTTTGACGGTTGTATCTAATGATAAGGATGAGCTAGTGCAAACAAGAAAAGTGACGGGGTGGAGAATGTGTATTGATTACCGTAGGCTTAACAAAGCGACGAGAAAAGATCATTTTCCTCTTCCGTTCATGGACCAAATGTTAGAAAGACTTGCGGGACAACAATACTATTGTTTCTTGGATGGTTATTCGGGATATAATCAAATATCGGTGAATCCGGAAGATCATGAGAAAACGACTTTCACATGTCCTTTCGGAATTTTCGCGTATAGGCGTATGCCTTTCGGCTTATGCAATGCGCCGACAACATTCCAAAGGTGCATGCAAGCTATATTCGCCGATTTGATTGAAAAAACAATTGAGGTTTTTATGGATGACTTTTCCGTTTTTGGAGCTTCATTTGATTTATGTTTGGAAAATTTGGACACCGTCTTGAAGAGGTGTGTGGAGACCAATTTGGTTTTGAATTGGGAAAAATGCAACTTTATGGTGACCGAGGGAATTGTCCTTGGCCACAAGATATCTTCAAGAGGAATTGAGGTTGACAAAGCAAAAATTGATGTTATCGAGACGCTTCCCCCACCTACCAATGTCAAAGGCATTCGGAGCTTTTTGGGTCACGCAGGATTCTATCGAAGATTCATCAAGGACTTCTCCAAAATAGCCAAACCTTTGAGCAACTTGCTCAACAAAGATAAGTCTTTCTTGTTTGATAATGATTGTTTGTTAGCTTTTGAAAAATTAAAGGAGAATTTGATAAATGCACCCATAATCACTGCGCCTAATTGGAAACTTGATTTCGAACTAATGTGTGACGCTAGTGATTATGCGGTAGGAGCCGTATTAGGCCAAAGGAAGAACAAAATCTTCCATGCTATACATTATGCGAGCAAAGTTTTGAACGATGCTCAAATCAATTATGCAAAACGAAAAGAGTTGCTCGCAATTGTATATGCATTGGAAAAGTTTCGTCCTTACCTAATTGGTTCAAAGGTTGTGGTTTTCATGGATCATTCCGATAAAATATCTCTTACCAAACCGGACTCTAAACAAAGGCTAATCCGATGGATTCTTCTTTGCAAGAATTTGATTTAGAGGTCCGTGATAAAAAAGGTTCGGAAAATTTGGTAGCGGATCATTTGTCTCGCTTAGTGAACGTAAAAATTACGGACAAGGAAAAAGAGGTGAAGGAGGAATTCCCGGATGAGAAGTTATTTGCAATCCAAGAGCGACCGTGGTTTGCCGACATGGAAAATTACAAGGCCGCGGGATTAATGCCGGAAGATTTGACTTGGAATGAGAAGAGGAAATTTTTAGCCGATACTAAGTATTATGTGTGGGATGAACCTTACATTTTTAGGTTGAGTAGCGATGGATTGTTAAGAAGGTGTGTGAGTGATGAAGAGGCCAAAAACATTATTTGGCATTGTCATAATTCCCCTTGTGGGGGACACTATAATGGAATGCGGACGGCCACCAAAGTCCTACAATCGGGATTTTATTGGCCTTCGCTATTCAAAGATGCGTATGCTCACGCTAAGTCTTGTGACAAATGCCAAAGAAGTGGCGGGATAGGAAAAAGAGATGAAATGCCATTGAGCAATATGTTGGAAGTGGAGGTATTTGATTGTTGGGGGATTGATTTTGTTGGTCCTTTTCCATCTTCGTTTTCAAATGAATATATTCTTGTAGCTGTGGATTATGTATCAAAGTGGGTAGAGGCCATTGCTTCGCCTAAGGCCGACGCCAAAACTGTTATCAAATTTTTGAAAAGAAACATTTTTTCTCGTTTTGGTGTGCCTAGGGTGCTCATTAGTGATGGTGGGTCGCACTTTTGTAATGCATTGTTACAAAACTTTTGAAACAATTTGGTGTAAAGCATAAAGTGACGACCCCTATCACCCTCAAGAATGGCCAAGCCGAGGTGTCTAATAGAGAAATCAAAAGATTTTGGAAAAAAGCTTTGGGTTCTAGAAAAGATTGGTCACAAAAATTAGATGAAGCTTTATGGGCGATCGCACGCCTATAAAGCTCCTATTGACTAACCCGTTTCAGGTTGTGTATGGCAAAACTTGTCACCTCCGGTAGAGATGGAGCACAAAGCATTATGGGCCCTCCGATTCTTGAATTTCGATCCATCCTTGGCGGGTGGCGAAAAATACAACTTGTTCAATTGGAAGAAATGCGCGAGGGAGCATACCATTCAAACCGGAGGTACAAAGCAAAAGTTAAGGTTTCTCATGATAAGAAGATAAAGATCAAGGAATTTAGGTCGGGGCAAAAAGTTCTCTTGTTCAATTCCCGGATGAGGCTTTTTCCGGGAAAACTCAAAACAAAGTGGTCGGTCCGTTTTTAATCAAAGAAGTCAAAGAGTACGGTGCAATAGTCGTGCAAGATCTTGAAAGAACAAAAGAATGGACGGTGAATGGGCAGCGGTTGAAACGGTACGTTGGCGGAGAAGTGAGCCGCAACATAGCCGAATCCTTCTTTGATGATCAATGATCGTCATGAACCGTCGAGCTCTACCGACGTTAAACAAAGCGCTTGTTGGGAGGCACCCCAACATTGTAAGTATTCTTCCTTGAACTCATTCTCGCATGTCCCAACTGTCAATGTTGTTGTTTTCTTAAAAAATCAAAATTCCGCAGACCGCGCTCAGCACGCATTTAGACCCATCTAGCAGAAAGTTTCGCGCTCAGCGCGGTCTGGGATTTAAAAAAAAAATATTTTGAAAAAAATCAGATTTTGGAGGCCCAAATCGTGGCCTAGTTAGTTTTAAAAGGGGTTAGGGTTATTTTAAACCCTTTTTCCCTATTTTCATCATCTTTCTTCATCCTCTCAAAATCCTAAAAATCCCCAACCAAAAATCTTCGAATCTTTGCGAATTTCTTTGTCAAATCAATCACCCAAGGCATCCTAGTAAGTATTCTATGTTTTTCCTTTCTCAATTTCGTGTACATTGCATGTTTAGGTTAGATTTTGAAAACCTAGGGTTAGGAATTTTCGAATTTTCTCTTAGAATTAGGAGGTTTATTTGTTAGAGAAGTATTAGGATGTTGTTTTCGCTGCCCTAGGAAGTGTTTTGTGGAGAAAATTTCTGTTTTGCAGAGGAAATTTTCTGAAAATCGCAGAGCACGCTCAGCGCGGTCTGCAGAATTTTAGAAAACTCTTCTGCTGTGTTTTTCTGTTTTCCGATTAATCGTAATGCTTTGGTTGGTTGATTTACTTTGCTGTTTGCATGATTATTTGCTAATGGACACCTCGGTGTCATTTTTCTGTTGATTTTTGCGTTGAATTTTCAGATGGCACCTAAGAGACAAAGAGTTTCCTCTGCTGGGGTTGGGCCCTCTAGACCCGCTGCTTTCGACGCTGTTCGATTTTTGGGACCTGCTCAGGAGGCTCGATACAAAGAGCTCGAGGAGCGCAATATTTGGACTGAGCGCACCATCCGCCTCCGTGAGCAAGGGCACTACCACACGCCTCATGTCATCCTTGATAACTACGGCTTGGATGTTCTCTGTGAGCCTCAGCAAAAAGGTGAACGTGGAGCTTGTTCGAGAATTCTATGCCAATGTTATCCCGGCCGAGGGATGTGAGTTTAGGTTTGCTTCCGTTGTTCGAGGCAAATCAGTTTCTTTCTCTCGCACCGCAATCAACAGTTTTCTGGGCATCAACTGGACAGTCCCAGAGGACCAACTGGATGTCTACCATGAGCACCTGGCTCGTGGTAATTGGGATTTCAACATGCTGAGGAGTAAGCTCTGTTTGTCTGGGCATTCATATGAGTTGAATCGGGCTGGTCAACCTTTGAAATTCAACAGGGCCAGTCTGAAAACTAGTGCCAGAGTTATGATGTGTGTGGCTCTGTACAATTTGAAACCTAGGAGCCACACATCTTCGATACCCATGGAGACGACAGGTTTGATTGCTTATATGCTCGATGAGGAGCAAATTGATTTTGGTCGTCTGATCGCGAATGAGCTGAAGAGGGTTACGCTTAGTTATACCTCCAGGGGGGAGCGTATAAAGTGTGCTCTCACATATCCTGGGTTGATCATGGGTTTGCTGAAGCGGGCGAAGGTTGCCTTTCCTGCTGTGGGGCACCTAACCATTGATGGAGTTATTGATGATCACTACTGTGATCGATTTTGTAGGGCCTTGGATGATAATACTGCTGCCCAGGCTGTACCAGTTGCAGCGGCACTTCCTCAAGCTAGTCCATCAGAAGAATGGAACAGGCAGATGCATCTCGCTCATCAGAGAGCATTCATGTTTATGCATGAGAGCATGGAGCACCTTGCTCTACAGATTAGAGAGCCTGGAGTGAACCATTTCACTCGCACGGGAGAGCAGCTCCGTGCGTATGCTGGTTGGCCCGGGGTCGGGCCAAATGCTGAGGAGGAGGTGGGAGATGAGGATGATGGAGAAGAGAGTTCTGGTTCTGGTTCCGGTTCTGACTCGGGGTCTATTGGAGATTCGATTCTCGAGGCTGATGATAGATGATTTCTCTTATTTTCCTGTTTTTATTTTACTTTCAGCATTCTAGTTTTAGATTTTACTTTCGCATTTTAGTTTAAAACTCTGGATTTTGTTGGTTGCCATCCAATTTTGGGGATTGGCTTGTAATTCCAATTAATATTTTGTAGGCACGGAGCCTAAGTACTTCTTTTTAAGTTTTAAACACCATTTTGGGGTGTCTTTTTTATTTTAGTTTATTTTCTTTTATTTTGTTCTATTTTATTTTATTTTTAGATTATAGTTTGTTTAGTTTGAATTATTACTTCTTGTGGTTTGTCCGGATTGTTCAAACGGTTCTTCAAAGCTAGTAAGCGTGTTTCACCAAAGTGATGGTGATGATAAAATTCTCGATTCATTCCACAAAGAAGGTACACATTTAATCGTTTTGTAGAAACATAACATGTCTATGAAATTTGTTCTTTATGCAAGATATTTTGGCATGTACAAAGAAATTTGTGTTCACATTCGAATCATTAGGACATAAACCACATATGTGAGGAGCTTCCACTTTTTACCATATATTGAGTGTCTAATAGTTGTGTTAACTCGTGTGATTCATGCTTAATCTTTACTTGTTTATGATAACTTGGAAACTTAGAAATGATCAAGACAATTTTTTGTGCATTATGAGAAAAACCACCAATTCTAAAAGGGCTTCAATTACCCGTGAGTGAGTGAATCCTTGTGAACCCTTTTGAGCTAAATAGTATTTGTAGGATGAATGTATCAAATCGACTAATTGTTAAGTAGGCCACTTAATAGTTGTTGATGATCTTTGAAAAATTCAATGATAATTCATTCTATAAATTTTCTTGTTTGTGAATACCAACCCTTTTTTTAATTAACCCGAAGAGCATGTTCTTGAATAAAAAAGGATTGATATAAATGAAGTTGGGGAGGTGGATCAAAAAGAACTTAGAATTGATGGCACAATGATCCTAAAGAAAGAAAAAGAATAGAGAAAAGAAAAATACAAAAGAAGAAAAATTTGTATATGAAAAGAAAACAAAAGAAAAGAAAGAAGAGGATCATTGTGTGAAGAAGAAAAAAAAAAGAGGTTGTGAATAATAAGAGGGGAATTAGTTGTGAGATGCTCTTCATATCTTTTTACCCGATTCGTTTCAATGGCCGTGTACTTAAATATCCCTTGTTTCTAACCTAAGCCAAGTTACAACCTTGAAAGTCCTTAGTGATCTTTGTTTCCATTTTGTCATTTAACTTGTTTCGATGAACGCATGAATTATTCTGGATGTGCATAATTATTAGTGAGAGTGTTTAGTCCTTTGTGAATATGCATTTTGTTCTTCATGAATTTTGAAGAAATGATTAGGTGATTCAAGTGTGAACATATCTTTTATTTTGTTACATGTTTTGAGATATTGTGTTTAGAATTTAATTCATGGCCATGTTGTGTTTGAAGAAGCGATTGATGTGTGCACTGGTATGTCGAGTTTGAACCATTACTCTTGTGTGAGTTTGCATGCTTGCATTTTGTTCTTTCTAGCTTTGTAAGATTATTGACTTTTGTTTGGGGACAAACAAAGAAGTAAGTTGGAGAGAGTTGTTAAGGACCAAATTGTAGTTATTTTGTACATTATTTTGTGGTCCTTAACAATGTCTTTTTAATTAATTAGTATTATTTATTCTAGTATTTTTGTTTAATTAGGTTTTTATTTAGTTTTTGTTTAATATATATTCTTTAACTTATTTTACTCTTATTTGTAGGAATTTATTGACTAATTCTCCCAAGCTTGGATTCAAGGGCACTTGAAGAGCTTTAGGGATGATTCTTTTGAAGATAATTTTGGGTGAAGGAAGCATGCTACAGGTCGCGCTCAGCATGGTGCCAGCATGATCGCGCTCAGCGCGCGTAACCGGGCTTAGCGCGGTCTGCGAAAAAAGCAGAAAAAGGACAGAACCCATGCTTTCACTTTTGAGCCACCAACCCATCATTTCAGCTGACTTTTTGGCTTGTAAAGGAAGCAAGAAACACTCCACCATCATTATCTTTTCATCTTTGTAAAAATCTAGGGCAAGAAGTGTAAGAACACCATAGCTTTTCCTTCTTGATTCTTTGATTTTCATCATTCCTACCAACAATCTTGAGAGCTAGCAACCATGGAAATGAGTGGCTAAGCTCTTTTTGTATCAAGATTAGAGGTAGTTGATTTATATAGTATGTATTTCTTTTAATCCATTTGTGTATGAACATGGTTGATGATTAATATAGTTGAATATCTTTGTTCTTCATCTTTATGATTTGAGTTTTGCTTGGAAAAGAATACTTCAAAGTGACCTAGGATATTCATCCTCTAATAAACAAATGCTAGGAATAGATTTGTGAGTTAGTGTTTACAAAATATTGAACTTAATGATTATCATGTTAATAGTTGTAGTGAGGAATCATGCAAGGATTAACATGGTAACATTCACAATCTTGGTGGGAAATCTACAAGATTGAGAGGATATGTATTTATAAAAATCATCTACTATGTTCATCACTTGATTAAATGAATATGTATGAAACTAGATTAATGAAACTAATCTTGACATGCCTTCTTAATTTGAAAACAATCTCAAACTCTCTCTAATCCAAACTATAACTCTCTTTGAAAGAATTAATTTAGTTATTGTTTGGAAACTCATGGTTCTAGTAGAGTAGATAACAAACCCTTTGGTTACAATATCTTAAAATACACTTTTCTATTGAAAGACTATAACATACACCAATCCCTGTGGAATCGATAATTAAAAATACTTGTTTACGGAAAAATCCTACAACAATGTCGTTGATGGGATTAAGTGATTGCATTCTCCACCAACCCCGTGATTGAAGCAAGAAAGCGCATCCATTAAAAGTTGACGTGTCTTTCTTACAAAAGGAACTACATAGTTGGGTTAGAACAGCGGAACCCCAACTATATTTTCCTATCTTATCAATGTCCCCAAGCAAACTCAAGTACATAAAATTTACGTTATTTCCTGTACTCTCGGAGAATAATAGACTCCCAAACATTAACATAATATAATTTAAGACACAAAAAATTAACATGAAAATGTAGAATCAACAACAACAAAAATTATTAAAGACACTACAACCGTCAAAACAATTTCATTAGAACCATACATCATCGCAATAACATCGACGTCTGTTTTGACTTCCTCCAACCAAATTCGAGGTTGTCCAGTTGTGAAGTTCATGGTTGTTCTCTTCCTCTGAATCCTTCTAATTTCTTCACCAACTTCTATTTCTCCCTCTAACCATCGCATCAAGTCTTTCTTCAGTTTGGCCATGGTAAATATGTGCCAAAATTTCATTTTCATTAGAGGTTTGGAGACCGAGAAAACAACGTATCCATCTCTGGTATGAATGTATGGTGATGTCATGATAGGAAAATAAGAGAGAATATGAGATAAGAAGTTGAAAAAATGTGAGAATGAAGGAGATATGGGTCTTGTATTTATAAAAAACACAAATACACGTAGGATCCATTTGAAATGGCTTCTACATGTAACCTACATAAGGGAGGCACCATCTGGGATGGCTTGTCCAAGAGGAGGCGCCAAGTGGGGTGGCACCTACGTGCATTTTTTCAATGCAGGAGCCATCTCAGATGGCGCCTAAGTGTTAATGTATCCTGAAACTTGGTTATTTGCATAATATTTTTCAAAACATGGTTATTTGCGTATTTTTTTTAATACTTGGTTATTGCAAACAAAAAAATCCACAATTTTGCCTCCTCCTACACACTGAGTCTATTGTCTCCATCCATGTTCTCCTCTACCAACCCTCTCCAGAACCTGTTAACAATTCCAACGAGGCTTTCACTAATGTTATGGAGGCATTACCCACTTCACTTCCTAGACAAATTAAAACCATTATTAAATCCTACTATGGTATTTTTACACAACCCCATGGCCTACCCCCCATTATTAAACCTTATTGACTCATCATAGAGTTTTAATCTCACAGATCCAACACCTGCAATCTTGCAAGCTTTGTTGTTTCCCAATAATACAGATCCACCATCTTGATAACATAATTCCTCGAACAAGTCTTTGTTTGGAGTCATGTGTCAAGTGCACCCAGAATCCATAATCCACTCCTTCGACGGGTTGCTGCTCGAAACCACTAGAACATCAGATGAGTCGAAATCATCTTGAACAATAACTGCATCTCCATTATCCTTTCCTCCATGATCTTTCAGACGTTCAGGGCACACTTTTCTTGTGTGACCCTCCTTCTTACAATGATAGCATCGAATACCAGATGCTTCACCACTGTAAAACTTCTGCTGACTTTTACCTTTCTTCTTATCGAACTTATTATCTTTTCGCAAGAATTTTCCTTTAACGGCCAAACCTTCACCAACCGTCGAAGGTTTATACTCCTTTCGTTCGTTCAAGTCCTTCGAATACAAGGCTGATTGAACTTCTTCAAAGGTCAGGGACTCCCTTCCATACAAGAGAGTTTCTTTGAAGTGAGCATGTGATCTGAGAAACGCACACAATAGCAACAACACTTGATCTTCACATTAATATTTTCAAAATCAAGAACCAGCTTGTTGAACATATCCAACTGCTCAGCCAACACTTTGTCTTCAATCATCTTGAATGAATACAATGCTTGCTTCAGGTAGAGTCGATTCACCAAAGATTTGGTCATGTACAAACTTTCAAGTTTCACTCATAACCCTGCCGCCGTCGTCTCCTTTGATACCTGTCGAAGAACCTTATCACCAAGGCTCAACAAAATTGTGATGTGGACCTTCTCTATCATTACCGTCTTCTCAGCTGCTGTTAACGCTTCGTTCATGATCGATTCTCCCTTCAGCGCTTCCAAACAACCTTGCTGAACCAGTAGGACTTTCATCTTCAAGCGCCACAGACCAAAATCGTTCACTCCGGTGAACTTTTCAATCTCATACTTTGTCGAAGGCATCTTCTCCACGCTCACCGCACTAATTTGTTGTGAATCGGATGCCTTAGAACAAAATATAAACTTGTTGCTTAATGATCAAAGAATGAAGAACACGGTGAACACAAGGATTGGTTATTAACTGATATTATTTCCTTACTCTTGAAATAAGATTACAAGTATACAAGAATAAAAAATAACCCTCTCACCCTAAAATAGGATTTGCAGTGTGCAATGATGAGAGACTAGTATGTTATTTATAATAAACCTAACATACTAAACTAATGGGCTTTTATCACAAATACCCATTACAAGCTAACTTAGGGTACAAGCTAACTTAACCAATTGGACATAACAAACAGGCCCAATTCGATGCTATCAATCCTAGCATCCTTCGACACTACAAGCTAGAATATACTTCGACTACGGCTTGTAACACTTCGACAACATCATGTGAGCAAACTTCGACTGCATGCTAAACTTTGTCGAACCGTCGAACCAAGATACTACCTTCGACCCAATAGAGTTCGATCCAATATCTCACAATAGTTTCTAAGATTTCAAGTTCTTTTATGGAAAATATCACATGATTTAAATGAGGAGTGGATCTCCTGATCACATTTTCAATCACCATTTTCTCGGTCATCTCTTCACCATAAATTTTCATCATATAAACCAAACCTTGAATCTTTGTTGTATAGACCGCAACGTAATCATTATTTTCCATTTGCAACAATTCATTATGTCTTATCAGAGATTGCAACTTAATATCATTCACTTTGTCACCTTCTTCATAATATTTGATCAAGATATCCCCTACCTCGTTTTCATTTTCAGCATGAGAAATCCTATCAAAATTTGTAACATTAGTACTGTTTGTATTAAGTACATAACCTTGTAATCTTTATTCACCTCTGACTTATAGCATTCTTATGTGCTTCACTTGCATTTAATGTGAGTTCTTAACCTCTCGTATAAATTACTTCGAGTGTGTCTTGATAGCTGAAAAATATCTTCATTTGTTTATGCAATGTCTCCTAGTTATTGCCATCAAGGATCATAAGTGAGTTTGAGAGGCCATTATAGCCTATCATCTTTACTTGGTTGATAATTGTAGAAAAAATTGTTGAAACGGTGTATTTTACACAATCAATAACTGGACTTTGATACCAAATAAATTAGACGAAGAGATCTTATACTTTTCAAGAAACGAGAGAAAGAGAAAATCGAAAGAGATTAAATTGAGGATTGTATTCAATTATGGTTGGTTCTTCATAAAAATATCATTACATCACTTATATATGATCATACGACTAACTAACTTCTAATTAGTAGCCGCTTATCGAACTAGTAGTAACCACCTACAAAATTAATAGTAACTACACATGTAGTTAGTTACAACAATCTAACAACATATAACTAACTTCTAACAAATATTAACAAACACCAATGTGATGCACCTCATTCAAAAGAACATTTTATATCAATACATAAAATTCAATGATAACATATTTATCACACATTTTCCAATATATAATTAACGAGGTTCTCTAAATCTTGATCAATAAAATAACACGTGCATTAAACATTTTACAAACCATATTTAAACACGTCAAACATTTGACAAGCATTAAGCTGAAATTCATTCATTACAATAAAGTTTATTTGATAAGCAAACACACTCCAACCAAACACACTTCTTCTTCATCTTTGTTGCTATTCTTTGACAAGATGAGCATCAATATCTTTTGTGGCCTTTTCAGCAAAGACTAAGTATGATTCTGGAGATCCAAATGCAATATCCTCCTTTAGCTTCTCATATTCAAAGGTCCATTTCACAATCCCACCACCATGTTCCTTATCAATCACTTGAAATGTTGACTTAAAACTCTTGTAACTCTCACTCACTTCCCCTTCAAATAAGCTATATGTGATTACCTTATTGTCATCATCTATAGCCTCAATTTTTGCTTTAGCACTTACTTTTTTTCCTTCTGCATGGATTTCCAAGTATTTAAAATTAGAGTTGATTGATTAAGAAAAATAAATAAATAAATAAATAAATAAATAGAATATTTATAAAACAAATGACAAAATATTTACAAAATATAAATGAAGCTTTAATTACCTATTATATATTCCCAATGTTTGATGGAACCAACACTTTCCCCATCACCTTCATGCACTTTATTTTCATGTATTTCTGGAGATATATTAGGAATATGTTCAAGTTGCTTTCTAAAAACACTATAGAACTTGTCAGCAGGTGCTTGAATCTTTATTTCAATCTCCACTTTCCCACTTAAAGCCATGTCTATATGTTTCTAGTATTGTAGGGATTTATGTGGATGATTATTGATTACTTATAAGTTGAAAATACATTCCTTTATATAGAAGATTGATTGTACTTTTTTGTCAATAAAATAAAGATGAATTGCGATAATTTGACTAAAATTATTAGTTCAAGCTCCTCCACTCACAAGAACATTTCATATTATAGTAATGTTTGATGAAATCAAACAAAAATTATTGATTGAAAATTTATAAAACTTATTTATTAATCGGACATCACAATTAAAACAGTTGAATATGTATTAAGTTAGCATTATTTCTTAGGGAAATAAGTTGACATTTATACTGCTTATAGAATATGAAAACGATTCTGGAACAAACATTCGCTTATATATAATATTGCACAGCTTAATTTCTTAAGCTTTGAGATAATTTTTAATTGGTTATAATTTATGTTAGATAGATAATTAACATAGATTTATCAAATCCCCTATAAAAAAAGATTAAAAAAATTGTTACTTTAAAAGTGGTGCAAATATACATAATATAAGTAGAAATCATAATAAAGACATTGATCCAAAAGAATTGTTTTAGATAAATTTAATTAAACAAATAAAATTACGAATTAAGTCATGAGCAAAAGGTAATCAAATAATACTATTGATCAAAAAAAATTTATAAATAAAATTAGTTAAGATTTAGATTTGACAAAATGGTTGGAATATGGTTCACTCAATGATTTATCAAATGGGATGGAGTGAGGGGACATGGCATCTCTCATCATAATTAAATCCCGTTGGTATTTGTCATCAATTTGAAAATATGCAATGATTCAGTATCTTATATCTAAGTGCTCAATAACATTAATTTGGATCAAGCCAAGAGCACTTAGATTATATGGCAAGCTCTCTTCTAGCTTAAACAGATGTTCTAAGTTCTAATCCAATCTTAAACACCCAGTAATGTTAATTCTCTTTTAAAAAATTGTCGTTTATTATTAAATTTTATAAAAGTTACACGCAAAAGATACTCAATTTATACAAACAAAACAATGTTATCGTTCGAGTAAATCTTGTTATGTTTACCACTATGGCTATAATCACTTTTTACTGGTGTTTGTATATAGAAAATATTTTACCCCACTCAATAAAGAAAAGTGACACAATTTTAAAATTGTTCATTGAAAAATCGAAAATATATTTTTGATTTGCACAATATTTTACACAATACATGTCAAATGTGATTTCATCTTTCAAAATGCAAAAAAAAGTATTAAAAGTATACTTTCAGTTCCATTTAATAAAAACTAGGCCAATATTTTCACTCCCAGGGCCTTAACCGAAAATATACTTTCGATTCCATTTAATAAAAAATTGGAAATTAATTGTCGGCTCTATCACTGACACAGAGATAAGATTTGTATGGTTCAGGTTTACCTCTGACTACAATAAAAAAACCTCACTTCTTATATTTTTTCATACCACAACACAAAAAACTAGAAATGGACATGAAATTGAACATCAAATGACATGTTGGAGTTGGCCACTTTACCGACGCTACACCATCTCGCGAATTTAAGTTCACCGTGTACACCTTATTGAAGATGTGCGTGAAATAGGGATGACAACAAAATTCATACCTACGGGTACCCACCCGAACCCACTCCGTAGTTGACGGGGGAAACCCACTTTGACTGGATTTGGATTCGGGTTTGGGTTTTCCGCGATTATAAAATATGGGGATGGGTCGGATAATGGGGACACTGATACCCACCCCGAATCCGCCCCCGAACCCGCCCCGTTTATTTCATTATGTAAATTATTATTTATTTTTAATAATTTAAGAATATTAATATAAGGTCAGTATTTTGATAATTTGTTTTGTATAAAATATGTATGAAATTTTTGACAATGTTTTATTTTATTATTTATAATGTAATTTGATTTTGGAAAAAAATTAATATTTCAATTAAAAAATTAATTTTACTAAATAGGTTGTGGTGGGGGCTGGGATACCCGAACCCGTTTGGGACGGGTTTGAGTTTTATTTCCCCATCCTCATTTGGGTTTAGGTTTTATTTTCCCATTCCCATTTGGATTTGGGCGGGGAACAGGAATTACTTAGGATTTCAGGTATGGGTTTGAGGGAGATAAAACCCGTCCCCGACCCGCCCTGTTGTCATGTCTAGCGTGAAATATTGCAAGAACTTGTATCTTGTGGCGACAATCACAAGATAGTGAAGATCGAGTACCGCTCGCCATCGGTTAACAAAGATGGGAAGCTTGAGTTGATCAACCGTGAACTGAAGAACAGCGCTGATTTACGATCTATTTGGAATACTTTTGAAAGTTTTTAGGAGAAAATTTTGATCGAGATAGATGCGATGATATTATCATAATATTGCAACGTCCACCTGAACGTTGATTTGTAATGTTTGATTTATGTTTAACTCCTAAATGTATTTGCTATGTTTATATTATGAATTGTATTATGAGATTATGATGCAATTCAATAATATTTTCTGGTTTTTGTAAAGAATAAAACTGGAAATACACATCAGATTTCAAACTAGAATTAAATTTTCAGTTTCTATATATACTTTATCAGATCTAGGTGCGCACTGTTGTAGGATTTTTCCGTGAACAAAGTATTTTGATTATCGATTCCACAGGGATTGGTGCATGTTATAGTCTTTCAATAGAAAAGTATGTTTTAAGATGATGTAACCAAAGGGTTTGTTATCTACTCTACTAGAACCATGAGTTTCCAAACAATAACTAAATTAATTCTTTCAAAGAGAGTTATAGTTTGGATTAGAGAGAGTTTGAGATTGTTTTCAAATTAAGAAGGCATGTCAAGATTAGTTTCATTAATCTAGTTTCATACATATTCATTTAATCAAGTGATGAACATAGTAGATGATTTTTATAAATACATATCCTCTCAATCTTGTAGATTTCCCACCAAGATTGTGAATGTTATCATGTTAATCCTTGCATGATTCCTCACTACAACTATTAGCATGATAATCATTAAGTTCAATATTTTGTAAACTCTAACACACAAATCTATTCCTAGCATTTGTTTGTGAGAGGATGAATATCCTAGGTCACTTTGAAATATTCTTTTCCAAGCAAAACTCAAAGCATAAGAATGAAGAACAAAGATATTCAACTATATTAATCATCAACCATGTTCATACACAAATGGATTAAAATAAATACATACTATATAGATCAACTACCTCTAATCTTGACACAAAAGGAGCTTAGCTACTCATTTCCATGGTTGCCTTGCTCTCAAGATTGTTGGTAGAGATGATGAACATGAGAAAATCAAGAGAAAAGCTATGGTTTTCTTCCTAAACTTGCCCTAGATTTACAAAGATGAAAGATAATGATGGTCTATGTTTTCTTGCTTCCTTTACAAGCCAAAAGGTCTGGTGAAGTGATGGGTTGGTGGCTCCAAGGTGAAAGCATGGGCTGTCCTTTTTCAATTTCAGACCATGGCCATTAAGTCAGTGGCGGTCATCTTGGCACCTTGGCGCGACCGTAGCATGCTTCCTCTTCCAAAATTATCTTCAAAAGAATCATCCTAAAGCTCTTCAAGTACCCTTGAATCCAAGCTTGGGAGAATTAGTTAATAAATTCCTACAATTAAGAGTAACTAAAGTCAAATAATACATATATTAAACAAAACTAGATAAAAACCTAATTAAAGCAAAATACTAGAATAAATATACAAATTAAATACAAAGACATTGTTAAGGACCACAAAATAATGTACAAAATAACTACAAATTGGTCCTTAACAACTCTCCCCAACTTACTTCTTTGTTTATCCTCAAACAAAAGTCAATAATCTTACAAAGCTAGAAGGAACAAAATGCAAGCATGCAAACTCACACAAGAGTAATGGTTCAAACTCGACATACCAGGCAAAAGCACACATCAATCGCTTCTTCTAAACACAACATGGCCATGAATTAAGTTCTAAACACAACATATCAAAACATATAACAAAATAAAAGATATGTTCACACTTGAATCACCTAATCATTTCTTCAAAGTTCATGAAGAACAAAATGCATATTCACAAAGGACTAAACACTCTCACTAATAATTATGCACATCCAGAATAATTCATGTGTTCATCGAAACAAGTTAAATGATAAAATGGAAACAAAGATCACTAAGGACTTTCAAGGTTGTAACTTGGCTTAGGTTAGAAACAAGGGATATTTAAGTACAAAGCCATTGAAACGAATCGGGTAAAAGGATATGAAGAGCATTTCACAACTAATTCCCATCTTATTATTCGCAACCTCTTTTCTTTTCTACACAATGATCCTCTCTTTCTTTTCTTTTCTTTTGTATCTTTTCATAAACAAATTTCTTTCTTCTTTTGTATTTTCTTTTCTCCATTCTTTTCTTTTTCTTAGGATCATTGTGCCATCAATTCTAGGTTCTTTTTGATCCACCTCCCAACTTCATTTATATCAATCCTTTTTATTCAAAATCATGCTCTTCAAGGGTTGATTAACAAAAGGGTTGGTATTCACAAACAAGAAAATTTATAGAATGAATTATCATTGAATTTTTCAAAGATTATCAACAACTATTAAGTGGCCTACTTAACAATTAGTCGATTTGATACATTCATCCTACAAATACTATTTAAGCTCAAAAGGGTTGACAAGGATTCACTCTCTCACGGGTAATTGGAGCCCTTTTAGAATTGGTGGTTTTCTCATAATGCACAAAATTGCCTTGATCATTTCTTAGCTTCAAGTTATCACAAACAAGTAAAGATTAAGCATGAATCACACGAGTTAACACAACTATTAGACACTCAATATTTGGTAAAAGTGGAAGCTTCTCACATATATGGTTTATGTCCTAATGATTCGAATGTGAACACAAAATTTTTGTACATGCCGAAATATCTTGCATAAAGAACAAATTTCATAGACATATTATGTTTCTATAAACGATAAAATGTGTACCTTCTTTGTGGAATGAATCAAGAATTTTATCATCACCATCACTTTGGTGAAACACGCTTACTAGCTTTGAAGAACCATTTGAACAATCCGGACAAACCACAAGAAATTCAAACTAAATACTATAATCTAAAAATAAAATAAAATAGAACAAAATAAAAGAAACTAAACTTAAAATAAAAGACACCCCAAAATGGTGTTTAAAACTTAAAAGAAGTATTTAGGCTTCATGCCTACAAAAATTAATTGGAATTACAAGCCAATCCCAAAAATGGATGGCAACCAACAAAATCAAGTTTAAAACTAAAATGCAAAAGTAAAATCTAGACTAGAATCTGAAAGTAAAATAAAAGCGGAAATAGGAGAAAATCAATCGAGGTCTCGAGAATCGAATCTCCCCCAGTCGAACCGAAACCTCTCTTCAACTTCATCCTCATCTCCCACCTCCTCCTCATTTGGCCCGACCCGGCCAACCATATCTTTCGAGCTGGGCGAGTGGTTCACTCCGGCTCTCTAATCTGTAGAGCAAGGTGCTCCATGCTCTCATGCATAAACATAAATGCTCTCGATGAGCGAGATGCATCTGTCATTCCATTCTTCGATGGACTAGCTTGAGAGCGTGCAATGCGACTTGGGCAGCGATATTATCAAGGACCCTACAAAAGCGATCACGGTGGTGATCATCAACAACGCCATCAATGGTAAGGTGTTCTACTGCGGAAAAGCCACCTTCCTCTTCAAACCCATGATCAACCTGGATAAGTGAGAGCACACTTTATACGCTCCCCGGGGTATAACTAAGTGTAACCCTTCAACTCATTCGCGATCGACGGCGAAATCAATTTGCTCCTCATCGAGCATGTAAGCAATCAAACCGCCGTCTCAATGGTTATCGAAGATGTGTGGCTCCTAGGTTTCATTATGAGAGCCACATCATAACTCGGCACTAGTTTTCGGCCTGTTGAATTTCAAAGGTTGACCAGCCGATTCAACTCATAAGAATGCCCGACAAGAGCTTAGTCCTCGATTATGATCCCAATTACCACGAGCAGTGCTCATGGTAGACATCCATTGGTCCTCGGAGCTGTCGGTTGAGGCCCTGCTGATAGCGTGCGAGAAAAAGCAGATTTGCCTCGAACAACGGAGCAAATCGAAACTCACATCCCTCGGCCGGATAGCATTAGCATAGAACTCGCGAACAAGCTCCACATTCACCTTTGTTTGAGGGTACAAAGAACTTCCAACCCGTAGTTATCCGATGATGATGTGGTAGTGCCGCTCACGGAGGCGGTGGTGCTCGGGAGCGCGAGCTCTCTGGCGAGCCGAATCGCCCGACATCAAGCGCGGGGGAGGGCCCGGCCAGAGGAAAGTCTTTGTCGCTTAGGTGCCATCAATTTCAACCAAAATCAAGAAAAGTGACACCGAAATGTCCATTAGCAATGAATCAAGCAAGCAAAGAAGCAAACCAACCAACCAAAGCATTACAACTAATCGAAACACTAAAAACAGGAAGAATTTTTCAAAATTGCGGACTGGCGGCTGCGATTCGAAAAATTCTTCAAAGCAATTTTTCTCCACACAACAGCTAACATCCTAGTACTTCTCTAACACAAAACATCCTAATCTTAAGAGAAAATTCAAAATTCCTAACCCTAGGTTTTCAAAATCTAACCTAAACATGCAATGTACACAAAATTGAGAAAGGAAAGACATAGAATACTTACTAGGATGCCTTGGGTGAGTGATTTGACAAAGAAATTTTGCAAAATTGAGATTTGTGGTTGGGGATTTTGGGATTTTGAGAGGATGAGGAATGGTGAAGAAAAGAGTGAAAAGGGTTTAAAAGAGCCCTAACCGATTTAAACATCTCGGCCACGAATGGGCCTCCAAAATGTGATTTTCAAATTTTTTTTAAAATCGGATTGAGGGGTCCATCATGGCGAAAGTTTCTGCCAGATGGGTCAAAGTGCACGCTGAGCGGGCTCTGGCGGGCTCTGCAATTTTGATTTTTGAAAACAAAAATTGATGCGGGCAAGTGTAAATGAGTTCAAGGAAGAATACTTACAATGTTGGGGTACCTCCCAACAAGCGCTTTGTTTAACGTCGGTAGAGCTCGACGGTTCATGATGATCATTGATCATCAAAGAAAATGGCACCAACTTCATGATTTGCTCCTCCGAAATTGTAAACCTCTTTGATTTCCTCCTCCGCCGCGTCATTTCGGAAAACGTCAAGGTTGTTCTTGGAATGCGTTGTTTCTTCAAAAAGTTTGAAAGCAACCTCTTCATCTTGGACTCTCACTTTCATAATTTCATTGTCGACATCAATCATCATGCGAGCCGTCTTCATGAATGGTCTTAGAATTAATGGTATCTCTTGATCCTCCTTCATGTCAATTACCACAAAATCCACAGGAAACAAGTATTTGTCAACCTTTACTACCATGTCTTTAACAATTCCATAAGGTGAAATGGTTGACTTGTCGGCAAGTTGCAAAGCCATTCTTGTAGACTCCATTCTAACATTCCCCAATCCTTTAACAATTGATAACGGAATTAAATTGATGCTAGCCCCTAGATCGATCAAACCATTACCCTTGAATGTATCTCCAATGGTCACCGGCAATGTTACACTCCCCGGATCGAATTCTTTCACTGGAAGAGCTTGCTTAAGTATGGAGCTACAATTAGCATCAAGCACTATTGTCTCCTTATCCTTGTGCCTCTTCTTCCTTGTTAGCATTTCCTTCATAAATTTCACATATTTTGGCATTTGCTCCAATGCTTCGGAAAATGGAATGTTTATGTGAAGTTGTTTAAAAACATCCATAAATCGAGCATATTGTCTTTCCTTCTCCTTCTTCGACGGCGCATGAGGGTAAGGTACATTTTGAATGGGAGCCGCGCTTTCTTCTTTACTTCCCTTTTTATTCTTCCTTTCCTTCTTCTCTTTCTTTTTACTTCCTTTACCTTGTTCCTTCCCCTTTTCAACTAAGTTTGCTTCCTTTTCGACTAAAGCTCCCTCAACAAATAATCTCTTATTTTCAACTACATCTTTCGATTCATCTTCTTTTACAATGTCATCGTTTTGTTCAACTACAACTTCAGCCTTTTTTTGAACTACTTCATCATTTCCATCTAAATCATTTTCCACATCAACATCATTAATTTTTTTAGAGGGAAGGTGAGGATAAGGTAATTTTCTCCATGGATAAGTGACTTCCTTCTCCTTCCCCTTTCTCATTTTCTTCTTTTTCTCCTCTACTTTCTCCTTTTCAACTACAACATTTTCTTTTTCATTTTCAACTAACTCCTCCAATTCATCCTCCTCAACTTCTTCATCGCTTTCACAATCCGTCATCTCATTTTGATTTATAGTGAAGATTGCTTTGCAATACTCCTTCGGGTTTGTTTGAGTGGTGGGGAGAATGAGGTCAAGCCTTTGTTCGGAAAGTTGCTTAGCTAGTTGTCCCACTTGTGTCTCCAAATTCTTGATGGACGCCTCCGTGCTCTTTTGATTAGCCATAGAAGCTTGCATAAATTGAGCTAGAGTGTCTTGAATGTTGGACGATCTCACTTGATTTTGAGGTTGGTTTTGTTGTTGACTTTGATTTTGTGGTTGACTTTGATTTTGTTGTTGTGTTTGATATGGATTTTGCCTTCCTTGGTTATTGTTATCTTGCCTCCACCCTCCTTGATAACCTTGGTTACCCCTTTGTTGGTAACCTTGGTTTTGATTTTGATAGGGGTATGGAGCTCGTTGTTGATATCCTTGGTTGGCCATATAATTCGCCTCCTCATTCTCCGGCGGACAAAAGCCGGTTTTATGATCTCCTTTGCACAATTCACAACAAGCGATTTGGTGAGCTTGCTTATTTGATGCTCCTTGTAACTCCATGATTTGTTGAGGGAGTCTAGCCATTTGTTTTGTCAATTCTTCAACTTTTTTCGCAAACAATTTATTTTGCGCCACAAGTGCTTCATGACTCGAACCAATTTCTAAAACTCCCGTTTTCACTTGTACACCTCCTTGATCATGTTGAGTTTGATGATCATTCCTACCCATCTTCTCAATTATTTGGATTGCTTCATACGGTGTTTTGCCATCAAAGAACCTCCGCCGTGGCATCCAACAACAATTTGTGTTGAGGTTGGAGACCATTTGGAAAATATGAATTTGTGTAAGCTCGTCAAAACCATGGCTCGGACACTTCCTTAGCATAGACTTATATCTTTCCCATGCCCGATTCAAAGGCTCGTTTACTCCTTGCGAAAATACCGAGATAGCCGTCTTAGCCTCCATGAAACGTGATTGAGGGAAAAAGCGTTCAAGAAACTTTTCCTCAAAACGTTCCAATTAGTCATTGTCTCTTGCAATTGATCAAGATACCAATCTTTTGCCTTCCCACTAGAGAATGAGGAAAAGCCTTTGGAAATATTGTTCTTCTTGGTCTTAGGAGCACCGCCGCTCCGCGATCTCATAAAACTTGGTAAGGTGAGTGTAAGGGTCTTCATGGTCGTGGCCATGAAATGGACTTGCATAGAAGTTGAAGCAAACCCGTTTTCATTTCCATGACCCTTGCATTTGCTTGTCGAGCAAATTGAGCATTATGGCGAGGGCTATTGACACACGGCCCCGGTGGTGGTGGTGGTGGTGGATGATTCTCCTCCATAGTGGTGACTTCTCCAAACACGGGTGGTGTTGAAGAAGTAGATGCTTCTCCTTTCTCCTCTTTCTTGCCTTTGCCTAGCTTGTCTTTTCTTCTTTTAGCTGCTATTAAGTCTCCTAGCCGTCCTTTCAATTTCGGGATCGAAAAGGAGTTGGTCGACGGAATACTTCCCGCATAAACTAATTCTGAAAAGTCTAGCCACACAAAAGAAACAAAGAGATTAGTGGAAAAGTTTTAAAACACAACTATTGCTATACTAACAACATCAACGCCAATCCGCAGCGCGCCATTTTGTTGTAGGATTTTTCCGTGAACAAAGTATTTTGATTATCGATTCCACAGGATTGGTGCATGTTATAGTCTTTCAATAGAAAAGTATGTTTTAAGATGATGTAACCAAAGGGTTTGTTATCTACTCTACTAGAACCATGAGTTTCCAAACAACAACTAAATTAATTCTTTCAAAAGAGTTATGATTTGGATTAGAGAGAGTTTGAGATTGTTTTCAAGTAAGAAGGCATGTCAAGATTAGTTTCATTGATCTAGTTTCATACATATTCATTTTAATCAAGTGATGAACATAATAGATGATTTCTACAAATACATATCCTCTCAATCTTGTAGATTTCCCACCAAGATTGTGAATGTTATCATGTTAATCCTTGCATGATTCCTCACTACAACTATTAGCATGATAATCATTAAGTTCAATATTTTGTAAACTCTAACACACAAATCTATTCCTAGCATTTGTTTGTGAGAGGATGAATATCCTAGGTCACTTTGAAATATTCTTTTCAAGCAAAACTCAAAGCATAAGAATGAAGAACAAAGATATTCAACTATATTAATCATCAACCATGTTCATACACAAATGGATTAAAATAAATACATACTATATAGATCAACTACCTCTAATCTTGACACAAAAGGAGCTTAGCTACTCATTTCCATGGTTGCCTTGCTCTCAAGATTGTTGGTAGAGATGATGAACATGAGAAAAATCAAGAGAAAAGCTATGGTTTTCTTCCTAAACTTGCCCTAGATTTACAAAGATGAAAGATAATGATGGTCTATGTTTTCTTGCTTCCTTTACAAGCCAAAAGGTCTGGTGAAGTGATGGGTTGGTGGCTCAAAGGTGAAAGCATGGGCTGTCCTTTTTAAATTTGAGACCATGGATTAAGTCAGTGGGTCATCTTGGCACCGAGCCCATGCTTCCCTCTTCCAAAATTATCTTCAAAAGAATCATCCCTAAAGCTCTTCAAGTACCCTTGAATCCAAGCTTGGGAGAATTAGTTAATAAATTCCTACAATTAAGAGTAACTAAAGTCAAATAATACATATATTAAACAAAACTAGATAAAAACCTAATTAAAGCAAAATACTAGAATAAATATACAAATTAAATA
Source organism: Vicia sativa (assembly GCA_021764765.1). Taxonomy (NCBI): domain Eukaryota; kingdom Viridiplantae; phylum Streptophyta; class Magnoliopsida; order Fabales; family Fabaceae; genus Vicia; species Vicia sativa. The sequence goes on along the minus strand of CM038795.1, from coordinate 229,706,708 downwards.
CAAAGACATTGTTAAGGACCACAAAATAATGTACAAAATAACTACAAATTGGTCCTTAACACGCACCGAAAGTATACTATCGATTTTGAAAGATATTTATGAAATTTCACGGAATGCGTAAGAAAGTTATAGAGTGGATTAATAAATTAACTTTTATATATATATATATATAATATTAAATTATATCACATGATCGATATCTTTTGACCTCATTTAAAGTTATTTCATCGTTTTTTATTATAAATTATTTTTAAAAAAAAGTATCAATAATTATAAGTTATTTTACAATACTACGTAATCATTAAATTATCATTTCTATTATATCTTTATGTATTTATTATACTATTTACTTCTAATTCTTTAAATTTATCTTTCATATAAACAAAATATAATTTTATAAAATCATTCATAATTTTTCTTTTTCATACAATAATAATAATAATATTTATTAATTTTTTAATATATATGTAAAAATTCTAAAAGAAGTTATATTTATAAAAAAAAATAGGGGAGTAATAATTATCAAACATAAACCATCACATGGTATGTGGATATTCAACCCAATCGTGTTTGCCCTTTGGCTAACCAAATAGATTTTATGCAACATATATTACTTTTGAAACATGTTCTTTCAACCAAATTATCTTTAATTAATAGACAATTTAATAAATTAAATGAAAAATGTTTAAAAATTTACCACACACTATTCACAAATGTATACCAAATTCATATATTCATATATTGAACGAACTAATCACCGATGACAATTTCAAATATTGCTTTAACATGTTACTTTTCAATGTTAAACCAAACTTATAACTCCTAACCATCAAGAAGCAAAAGTGCAATCTTTAATCTATAAAAGGACTTGAAGTTGCTTATGGTGGAGATTGTAAAATATTTCTCAGTTATTAATTAAGAAGCTCAACTCTTAAAATCATAGATATGTCAGATGCGATAGTAGAGTGTTTGTCCTTGATTTTGGGCTTAATATTATTCCCATGATTTACTTGGCTTATCTGAAAATGTCAATATGGTTTGGAAAAAGATTGTTAAGTTGCAAAGAAGGTTTCTTTGAAGGGGAAGTGGTTGAAATGGTTTTAATTTTTTTTTTTTTTGGGTTAAGTGGAAAGATATTTGTAAGCTTAAAAGCTTGGAAGGGAGGAGGGGGAGGGGTTAGGAGTGAGGGATGTCTAGTTGGTTAATCTCGCCCTTCTAGCAAAATGGTACATGAGGTTTCTTATAGGGGACTTAGGATTTTGGAGGTATATTCTTATATTTAGGTATGATGCTACATTTATTTCCTCTTTTAGTGGGGGTATGGTCCAGGATTTCAACTCTTCTTTCTGGTGGAAAGATGTGTCTTCTCACGAAAAAAGAGTAAGGTAACACATATTGGTATATTAATAGTGTGGTTAAGAAGGTTTGGGAAAGTTCTCAAACTTCCTTTTGGAAGGACCCTTTATTAGAGAGCACACTCTAAAAGTCCAAATTTTCTGATTTGTTCTCCATCTCTCTCAAGTCTGATGAATTGGTGGAATAGTTAGTGTGGTTGTTAATGGGGGTATTGAATTGAGATAATAGATGAACGAGATTCTTATTTCTTATAGTGATGCCCTTTTTATGAGTCTCTATTCTTTCTTAGAGTGATGCCCTTTTTTTATGAGTCTCTATTTATGTTTCAAGATGTCATTCTTACTCAAGAAAGATATACGTGGATTTGGAAGCGCTTTGGAGAGGATGATATTTCCGTGGACACAATTTATCTTGTTCAGGGGTTTATTTAGACCATTTCTACTGCTCCACCTCTAGAAGAGATCTGAATCCTCCTCTCCTTTTGGAGTAGTCACTACAACAAATGACGTTTTTCATGACGAATCTTTCACGTCATCCAAAATAAATTGAGGTTTTATTCTAAGGCGCGCCATATTTTATTTTATTTTAAAAAAAATAACTTGTTTCCTTGGTTATTTTAAAAATCGAGGTGATTTACCATTTCGGACATGCTTCAAATTACAGCTACTGCACTTTATGTTTTTATTTGTTTATAAGTGCAAAATAAATGATCTAACCCTTCAGTTTCTTTGAAAATCCGAGGGATGAAATAATAAGATTTTACTATAAAAACACTCGTTAAACATATTTCACCTTAGTGTTATCTTATTTGTAGCCGCCACACCGTCAAATGCATCATTTTTTGGGATGGATTGTAAAATTGAAAAAAAAAAGTTCTTCTATTACCTTTAGCAAAACATTTTCTGGTTTTTGCAATCCATCTCAAACAATGGTGTTGATGTTGTTGTTGTTGTTGTTGTTATTGAAGGTTTTGAACAACTATGATATATTCCTAAAAGTCTTTATTGATGGATTGCAAGTGCAGAGAAACATTTTCTAATTTTTTGGAACAAACACCTTATTAGAAGTTGGATGTATTCAAAGCTGAAAAATATTTTGTTCAACAAAGTTGGATGCACATTGTATACATTAGTGAAGACAATGATAATGATGACATCAATAATCAATCTTAGATGCAAAGTTCTGACATGCAAGCATCAACACCTTATCATGTGGAGACAATGGAAGATTTAAAATAATAATAATAATAATAACTATCACCTCAGTTTTTAACCTTAACCGAGGTGATAGTTAAAAATAATAATAATAATAATAATAATAATAATAATAACAACTATCTCCTCATTTTTATAACCTTAACTGTTGTGATAGTTAAAAAAATAATTAATAATGATAATGTTATCTCAGTTTGTTAAATAATCCGAGAGGTATAACATGCAGTTTTTACTATAAAAGAATCATTAGATTTTACCCTTATCCTTGCTAATATGAAGCCGCTCCAAACTCGTTTATTATTTATGATAGATTCCAAGACAAAAAAAATCTTCAATGTTCTTCTATCTAGAACAAAACAATGTTTCTCTCTTGTAATCTGTCTCACAAAATAGTGTTGTATTTTTTTTTTGGAGAAACCTTGTTATTGTATTTTTTTCTCATTTAATAGATTGATAGTGCATAAAATTATTTTTTCTTCAATTTAAACAAAGAAGGGAGCTTAATTTTTTAGAAGATGAAAATCAGCAAAAAAAAATTCTTATTGGGAAACAGATCTCTAGCATCTTGTATGGGTCCTGAACATGCTGTATTTTTAATATTTTGGGTAAACAATCTTGATATTTTGCAAGATTTGTTGCATACAATGTATTTTTAATATTCTGGGCAAACAATGTAACCATTTTTGTAAAAAATAATAATTGATTTAACCCCTGGGTCTTATTCCAAATCCGAGAGGATAATTTAGTGTTATTTTTCACTATTCCCAAAGGCCTTAAACAAATCTTTGTCGTTCATTTAAAGGTTATCAATGCTCAAGAATTTGCCATTAGTGATCTGCGTGAAACCTAAGGGACATCCATTATATGATTTCTCTTACGATATTGGAAATCTAACCTAAATAAAACATATGAAGTGCTTGAAATCTAAGGATGCTTGGGAAAGTTTTCTATGATGGATTGTAATAGGAGAAAATCATATGAGTTCAAGGTTTATTTATTAAATATTTACTTGTACCAAAAATATTTTTTATTATTGATATTAGTTACCTTACCCTCTTTTTTCACCAGAAACAAATACGTGCAAGATCCGCAGAGATTATTCTTGCACCCAACGTTTGATCTTCACCTAGATTCAATAACTTGAAGATCTAAAGTCTGTATCTTGAGGGAATTTGATTTTTATCTAGATCTCTAAGGAATTTAAAATGTATTTTAGTTTTAATATTATGGATAAAAAATGTAATATTCTGGATAAAAACAATGTAACAATTTCTTTTAAGAAAAATAAATAATCATAACCCTCGGTTATTTTGATGAACCGAGATAAAAGATATGCTAGTTTTGAAAATAATAAAATTTGTTGTTGCTGGGGTTCGAACATATGCGCTAAAAAAATTATACCACGGTGTTTTAAACACCGAGGTGATAAGTCTTTTTACTTTTTATGATGATCTTATTTATCTCGCTTCTTTTGCCGAGGTAAAATGCATTTTAAGTCCGAGCTTAGAAACGTTATTTGTAGTAGTGAGTTGAGCTCAACCTAAAATCTTGGTTTTTCTTTTGCAAGGTAGAAATCCGTCTAGAGTTAACTTGTTTAAAAGATAGCGATTTCAGATCTTAGTAGGATTTTCTGTCCCTTGTGTAGGTTTTTGGTTAAGACGATTTATCATATTTTTATTACTTGTAAGATAGTCTTGCTAGTATGGTATAGATTTTTTAAGTGGTTGAGGTGGCAGGTAGGTATCCCTCGTAGCCTTAGGGTTCTTTTTAATTTCTTTCTTTCTTTAGGGGATAAGACTAAGTATAGGCGTTATTATCTTACAGTTTCATACGATGTAATATGGCCCATTTGAAAAGCCCGTTAAGAGAGTTACAATTTCAGCGAAAGAGACGGGAGATAATATTATTTTTATGGTCTATAAATAGTTTTTTGATAGATCTAAGGGGAACTGTTGCACCTTCAATGATTAGCTTTAGAACTTTATCGTCTACTTACATCTATAGCAAATCAAATGTTTGTCTTAATTCATAGATTGGTGGAGGAATTTTTTTTCTCTTTTGATGGAATTTTATATGTTGATGGTGAATTTGGTTAGTTTGAGATCTAACATGCGAAAAATGAGATGAATTTTTTTAATAGTTGCCGTCAGTTTTGGATGATCCCTCTATAATAGTATTATTTGTTGTTCTTTGTTGTGTCATGTTTATCTTTATCTATCTCCATACACTTCCTGTACATTATGGATATTTCTGATATACTTTGGAGTTTTTCTCCTTTTTTTAATATGTTCTATTTGCCATTGAGTAGAGATGATTGATGGATATTGGGTGAAGCCCCTCGCTGTACCATTAAGGGGAATGGCTTCAGTAACTTTATTGTAGCCATGACTTTGGTTAAAAAATAAATGAATAAAATATTAATGTATATTATAATAATGAATGATAACAAAATTATCAACTAAAGTTATCAAAGTTATAAAAATTTAAAGTCATTGAAACCTTGTCCTATCATTAAGAGGTAATGTTAGTATTTCGTAGGAACAACAATTTTCTATAGTCAGAGATAGACACGAGTGATAGATCCTATTACCAAACATTATATGTTATATGCTTGTGTTTATCATTTTTTAAATTCTTTTAATGAAATTGATTTTTTTTAACGGAATATGTGTTAGAATGTGTACATAATTCATGATTCAAATCGAATAAGGGGTAATCGAAATAGCTTAGCTATTTCGATCTATTATCTTGGATGCTAGAAATCGAAATGTAATGGACTTTAGATATTGGGCTTTAGTTTAGTTTACACTATTGGGCCCAGGAAATGTGTCTATATAAGGAGCATTTCCTTATAAGCAAAATAATGCTTTTTGATCCTTTTCACAATATTAATTTTACTTCTCTCTATTTTCTTCTAAAAACTTCTTCTTCTTCTTCATCACAATTATATTTTCTTTAATCCTCTGTTCCAACAAATTGGTATCAAGGAGCTCGGTTGCGATTCAAGGAGAATCAAATGGCAAACGGAACAACAACGTCGACACAGATTCCAGCAAACCTACCAGTTTTCAAAGGAGAAAACTACCAGCGATGGGTTGCACAAATGAAGGTTATTTTCAGATTTCAAGATGTTGTTGAAATCTTGAATGATGGTGTATCGGAGCTGGAAGCAAATGCGACGGAAGCCCAGAAAGCTGCACATAAAGATCAGAGGAAGAAAGACTGTAAAGCATTGTTCTTGATTCATCAGTGTGTAGATTCTGATGTTTTTGAGAAGATAATCGAAGAAGAATCAGCAAAAGAAGCATGGGACAAGTTAAAGAACTTGTATGGCGGAGGAGAAAAATTGAAGAAGGTGAAGTTGCTGAGAAAGCAATACGAATTGATGCACATGAAGGATGATGAATCGATTTCTGCATACTTCTCAAAGATTGTGACATTGACGAATCAAATGAAAGCATGTGGCGAAACCATCACAGACCTGCAGAAAATAGAAAAGGTATTGAGATCCTTAACAGCAGATTTTGACTATATTATTGTGACAATTGAAGAAGCAAAGACTCTTTCCGAGATGAAGTTAGAAGAACTTCAAGCTTCATTAGAGGCTCATGAGATGAGATGAAGCAAAGAAACTCGAAAAGAGAAGGCATGAACAAGCATTGCAATCAAGATTCAGCAAGAAAGTGAAAATTGAAGTTTGAAAGCATCTTGCAGACGATGAGAAGTCAAGCAAGAATGCCGATTCGAGAAAAGGTATGGGCAACAAGTATTCGGGAAGAAAGTTGACAAGAAAGATAAGCAATGCTACAATTGTCAAGATTTTGGTCATTTCGCGACTGTCGAAGGAAGAAAGTAGAAAGGCGAAAGATAGTGATGAAGCTCAATATGCACGCGGAGGCATGATTCGATGATGTCGATGATGGTTAATTCTCAATCGAATTCGAGAAAACCAACATGTGGTATCGGACTCGGGATGTAGCAATCACATGACCGGCAACAAAATTGGTTCACTAAACTAGATGAGTCGATAAAAGGGTGATAAAGTTTGATGGAAGACACATCGATTCTGCGGCAAAGGAGATATTTCGATTGCCGAAAGGATGGTGGAAAAGCTACTATCATCGAGGTATTGTATGTACCCTCTATGACAAGTAACTTGATAAGTGTAGGTCAATTACTTGCAAAAGGATTCGAGGATGAAACTTGAAAGGAATGAGATGAAAGTCATAGGGTGATGGGAGGCGATCATGAAAGCGCCATTAGCGTAAAATAAAACGTTCAAAGTTGAACTCAACACATCGGATCACAAATGTCTTGCTTGATGACGAAGACAAGAATTGGCTATGGCACCACGGTATGGACATCTAAACTTGAAGTTTATGCATGCTCAATCGAAGAAGATGGTGGTTGGTTTGCCTTATGTGAAGGAACCAAAGCAAGTATGTGAGGAATCTTTGTAAAGCTAAGCGAGCAAGGAAGGCATTCAAACATGACTTGCCCATGAAATCAAACGCAAGTGGAGCTAGTTCACTCGATGTGTGTGGACCATTTGAAGTAAAATCAAATGGAGGCAACAGTATTTTCTTCGTTCATTGATGAATTCACCGACATATATGGATTTACATCATTGAAAAGAAAAGTGAAGTATTCACAGTTCAAGAAGTTCAAATTGCGAAAAGCAAAGTGGCAAAATTGAAGCGAGAACTAACGGTGGTGGTGAATACACCTGCTGAATTTGCCAAATTGTAATGGGAAGGTATAGAGCACGGTTATTGCACCCTATACACCTCAACACAATGGCATAGCTGAGAGGAAAAACAGAAGTATACTGAACATGACAAGAAGTATGTTGAAAGCTAAAGAAATGCCTAAAAGATTTTGGGCTGAAGCGATTATACATTCTAAACAGGTGTCCAACAAAAAGGATAGTTGGAAAAACACCTCATGAGGCTTGGACTGGATCGAAGCCAAGTGTAAGTCACTTCAGAGTTTTTGGATCAATGTGTTTCAAGCATGTACCTGAACAATTGAGAAGAAAACTGGATGATCGAAGTGAAGCTATGGTTCTTATAGGTTATCATTCGACTGGTGTGTATAAGCTGTATTCACCAATCGAAGATAAACTAATAATCAGTAGAGATGTTCGAATCGACGAAAGCAAAGGTTGGGATTGGAGTCGAAGTTCAACACAGGAATCAGACACTATTATAACTGTGTTCGAAGAAGATCCACACGATGAGTCCTCGAATAGTCGAAGTGAACAAGGTAACACTTCAACTAGTCGAAATGAAGAACCACCTGAGCAAAGTGAAAGAAGGTCGACAAGAACAAGAACTGAATCAACTAGGCTAGCTGGGTATGAAAGATTCTCAGATCAAGTGATTGATGATGATGGTGATCTAGTTGAAGAAGCCATGATGATGGCTGAAGCAGAACCAATCGATTTGAATGAAGCAATGGGTAATTCGAATTGGTGCGAAGCCATGAAAGAAGAACTCAGAGCCATTGAAAAAAACAAGACTTGGGAGCTTGTCGTAAGAACGAATAAGAAGCCAATTGATGTAAAATGGATATACAAGGTGAAACGAAGGCCAAATGGAGAAATTGCTAAGTACAAAGCAAGGCTGGTGGCTAGAGGCTTTCTACAGAAGCCAGGAATAGACTTCGACGAAGTATATGCACCGGTTGCTAGGCTTGAAACAATTCGAATAGTTGTTTCGAGACATCTGGATGGAAAATGCATCAACTGGATGTAAAGTCAGCATTCCTGAATGGACCATTAGAAGAAGAAGTCTACGTCACTCAACCACCAGGATTCGACGTCAAAGGACAAGAGTCGAAGGTGTACAGATTACGGAAAGCTCTCTATTGTTTAAAACAAGCTCCTCGAGCTTGGAATAAAAGAATAGATAGTTTCCTAATCGAAGCAGGGTTCACAAAGTGTGTCTCTGAACATGGAGTGTATGTGAAAGATGTCGACGGTGTCAGTCGAATCATTTTATGCCTCTATGTAGATGACTTACTGATTCTTGGGAGATAAAGAAGTGGAGATAGCAAAAGTCAAGTCAAAGCTAATGCAAGAATTCGAAATGTCAGATCTAGGTAATCTCTCATATTTTCTAGGAATGGAATTCAAAAATACTGAAGAAGGAGTATTCCTGCATCAAACCAAGTATGCTCAAGACATTCTGAAAAGATTCAACATGAGCAACTGTAAAGAAACTGTCACTCCACTAGAGACAGGAGCAAAGCTGAAGAAAGAATCGAATGATAAGTTTGTTAATTCGACATTGTACAAACAGATCATTGGATCCTTGAGATATCTTTGCAATACAAGGCCTGATATTTGCCAAAGTGTGGGGTTGTTGAGCAGATTTATGGAGAAACCTCAAGAGTGTCATCTCAATGCAGTGAAGAGGGTGTTAAGATACATAAAGGGAACCATCGACCATGGGGTGTTACTGCCAAAGAAGTCGAAGAGCAACACAAGCATTGAAGTTCATGGATATCTTGATTCGGACTTGATGGAGATCAAGATGAAAAGAAAAGCTGCGAGCTACATCTTCATGATCGAAGGTGCTCCATCTCCGAGCTCGAAGAAACAAAGCATTGTGGCTTTGTCATCATGTGAAGAATATGTAGCTGCATCATATGCAGCATGTCAAGCAGCATGGATCGAAATGTTACTTGAAGAACTCAAGATAATGAAGCCAAAGAATATAAAGTTATTTGTTGACAACAAATCAGCAATTAACTTGGCTAATCATCCAGTGTGTCATGGTCGAAGCAAACACATTGAAAGAAGGTATCATTTTCTGAGAGATCAAGTAAACAAAGGGAAGATCGAAATAAAGTACTGCAAGACTGAAGTTCAACTAGCTGACATATTCACTAAACCTCTGAAGAAAGTCAGATTCGAAGAGCTGAAAGGGAGCATAGGGATGAGAAGTCTCGAGAACATGAATTAAGGGGGTGTGTTAGAATGTGTACATAATTCATGATTCAAATCGAATAAGGGGTAATCGAAATAGCTTAGCTATTTCGATCTGTTATCTTGGATGCTAGAAATCGAAATGTAATGGACTTTAGATATTGGGCTTTAGTTTAGTTTACACTATTGGGCCCAGGAAATGTGTCTATATAAGGAGCATTTCCTTATAAGCAAAATAATGCTTTTTGATCCTTTTCACAATATTAATTTTACTTCTCTCTATTTTCTTCTAAAAACTTCTTCTTCTTCATCACAATTATATTTTCTTTCATCCTCTGTTCCAACAATATGTACTAATAATATAAAATATTTTTATATTCAATCAATGAAAATATAATTTTAAAAAAAATGATATGATAGAATAATTATAATAATTTTGATTGATCAAATGTATAATATTGATTTACATATTACAATACACTATGTAGCTGAAATAATAATAATTCTATAACATATAAATCTCACTTTATTTGAATTTAGACTGTGAAAATAACGGTTAACTGAACAATATAAACTTCATTCAATCAAAATAGGATCTTGAAATTCAAATTGATTTTCTAACAATAATACATAATTTAATTAGTCTCGTCTAAATATCTGTCTATAAAATCGTATAAGAAAAAATGTTAATAATTTATTTAAGAGATTAATTGATTAGTTTATTTAAGACATTAATTATTATATATGGATGGTTTAAAATGTTTTTATATATTATTCAATGAATTTTTTTTTTTTGAAAATCTTAGTATCAATGAAATATTAATATAGTGTCACTTTTATAGATTTGTTCCTAAAATATAACCTCAAATATATTGCATAAATATTATTCTCTTTATTTAAATGAAACATTTTAAAAGCATTTGCTAACCATACACACATCAAATAAGAATATAACAAAACCTATGTTCCATCACAAACAAGAATAGGTTATCAAAAGAAACAAACATGTGTGACCGAAAAACATATAAATCATCACAAGACTAATCACATTCATCACAATAAAGTTTATTTTATAAGCCAAACACAATTATTTATCTTCATTTAGATATGTTATTCCTAGTTAACAAGATGAGCATCAATATCTTTTGTGACCTTTGCAAACAAGACCAAATATGAATCAGGAGATGCAGCTGTAATATCCTCCTTCAGTTTCTCATACTCAATAGTCCACTTTACAACCCCACCATTTTCCCTATCAATCACTTTTAATGTTACCTTAAAACTCTTGTAACTGTCAGCCACATCCCCGTCATAGACGCTATATATGATTACCTTATTGTCATCATCTATAGATTCAATTTTTTCTTTTGTAGTATGTTTTCTTCCTTCTGCATGGTTTAACAAGTATTTAAAATCAACGTAGATTGATTAGAACATATTTGAGCAATGAATTAAATAATATTATGAAATATAACAAAACTTAAATTACCTATAGTATATTCCCAGTTCTTAACAGAACCAATATTTTCCCAGTCACCTTCATGCACACTATTTTCATGTACTTCAGGGGATATATTAGGAACATCTCCAAGTTGCTTTCTAAAAATATGGAAGAACTTAGCAGCAGTTGCTTCAATCACTGTTTCACTCTCAACTTTACCACTTAAAGACATGTTTATGCTTTCTAATGTTGTTTTTATTCATAACATGGAAATGCATTACCTTATATAGAAGATTAATTTGAATTATAAATTAATAGCTCAATCCACTAGCATGAGATTTATTCAGATGTTAGACAAAATCAATCAAATAAATGATATTGATCGGACATCACAAAACATCTGTATATTTAAGTTGACATTTCTATATTGGTGTAGTAAAATAAGAAAATGATATTGAACCAAATATTCGCAGAATACTTATGAATGAATAATGTTTATGGTGGTTCACCCATCCTAGTCGCTATAGCTTATCGATAGAATATTCAAAAATAGTATATACGCATAATTGTACCAAAGGGTTGACTAATAATGTTTTGTTTTCTCTAACATATTATCATTTATTTTTTACCAGAATATTCTAAAAATATGCATCAAGTTTAACACTATTTTATTGAATATATTAACACTTCTCTTTCATGCATATTTTAATAATTTTTTTTTGTAAAAAAAATATTATTAAAAGTTATAAGAGGGATATCCGCTGGATATTAAGTTGCTTCTTTTATCATGGGTGGTACAATTCTTGTCTTCGATACACATCTACTGGAAACAGATCGTCTACTACCCTTTCTCAGTGGCCATGCCTCATGCTTCTATTCTAGTGGTTCAGAATAAAGAAAAAATTAATAAATAAAAATTTGTTTTGAAAACAGAGAAAATTTTAGATGAGTGGCAGATATAGGAGCTGAACGGAAGCAGAAGTAAATGTGTAGGAGAAGATCTAGATCCGTATCTCCTCGGTCAAAAGAAGTGTCTCTCTTTGGCACAAAAGTTGGACCATGATCCTCTGCATTCACAAAATTGATGCAGTCAAAGGACCAGCCACCATTAGATCTCTTTTGTATCCTTTCTCCACCCTTAAATAGCATTATTCCAAAATATAATAAAAAATATTCATAGAGATAGATAGATTGAGGTGAGAGAAAGGTGACCGCAGGTAATCTAATTTCCAAAAGTGAGAGAAAAGTTGAGTTTGGTATTTTAACTTTTTTTTAAAGATCTTTGAGTTGGTAATACTCCTCTTAGAGTTACGATTTGGATTTCACTATCTCCAATTAGGTTGACCAGCCACTATTAGAAAAGTCGCTTTTAGTGATTGAATTAGAGATTAAAAAAACTTAAAAATCAATCAAAATAAAAATTAAAGTTCACACTTAGGAATTGTAGCCTCTTTTTATTCGAGTCTTATCGCTCGTGAGATTCCTAGTGGTCATCCGATAACTTATGTAGATTTAGTTCTCTCTATTATCTAGAGTGGTTGTGCCTCATCTAAAGTCAGAGAAGAGAGAGGTCCCCATAGTCTCAAGGGGTGAGGGTCACTTTTACCTTCTATAAGGGATCCCTCGAATTAGTCTCTTGTCTTTTGTGACCAGTGAGGTAGTAGCTTTTGTTTGGTATAAGATCTTTAGTCGATTGGGTTGGTATGTAGTTTTACCTAGAGATCTTCGGTCTCTCTTTCAGATGTTTTATCTATTTGGTATGTTTTGTAGGTGTATAAGTATATTTTAAAGAAGGTCGTAAAAGGTGGCATAGGAGTTGTCATTTGCTTATTTATCAACACAATCACCTATTTATTAAATGTGCCGCCCTTCTACTAGACATCTCACCTTCCACAATGATGTCTCGGACAAACTAGGAGTTGGGAAATGATCGATGTGTCCTTATCATGTAACGGCATTGAGATAGTCATAAAGAAAATGGGTCGCGCTCATGTGAATAGTAGGAGATAAACTGCCAATGTGCTCAATGATTTCTATTTTCAAAGATGTCTTGAGTCCAGGCTCATGGTGGTTATAAATAATCTAACATTGTACCAAATTACTAACCTAATTACAAAGAGAAATAGATAGATATTGAAGCTTCTCACCCCACGAGACCTAGCTCTCAAGCCTACAACAACATTAAAGCTTTTAACAGTCCTTAATCACTAGAGATTGTCAAACACTTTGTAATTTTGGCAAGTACAATTGACGTCCACTGTGGGGCCCCGATAAAACTAACACGTGTTACCATTACAACATTCACCCAAAATATCATCATTACATTCATCATGTATGTCCACCAATGTGAACAAAAAGACAAAAACTTTGTCCAACACGGAATCTGATATCGAGGAAAGTGTTATAGCATATATACGTGCTGCTATGGACGATCTTCGTTGCTAGAACCAAACCTTGAAGGATAATTTTCTTCATATTCAATAGCATTAGAGTGAGATAAGCATGGTGGGAGAATTTGAGGTATTGGATCCCGAACCTCTATCTGGTGTGATACGGGAGGCGCATGTCCTAGAGAACTTCTAGCCATCATCATTGGCTAAGTTTGGCAAATGAAACAACCTATACAAACTCGTAGCCTCAATCAAAACTCAGATGTCCATCATTGGGACCCTAACTCCTTTAAGTGAAATATCATGTCTGGCACCTTTAGAGATGCATCCCTAAGGTGGTTTATTGGCCTCCCCCGACTCTTTATAACCAGGTACCAAGACCTGGTGAAGAAGTTGGGTTATCAATTTGTCTACAAGCAGGCATGGGGAGTTAATTACCACCAATATATTTAACATTCGCCAAGACCCCTCAAAATTTATGACAGAGTTTCTTACCCACTTCAATGAAGATACAATCAAGATAATCCATCCAAATTAGGAAATATTTATAAGAGCCTTCCAAAATGGGATCAGGGTAGGACACTTCAACAAGTCCCTCGGCCAAATGTCGACAGCGTCCTTGGATGAAGCTGAAACACGAGATGAATGTTACTTCAAGAGAGATGAGAGAAATTTTGAAAAGAATGTCAGGGATACAAAAGAACAAACTCACAATACAAAAAACTCATAAATTAACCAATATATGTCGCCCATGAGGGACATAAAAACATTCGATCAGAGAGGAAAACCCGTTAAAAGCTTCACTCACCTCAATTCTCACTGGGAGCAGATATTGAGAAAGGTCCATCATATGCATAACAACTCCCAACCTCTATGTCCCAAGGCGAACATCTTAGGTCAGTTGGTACAAGTTCCATAAGGTTAAGGGACATCAAACAAAAAATTGCTACCAACTCAAAAAGGAGATTGAGTGCCTTATCCAAGAGGGCAACCTGAAGAAATATGTCAAGGGAAGCTTCGTTAGAGGTGTTGGTGTAAGCCCTAGAGGCCAATACCTTTTGGTACTTGTCTCGAATTATTTATTAATAATAAAAAGGCTTTTCTTTATTATGTTTTCTTTTTTGAAATAATAAAGTCCCAAGAATAGTTTGTTTGTTTAATGCAATGTTAAGTGTGACTTAATCATGAGATCCATTAAACACAAGGACACTATTCTTAAAGTATCCATAATCGAGCTTTATTGTGAAGTGGGATAACATTAAAGCATTAAGATTATTATGAAGATAGACTGATGATCGCATCTCATGGATCATGGATAAAGAGTTATCAAGTCTTGACATAGGTATAAATATTAGGAGTAATATTTATACTGGATTGACCCCGCTATGAGAGTACTACATAGAATGTTATGCAAAGTGTCATAAGTTATTCTCATGGTGATAAGTGGTGCATACCACCCTTCGACCCCGAAACCACTATGGACCCTAGATGTAGAGTCAAGTGCTTTATTGCTGATCAAACGTTATCCGTAACTGGATGATCATAAAGACAGTTGATGGGTACTTCACAAAGCATGTTGAGGGACATGAGTGACCTAGATGGAATTTGCCCATCCTGCGTAACGGGATAAATGTCTGAGGGCCCAATATTGAACTGGACAAGGATGACACGGTCTATGCCTTGTGTTCAATATAGACATAAGGGCAAAAGGGTAATTATACACACAAGTATTATCACGGAAAGGTTTTGTCAGATCACATGACATTTTCGTGACTTGGGTAGCAGTGATGTGTTGCTAGATACCGCTCACTGTTTATTATGTTAAATGTGATTTAATATAATTGCCAACGTCGCGGAAACCTACAGGGTCACACACATAAGGACAGATTAATGAGAGATAGTGTAAATAAGGAACATCGTAGGGTACGGTGTACTTAAGTGGAATACGCAATGTGGTAAGGTACCACATGCTTAAGTGATACACGATACATCATAATGTATGATTTTCGTGTGCTTTATTGGGCTTTTAGTTTACAGCCTTTATTGGGCTTTTAAGCTTGTAGCCCACACTTGTGGTCTTATAAATAGACCCTTGTGATGAAGCTTTTACTTGATGCAAATTCGGTCCTGAATCCCTGCCGAGATTTCGTTCACTCTCTCACTCAAGCCTTCCGTTCGTGAGCAGCTAGCACTGTGATCGGAAGCAAGATGTTCGTGTGGACTGAGTAGAGACGTTGTTTTTCATCAACGTTCGTGATCACAGCGTCAGAAATCCGAATCGCCACAAGAGGTAAAAATTCTCTATCACTGACCATGTCCATTCGTAAGGATCACAAAGGAAAATCGAATTTCCGCTGCATTTTAAGTCACGATTTTCCTTCAAGAGGAACAAGAAATTCCAACTTTTAAGGTGAGATTCCTCGGATAATCCTGGATTCAATAAAGGGATGAAGCCAAACAAATAAGGTGAAGACAAATTTGTTCACCATACCCTCAACACTATCGTATGAGGGTTCACTAAGGCATGAGAGACCAGCTCCACCCGAACGGGATATATTGTCTAGATCCTAGAGGTTGATGGTTCACCCATTTCTCAATGGGTAAAAGACTGTTAGTTAGCACCGTTTCTCAATGAGTGAGTAATTTTAAAGTTATGGTTTCTCTATTATAGTTAATTTATATATTTTACCAAATACTAATTACATATGTTTGTATTCATTCAGTAAACATTTTCAATTGATCATCATATCTCTTTAGACGAATATGGTAACTACATCGTGTTTGTTACACAAACCACTTAAATCTATGATGAAACAAATTATTACTGGATAATTTTATATTTACGAGATCTTTAGTAATTTTTTTCTTCGATTTTGTAATTATCTTAGCATGTAATATTTTTAAATTATTTGTAATATACAACATTGTGGAAAGACATTATATTATGAACAAATCTAAAAAAAAAACTCACATTTATGAGTCCAAAATAAGTGAATTACTTGTGACAGAGGCTTTAGTTCCATTCACTATATATAAATATAATCTTTAAAATGATATTGAAAAAAATATGTTACTCATTTTAAATTCAAACAATATTCCTACATAAGTTCTTAGTTATACTTAATCATTTTCTTTATTTGTACTTTTCCTAATTACAAAATATTAGATATAAAAAAAGTGTCAAGAATACAAAACCAACCAGAGCACCACCAGCACTACACTAGAGAAAAAGATCCATAAAAATAAACAAAAGGAGAAATAAAATAACATCCAACAATAAAACTCTCTCAAGAGTAACATGTACACCAGCCACACACAACAATGAGAAGCCTAATGTTAGACACCAGACACATCACTCTCAGATAGAGCAAGGTGAGGGGGAGGTAAACACAACCACTTGAAACACTAGAGAAAGGTAGTTGGCCATACACCACTCCCCTAAAAATGTAGAGGTGGGATCTCATAGCATGTACATGAACTCACTTTCAAATCAAACCAATAATCAAAGTCATTCAGTGGTTTACCGCTCTTCTTTCCTGACCAAAAATAATTATATTTCACATTTTCCAAATCACTGTTTACAGTGATTTCTAGTAAACAACCGTTAGTCTTCCAATTTACTGATTATTATTGGTTACTCGCAGAATCGACTAGATTGATCCTAGGACACATGTGTCATAATTGATTTCCATATTCAAACCCATTATTTGCACAAACTTTATATTGCAGATTATAAGATTCTTAAGTGTGAGATTGTCTATGTAAATATATTGACCAAATGTATAAAATATACTGACTAAATATACAAAGGAAATGTGCTTCGAATTAAACTTGGATTCAAATGCAGAGATAAAGAGTTTCTGAACGTATAAAAGTTTCTGGAATGTAAAGTGTTTGATAAGAAGATAAAATAAAAGTGGAGTTTCTGGAGAATAAATGTATTGAAAAGTGTTTAAAGACAAGTAAAACAATAACAGGAAAAGGAATCGAAAGATTTAAAGGCACAAGTGCTGTAAAAGTAAAAGAAATATAAAAGGACTTGTATTTGAATTGTAAAGGATCATGATGTTCAGTACGTATATTTTGTCTTCTTGACTCGTTTCCCTTCAATTACGGTATTTTGAGTGTTTGAGATTTTTAGTACACGAAATGAACACCCAAAATCTAACATAAAAACACCTATTTATAGTGTCTTGACCCTAACGGTCCTACCCTAAAATCACGCCACGTTCGAAACATGCAGGCTTCCCATGTTTACTGACTTCCACGCGTCTTCTAAGAATTGCGCTCTTATTTTGAAATTCGAATCCTGTATCATTTGAAATTCGAATTCTGTGCCAGTCTTCTTCAATTCGAATTAATCTTCTGTTTGGACCATTTCCAATACGGGCACCTTCGTCCAAAGGAGCTTCTTTTATATTTTAAACGCTAAGATCTCAAAATCGAACCCATTATCTGTTGCTGGAAATCGAAAAGCTTCCTTTAGAATAAAGGCTTTATATTTCTCACCAATATTCATTATTGATTTTTAACCTCCTTTTCTATGCTCATTCGAAATATTGGTTTGACACTCCAATTATTATCTATTCAAAATTGCCAGCTAACAATCACTCAAACTAATGAATGTCTGATTGGACAACACTCATTGAGTTGATCATTAGTCTTATTCAAGAAATACTCATTAACATTTAACCAATCAATTTATATATAAGGTTAAATATGTTTAAAGTCTCTCTAAAATTAGAAATTTCGATTTTTCGTTCTTCTAAAAAATTATATTAAAGGATGTCTCTCTAAAGTTAAGAATTTTAACTTTTGACCCTTCTTGCTAAAACAGTCGCTAATTCAGTCGCTAGTCTATTTGGATTGATGAAAAGTGATGAAACGGAATGGAATGGAGGAGAATGATATCACATTCTATTGTTTTGTATGGAGGAGAATGATATCACGTTCCATTGTTTTGTTTTCTAAAAAATGAATGGAATTGAATGTGTTGGAACTCATTCCATCCAATACCACTATTTTAATGCATTTTTCATTCCATCCAAATTGAGGTGTATCTAATGGAATGAAATAAATTGGAAACATAAATACAAATTTGTCCTCTAAATTTTCACTTTCATTATATTAATATTTTTGAAGTAAAGGATAAAAATGAAATAAAAAGATTATAATATTTTCCGCTTTATTCAATTTCCAAACGATTGAATGGAATATTAATTTTGCTCCGTCCTAAAATATTCAAACAATGGAATGAAGTTTATGTTCTATTCTATTCCATTCCGCTCCATTTTATTCCGTTCCATTCAACTCCGCTCCGTTAATTTTAAATTATCCAAACATACTTTAAGTATTAAACCATCACTAATTCAGTCAATAAATTATAAAAACGGTCACAAAATTACATGATGGACCAAAAATTAAAATTTCTAATTTTAAAAGGACAATTCTTTAACAAATTGTTTTAGAACTTTAAACATATTTTACCCTTATATGTAATCAAACAATAAACATATTATTAATTTAGAATGTAAAGAATTCCACTCAAATTCTTAAATGTTGATCGAGTTTATTTGTTGATAAAAACTTATTTTGCACTCAACATATCCCAATATATTCAAAATAAACAAATTAATAAAAAAAAAGTTTATTTGATAAGCAATAACTCAATAGCCAAACACACTTCATCTTTGTTCATATTTGTTGCTCTTCTTCAACAAGATGAGCATCAACATCTTTTGTGACCTCTGCAACAAGATCCAAATATAAAACAGGAACTGCACCAGTAATATCCTCCTTTAGTTTCTCATACTCAAAAGTCCATCTCACAAACGCCCCATATTCCCCATCCATCACTTGTAATGTTCCCTTAAAACTCTTGTAATTCTCACTCACATCCCCATCAAACAGACTAAATGTGATTACCCTATTATCATCATCTATACTCTCAATTTTTCCTTTAGCACTTTCTTCTTCTCCATCTGCAGGGTTCATCACAAGTGTTTAAAAATCATATAGATCAGTACTCTTGAGAAATAAATAAATAAAAAAAGACTATGAAACATATAAAACCTTAAATACCTATTGTATATTCCCAGTGTATGACAGAACCAACTTTATCCCATTCACCTTCAAGCAATGTGGCTCCACGTACTTCAGGGGAAATGTTAGGAATATGTTGAAGTTGCTTTCTAAAAATATTATAGAACTTAGAAGCAGGTACTTCACTTTCGAATTCAGTGGACACTTTCCCACATAAAGCCATTTTTATGCTCTTTATTGTTTCCACGAATACTCTATATGTAGTGATATAGATAGTATTTATATATGGTGGAAATGTTAACTTATACTAAAACAGCTGTATGTATAAGTTGACATATTTCTAGATTGGTGTCATCATGGAATAACTGTTAGCACGTTCCAACCATAATGATGAAATGGAGTATGGTAGATGGAATAGGCGTCACGTTATAGTAGTAGAGTCCCACATCGAATGATTTAGTGAAATGGAAGAATATGATTGCTATAAGAGTAAAAGATTATGCGTGTTTCAAATCAATGATTCTTCAGGCAGAAACGGGATGTGATGAGTGGTCGAGTCTTGCATTAAATATGCGAGTTGGGTGTCTGCCCCAAGCCTGGTTACGACAATTGGGCACTCTCATTTGATCAATCTGATCCCTATAACCCAAAACCCCAAAGGGAAAATCAAAACTTTTTTATGCCTTTGATTATTAGATGCCTTTGTTTTTTATGCCTTTTTTATTATTTTTTGAGAAAAAGGATTGTGTTTTGTCTAACAATTATTTTTAGATTTTTAGATATAATTTTTATTTTTTAATAAAAATATGTAAAGTTTGTATAATTTTTTTATATATATTTTAGCCAAGTGTTGAACAACAAGGAAGAACATTCAGAGCTATAATATATATAAAGAATTTATAAATTTTTTTCATATTTTTATTAAAAAACAAAAATTACATCTAAAAGTAAATGTTAATGACAGAACACAATCTTTTTTTAGATATAATTATAACAATTATTTTTAGATATAATTTTTATTTTTTTTATATATATTTTTATTTTCTAAATAATTTTTAAATATTTGTCATATTTTTATTTAAAAATAGTGAAGTTCTACATAAAAAGTATTATATTTAATTTTTCTCTTTTATCAATTGTATCAACAAATTAATGTTCTAAAAATCGAAATTGAAAGTCCGGTCAATCTTTTTAAATCGCTAATAAGTTAAAATCGAAGTAAAACTGAATTGTAAAATTTTTAGAAAAATATCAAATCGATCATTTTTCAATTTTTTATAAAGATTTAATATGTTAATATCAAAACTTAAAATATTTATCATCCTAAAAAAGAATTCATTGTTTTTTTATAACTATACAAACTTCTAAGTTATATCAATTCATTATAATTTTTCTTTCAACTACACTCCGTCATCATCATGTCGTCTCTTTCAAACACAGTTATGTTATCCTTTTCAACGATTTTTTCAACCCAACTGAAGTTTCTACTTTACTCAATTTCTTACCGGGAAAAGGAAATTTTTAGGGATCTTTTGGAGATTGCTTGCAAATTCAACAACCTTTTCTTTTCTTTTCTACTTTTCAATCTTTTTCTATTCCATGAATCATTTTTCTAACAATTGAATCAATTTTCTATTCTGATCATTGTTCATAGCTGAATTATCCTCTTCTTTGTTAGAGTTAGTTTCCTCTCCTTCGATAGACACATGACCTTCATTGTCTTCCTCAACTATTCCTTCTATAGGATGCTCAAAATACTCAATAGGGTTAGTGTCTTTGACATGTTCTTGGGTGGAATGATCTGGTTGTGTCAGAGATGTTGTAACATCCGCCACAACATTAGGGTTAATACCTCATACATTTGAAACTATCCTCCAAATGATTTCATCAATAGAGATAGTATAAGTAATATTAGGGTTACCTTTTGGTTTCTTGGTTGTATCATTTTTGCTAGAAATTTCAGCATTTGATTCAACATCAGGTTTTTTAGATGAATTTGAATTCACAACTTTACTGGATTTTTCATTTTTACCATTACTAGTAACCTTAGGAATTGATACAAAAGGAGAGTATTTGCTTATCTTGGAGATTGCACCCATATTCACAATAGACGTCATGGTCCTCATCTTTGTTGGAACATCTGGGAGAATAGTGGCGAGAGGAATAACATCAATGAGGCTCCATATGTTATCACTAGAGTCAAAAGAGCTTGACATCTTGAGATTTGATTGAACTTGAGACACTTGACGAATGTAGGTATAACACCCCAATTCTACCCCGCGTAATTATATAATAAAATCAGAGTTTCAAAATTCCATTTAACAAAATTGAGGCATCACATCTTTGCATTTCCAACAATTAGCATTATAATGCACATCAAAAGTCGGATATACCGAATCATACATAGTTCATCATACGTACATATGAATATTCACAGCACAACGGATATGTCAACAAAATATACATAACATCGTGTTGTCATCAACACTTAAGGTTATAACATAATAAGATAGTATATACAAACTATCCTATCAAAATAAAGACGTCGCCCAAATCCCGAGTGTTACTACGACCAGAGCAGAACGACGCAAAATAAAGTGACTCGAGCTAATCCTCCTCATCCTCGGGGATCACCTGCACGTTACCAATATATAGGTAACGGCGAAACAAGTAAAGGGGTGAGATAATTCCAAAACATATAATTAAAAACAATGATGGAATATATAGATAGTTGGAATTATAATTGATATAAGTTAAATAAAGTATATCAACATATATTTAAACTTACATACTTTAAATTAGCATTTGGTGTATAAATTAACACATTATCTCCATCACATAAATCATTATACTCGCATCAACACAAAACATCATTTACCATCGCAATTCAATCATCGTTCATCAATTAAGGACTCAATGATAACCAACTCGAACATAAACATAACCGACTCCAAAATAAACACAATGGACTCCATGAGACACGACTATGTTATGCATGTGGTACCCATCGCTTTGTCCGTAATTAGGGACACTTGGCATAAAGCCCAACTTCGCTCGGCATGAAAGCCATCATCGCTTGGCATAAAGCCCTATTCGCTTATGAAATGTATGTGACTCAATAATAATGACCATACAACAACATATCATCATCGCTCATCACAATTGACATATAGTCTACTTCGCCATATTTATTCACATCCAATAAACATATCATCGCATCGCATAAACAACAAGTATTCATAATTACATACACCGTCACAAGAATCATTATCAATTAATCCGCAAATTTCCAAAAACGGAAAAATAGTAAAAACATCACTACTCATCGCAAAAGCCATTCTTAATTACCGGTATAAGTTATAAATATCAACATCAAAATCGGATAGTTCATATATGTCTTAAATTGACTAAAACACAATCCAGATCAATTTACCGTAAATCAGCCTATTTCGGGTCGTTCCGTAAAAACTCACAATTTTAAAAACTAACTTCACCACTACGTTCTACACGTCAAACTTAGCTAGCACGTCAATTTTTGTTGAATTCGGAGCAACTTGCTCCGTCGCCGAATTTACCGAAATCGGAAAATTGAAACATAATCGGGTTCTAAATTTAATCGGCTAACTTATCCCCTAATTATATTTTATAGGTATCAAAGTTTTCTATGTGGGATTGGCATAATAAGAAAAACCAGTAGCCATTTTCAATAATTATGCAGGTAAAATCTCATGACAGAAAAACAGAAAAATCCATTTACACCCCATTGAAAAAAAACTAGCAACATCCAAACCACCCATTCGTTGCATGCTTTGCTATACAATCTATTTTCATGTTTCATTTTAAAACATCACATTCATAATAGCATCTGTATAATAACACCTAAATAACCCAACGTATGCCATCCATTGTTTTTTCAATGTACCCTGCGTTTTTTGTTTTGTTTTGCATTACAGTTTCCATTTTTTTTTGTTTCATATTTGTTTTATTGCTTATCTTCTTTCTATTTCCATTAACCTTCCTATTTCATTTCTATTTCTATTCTACAACATCCTACAAACAACAACACTCATATAATCTACACCAAACTCAAATCTTCTAAACCCTCCAACAATCACCCAACACAACTCTATACTATCTATCAAATTTTCCCCAAATCAAACTAAAATCCATCAAGCCCTAAATAAATGAAATGGAAATCAAACCCCTTACCTAGAAAGCTTTGGGTATTCAAGATGATTCTCCAACCAAGCTTTGTTCTTCTTCTTGCTCTCTTCTTCTTCCTCAATCAAAACCCTAGCTTTTTCTCCAACTTCTCAACTTTGGTGTTTTTGGTGTTATGTTTGGAAAGGTGGAGGAATATATATATATATATATATATATATATATATATATATATATATATATATATATATATATATATATATATATATATATATATATATATATATATATATATATATATATATATATATATATAACATGTCTTACTAGCCAAACTTAATTAAATTGCTCACATGCCCCTCAACTATTCTTAATACACTAAATATACCATCTAATTATATTATTAACTTAATTTGTTAATTTAATTCCGGGAAACTAAATATCGGTCCGAAAAGTATTTTACCAAACCGGACAAAATGTCGCTAAATATATTAATAAATATACCGATTAATATAATTATTTTCGTTGACAAAACAATCGTCAAACGATAATTCAAAAATAATAATATAATTTAATATTAAATAAAACGGGCGTTACAACTCTTCCCCACTAAAAAGGTTTCGTCCTCGAAATTACCTGACTCGAAAAGCTCGGGATATGAATCCCGCATCTTACTCTCCAATTCCCATGTCGCACTTTCACCAGCTGCTCCAATCCAAACAACCTTGACCAATGAAATCTCTTTGCCACGAAGGGACTTCATCTCACGATCCTCAATCCTCAAAGGCATCGTTTCCACCGTAAGATTTTCCCGAACTTGAATGTCATCCATCTCAATCACATGTGAAGGATCCGGACATACTTCGGTTGTGACACATGAAAACATCGTGCAAGTTTGAAAGATTTGGCGGTAACGCCACCCGATAAGCCACTTTTCCCACCTTACTAGTAATCTGATAAGGACCAATAAAGCGAGGATTTAGCTTCTTCGATTTCAAAGCTCGTCCCACACCGGTTGTAGGAGTAACTCTTAAGAACACATGATCACCCTCTTGAAATTCCAAGTCTTTCCTCCTTTTATCATGATAACTCTTTTGACGACTTTGAGAAATTCTCATCTTTTCTCTAATCATCTTCACCGCCTCCGTAGTTTCCCTAACCAATTCGGGTCCAAGTACCACACTTTCACCCGACTCGTGCCAACACAAAGGAGTTCTACATCTCCGACCATACAACGCCTCAAACGGTGCCATTCCAATACTAGCATGAAAACTGTTATTGTAAGTAAACTCAATCAAAGGAAGATATGTATCCCATGAACCACCATGCTCAAGAATACAAGCTCGTAACAAGTCTTTCAACGATTGAATCGTCCTTTCTGTCTGACCATCAGTTTGAGGATGATAAGCCGAACTCAACCTCAACTTAGAACCTAAAGCCTCTTGCAAGCTTTTCCAAAATTCAGAAGTGATCCTCAGATCTCTATCCGAAACAATACACAAAGGGATACAATGTAATCTAACAATCACATGCGTATAAATCTCCGCCAACTTCAATACGGGATAAGTGATATTAATAGGAATAAAGTGAGTCGACTTTGTAAGCCTATCAACAATCACCCAAATTGCATCGTGTCCTCTTTGTGTATTCGGAAACCCCGTTACAAAATCCATAGAAATGCTATCCCATTTCCATTCCGGGATCTCCAACGGTTGCATCAACCCTGCAGGTTTCTGATGCTCCACTTTAGACTTCTGACAAGTCAAACAAGCATAAACAAACTGAGCCACCTCTCTTTTCATACCCGACCACCAAAATAGTTTCCTCAAATCTTGATACATTTTGGTCGCTCCGGGATGAATACTCAAACTACTCCTATGACTTTCTTCCAAAATCATCCTCTTTAAATCAACATCATCGGGAATACAAATCCTACCTCGGAATCTTAAAACACCCTGAGCATCCAACTTGAAATCTTCACTTTCAGTTTGTCCAATACTAACCAACAAATCCACAAGTTTCACATCAAGCTTTTGAGCTTCTCTAATGCTATCAAGGAATTCGTTATTGATCTTCAACATCCCCAAGATAACACTCTTCGGCGTCACTTCTATCACAAGACTCATATCTCTAAATTGTTCAATCATTTCCAACTCTTTCACCATCAAAAGTGACATATGCAAAGTCTTTCGACTTAAAGCATCGGCCACCACATTTGCTTTACCAGGATGGTAATTCAATCCGAAATCATAATCTTTCAACAATTCAAGCCACCTTCTTTGCCTCATATTAAGCTCTTTTTGATCAAACAAATATTTCAAGCTTTTATGGTCACTAAACACTTCAAATCTAGAACCATAAAGATAATGCCTCCAAATCTTAAGAACAAAAACAACCGCCGCAAGTTCCAAATCGTGAGTAGGATAGTTCTTCTCATGAATCTTCAATTTCCTCGAAGCATAAGCAACCACCTTGCCACCTTGCATAAGCACACCACCCAAACCCATCATAGAAGCATCACAATAAAAAGCGAATGGTTCTTCAGGATTAGGTAGAATCAAGATCGGTGCCGTTGTCAACCTCTTCTTCAATTCAACAAAACTTTCTTCACACTTGACATCCCACACAAAAGCAGCTCCCTTACAAGTTAACTTTGTCAAAGGAAGTGCCAACTTAGAAAAACCTTCAATGAACCTCCTATAGTAACCAGCCAAACCCAAGAAACTTCTAATCTCGGTAACAGACTTAGGAGTTTCCCATCTTAACACAACATCAACTTTAGAAGGATCAACCGCAATGCCACCACCAGAAATGACATGCCCTAAAAAGCTCACTTCACCTAACCAAAACTCGCACTTTGACAACTTAGCATAAAGCTTTTTCTCCTTCAGAACTTCTAACACAATGCGCAAATGTTCGCATGCTCTTCCTCCGATTTAGAATAAACGAATATCATCAATAAAACAACCACGAAACTATCCAAGTAAGGATGGAAAATACGGTTCATGTACTCCATGAATACTCCGATGCATTAGTGACACGAAGGCATCACCGAATACTGTAATGTCCATACCTCGTCCGAAAGCGTTTTCAATCTTCTTCTTTCACCCTTATTTGATGGTAACCCGATCTCAAATCAATCTTACTAAACATGCGAGCACCAACCAACGGTCCATCAAATCATCAATCCTAGGAAGTTGATACCTATTCTTGATAGTTACTTTATTCAACCGACGATAATCAATACAAAGCCTCATGCTACCATCTTTCTTCTTTACCAATAACACAGGAGCTCCCCACGGTGACACACTTGGTCTAACAAACTTCTTCTCGAGCAAATCTTCTAATTGACTCTTCAATTACGCTAGCTCCGATATCGTATGGCGCCATAGAGATAGGTGCGGTACCGGGACAAGATCCACGAAAACTCAACTTCTCTTCGGAGGTGCACTAGGAATCTCATCGAAACACTTGGAAAGTCGCACACCACCGGAAAGTTTGCAATAACAGATTGACTCTCCACAGAAAGAGTCGCCATCAACAAGAAAACCGATGCATCATCTTTCATGAACTCCTTCAATTGTTTCGTCGACACCAACATAGTTTGATCTTCTTCCAATAAGGAAGAAAACCTCACCGTGTTGTCATAGCAATTGATATGGACATAGTTAGCTTTCAACCAATCCATACCCATAACCACGCCTAACCCAACAAGCGGTAAACAAATGAGATCCACCACGAAGTCTCTACCAAAGATTGATAAAGGGTAATTTGCACACACAAAAGAAGTAGTAACCGTTCCCTTAGCCGGAACTTCCACCACCATATCTCTATCTAGAGATGACAAAGTAAGACCCAATCTCTTAACACAATCAGCAACAACAAAACAATGAGTAGCACCAGTATCAATAATAGTAATAAGGGGAATTCTATTAATGAAACTAGTACCTCGAACAAGTCCATCTTCGTTTGCCGTCGGAGCACCCGACAAAGCAAACACTTTCCCTGCTCCTTGCGTCTTCTTAGGCTTCTTACATTGAGGACTAGTGTGACCTCCCTCACCACAATTAAAACAAACCACCTCCCTATGCTTGCAATCACGAATCACATGGCCTATTTCACCACAACGGAAACACCTCACCTCATTCTCTTTAGTCTTCCCATCACTCCTACAAACATTACTCTTGTGGCCAGGTTTCCCACATTTGTAACAAACAATACTAGCAGGAGCATCCCCCCCACTAGTCCTGCGTCCTTGAAACGCTTGTTGCTTCCCTTTACCAGTTGGGACATCATAAGGCTTCCCACGGCTCTGCAGGCCCTTGCTCCTCTTATCAGACAACACCTTATAATGTGCATTACTATCCTCTTCAAAGATTCTACAACTATCAATCAAATCCGCAAAGACACAGATTTTCTGATAACCGATCGCCTTCTTAATCTCAGGACGCAAGCCATTCTCAAATTTAATGCACTTAGAAAATTCAGCACCCTCACCATTAAAGTTAGGATAGAACTTAGCCAACTCAATAAACTTCGCAGCATAGTCAGTGATAGACATGCTCCCTTGCCTTAGTGAAAGGAACTCAATCTCCTTCTTTCCCCGAACATCTTCCGGGTAATACTTCCTCAAGAACTCCCTACGAAAAACTTCCCACGTTATCTCTTCACCAGCAACTTCAAGTCTTTGACGGGTGTCAACCCACCAATCATCAGCCTCCTTACTTAACTTATGAGTGCCATAACAGACTTTCTGTGCAGGAGTGCAATCCATCACTCGAAAGATTCTTTCAATCTCCTTCAACCAAGTTAGAGCACCTTCAGGATCATACTTCCCGTAGAAAGTAGGGGGATTCTCCCTCTGGAAGGTCGTCAAACTACGAGTCCCAGCGTCCTCGTCAGCAATCGGCAGGTTTTGGAAAGCCTGAGCCATAGCCTGCATAGCAGCAGCAATAACATCATCGTTCCTCCAACGTTCCTACCAGCATTCCTACCAGCATGCCTACCAGCCATAACAACTTCTGCTCACAACAAAACAAGTATTAGAATCAACAAATAACAATACTTGATTATTAGACAACAACAAACTCAACAACTTGGCCGGACAGACCGACCTGCTCTGATACCACTAATGTAACACCCCAATTCTACCCCGCGTAATTATATAATAAAATCAGAGTTTCAAAATTCCATTTAACAAAATTGAGGCATCACATCTTTGCATTTCCAACAATTAGCATTATAATGCACATCAAAAGTCGGATATACCGAATCATACATAGTTCATCATACGTACATATGAATATTCACAGCACAACGGATATGTCAACAAAATATACATAACATCGTGTTGTCATCAACACTTAAGGTTATAACATAATAAGATAGTATATACAAACTATCCTATCAAAATAAAGACGTCGCCCAAATCCCGAGTGTTACTACGACCAGAGCAGAACGACGCAAAATAAAGTGACTCGAGCTAATCCTCCTCATCCTCGGGGATCACCTGCACGTTACCAATATATAGGTAACGGCGAAACAAGTAAAGGGGTGAGATAATTCCAAAACATATAATTAAAAACAATGATGGAATATATAGATAGTTGGAATTATAATTGATATAAGTTAAATAAAGTATATCAACATATATTTAAACTTACATACTTTAAATTAGCATTTGGTGTATAAATTAACACATTATCTCCATCACATAAATCATTATACTCGCATCAACACAAAACATCATTTACCATCGCAATTCAATCATCGTTCATCAATTAAGGACTCAATGATAACCAACTCGAACATAAACATAACCGACTCCAAAATAAACACAATGGACTCCATGAGACACGACTATGTTATGCATGTGGTACCCATCGCTTTGTCCGTAAGTAGCGACACTTGGCATAAAGCCCAACTTCGTTCGGCATGAAAGCCATCATCGCTTGGCATAAAGCCCTCTTCGCTTATGAAATGTATGTGACTCAATAATAATGACCATACAACAACATAACATCATCGATCATCACAATTGACATATAGTCTACTTCGCCATATTTATTCACATCCAATAAACATATCATCGCATCGCATAAACAACAAGTATTCATAATTAAATACACCGTCGCAAGCATCATTATCAATTAATCCGCAAATTTCCAAAAATGGAAAAATAGTAAAAACATCACTACTCATTGCAAAAGCCATTCTTAATTACCGGTATAAGTTATAAATATCAACATCAAAATCGGATAGTTCATATATGTCTTAAATTGACTAAAACACAATCCGGATCAATTTACCGTAAATCAGCCTATTTCGGGTCGTTCCGTAAAAACTCACAATTTCAAAAAAACTAACTTCACCACTACGTTCTACACGTCAAACTTAGCTAGCACGTCAATTTTCGTTGAATTCGGAGCAACTTGCTCCGTCGCCGAATTTACCGAAATCAGAAAATCGAAACGTAATCGGGTTCTAAATTTAATCGGCTAACTTATCCCCTAATTATATTTTATAGGTATCAAAGTTTGCTAGGTGGGATTGGCATAATAAGAAAAACCAGTAGCCATTTTCAATAATTATGCAGGTAAAATCTCATGACAGAAAAACAGAAAAATCCATTTACACCCATTGAAAAAAACTAGCAACATCCAAACCACCCATTCGTTGCATGCTTTGCTATACAATCTATTTTCATGTTTCATTTTAAAACATCACATTGATAATAGCATCTGTATAATAACACCTAAATAACCCAACGTATGTCATCCATTGTTTTTTTCAATGTACCCTGCGTTTTTTTTTTGTTTTGCATTACAGTTTCCATTTTTTTTGTTTCATATTTGTTTTACTGCTTATCTTCTTCCTATTTCCATTAACCTTCCTATTTCATTTCTATTTCTATTCTACAACATCCTACAAACAACAACACTCATATAATCTACACCAAACTCAAATCTTCTAAACCCTCCAACAATCACCCAACACAACTCTATACTATCTATCAATTTTTCCCCAAATCAAACTAAAATCCATCAAGCCCGAAATAAATGAAATGGAAATCAAACCCCTTACCTAGCAAGCTTTGGGTATTCAAGATGATTCTCCAACCAAGCTTTGTTCTTCTTCTTGCTCTCTTCTTCTTCCTCAATCAAAACCCTAGCTTTTTCTCCAACTTCTCAACTTTGGTGTTTTTGGTGTTATGTTTGGAAAGGTGGAGGAAAATATATATATAACATGTCTTACTAGCCAAACTTAATTAAATTGCTCACATGCCCCTCAACTATTCTTAATACACTAAATATACCATCTAATTATATTATTAACTTAATTTGTTAATTTAATTCCGGGAAACTAAATATCGGTCCGAAAAGTATTTTACCGAACCGGACAAAATATCGCTAAATATATTAATAAATATACCGATTAATATAATTATTTTCGTTGACAAAACAATCGTCAAACGATAATTCAAAAATAATAATATAATTTAATATTAAATAAAACGGGCGTTACAGTAGGAGTACATAAAAGTTGAATCCTTTTGAACGAGGGATATGGATGGTAAAAAATAGTTTGATAGCGTGAAGAAGGGGATTATGTAGTGAATGCAATGATTTTCTTGAGATAGCGTGCAATATTTATTGGTGAAAACAACTTCTCTCACAACGGTCTATTTTTAAAAGAATGTTAGAGATTTCAGACAGTTGGTTCTTGGTAGTCTGGTATTCCCAATTCAGTTTAACATTGCACTCTTTTGACCTTTGAAGCACCCAATTCATTTGAGCCCATTTGCTTCTATTTTCTTAGTCATATTCAAGTTCAGAAGTTCATAGTTTTGTTTATCTTCTTTGATTTCAACTTCCTTAATTGTTGAACATGTACATAGACAAATGACATCCTCAGACGAGTTTCTAGTAGAGATACAAGTTATAGGATTAGTGACAATATTCTTGTTTTTCAAATCCTTTTTGACTCTATCCCTTATATAGTTATCTCTAGCCTGAGAAGAATGTCTTGGATAACAACACAACCTAAAATAGAAAGGTTTTATGTGACCATACTTACCACAATAGTGACATTTCCAAGGATGAAACTTTATTTTGGTTTGAGATTTTTGTAACTTGACAGGATGCTGGAGCGTTTGTTTTGACATTGCGACTCCATTTTTTTTACCATAATCATGTTTTGCCACATATGTTCCTCCTTTTCCATTCAATGACTAATAGTTAAAGCCTATACCAGTGAATTTACTACCCTTTCTCTAATTTGAACAATTTCATTCAATACACCAAATCCACTGGTCATGTTTTTAAGTTTAGAGGATAATAAAGTTACCTAGCCCTGAAGCTCGGAGTTTATAACCAGGAGTTTCTCTCCCTCCCCCCCCCCCGAAGTTGAACCATGACTGTCTCCCGAGCTTTACTTAACTTACACACTTCTTCACTTCTGATGCAAAGTTCCTTGAAGGAGCAACTAAATTTTCATAAGACAAATCCTCATATCAGGAATCTTCATTATATTCATATTTACCAGTCAAAACTGTAATACGTTGAGCAATTTCATTATCATTTTCACCTTCAGAATCATCAGTCTAGGAAGTGATCAATCCATATTTCTACTTCTTGAGAAATGTGGGACATTCTGGCTTAAAGTGACCAAAACTCTCACATTCATAGCACTGAATGCTTTTCCATTGATTTTACTTATCCTATGTTCTTCCTTTTCTTTGAACTTCATTGTTCTTGCTGATATCAAGACAAATGTTCTTGACATATGGTCTTGACTTCATGTTGTTCAACACTTGGCTAAATTTTCTTCCAAGAAATCAAAGGCATTTGATAACCCCACGTTAGTATCCAGGTCACAATCACCTTCTTCCTTCTCAGTATTTGGTACAAGCGTTATGCTCTTGTTCTTTTTCTCTATTTTATCACTAAGAGCCAATTTAAAAGTTTAAAGTGACCCAACAAGTTCATCAACTCTCATGTTGTTGATGTCTTGAACTTGTTACCTTCATGTCAAATTTTCTAAGTGGAGACGTAATAATTTTTCTAACAAGCATTTCTTATGACATGTTCCCCCCAATGAACTAGATGTATTTGCTAAATCAAGAACCTTCAAATGAAAGTCCTGAATGCTTTCATCATTATTCATTTTTAAATTCTCAAATTTAGTAGCAAGAAGTTGGAGTCTTAAAATTTTCACTTTAGATGTACCTTAATGAGTTATCCTGACAATTTCCCAAGCATCATTGGCTATAATACAAGTATTAATCAACCTGAAAACATTCTTGTCCACTCCATTGAATAAAGCACTCAAAAATTTGGAATTTCAAAAAATATTCTCATCGTTGTCCTTATTAACACGACGATGTCATCCTTTCAACACAACCTTCCAAGCTTTGTTGTCTGTGGACTTCAAAAAAGCCATCATTCTAACCTTTCACCCGTCATAATTTGAAACGCCTAACAAAGATGGTATGTTTTGTACCATTCTTAAGTGTCCATAGTACCCGAAATATTCTCCCTGGAGCTCAAATTATAAATAGAACAGAGTGTCTGCTCTGATACCAATTGAAATTCTGGCATTGCAACACAAATGTCAAGACTGATGTCCTAACACCTACACAATGTCAAGACAAATGTTATGACATTATCTGCTGACATAAAACATTTTCTAAAGCTGGATATTGCGCTGAAATAATAAATTGCAGAAAATTAAACAACAAAATCAATTGTAAACCCAGTTCGGTACAACGCCACCTACTCCCGGGGCTAATAGACCAGGAAGGAAATTCATTATGACAATATTAGTTCAAAATCTAAACAATTTCAGTTTAAAACTTCTTGCCTAATTACTATCTTGTGCAACTTCTACCTAGACACATCTAAATATGAAATCCCCCTCTCACGTCCAATCACCTCATTGAGTTAGAACAATACTCAGTTTTGCTTAAAATCTTAACTGTACATAGTTTTGCTTAAAATCTTAACTAAGAACAATACTCAACTCTTTGCTTAAAAACTCATGAGTGAGAACAATAACTTGATTAACAATCAAGTAACAATTAGTCTAATTCAATGTATCAAAAGAGTCATGAGTGACATACAAAGAAAAACATAAAGACCTTAAAAGACTCCTAAAACCCAAAACTCTTATATTGCACCCATGGTTTCTTCAATGTGAATGCTTGTTATTTTAGGTTTAACAAATCCTTATTTTTAGACTCTTGCAGTATGGATTTGGACTCTTCAAATCAAATTCAATCTTCTGCTCTAAATATGCAGCAAGATCTTCACACAAAAATAAGAACAAATCTTTAAAATTTCCTAAAAAGTCTAGATTCTTTTTATGAAATCAAATTAAATTTGCACTTGTTCCTAATAAAATTTTCTTGATCTGCACAAAATAATGAGATATATCCAAAAGGATCTCACAAAATCAAATCAAATCAAATTTGTCAAGAGATATAACAGCAGCACCTGTTGTACCACAAACTAAAATATCAAGACATATGACTCAACATCTGCTGGTATACATGACAGCTGAAAATATTATGACAGTTGGTCAAGATGTTGTGACATCTTGCTCAACATCAGTTCAGAACCATATTTTTGCAAAATTTATGTCAATCATAAAATCATAAAACTAACAATTAAGGACAGAGTAAAATGTTGCATGTAAAACTTGTTTATATCATGAAAGCGTTGGAACATGCGACAACCAGATGCTGGTCCAAAATATAGATATAAGCAAATTCGCTAGTAGCTCTTTAGTTTGATTTAAAATTTCTACTTTTTTGTTATTTATTATTTCTTTGTATGATGTTTCTTATTAGGTAAAGTCTATTCTCTAAATATATTTTTATCGTTTGTATATATAGTATTTATTTGTTTAAGAAAAACTATATTGAGAATTGTGTATTAGAGTTGGTTAATCCTTATTGAAATCAAAATATTTTTCAAGATTTGATAACCATTTAGACAGACAAAAAGACAATACAACAAATGAGCAAACCTCTATTTCATCACAAACAAAATCTAGTAACTTTTTTTTTAATAAAGAAACTAGCATGCGTGACCAAATAACATTAGTCATCACAAGAGCAAACTCCTATGTCTATCTCCATTTACAATGATGAGAATTTTCAAATTTATTATCCCTAAAATCAAAATAAACAACACGAATACATAAAATTTCTTAACATATGTTTTGTGAGACATATTATGCAAGATCAGTCTCCATAATATAGCCATCAAAAAATATACATCAATAAACTTTATCTTTATTCATGTTTTTTTCATAGAATATGAGAATTAATAACTTAGAGACAAAAATAAAATTTTACTTGCATTATATTTATCACAATAAACCAATTGATTGAGCTCAAGTACTCAATGAACTCCACATAAATATGAATCATTAAGAATAACTTGAGGTTAAAGTTACTAGCCATAAAAAAAAAATGCACTCATCACCACAAAGTTTATTTGACAAGCAAACGCACTCCAACCAAACACACTTCAACTTCAACTTTGTTGCTATTCTTTGACAAGATGAGCATCAATATCTTTTGTGACCTTTGCAGCAAAGTCCAAGAATGAATCAGGAGATGCAGCTGTAATATCCTCTTTCAGTTTCTCATACTCAAAAGTCCATTTAACAATCCCACCACCATGATCCTTATCAATCACTTGTATTGTTACCTTTAAACTCTTGTAACTCTCACCCACTTCCCCACCAAAGACACTATATGTGATTGTCTTATTCTCATCATCTATACTCTCAATTTTTTCTTTAGCACTTTGTTTTTTTCCTTCTGCATGGATTCACAAGTATTCAAAATTAGGGTTGACCTACATATAAATAAGCAAAATAAAATGATGAAACATGACAACCTTAATTACCTAATGTATATTCCCAGTGTGTTACAGAACCAACATTTTCCCAATCTCCTTCATGCACTCTACCTTCCTGCACTGTTTCCGTAGAGATATTAGGAATATCATGAAGTTTCTTTCTAAAGAAGTTATAGAAATTATGAGCAGGTGCTTGAATCTCTATTTCAGTCTCCACTTTCCCACTTAAAGCCATGTCTATGCTCTCTAGTATTGTTTCTACTCATAAGATGGAAATACATTCCATTAAATAGAAGATTAATTGTGATGATTTGACTAAATTAATAGTCATGTGCTCCACCCACAAGGAAGTTTCATAATATAGCACTGTTTGACGAAGTTAAACAAATTGATTGAAATATATAAAACTTTTCTATTAATCGAACATCACAATTATAACAGCTGTATATATTAAGTTTAACTTTTTTAAGGGATATAAGTTGACATTTTATATGCTTTATAGAATATGAAAATGATGTTGGAACAAACATTCGCTTACATAATAGTCCCTCTGTTTCAAAATCTGTTTCAAAATCAGTGCAATTTTGAATGTATTACATATTTTTATGATGTTGAATGTACGTATGTTGCAAAACAATTTTGATATAGTTTCACTGTAATATAACCACAGAGCAAATACAAATTTTCTAATTAAGTACACGCTGTGCCTATTTCTGTGCCAGCTGCTACTTCTTGTCTTAGCAAAGCCCCCAATTGATATGTGCGCCAATCCATACTGCAGAAAGAGACCCAACATATCTGATCAGCCCTGATCATTTGTTACAATAAATGTACATTACAAGCTGTCATGCCACATTTATCAATAACAATAACAGATAACAGTTCACGCGCCACGACAATCATCCACGAAATCATTCAGCATCAAGACTTCAAGTGAGTATGAGCAAATTCAAGATCATATATGAAAAAGCTTGAGTTATTTGATATTATTGCATCAATAATTTGCAGCAAATGTACAGATACATCAATGTAAATACATCAATACAAAAACATACAATAAATCGGTACAATTGTACAATTGTATACTTCTAGGAATTCACTAACAAACAAAAAATAACAAACTTGCAAACCAATTTTCACAGCTCAGCATTCACAATTCCCTCACTTCTCTAACAAACTTGATTCCCAATCCTTATCCCAATCATGCTCAATTCCTATCCTACCCTCACTCTCTTTGTCCTATATAAACACTCACATTTCACACCTCAATGAGGCAGGGAAAATCACATAAGAACCCTCCCAACCTCTGCCCAGAAACACACAAATTCCCCTTCAAAACATCCCTGCAAATTCTGCTCAACTTCACCTTCAACCCTTCGTCCTTCACACTCCTTAACCACCACAAACCTCTCCCAATACTCTCTCAACTCTCTGCATAATCAGACCCCAAACACTACAACCATTTTCCCAAAATTGCAACCGTCTACACTCACCTCCAAACCACTCACCGTCGTGACTTTCCACTCAACCACCATAACCAAACCACGGCCCATATGAACAACCAAACACAACTATCACCACCAACAAGAAACTCTCAGACTCAATCACTCACATAAACACGCTCAGACAACACGGAAGTACAGAACA
The DNA here is from genome assembly GCA_021764765.1 of Vicia sativa. Taxonomy (NCBI): domain Eukaryota; kingdom Viridiplantae; phylum Streptophyta; class Magnoliopsida; order Fabales; family Fabaceae; genus Vicia; species Vicia sativa. Next base: position 229,669,656 of record CM038795.1, on the reverse strand, counting down.
ACACTTAACCAGACATAACACAAGAAGTACAGAACAACAACACTTAACCAGACACAACAGCAGCACTCACATAAAAGAAATTCAGAAGTCAAAGCATCCTTCCGAACTAGAGAGAAGAATCGAAACGGGAGAAGAGAGTAAATTTTTTCTCCCGTTTCGACTCTTCATTCTGGTTTGAAATGGTGCTTTTTGGCTTCTGAATTTCTTTTTCGGTGTGTGCTCTGTGTGTTATGTCTGTTTGAGTGTTGTTGTGTTGTGCTTCGTGTTGTGTGAGCGTGTTTGTGTGAGTGATTGAGTCTGAGAGTTTCGTGTCTGTGTTTGGTTGCTATTGGTCGTGGTTTGGTTACGATGGTTGAGCGGAAAATCACTATGGTTACTAGTGAGTATCTGAGTCTTGATCAAGCATCCACAAGTTCATTCCATTAATGCAATTTTATGTCTCAGCTAACATCATTACTAAACAGCGACCTATTACTCTGTATGTAATATAAAATTTATTACAATATTGTGTAACTTCAAGACAGAATGTAATGATGTCGCGAATGTTACTTTCAGCTTTGAGATCTCTTCTGAATATGATGCTAGTTATAAGAGTTTCAACGTCATCTGTGTCCAAAATTCTATAAGCTATGAATTTTTTTAATATTTTTAAGAGTTACCAAATATTTTTACCATTTCTTGCTTAATTGGCAGATCTTAACTGCCTCTTGGGTCATTAAACAAGCAAGAATCTTCTTTAAAAATGTTTTTGGCAGAAAATGGAGCCTATAAACTTAACGCCTTCTCTAACAAGGCATAGTAGTCAGCCTAAAATCTATAAAAAGAAAAAAAACTTATCAGACTATGCAAGAAATGAAAATGTTTTCAGAATCTTCAAGTTAAAATGAAAATATTGTCAGAATCTTTAAGTTTATATAAAAAATAGTGAATTTTGAGTTTGTACTGAAATAGACCACATTGATCGAAGACAAATAATGATTCTGCACAGTTTGAAATGTGCATAGCATGTATATCATCAATCAACCAGCGTAGTTAACAAACAATTTTCGATTAAAACAAAAATTCTGAAAAATCAAGGTGGCCCCTAGGAGAAAAATCAAGGCAATCACAATTTTATATGTTTTTTTGGTGAGGACTACACTACCCCTCGTAAAATTTGAGGTAATTTATCCTTAATGACTTCTTATATCAATAAAAATTTGTCATATAAAATCAATTTTTAAAATCACATATTAATCTAAAATCTTAAGACATTGAGTTTATGCCTTTTCTTACTTGAAAAAAGCTCAACATCTTTTTTTCCATCTAATATAGGAATCAATATTCATACTTGACATACCAACATCTTATTACTCAAAGATTAAGCCATATATATTTCCTTGATTTAATTTTGATTGTGTATGGTTTTTGATTAATATATAATTTTAAAATTTTAATTTATGTGACAAAATTTTATTGGTACACATCATTAGGGATAAATTACCTTCAACTTTATAAGGGTTAGCCAAGAATTTACCTTGTTTTTTTTGCCTCCTTTCCCACAACAATTTCAACTACAAAATACTTACCAAAAACAGTCCAAATAATATGCATTAAGGGACAGACAAAAAATGGCTAGTCTATTTGAACCTCTGCATTTAAGGGAACTCATTCATACAATAAGTCAACATGCATTTAAGGGAACTCATTCATACAACCAAAAACATAAACATGTGGATGATAATAACTTTTGAGATAATTTTAAATAGAATGTCATGGACTAAATGTGATTTTGTAGTAAGTCTGCTTAAGCCTATAGATTGTCTTACTACAACATGGGCTTCAAGCTAGCAGATGTGATCCTAATTTGTTTCTGCTCCACACTAGCAACCTCAATATTATGATATTCGTATATGTTGATGATATAATCATCACTGAGAATTCTGTAACCTTCATTACCTCACTGATCAAGGATCTAAATGCTGCATTCTCCCTTAAACAGTTGGGTAAATTAAACTATTTTCTAGGAATTGAAGTTACTCACTAGCTCAATGGCTTCTTGCATTCTCCCTTTCTTTTATTATTCAGAAGTTCGCAGTATATAATGCAAATACTTCATTTCATAATACATATTTTACAAGCTACTTTCTAACTACATTGTGCACGGTACAATACAGAAAATAAAGTGACGTCTCAACTCATTTCACCTCAGCACCTTCAAAACCGCAAGAGGACAAAGTAAAATCGGTACAAAAGGACAAAAACATACAATACCTTCAAAACCGCAAAAGGACAAAGTAAAATCGGTACAGATACATCAGTGGAAATACATCCATACAAAAACATACAATACATCAGTGTAAATACATCCATACAAAAACATACAATACATATGTACAATTGTACACTTCTAGGAATTCACTAACAAACTTGCAAAACAATTTTCACAGCTCACATCCAATTTCTGGACCCCTACTTTTTTTAGGCCCGGGGCTGTGGGCCTGCTTGCGCTGGCTTAAGGTCAGCTCTGAGTAGAATAGTTGAATAAAGTGCAAGTTAATAAGAAGAGATATAGTAGTGGAAAAATAATAATAATTGATGCATTAGAATTGTAAATGGACAATTAATTTGAGATAAAAAATATATATAAATGAGACAGTTATTATGAGACGTAGGGAAGTATTAAATTTGTTACGACTGCCATGTTTTCATCAAATAATACAATTTATTAATGATAAATAATAGTGAGTGAGATGTTAGATCCTCTTTCTCGATGTCTGGTATTTGTTATTTTCTTTGACAATATGAAAATAAATATTCAACTTGTACTACTATCATGTTATTATCAATGAAGTCGCCATCGAACGTTTTTTATCTCGCAAAAGGAAAAAGGTAAACGCATCGCGAAAACCTAAAAGGTATAAGACACGGTCTTGCGACCGAGAGATAGGGTAAGGGAATCTATTACGCGAAGGGAAAGTATTAGCACCCCACACGCCCGTAGTACTCTACGGTATCCACTTCTATTTTATATCTAATGAGTGTGTTTATATCTATTTACTGCTTAATTGCTACATTCGTATGCTAAAAGAGCATGCATGTGAAAGAAAGGAAAAAATAAAGAAAACACGGGGAAAAGAAGGAAGTATTTACAAAGCGTTTTCGAGTTATGTGTTTTTACTTATGAAAAGAGTTTTAAAGAAAACCCGTAGGCAAAAAGGAGTTTGCATTGGTTGGTTGTTTTTACCTTTGAAAAAGGAGTTTGAACCATTATTAAGTGTTTTAATTTGTAAAGGAAAAAGAAAACAAGTTTTAGTTTTATTACATGCAAGGATGCGAAAGAAACTAGAAAACAATCAAGGGAAACTATCTAACTCTATCCCTAATGTTATCATGCATGTATTACAACCTAAGGTCTAACTCGAATCACTACCTAAAGTAGATTCAAGAGAATCTTAAGGGAACATGCCAAAGGTTTACAACCTAAATCTATGTCTATCTCGATTCGCTACCTGAAGTAGAATCGAAGACGACAAAAAGGAATGGAACAGGTTTGTAACCTAAATCTATGTCTATCTCGAATCACTACCTAAAGTAGATTCGAAGATGACAAAAAGGGATGAAGCAAGCAAGTGCTTTGGCAAAAGCACACAAACAATGCAATGCAAACAAACAAGTGGCACACAAGCGCAGGAAAAGGAGAAAGTCCCATAGCCTCGAATAGTAACGAGCATACCGTGAGTCAACCAGGAGCCGACACATCCGATTCCTGTGAATAGTATCACCGCATGACATGAATTTTCAAGTATGAAGAGCAAATGATGCGAGCTCTGCAATAAATGCGAACCCCGGGAAAGCGTGGAGAGTCAGAATAGGGAACTCTTGCCACTTTTGTTATTGACTCAATAAAGGAAGCAACACGATTCGCGTGTGCTGAGCTGACACGGACTAGAACTGTGCGGGGGTCGATTGTGGACCCTTTCCGCTTGCCCATCATATCATCATGACTTATAAAAGCACTTTGCTTGGTGGTGCCACGTCGGGTGTCCTAACCACTCTTGACCTATGCAAGTACAAATATAAACACTTACTGAAAATTACCTCCCTATGCAGATGGAGGATTTTAAACAAACCAAACACAATTAGCAAACAGAAGCGCCCTAAATGGGTCTTTAAATAAACCAGAGGAGTTCCTGAACATGCTCCAACTATGTAAGCCTCTTCATACATCTCTATTCCTACTTCTCATGGCAAGGAAAGCGGTAAAACCCTACTTCTCATGCTCTCTAGAAAAGCGGTAAAATAATGCGGTAAACAAAGTAAAATAAATACCAAACGAATAATGATCCGAAGAGCACTGCGAGCTAAAAAAATACTCCGGAAAACTTCAAGTACTGCTGGCACACAATAAAGAAATCCGGTGAGAAGTGTACAGAGGCACAAAAAGCATAATCAGAATGTGTGTCATGCACATCCGAAGCAAATACACCTGTACAAGATCGTAATCCAAACAATACAGATAAAGGATGTGCATCGATATGCACGGTCAAGAATGTTTGTTTATACACATTCGACGTATATCCAATAAACCTGCAAGAAACTATCCAGATAATACAGACAAAGGATGTGCATCGATATGCACGGTCAAGAATGTGTGTCTATACACATTCGACGTATATCCAATAAACCTGCAAGAAATTACAATCCAGACAAAGCAACAAAATATGTGTTTCTCGTAATATGAGAAAACACAAAGCACAATGCGTTTAAAATGCAAACAGAACCACAGGAAAAGTGGTATGTTAGTGTACCACAATTAGGTACCTAACCAAAACATTCTCAATGTACCTTGCACAAGTCAACAAACATGTCAAAAAATAACAAGGAAGCGGGAATATAATTGCATATTCACATCACATGTCAAAATATGATCCAAAGGTGAAGAAATGAAATGTAAATGTCTATAGCAACATAAGAATGGAAAACTGGGCAGCAACACACACATAATGCAAAATACCACATAAATCAAAATCGAGCTAAGTCCATCACAATAGTTCCCCAATGCAATGCTAAACATGATTAGAAGATCTAGAAGAGTTAGAAACCAAAAATCTACACTAAAATGACTTAAAATGCATTATTTACAAAGAAAATAAAGCATGAGAGGTAAATCCTTAATAGATGGCAGCAACTACATTCTCTAAAGCTTTCCTAAACATCTAAACAAATAGAAGGAAAACCACAAACTAAACATGCGAAAGGAAGCTAGAAAAACTATACAATTATCAAACTAGTTCTTAAGAATCGAACCATTAAAAGTTAGCTTTGAAATTCGATTTACAATCCTAAGGTGAGGTACACATTTAACTACAATTAGATGGTAGAAAAAAAATCTAAAGTTTCAAAGAAAAACATGGTATTACACTCCTAAGATTAGTCAATTCAAACGACAAAGGAAAAACATGCTTCTAAACATATTATCGAAAATTGATTAAAAATTAAAAGAAATTAATTGCAAAAATATCACAAAAAATATCAAAAATATTCTAAGATCCTAAAATGTCAGAAACTAATTTTTATGCATTTGTTATAAGTCAACCGAATCAAAATCGGGAGCAATTTGAAACAGCATTAAAGTTGTGTAACATGAAAACAGGGGGTGTAATCCAGGATTTCCTAAATGAACTAAATCTAGTTGTTATCGCTGTTATGGGCTTAATCCAGGGGGTGTATCAGCACTTCTCTAGGCCCGGTACGAATTCTATACTAAGTCCATTTGTGCATTATGCTGCGTCCAATTGCCAAACAAAAAAAAGTTTCCTTTTATTCATTTTTTTCAATGTCACGTTTTATTTCACATGTAACATACTATCAATTGGACAATATAACTCAAAATTCAGATTTTTATTTTATTAAATAAAAAGAAGTGACATGTGTCGGAACCTGATTGGCGAGGAAAAGAAATACATGAACCAGTAGGAGATGGCCACACATAGGGCTGACATGAAGGATAACAAGAAATCTCACCGGAAACAGAATTTTCCGATCGTCTTCTCCGTCGTGCCATCACCGTCGATGGTAGACCAGCACGTCTGAATCAAGACCAACTAAGCACTACTCCACTTGATCATTCATGCTAATTCTGAATCCAGGATCTAAATTCACTTATTCGTTCGCATTCGACAGGAAAACACATCGTATATTCAAGATCTAAAAATTTCCAAAGACTGTGTGAACGAGATTTCTTCAGAACAAGTTGCCGACTGCTCCTTGCATCTTGATTGAGGTGATGAATAATATCTATCCGATTATTGCTCGGTAAAGGGAGAGAAGTTGCAGATTGCAGATGAAAGAAGAACCAGATGGAATAGGATCTTGAGTTTGCTTGTGATTATCTCATGCGTGAAGAAGAGAGAAGAAAGAGGTTGACATGAGGAAGTTTGTGAGAGGAAATAGCTTTTGTTATGGAGGAGAATGCAGGCTGGTGAAGATGATGATTAGTAATAAACTAGAGAGGAGTTAGAGGTTGAGGTTGTTGACGGAGTTAAGATCGAGAAAAGGTGGTTACGGCGGAGACAGGTTGTTACGACGAGGGTAATTGCAGATAGAGAAAAAGAGAGTTGGTTGAGGATGATTCTCGATGAAAGAGAGAGTGAGAGAGGTAGATGATGATGAGAATATCTTGAAGATCAGCAGAAAGTTTGAACCTCTTTCTTTTCTTTTTTTTCTCTGGTGTGGTGAGAATGAAGAAAGAATTTGTAATCGGTGCCAGAAAAATGATTGTTGCGGTGGTCAAAGAAAGTTGTTATGGTTTCGGAGAGAGGATAGAAAAGTGATGGGAGGTGGGTGATGATAGGTTACTGAGTCGTGAGAATGGAGGTTGGGTTTGTTAGCATCAAGAAGTAGAGAGAGTGAGGTTTTTCATGTAATTGATGAGAGTGAAGAAAAGGATCACAAGTTTCTCCGTTTCCTGTGACGTTATTTTCAGAAAGAAAATGCCATTCTGCATGCCTCATGGAGTATTTGGCCATTCATAGAAATACTCGTGTCCTCTACTGCCATCGATTTCCTAAAAAAAAAAACACCATGCCAGCTACTTTGGATGCTCCTATCTTGGTGTGTATTAGTTCAATCCATAAAACGAGAGTGTCGATTCGAAGAGCACATCCGATAGAACAATGTTGATGTTGAATGTTCGATGAGAAATCGATCGTAAGCTCGTCGTATTTAGCTTCGAAGTCATGAAATCACAAGCTGACTTGGATATTTGAGAATTTATCTAAGTGTCATATTCTTAAATTAATCCACGTGCACCACTTTACGGATCCATAACTTTTTCGGTACTCGACCAAACGATGCAAGCTCGACACCATCGGAAAGAGCACTATGATATAACAACTTTATAGTTCAACAAAAATCCAAACGGAGCTTTAATCATCGAATAAAAAGTGTTTGAACTTTGCCACACGAGTGTTCGATAAAATTCCAGACCTGGCTGGGCAAGTTCCAAGCATGACATCTAGCAATTTTCCAACTTCTAACTATCAATTACGGCGGTTCATATTTTTCGCTCCGACGTCCGAAACGAAAAAGTTTCTAATCGAAACTTGTAGGGTATATGACAAACTCCAACTTTCATGTTCAGATTTTTTTCGTGCGGCGATCGAATCGAAAAGAAAACAACCTCAAACATGTGCACAAAAACTATTCGATAAAATGCTTCCGTGTGCATGGCAAAAAGTGCATGCACCAACTCATATTTTGACAACTTCCAACCATCAACTACGGTGTTCCATATTTTCCGCTCCGACGTCCGAAACGAAAAAGTTTCTAAACGAAACTTGTAGAGGGCATTGCAAACTACAACTTTCATGTTCAGAGTTTCTCTGTGCGGCGACCGAATCGATGATAAAAATAGCCCTGAACATGTGCACAACGACTATTCGAATATTGCAAGCATGATGAATCCTTATTTTCCAGGCTTTGTAATTTTCGATCCGAGTCCCGAATGAATTCGACTCCTTCAACAAAGTTATAGATTGTCGTGATATGAACAACTTTGCAGTTGAACATTTTTTAATTCGGAGCCACGAACCAACTTTGCCGTGAGATGAACAACTTTGCCTTGTAACTTTTTATCCGAGTTCCGAATTAATTCAATTCCTTCAGCAAAGTTGTAGATTGCCACAAAATGAATAACTTTTATTTTGAACTCAACTCGAATCGACGCCTCAAAACACGTGTAAAATACATCCGAAGTCGAGAACTTGAACACATTGAAAAACACTTAAAATTTCACTAAGTGTAAACTTCAAAAGTTATGAACATTAAACTTCGGAGCCTCATAACTCGAAATCCGAGCATTTCTGGAGAAATCTTCACAAGGACAAATTCGGAGTACGAAATGCGCTCTTTCCAGTGATTGCTCATTCGTGAAATTTCGACCACAGACGAGTGAGATAGAGAGTCGACAACATGGCTCCGTGAACACAAAGTACTTAAAACTTAAATAAATTTGCTAAGTCTAAGATTACTTAAAATGCAAGAAACCTCATTTTCACCCGATTCTTCCGACTTATCTCAGCAAATGATCATATTTTCTCGAATCTTGACTTTTGACCATAACTTTGACCCAAAATTCCACCCGGTTAAACTTTGACTTTTGTTGACTTTTTAATACACACATTCAAATATCATTTTTACCCGACCACTCTTGATTTTCTGATGAATCGCGTGGATCGATAAGTCATATGCAGATACCTCAAGACTTCATAGAAGGCCATAGAATCAATTCCGACTCGAATATTCATCCACAACACAGGGTAGCTCGAGACCTTTAATCAATATCTGCAAGATATGCGATCAGAACGCCAAAACCTCAATTCTCGAGAGATAATTGGAAGCTTTTCAAACACACACGTCTTGTACACTGAGTGGACGCTTGGAATAACAAAACCTTAGATATTCAGCTTTTGGAAATCAAACCTCTTTTTTAGAATGGTATACTCTCTCATAATCAAAAAATTAGACCCTATGGTTAATGCATGAATGATTTGTATGCAATGCACCTATTGATCAAGTGTAAGCCAACTATTAATTAAAAAATGAAGAGGGCGAATTTTGGGGTACAACACTTACTAATATAATTATTCACCTGCTATCAATTATAATGTCATCAAAATTACTTGCACTGCTATTTTATGATTCTGATAAAATACTGCTGTCACAAAATCTTCATCTGCAACTAACTCAATTTTTCTATTAATTTATGTATTAGAAAGCTACTCAAATCGTAAGCTCTTTTAATTGTATTAACTAATTACTAATTAACTGTATTAACTATATTACCACGCCATTAGTATTACTTATCTAATATTTTCACAAGTTGTTGGCTGAAGATTTTGATATATATGATTCGAAATGGAGTCATTGAGCTCGAAACGAAATGATGTCAGTGTTCGTGGGAACAAAATGAATGTCACAGTTCGGAATGAAAGAATTGGCTCTTCGAATGGACGTACTGAAACTTGGAGCTTCGAACGACAATTATGATGATACATATAAAGGAAGCTTCGAAGTGGTAGTAGGATTGTATCTGAGAAGTGAGTTCGAAACGAAATGGCCAAAGCATTTGAAATTCAAACGCGAGCGGGATAATTGGAAGTTAGGAAATATGCGCTGGAGATGGTTCGAAGACGCGTGGAAGCAAGAGAAGCACAGTGTTCTGCATGTTCTGAACGTGGCAAGATCTCATAAGTCAGACCGTTATGGTCGAAGTAGTATAAATAGAAGTCTTAGTGTTAGGATTTCGTGTGTCATATCTATTGTACAAAAATTCAGTAAACATTCAAAATACCACATGGCTAGGGAAACGAATGCTCGAATAATGTACGTATGATTGCACCAAAACTTTTATTATTCAGTAAACATCTTTATCTTTCCAGTTTATCCTTTATCTTTGCATCAATGTCTTTTAAATTCTTTACATTCAAAGTCATTTAACTTTCCCTTGCATTTAAATGTTTCTTTTATTTCAAAGTCTTTTACATTTCAGAAACTCTTTACATTAACGTTCTTACTTTCTAGAAAATCTTTTACATTCTTGTCTTTTACATTTCATGCTTTTATATTCATGCTTTTACATTAAAATTCTTTTACCTTTAAAAACCATTTATGTTTTCCTGCATTTATACATTTCTTTGCAAATCGAACCTTTATGCGTTTACTTGTTCAAATCAGTTTTATGTTATTTTACTTGATCATGTCATTAAGTTATTTAGCATTGTGATCGAAATACTTTGGATATATGTATAAAAAACTTTAAATACAAGTCTTAAACATGAACACTTATTTTGTTATTAATTCTATCCAAACGACCAATACCCCATAGGATCAATCTAGTCGATCCTGCAAGTTACCAGAGGAATTGAATAACAATCATAAAGCTTATTCGATAGTTTGGAGGACTAGCGGTTGTTTCACCATAAATCACTGTGAACAAATTGGCACGCCCAGTGGGACAGTCATTGGTCGTTACAAATTAAAATAAAATAAGGATTATAAGACATAATTATTATAAAAGTTCTTTCTGAGTAAACAAAGTTCGTTGGTATATGAACCTTAGGAGTGGTAGAATAACTAATAGTAACCAACCCTTACCCAGAAGAAAACGAAATAATAGGATGTCTAATCCAAACAACCAACAAGGGGAACAAAACGCCCCACATGGAACAGGAACTAATGCGTCTGTTTCGATGGGAACGTCCAGCGCGATCCCTTCGAATGCACAGTCAGTTGCATCTTCGACTAGTAATATGGCCACGGACGGAACAAGTGGCATGTCAACAAACAATTCGACCCTAGGAAATACAGGGACCACTGGTTATCTTGGGGGATCTGTCCCACAAAGTGGGATACAAACCTATTTCGCTACCCCACCACCAACTAGGCCACCCAATTTCGATAGCAATAGACCCAGAAATCCCCCTTATGGGATGCCAACATCTTTTATGGCAGGTTTACAAACTTCGACTTCGAACACGTCACCACATTTAGGGTCTGGTTCTGGGGCTAATCAATTCATGACAAATAACCAAGGGTCAGTAGGTTATAGTGCATTGCCTATCCTAACCACAGAAAATCAGATAGCTTTTAGGCAATTAATGGATGATAGTAACCATAATATGATAGGAGTGTTAGTGCAAACTATGCAAGAAATCTTTGCCCCAATAGTACAAAATGTAACTGTGACAAACAGAGAAAACACAGATAATATGAGTCGAATAGCAGATTTCTTCGCTCCGCCAGAGAGGCGTAGGCAGAACCAGGCATTGGTTCGAGCGAACATACCTATCATCGAACAAGTTGCTGATGACCCACCTTATAGGCCAGTCAGAGAGGGGGTTAATTTGGGGGCAAGGGCACAAAGATTAGATGCCCCAGTGATTCGAGAAGAACCACAAAGGGGATTCATAGAACCACTAGCAAGGGTCGAAAGATTAGATGCCCCAGTGATTCGAGAAGAACCACAAAGGGGATTGATGGAACCAGGGGCAAGGGTCGAAAGATTAGAAGCCCCAGTGTTTCGAGAAGAACAACCTAGAGGAGTTGTCATGGTGGTTCGAAACCAAGATGCTGATGCAGTTGTCCATAGAATTCGAAATGACAATATCTTGGCAGAAAATAACCTAACCACCATGATAGAGAGGATTATGGCCTAAAACGGTATTAATACAGGGATTAGAAGGCCAAATTATGCCTCTCCTATAACAGATTATGTAATGCATACTGATTTGCCAAGGGGATACAAGATCCCTAAGTTTACAAAGTTTGCTGGAGATACCAATGAATCAACGGTCGAACATATAGCCAGATATCTGACCGAAGCAGGAGACATAGCGAATAATGAGAACCTTAGGATTAAATATTTCCCAAGTTCCCTCACTAAAAATGCTTTCACGTGGTTTACCACTTTGCCTCCTGGATCCATAGACACCTGGACCCTCTTGGAGAGGTTATTCCATGAACAACTATATATGGGACAATCCAAGATAAGTCTAAAGGAACTAGCAAGTGTTAAGAGGAAGTTTACTGAACCCATAGATGAGTACTTAAATAGGTTTAGACTCTTGAAATCTAGATGTTTCACAGTAGTTCCTGAACATGAGTTAGTCGAAATGGCCGCTGGTGGCCTGGACTATTCTATTCGAAAGAAATTAGACACACAATACTTGAGGGATATGGCTCAGTTAGCAGATAGGGTTCGACAAGTCGAAAGATTAAAGGCCGAAAAGGCCAGGGCTTTCAAAAGTAATAAGAAAGAAAGAATTTCCTATGTCGAAACTGAGGAAGTCGAAGACTATCCTAAATTCGAAGAGGTCGAAATTGATCTCGCTGAATTAAGACAGGCTCCACCTTACTCCTGTAAACTATTAGTTCCCACAAAAGGGAAAGAGATTGTTGAAAATGAGAAAAGTGATAAATTCCCAAAGAAGGTATATACCTTCGATGTGACAAAGTGTGATGAGATTTTCGACTTGCTTGTCAAAGATGGCCAGTTAATTGTGCCATCAAATGTCAAAATACCTCCTTTAGATCAAAGAAAGAAAAGAGGGTTTTGTAAATATCATAGTTTTCTAGGCCACAAAACCTCACAGTGTTTTCTTTTCAGGGATTTGATTCAAAACGCAATTAAGGATGGCAGATTGAAATATGCTGACAAACCAAAAATGAAAGTAGATGAAGACCCTCTAGATGTGGCAGACACCAAATACTCCGAGCCTTCGTGCATTGGAGAAATCAATATGGTGGAAGCAGACCAAGAGGCCACTCCATTGGGAGAAGAAAGCACTGAAAGTGAAAGCGGGGTGTTAGTCGAAGTCAACAATGGAGTCACTGAGGACGTCCACAAATAACTAGAGGCTTCGATCGAAACAATGCCATCCGGTGAGATCCAGCCCTTGAGGGCCAGGAAGACCAGAAGCAAAATTTGACACAGCCATCAAGGCCTAAGGCTAAAATTGGAGAGAGTAAATATCACAAAACCAACATCCCTCAAAAGAAACGGATACCTTGGGAGAACCCAAAGTTTGATTATCCGGTGAAATATTCGCCCGGAGAGTTCGAAAATCCCAATCGAAGATGTCAAGCCCACAGGATGGGAGATGATGATACAAAGGGAAGATGGAGATGCAAAGTCCGGATACCTTAGGGAACCCAAGGAAAATTTGATTACACGTAAAATACTCCCCGAGAGTTCAAAGATTCGAATCGAAGATGTCAAGCCATCAGGATGGGGAGATGATGACGAAAAAGGGGAAGATGTAGATGTCAATATGGTGGATATGGAGAGACCCTGTTCTGAGATGCAGGAAATGGAAAGATACCTTGAAAAAGAAAAATACAAAATGGAGGACGGCTATGCTGCAGATACCAGCCTCAAAGATTATCTCATGTTGTGCCACAAGGGAAATGATGAAATGATGCCATGTCCCAGATGCAACATCATCTGCAACCAGAGGATTGCTGCAGATTTCGAGAGGAAACAAAGGGCTCGAACCGGAGTCAATTGGCGCCAAGACAACCAATTATTCAGATGCTACCCTAGAGCTGGGGAGAGTCTGTTGGAGTTCGTAGTTCGCTGTCACAAAGGGGCAACCAAGTGCCTGATTTGCCCAAGGTGCTCAGCAGCATATGACCAGAACATGGCTGGAGCATTCGAAACTATTCCCTTCGCCCCATGTTGGAATCACAAGGAGGTTGGTCAAATGAGTCAACACTTCGAGGGTAATCATACCCAACGAAAGCCTGATAGCCCCTACGCAAAAGGTGCTCGAAGGGTGACGTTCAAAATCCCTGCTGAAGTACCAACAGACAAGTGGCTGCAAGTCAAAACCAATAGGGGGAAGGATAAATGGAAAGGCAACGAGCGAAATGCACGTCACGCCATGGTGTATAGGAGGCAATTTAACACTGCGAAGAGGGAAGAAATGAGACTAGAGAATTACAAGGGAAAAAACCCCATGTCTAGATCACAATGGCGAAGGCAACAGCGAATTCAAAAAGCTGAAAGGGAAGCTTTGGCAGACAAAAGAGAAGCTTCGGCAACAATAAAGAAGTGTCAAGTACCAACAAACCAACAATAAACAACCAACCTGAAAACAAGCCTCCAGTTAGTCGAAGACTCTTCTCCGAAACACAACCAGATGAATCGAAAGACTACACTCCAAGTCCAGAAGAAGACGAGGATATGCTGACAGATAACTTCGAATCAGAGGGGGAGTCCTCACTCAATTTAAACTGCAATGTGGTATCTGTACTACCTTCTGAGTTTGGACAGGAGACCGAAATCGAAGAGCATGAGGAAGAGGATACCATAGATTTGATGAAACACAGACCAGTTTGCTACTATGTAATGGATAACGGCGCGGTCGAAGAGCAAAACGCATTCTTCGAACATCCAGAGCCAGCAATGAAGAATCATTTGAAGCCATTGTTCATTCGGGCAAAGGCAGGAGCCCATGGTGTGAACAAGGTCTTAGTGGATGGGCGTTAATTTAATGCCTCAATTCATGCTAAAAAATTTAGGAATACAAGAGGGTGATGTCAAACCACACAACATGGTCCTATCCAATTATGAAGGGAAAGTAGGTCAAACATTGGGGGTGGTGCAAGTGGATTTAACCGTCGGATCGAGTTGCAGGCCCACCATGCTCATGGTGATCAAAGCCAAGACCAATTATAACTTGCTGTTGGGAAGAGAGTGGATCCATGGTGTAGGGGCAGTTCCTTCATCAATGCACCAGAGGTTAGTTCTGTGGAGAGAAGATGGTATAGTGGAGAATATCGAAGCGGACCAGAGTTACTTTATGACAACGGTCAATCTAGTCAACAAAAGGAATTATGACAAGTACCTGGCACGAATAGCCCCTTGTACCCCAAGTGACGAAATGAATGAAACAAGGGATGCACACTACTATATGACCCTTCGCCATGATGGCATGTACTGGGATAGAAAAATAATTAAGGGAGACGAAGGAGTCGAAGGCACTTCGCAAAGACGGCCACCAGGCTGGGAGTTCGACAATCCTGCTCATGACTGAGTCCTCCTTCTTCGAAAGGATTTCGGCCTATATGGCTGAGAATGAATGGAAAGCAGCTTCAGAGGCTGAAATAGATAATATAGTTGAAGTAAATGAAATGAAAGGGAATGGTTCAAAAGATTCACCCTATGAAGAAAACGAAATAGATCAAAGGCTTGATGCCATTTATGACACAGAACCCTTGGGCTTCGAGAAAGATCCTACAAACTCAGGTGCCAAAATGTTAGCACAGGATCCGCTCGAAGAGGTGAATTTGGGGGATGACAACACAAAAAGAATAACCTACATAAGCACAAAACTTATCCCAAGCTTCAAGCAAGAGGTGATCGAAGTCCTCAAGAAAAACAAAGATTGCTTTGCGTGGGACTATGACGAAATGCTTGGTTTGAAAAGAGAGTTAGTGGAGCACAGACTTCCAATTAAGGATGGCAAGAAGCCCATCAAGCAAACTCCCAGGAGATTCGCGCCAGCAATGCTCACAAAGATCAAAGCTGAGGTCGAAAGGTTGCTGCGTTGCAAATTCATCAGAACCACAAGGTATGTCGAATGGTTAGCAAATATAGTACCTGTTATTAAGAAAAATGGTTCTCTGAGAATATGCATAGACTTTAGGGATTTAAATACTACTGCAACCCCCAAAGATCAATACTCTATGCCTGTGGCAGAAATGTTAATAGATTCTGCTGCAGGATTCGAATACCTAAGTATGCAAGATGGATATTCTGGTTATAATCATATTTTTATTGCTGAGGCAGATGTTGCTAAGACAGCATTTCGTTGCCCAGGAGCCTTAGGTACATACGAATGGGTAGTGATGCCTTTTGGTTTAAAAAATGTTGGGGCAACTTACCAAAGGGCAATGAATTCAATCTTCCATGATTTTATTGAGACATTTATGCAGGTGTATATTGATGATATAGTCATCAAATCTATATCTGCAGAAACTCACTTGCGACATTTGAGCCAATCATTTGAAAGAATGAGAAAACATGGCTTAAAAATGAACCCCCTTAAATGTGCATTTTTTGTGCAGACTGGAGATTTCCTGGGCTTTGTGGTTCATAAAAAAGGAATAGAAATCAACCAGAATAAGACCAAAGCCATCATGGAGACTAAAGCACCCACATCGAAAAGGGAGTTGCAATCTCTGCTGGGGAAGATTAACTTTCTCAGACGATTCATTTCGAATCTAAGTGGAAGGACTCAAGCTTTCTCTCCACTACTTCGCTTAAAGCAAGGCCAAGCCTTCGAGTGGAACGAAGCACATCAGGAGGCCTTTGACCAGATCAAAAGATATCTCTCTCAGCCTCCTATCTTGTCTCCACCTTCTTGGGGAAAGCCCATGAGATTGTATATATCTGCTTCTGAATTTACTATAGGTAGTATGTTAGCACAAGAAGATAGTAATGGCATCGAAAGAGCCATATATTATTTAAGTAGGGTGTTGAATGATGCAGAAACTAGATATAGTAATATAGAAAAGTTGTGTCTTTGTTTATACTTTTCTTGTATGAAACTTAAGTATTATATAAAGCCTGTTGATGTGTATGTTTCATCTCATTTCGATGTTATCAAACACATGCTCTCGAAACCAATAATGCATAGCAGAGTTGGTAAATGGGCTTTGGCCTTGACAGAATATTCGTTGGCTTTCGTGCCTTTAAGAGCTGTGAAAGGTCAAGTAATTTCTGATTTCATTGTGGACCATTCACTGGTCGAAAAGCCTGTCATGGGTTACGTTGAAATGTAACCTTGGAAATTATACTTTGATGGTTCGACCCATAAGGAGGGCAGTGGTATTGGAGTTATCATAATTTCTCCTGAAGAAATTCCAACAAAATTCAAGTATAAGTTAGATGGTCCTCGTTGCTCGAACAACGAAGCTGAATACGAAGCGCTCATTGTTGGACTTGAAGCTTTGTTGGAATTGGGGGCAACTAGAGTCGAAATTAAAGGTGATTCAGAGTTAGTGGTCAAGCAGATAACAAAGAAATATAAATGCATAAAGGAAAACCTGATGACATACTTTGTCATAGTTAATAGGCTACTCAAGAAATTCGAATACATGGATATTCAACATATACCCAGAATAGAAAATCAAGAAGCAAATGACTTAGCATAATTAGCTTTAAGGTATAAAGTTTCTGCCAAAAACTTTGAGGATTTGGTCGAAATAAGAGGTAGGGTTATGGCTACTAGACTCATACCATCAGATTTAGAAAATATTAAATTAGGTTATGGTGATAAAGATGGATTCGAAGTATTAGCCATAAATACCTTATCAGATACAGATTGGCGAAGTCCATTAGTGGCATACTTAGAAAATCCAACATTAAATGTTGACAGAAAAATAAAATATAGAGCATTATCATATGTCCTTATGGGAAATGAATTGTTCAAAAAGACCCAAGAAGGCGTATTACTTAAATGCTTAGGAGAAAGTGAGGCATATTTAGCATTATCAGAAGTCCACAACGGGGCATGTGGGGCACATCAAGCAGGCCATAAAATGAAATGGTTGCTATTTCGATATGGGATGTACTGGCCCAGTATGCTCAAAGATTGTATAGATTTTGCTAAAGGGTGTGAAGATTGCCAGAAACATGCAGGGATTCAACATGCTCCTGCAAGTGAGTTGCATTTGATCATTAAACCATGGCCCTTTAGAGGATGGGCATTAGATGTAATAGGAGAAATCAATCCTGCTTCATCTAAAGGTCAGAAATATATCTTGGTAGGAATAGACTACTTTACCAAGTGGATCGAAGCAATACCGCTAATAACTGTAGATCAAGAGGCTATTATTGAATTCATACAGAAACAAATTATCTATAGGTTCGGATTGCCAGAGAGCATCACCACAGACCAAGGTTCTGTGTTTACCGGTAAAAAGATGCAAGAATTTACCCAAGAAATGGGGTTTAAATTGCTAACATCAACACCATACTATGCTCAAGCAAATGGTCAGGTCGAAGCAGCCAATAAAGTAATAATAGGTTTGATAAAGAAACATGTTGGTAAAAAACCAAGAAATTGGCATAAGACTTTAGACCAAATACTATGGGCCTGTAGAACATCTCCTAAAGAAGCTACTAACACCACACCTTTCCAACTAACATTTGGTCATGATGCAGTCATACCAGTAGAAATTCATCTACAATCAGTTCGAATTCAAAGACAAAATGAAATCCCATCTTCTTTATATTGGGAAATGATGATGAATGAGTTAGTTGAGTTGGATGAAGTTAGATTGCATGCATTGGAAATCCTGATGAGGCAAAAGGAAAGAGTAGCCAGGGCATATAACAAAAGGGTGAAAGGTAAAACATTCAGTACTAATGACTTAGTTTGGAAAGTTATATTGCCCATGGACAAGAAGAATAAAGCATTAGGTAAATGGTCACCTCATTGGGAAGGACCTTTTCGAATAGTAAAAACATTTTCAAACAATGCATATGAGATTGAAGAAGTAAATGATAATAAACGAATCTTAAGGGTTAATGGGAAATATTTAAAGAAATATAAGCCACGCCTGCAGGAGATTCGAATAATAATAGCGTAATCGAAACATAGTGAAGATATGCCAAAATGGTAAATTAAAATTGCCAAAATGGCATTGTTTGGGTATTACAGATTAAAGTCAAATTAATATTCCAAGCAAAATAAACAGACAATCTTTAGAAATGAGTATTGTTCCTTAATCGATCGAAAATACTCCGAAAAGACTCAAGCCTTTGTTGAGTGAAGCGCTTGGCTCCTTCTAGGATAGCGACTTCACCCTTAAATTGCTCAGTTGCTTCCGTCTCTGCAAGTCCTTTATTAAGGAGCTCTTCGAATCGATTTCCAAAAGTGTTGGTTTCATATGCCATCTATTGCTGTTGGGCCTCCTTAATTTTATGTTGAAGTTCTTGAATCTGTTTCTCCCAGAGAAGAATGGATTGAGCTCGAAGCTCATAATCAGCTTTAGCTTGCTTGATATGCATGGCGTGCTCTTCAACTTCTTTAGAAAGCTTCGAAGCATGCTCATAAGCAGCGTCCATTGCAGCTCGCTTCTCTTGAACCTTATTGGTAGCAGATTCATCTTGGAGGAAACACCCAGTCACATTGTCTATCAAAGATTGAAGTTCGAATAGAATGGTGCTAACTTCCAGGGAGCAGTTGGTGAGGTCGACTTGATTAAGAAGTCCCTTCATAATAAAGCAGGGTGTACTATCTTTCTTGAGTACTTCGAATAGATCCACATCAAGGATTGTCTTCCTAATCTTGTGAAGAAGTACAACCCTATCATCAGAAGGCGTTGAATCAGTAGTCGAACCAGCACCAGGCCTTAGGAAGAGGAGTATCTCTCTGAGCCAGCTTAGCCTTCATATACCCAATAGGGTCATTTTGTTTTAAGAGGGCTAACTCTTCTTCAGCTGTTTGACGTTGAGAGGACTTAGGAAGTTCCATACGCAATGGAGTAACATCCATTTCGACTTCCATTGGTTCATTGGTAGGAACACCATCACCTTCATTATTTTCTTCCTCCTCATCTTCTTCATCACCAACCAGGTCCACTACTTCGATGTCATCGTTTTCATTACTGGGAGCTTCAGACTCCGTTCCTTCACTCGAATCACCTTGAGCCTCTTCTACTCTTTCGTCCTCAGATCCTCCCTCACTAGAATCTTCGCTCTCTTGAGAAGGGCAAGCCTTTTCCTCTTCAACTTGGGTGACTTTTTCACTTTCTTGAGGAATCTTGAGAGGAGATTTTGGATGAGAAGTCTCTGGAGGCACTTCTGCAGCATCTTCAAGTGTTGTTTCGATTGTATCCTTGAGAGGGGGTGAGGTGCCTTGATCATCTGGTTGCTCAGGGCCCACCGGAACCGCCATATTGGAGGATCCATTGTTCTCACACAGACATTACTTGAATCCCCATGCGAGAAGAATGGATTGGAGCAGCTGCTTTGGATAGAGGAGTCGAAGTGGTCGGGATTGGAGTTGAATTATCCTACACAAACAAGGAGAGATTAAAACTTGCACTAAGGTACGAATAACTAGCTTTGTTAAAAAATTCGAATTCAATTCACCTGTGGATTGTCTGAAGAAATATTGCTGTCTATATGTTCCAACATTACGTTGGAGGTCGAAGGTGGATTTTTGGATTTTGGTAAGGGAGCAACATCCCTGGAATCGAGTCCAGAGGCGTTAGTATCCTTTGAAACGTCTTTCTTTTGCTTCTTTCTCAAAGTCGTTGGTGAACTTTCCCCAGCCTTGAGAGTCTTCCCACTGGTACTAGGCTTTCGCTTCTTTGGAGTGGTGGGTGGGAGTTTACTAGTCTGAAATGGTGCAAACATGAGTTAGACTTCAATCATAAATTCAAGTCCATTCGAAATACCAGAATAAACTGATTACCTTTGAAGTTGGAGCAGTTGTTGGAGTTGGAGCGATGGTGGTTGTTGTTGTTGTTGTTGCAGGAGTAATTTTTGAAATTGCTTGGGGCACATTGTCATCAGCTTCGATGGTTTGCTGGGAACTACTGCCTTCCTTGGTCTTCGACGCAACAGTCTTTATTCTGATGGCTGAAAATCGAAACAATTAAGACGAAATGTTAAAATAAAGAAAGTAAGAATTATTTGGGGATTTCCCAAGCATTCGCACCTGCGCCTTCATTCGAAAGAATCGACATGGCAGAAAGGTCATAGCGAAGATGCCCTGGGAAATTATGGAGCTAGTATCGAGCCCATGTCACAGTCTCAGATGGCTTTAGTTTCTTTTGAGATTGATACTTGAACATCTCTTTGCAAGTTAACCACCAAGGGTATGGGGGAAACCAAGCCAGAGCCAGTTCTGAGGTAGGTAGTTTGGGAAACTTAGGTGGATGCATTTCGAGTGCCAACCTATACCTATCCTCAGGTGACAACCCTGAAGGAAGTCTGAACTTAGAGACTTTTTCTTTAAATTTTTCCTTCAAGGTTTGGGACGCTCGATACACAGTGGTCTCCAGGCGCGTAGGATCATAAGTTGTTTTGAAGTAATTCTGAAAAGCTTTAATCTCTTGGGCATGAGTGAACATACCTTTCTTTTTGTGTACCTGCACATCGAACGCAGCAGTTAGTTTCTTTTGGATGGTGAGAGTATCAAACATATAAGACTGGTAGAATTTAGTCCACCAATCCAGAAAACCCTTTGATGAAAAATGGGTTGGTTCAAAAGAAATTAATTCGAACTGGGCAAACTCTTGATATTGTTCCTGCTGCAGTTTAGCTTCTCTGGCCTTGAAAGTTCGACCGGAGGTAATAGCGCTTTGGGTTTGAAAAAGGGGTTCAGGAATTAACTGACATAAGTCGAATTGTCTTGAAACGAAATTGGGTTGGTAGGCAAACAGAAGGATTTGGTTCTTGGTTGGAGTGATTCTTGAGGAGATTAGTCTTGGGAGCAAGAAAGCTTTCCAGATATCTTGGATCTCTTTACTCTTAGCAGCCTCCGAAAGGGACATGGTGAACCATGACGGTCCATGAGTCCTCGAAGCAAAAGGTGCCATAGTCTCCTCAAATTTATGCCTTTTAGAAAAGGTCATGATGTATTGTGAAAACAGAATTTGGAAATCAGCCTTATCATCATTCGGAGTCAGTCTTCTCAGCCTTATGCCTTCGACATTTCGATCCGCTACCTCTGGATCTTGCTCAACAATGGTATCAACACTGGATAACAAAGATTCAAACATGGCATTAAGCCATAGTTGGAGTAACCAGAAAGGACCAGCTAGCAAAATGTTCTTAGGAGCGTGAGATTTCAGACTCGAAACAGCTGATCTCAAACTTTCATAGAGATCAACGAGTAAGAGCTCACTGTTGTAGGATTTTTCCGTGAACAAAGTATTTTAATTATCGATTCCACAGGGATTGGTGCATGTTATAGTCTTTCAATAGAAAAGTATGTTTTAAGATGATGTAACCAAAGGGTTTGTTATCTACTCTACTAGAACCATGAGTTTCCAAACAACAAATAAATTAATTCTTTCAAAGAGAGTTATAGTTTGGATTAGAGAGAGTTTGAGATTGTTTTCAAGTTAAGAAGGCATGTCAAGATTAGTTTCATTGATCTAGTTTCATACATATTCATTTTAATCAAGTGATGAACATAATAGATGATTTCTACAAATACATATCCTCTCAATCTTGTAGATTTCCCACCAAGATTGTGAATGTTATCATGTTAATCCTTGCATGATTCCTCACTACAATTATTAGCATGATAATCATTAAGTTCAATATTTTGTAAACTCTAACACACAAATATATTCCTAGCATTTGTTTATGAGAGGATGAATATCCTAGGTCACTTTGAAATATTCTTTTCCAAGCAAAACTCAAAGCATAAAGATGAAGAACAAAGATATTCAACTATATT
The DNA here is from genome assembly GCA_021764765.1 of Vicia sativa. NCBI lineage: Eukaryota > Viridiplantae > Streptophyta > Magnoliopsida > Fabales > Fabaceae > Vicia > Vicia sativa. The sequence goes on along the minus strand of CM038795.1, from coordinate 229,647,184 downwards.
AATCATCAACCATGTTCATACACCAATGGATTAAAAGAAATACATACTATAAAGATCAACTACCTCTAATCTTGACACAAAAGGAGCTTAGCTACTCATTTCCATGGTTGCCTTGCTCTCAAGATTGTTGGTAGAGATGATGAACATGAGAAAAATCAAGAGAAAAGCTATGGCTTTTTTTTTCCTAAACTTGCCCTAGATTTTCAAAGATGAAAAGATAATGATGGTATGTGTTTTCTTGCTTCCTTTACAAGCCAAAAAGGTCTGGTGAAGTGATGGGTTGGTGGCTCCAAAGGTGAAAGCATGGGCTGTCCTTTTTTCTGAATTTCGCAGACCGCACTGAGCGCGGTTAAGTCGCGCTGAGCGCACTCATGTTGGCACCGCGCTGAGCGCGACCTGTAGCATGCTTCCCTCTTCCAAAATTATCTTCAAAAGAATCATCCCTAAAGCTCTTCAAGTGCCCTTGAATCCAAGCTTGGGAGAATTAGTTAATAAATTCCTACAATTAAGAGTGAAAGTAAGTTAAATAATATATATTAAACAAAAACTAAATAAAAACCTAATTAAAACAAAATACTAGAATAAATATACAAATTAAATACAAAGACATTGTTAAGAACCACAAAATAATGTACAAAATAACTACAAATTGGTCCTTAACAACTCTCCCCAACTTACTTCTTTGTTTGTCCCCAAACAAAAGTCAATAATCTTGCAAAGGTAGAAAGAACAAAATGCAAGCATGCAAACTCACACAAGAGTAATGGTTCAAACTCGACATACCAGGCAAAAGCACTCATCAATTGCTTCTTCTAAACACAACATTGCCATGAATTAAGTTCTAAACACAATATATCAAAACATATAACAAAATAAAAGATATGTTCACACTTGAATCACCTAATCATTTCTTCAAAATTCAAGAAGAACAAAATGTATATTCACAAAGGACCAAACACTCTCACTAATAATTATGCACATCCAGAATAATTCATGCATTCATCGAAACAAGTTAAATGATAAAACGGAAACGAAGATCACTAAGGACTTTCAAGGTTGTAACTTGGCTTAGGTTAGAAACAAGGGATATTTAAGTACAAAGCCATTGAAACGAATCGGGTAAAAGGATATGAAGAGCATTTCACAACTAATTCACATCTCATTATTCACAAACTCTTTTCTTTCCACACAATGATCCTCTTTTTTTTTTTCTTTTGATTTCTTTTCATAAACAAATTTCTTTCTTCTTTTGTATTTTTCTTTTTCTCTATTCTTTTTCTTTCTTTAGGATCATTGTGCCATCAATTTAGGTTCTTTTTGATCCACCTCCCCAACTTCATTTATATCAATCCTTTTTTATTCAAGACATGCTCTTCAAGGGTTAATTGACAAAAGGGGTGGTATTCATCAACAAGAAAATTTATAGAATGAATTATCATTGAATTTTTCAAAGATCATCGACAACTATTTAAGTGGCCTACTTAACAATTAGTCGATTTGATACATTCATCCTACAAATACTATTTAAGCTCAAAAGGGTTCACAAGGATTCACTCTCTCACGGGTAATTGAAGCCCTTTTTAGAATTGGTGGTTTTCCTCATAATGCACAAAAATTGCCTTAATCATTTCTTAGTTTCCAAGTTATCACAAACAAGTAAAGATTAAGCATGAATCACACGAGTTAACACAACTATTAGACACTCAATATTTGGTAAAAGTGGAAGCTTCTCACATATATGGTTTATGTCCTAATGATTCGAATGTGAACACAATTTTTTGTACATGCCAAAATATCTTGCATAAAGAACAAATTTCATAGACATGTTATGTTTCTACAAAGCGATTAAATGTGTACCTTCTTCGTGGAATGAATCGAGAATTTTATCATCACCATCACTTTGGTGAAACACGCTTACTAGCTTTGAAGAACCATTTGAACAATCCGGACAAACCACAAGAAGTAAATTCAAACTAAATACTATAATCTAAAAAATAAAATAAAATAGAACAAAATAAAAGAAACTAAACTTAAAATGAAAAGACACCCCAAAATGGTGTTTAAAACTTAAAAAGAAGTATTTAGGCTTCATGCCTACAAAATATTAATTGGAATTACAAGCCAATCCCCAAAATTGGATGGCAACCAACAAAATCCAAAGTTTAAAACTAAAATGCAAAAGTAAAATCTAGAACTAGAATGTTGAAAGTAAAATAAAAACAGGAAAATAAGAGAAAATCAATCGTGGTCTAGAATCGAATCTCCAATCGACCCCGAGTCAGAACCGGAACCAGAACACTCTTCACCATCATCCTCATCTCCCACCTCCTCCTCAGGATTTGGCCCGACCCCGGGCCAACCAGCATATGCACGGAGCTGCTCACCCGCGAGTGAAATGGTTCACCGGCTCTCTAATCAGCAAGGTGCTCCATGCTCTCATGCATAAACAAAATGCTCTCGATGAGCGAGATGCATCTGCCTGTTCCATTCTTCCGATGGACTTGCCTGAGGAAGTGCCGCTGCAACTGGTACAGCCTGGGCAGCAGTATTATCAAGGACCCTACAAAATCGATCACAATAGTGATCATCAACAACTCCATCAATGGTTAGGTGTCCTACTGCAGGAAAGGCCACCTTTGCTCTTTTAAGCAACCCCATGATCAACCCTGGATATGTGAGAGCACACTTTATACGCTCCCCCTGGAGGTATAACTAAGTGTAACCCTCTTCAGCTCATTCGCTATCAGACGGCCAAAATCAATTTGCTCCTCATCGAGCATGTAAGCAATCAAACCTGCCGTCTCCACGGGTATCGAAGAGGTGTGGCTCCTAGGTTTCAGATTGTACAGAGCCACACACATCATAACGCGGGCATCTGTTTTCAGACTGGCCCTGGTGAATTTCAAAGGTTGACCAGCCCGATTCAATTCATAAGAATGCTCGGACAAACAGAGCTTATTCTTCAGCATGTCGTAATCCCAATTACCACGAGCCAGGTGCTCATGGTAGACATCTAGTTGGTCCTCTGGGACTGTCCAGTTGATGCTTAGAAAACTGTTGATTGCTGAGCGAGAGAAAGAAACGGATTTGCCTCGAACAACGGAAGCAAACCTAAACTCACATCCCTCGGCCGGGATAGCATTAGCATAGAACTCGCGAACAAGCTCCACGTTCACCTTTGTCTGAGGGTTACAAAGAACTTCCAACCCGTAGTTATCAAGGATGACATGAGGCGTGTGCTAGTGCCCTTGCTCACGGAGGCTGATGGTGCGCTCAGTCCAGATGTTTCGCTCCTCGAGCTCTTTGTAGCGAGCCTCTGAGCAGCCCAAAATCGAGACATCGAACACAACAGAGGGCCCGCCCAGCAGAGGAAACTCTTTGTCGCTTAGGTGCCATCCGAAATTTTCAACACAAAATCAGCGGAAAAGTGACAGAGGTGTCCATTAGCAATGAATCATGCAAGCAGAAAGCAAACCAACCAACCAAAGCATTACAACTAATCGGAAACACTAAAACACAAAGAAGAATTCAAAATTGCACATGTTGGGCTCTGCGATTTGCAGAAAAATTCTTCTGCAAAACAGAATTTTTCTCCACACAATCACTTCTTAGGGCAGCGAAAATAACATCCTATTACTTCTCTAACACAAAAACATCCTAATTCTAAGAGAAAATTCGAAAATTCCTAACCCTAGGTTTTCAAAATCTAACCTAAACATGCAATGTATACGAAATTGAGAAAGGAAAAAGATAGAATACTTACGAGGATGCCTTGGGTGATTGATTTGACAAAGAAATTCGCAAAGATTCGGAGATTTTTGGTTGGGGATTTTTGGGATTTTGAGAGGATGAAGAAAGATGATGAAAATAGGGAAAAAGGGTTAAAAATAACCCTAACTAGGCCACGATTTGGGCCTCCAAAATCTGATTTTTTCAAAAAAAATTTTAAAAAATCCCAGACCGCGCTGAGCGCGAAAGTTTCTGCCAGATGGGTCAAAGTGCGCGCTGAGCGCGGTCTGCAGAATTTTGAAATTTTAAGAAAACAGCAAAATTAACAGCGCGGGCAAGTGTAAATGAGTTCAAGGAAGAATACTTACAATGTTGGGGTGCCTCCCAACAAGCGCTTTGTTTAACGTCGGTAGAGCTCGACGGTTCATGATGATCATTGATCATCAAAGAAGGATTCAGCTATGTTGCGGCTCACCTCTCCGCCAACGTACCGTTTCAACCGCTGCCCATTCACCGTCCATTCTTTTGTTCGTGCAAGATCTTGCAAGACAATTGCACCATATTCTTTGACTTCTTTGATTAAAAACGGACCGGACCACTTTGTTTTGAGTTTTCCCGGAAAAAGCCTCATCCGGGAATTGAACAAGAGAACCTTTTGTCCCGGCCTTAATTCCTTGATCTTTATCTTCTTATCATGAGAAACCTTAACTTTTGCTTTGTACCTCCGGTTTGAATGGTATGCTCCCTCGCGCATTTCTTCCAATTGAACGAGTTGTAATTTTCGCTTTTCACCCGCCAAGGATGAATCAAAATTCAAGAATCGGAGGGCCCACAATGCTTTGTGCTCCATCTCTACCGGGAGGTGACAAGTTTTGCCATACACAACCTGAAACGGGGTTAGTCCAATAGGAGCTTTATAGGCGGTTCGATACGCCCACAAAGCTTCATCTAATTTTTGTGACCAATCTTTTCGAGAACCCGAAACAGTTTTTTCCAAAATCTTTTTGATTTCTCTATTAGACACCTCGGCTTGGCCATTTGCTTGAGGGTGATAGGGGGTCGTCACCTTATGTTTTACACCAAATTGTTTCAAAAGTTTTTGTAACAATGCATTGCAAAAGTGCGACCCACCATCACTAATGAGCACCCTAGGCACACCAAAACGAGAAAAAATGTTTCTTTTCAAAAATTTGATAACAGTTTTGGCGTCGGCCTTAGGCGAAGCAATGGCCTCTACCCACTTTGACACGTAATCCACAGCTACAAGAATATATTCATTTGAAAACGAAGATGGAAAAGGACCGACAAAATCAATCCCCCAACAATCAAATACCTCCACTTCCAACATATTGTTCAACGGTATTTCATCTCTTTTTCCTATCCCGCCACTTCTTTGACATTTGTCACATGACTTAAGCGTGAGCATCGCATCTTTGAATAGCGAAGGCCAATAAAATCCGATTGTAGGACTTTGGTGGCCGTCCGCATTCCATTATAGTGTCCCCACAAGGAATTGTGACAATGCCAAAGAATGTTTTGGCCTCTTCATCGCACACACCTTCTTAGCAATCCATCACTACTCAACCTAAAATGTAAGGTTCATCCCACATAATACTCGTATCGGCTAAAATTTCCTCCTCTCATTCCAAGTCAAATCTTCGGCATTAATCCTGCGGCCTTGTAATTTGCCATGTCGGCAAACCACGGTCGCTCTTGGATTGCAAATAACTTCTCATCCGGAATTCCTCCTTCACCTCTTTTCCTTGTCCGTAATTTTACGTTCACTAAGCGAGACAAATGATCCGCTACCAAATTTTCCGAACCTTTTTATCACGGACCTCTAAATCAAATTCTTGCAAAGAAGAATCCATCGGATTAGCCTTTGTTTAGAGTCCGGTTTGGTAAGCATATATTTTATCGCCGAATGATCTGTGAAAACTACAACCTTGGAACCAATTAGGTAAGGACGAAACTTTTCAATGCATATACAATTGCGAGCAACTCTTTTCGTTGTTGCATAGTTTATTTGAGCATCATTCAAAACTTTGCTCGCATAATGTATAGCATGGAAGATTTTGTTCTTCCTTTGGCCTATCGGCTCTACCGCATAATCACTAGCGTCACACATTAGTTCAAAATCGAGTTTCCAATTAGGCGCAGTGATTATGGGTGCTTTTATCAAATTCTCCTTTAATTTTTCAAAAGCTAACAAACAATCATTATCAAACAAGAAAGACTTATCTTTGTTGAGCAAGTTGCTCAAAGGTTTGGCTATTTTGGAGAAGTCCTTGATGAATCTTCGATAGAATCCCGCATGACCCAAAAAGCTCCGAATGCCTTTGACATTGGTAGGTGGGGGAAGCGTCTTGATAACATCAATTTTTCTTTGTCAACCTCAATTCCTCTGAAGATATCTTGTGGCCAAGGACAATCCCTCGGTCACCATAAAGTTGCATTTTACCAATTCAAGCCAAGTTGGTTTGCACACACCTCTTCAAGCGGTGTCCAAAATTTCAAGCATAAATCAAATGAAGCTCCAAAACAGAAAAGTCATCCATAAAAACTTCAATTGTCTTTTCAATCAAATCGTGAATATAGCTTGCATGCACCTTTGGAATGTTGCGGCGCATTGCATAAGCCGAAGGCATACGCCTATCTGCGAAAATTCAAGCGGACATGTGAAAGCTGTTTTCATGATCTCCGGTTCACCGATATTTGATTATATCCGAATAACCATCCAAGAAACAATAGAATTGTTGTCCCAAGCCTTTCTAACATTTGGTCCATGAGCGGAAGAGGAAAATGATCTTTTCGTCGCTTTGTTAAGCCTACGGTAATCAATACACATTCTCCACCCGTCACTTTTCTTGTTTGCACTAGTTCATCCTTATCATTAGATACAACCGTCAAGCCTCCTTTCTTAGGAACCACATGAACCGGGCTCACCCGCACTATCCGAAATCGGGTAAATCATCCCGCTTCAAGCATCTTCACTACTTCTTTGCGAACTACCTCCTTCATCACGGATTCAATCGCCGTTGAGGTTGGGCTACCGGTTTGTACTCGTCCTCCATCATAATGTTGTGCATACAATAGGCCGGGCTTATGCCTTTCAAATCGGCTAAGACCCAACCAATCGCATTTTTGTTCGATTTCAAAACTTCAATTAAGCTTTCCTCCTCATTCTCCGACAATGTATTGCTAATGATTACGGGCTTTTTACCTCCCTCCTCAAGAAACACATACTTTAAATGAGACGGTAGCTCTTTCAACTCAAGTTTTTGGTCGTCATCTTTTAGATCCTTTTTCAAACTTTCCTCTTCTTCCTCCCAAGGGTGCATTTCCTTTGAAATATCCATTCCTTCCAAACACTCCTCAATATCTCGACTATCATCATCATCATTCACCTCTTGTGTTGCTTCCTCAATAACGTCAATCTTGAAACAATCTTTCTTATCCATGGGATGCTTCATTGCTTCAAAAAGATTAAAGCAAATCTCTTCATCTTGTACTCTTACCTTCATTAGGCCATCATCTATATCAATCATCATCCTTGTCGTTTTCATGAATGGTCTTCCAAGAATTAAAGGTGCCTCCACATCTTCCTCCATGTCTATGACAACAAAGTCAACCGGAAAAAAGAATTTGTCCACTTTTACCAACAAATCTAAAGCTACACCGTGCGGGCGAGTAATAGACTTGTCCGCTAATTGCAATGTCATCTTTGTAGACTTTAATTCAATCTCCCCCAATCTCTTCACAATGGATAATGGAATCAAGTTGATACTTGATCCCAAATCAATCAATCCGTTTCCAACATATACATCCCCAATAGTAACGGGCAAAGTTACACGTCCCGGATCACTCTCTTTCTTCGGAATGGTGCGTTGAATTATTGCACTACAACTCGCATCCACCATTATGGTTTCTTGATCTGTATATCTCTTCTTTTTTGTCAAAATATCCTTCATGAATTTTGCATATTTTGGCATTTGCTCTAATGCTTTGGTAAATGGAATATTTATTTGCAATTGCTTGAAAATATCCATAAACCTAGCATAGTGCTTTGCATCATCCTTTTTAGAAGGAAGGTGAGGATATGGTAAACTTCTCAATGGATAAGTTACTTCCTTCTCTTTCCTTTTTCATTTTCTTATTTTTCTCCTCTACTTTCTCCTTTTCAACTACACCATTTTCCTTTTCCTTTTCAACTAACACCTCATTTTCAACTAAGTCATCCTCCACATCAACATTATCATGTTTTTCGACTTCAACCTCTTCATCTTTTTCAACTACCTCTTCCTCCACTATTACTTCTTCATCCTTTTCCACTACTTTTTTCTTTCTTTCAACTACTTTCCTTTTCTCATCACAAACTCTACCACTTCTTGTTGTTATGGCTTTGCAATGCTCCTTAGGATTTGTTTGCGTAGTTGGGGAAAATGATGTCGAAGCACTTTGTTCGGAAAGTTGCTTAGCGAGTTGTCCCACTTGTGTCTCCAAATTCTTGATGGACGCCTCCGTGCTCTTTTGATTAGCCATAGAAGCTTGCATAAATTGAGCTAGAGTGTCTTGAATGTTGGAAGATCTTACTTGATTTTGAGGTGGGTTTTGTTGTTGACCTTGGTTTTGTGGTTGACTTTGATTTTGATTTTGATTTTGTGTTTGATATGGATTTTGCCTTCCTTGATTATTGTTATCTTGCCTCCACCCTCCTTGATAACCTTGATTACCCCTTTGTTGGTAACCTTGGTTTTGATTTTGATAAGGGTAAGGAGCTCGTTGTTGGTACCCTTGGCCTTGGTTGGCCACATAGTTAGCTTCCTCATTCTCCGGAGGACAAAAGCCGGTTTTATGATCTCCTTTGCACAATTCACAACAAGCTATTTGTTGAGCTTGCTTATTTGACGCTCCTTGTAACTCCATGATTTGTTGAGGGAGTTTAGCCATTTGTTTTGTCAATTCTTCAACTTGTTTTGCAAACAATTTGTTTTGCGCCACAAGTGCTTCATGACTCGAACCAATTTCTAAAACTCCCGTTTTCACTTGTACACCTCCTTGATCATGTTGAGTTTGATGATCATTCCTACCCATCTTCTCAATTATTTGGATTGCTTCATACGGTGTTTTGCCATCAAAGAACCTCCCGTGGCATCCAACAACAATTTGTGTTGAGGTTGGAGACCATTTCGAAAATATGAATTTGTGTAAGCTCGTCAAAACCATGGCTCGGACACTTCCTTAGCATAGACTTATATCTTTCCCATGCCCGATTCAAAGGCTCGTTTACTCCTTGCGAAAATACCGAGATAGCCGTCTTAGCCTCCATGAAACGTGATTGAGGAAAAAGCGTTCAAAAACTTTTCCTCCAAAACATTCCAATTAGTCATTGTCTCTTGCAATTGATCAAGATACCAATCTTTTGCCTTCCCACTAGAGAATGAGGAAAAGCCTTTGGAAATATTGCTCTTCTTGGTCTTCCGAGCACCTGCCGCTCTGCGATCTCATAAAACTTGGTAAGGTGAGTGTAAGGGTCTTCATGGTCGTGGCCATGAAATGGACTTATAGAGAAGTTGAAGCAAGCCCGTTTTCATTTCCATGACCCTTGCATTTGCTTGTCGGGCAAATTGAGCATTATGGCGAGGGCTATTAACACACGGCCCTGGTGGTGGTGGTGGTGGTTGATTCTCCTCCATAGTGGTGACTTCTCCAAACACGGGTGGTGTTGAAGAAGTAGATGCTTCTCCTCTTTCTCCTCTTTCTTGCCTTTGCCTAGCTTGTCTTTTTCTTCTTTTAGCACTACTATTAAGTCTCCTAGCCGTCCTTTCAATTTCGGGATCGAAAAGGAGTTGGTCGACCGGAATACTTCCCGCATAAACTAATTCTGAAAAGTCTAGCCACACAAAAGAAACAAAGAGAGATTAGTAGAAAAAGTCTTAAAACACACAACTATTGCTATACTAACAACATCAAACGCCAATCCCCGGCAACTGCGCCATTTTGTTGTAGGATTTTTCCGTGAACAAAGTATTTTAATTATCGATTCCACAGGGATTGGTGCATGTTATAGTCTTTCAATAGAAAAGTATGTTTTAAGATGATGTAACCAAAGGGTTTGTTATCTACTCTACTAGAACCATGAGTTTCCAAACAACAACTAAATTAATTCTTTCAAAGAGAGTTATAGTTTGGATTAGTGAGACTTTGAGATTGTTTTCAAGTTAAGAAGGCATGTCAAGATTAGTTTCATTGATCTAGTTTCATACATATTCATTTTAATCAAGTGATGAACATAATAGATGATTTCTACAAATACATATCCTCTCAATCTTGTAGATTTCCCACCAAGATTGTGAATGTTATCATGTTAATCCTTGCATGATTCCTCACTACAATTATTAGCATGATAATCATTAAGTTCAATATTTTGTAAACTCTAACACACAAATATATTCCTAGCATTTGTTTATGAGAGGATGAATATCCTAGGTCACTTTGAAATATTCTTTTCCAAGCAAAACTCAAAGCATAAAGATGAAGAACAAAGATATTCAACTATATTAATCATCAACCATGTTCATACACCAATGGATTAAAAGAAATACATACTATAAAGATCAACTACCTCTAATCTTGACACAAAAGGAGCTTAGCTACTCATTTCCATGGTTGCCTTGCTCTCAAGATTGTTGGTAGAGATGATGAACATGAGAAAATCAAGAGAAAAGCTATGGCTTTTTTTTTCCTAAACTTGCCCTAGATTTTCAAAGATGAAAAGATAATGATGGTATGTGTTTTCTTGCTTCCTTTACAAGCCAAAAAGGTCTGGTGAAGTGATGGGTTGGTGGCTCCAAAGGTGAAAGCATGGGCTGTCCTTTTTTCTGAATTTCGCAGACCGCACTGAGCGCGGTTAAGTCGCGCTGAGCGCACTCATGTTGGCACCGCGCTGAGCGCGACCTGTAGCATGCTTCCCTCTTCCAAAATTATCTTCAAAAGAATCATCCCTAAAGCTCTTCAAGTGCCCTTGAATCCAAGCTTGGGAGAATTAGTTAATAAATTCCTACAATTAAGAGTGAAAGTAAGTTAAATAATATATATTAAACAAAAACTAAATAAAAACCTAATTAAAACAAAATACTAGAATAAATATACAAATTAAATACAAAGACATTGTTAAGAACCACAAAATAATGTACAAAATAACTACAAATTGGTCCTGAACACTCACTCAAACAAATTCTCCTATTTTCATGTAGATCTCTAGCTAGAGGAATAAACCTACTGGCTACTTGTAGTGAACTACTGCAAAACACATATCTCGATAACCAAAGGGTGAGGAAGGAAATATGCTCTACATCCGATACACTATCACCTTCAGTGTGATAATGACTGATAAACTTTGAGAAGCTGGCTAACTTGACGTCGAAGTCAATAATACTTGAATGTTCTTCAGAATCAGGAATATATGTCTCTCCTACTGGTGATAATCCTGTGATAGCTGTTATATCGAAGAAGGTGGGTGTGATCATCCCTCCAGGAAGGTGAAAGGTATTATAAGTACTATCCCAAAAATACAAAGATGCGAATAATAAGGGATGGCTATAGGTAAAGCCTGGTTTTGACAACTTGATTAGATTGTAGATTCCTAGCTCCTCCCACTGATGGGATTTCTTAGCCTCTACCTTAGTAAACCATTTTTGGTAAGCTGCGTCAGGGGTAGGACAAGATCGAAACGGCTTAAAATTACTTTTAACATAATCCAGGATAAAAGGGTCTTTTGGGGGAGTATCAGAAGTTTCTATGTCTTTCGAAGAAGAGGATTCCTTCACATTCTCAGTTCCTAACCTAGGGGTTTCCATCTTATTAAATAGAGGTTTAAAATCATAACAAACAGGAAAGATTGTTCGGGTATCTTTCAGGATTTCAAAAACTGTAAGAGGACCCATTAGGGCAAACCTCTTTCCAACAACATTGGTTGGGATTAATACCTGGGAAGAGTATAGGAGTTCTTGTTCTTTGAAGATTCCTTGGGGTATAAGCACAGATTGACCTTCGTGAATATCGACTTTGCTTTCCATGATCGTTCCAGCGTTCTTGCTTTTCTTCTTGGAGATCTTCTTCATTTGAGATGTTGTTGAAGACATTGTTGGAAATTGTTGAGAGCTTTTAGGGTTTTTTACAAGAAGAGAAGAAGAAAAAGTTCAGAGTGTGGAAAAAGAGTAAAAAAACTAAAGCTGTTTAGTTTTATAGTAAGGAAGTTGAAGCACTCATCAACTAAAGCCCAGATACGTGGAGGTCGTGGGTTGGATACGGAATGAGGTGGCGTAAAGTGAACATTGGTAAGAAGCGTGATTAAAGATAATCATTGTCTTTAATAACCGCACCATGCTGTGGCAACTGTTTTGAAACGGTTCGGAAACCCAAGAGACGTCACGACTGATGTAGTGGAAACCATACACAGTATCATGATTACTCAAAGTCACATCAAAATCTTGTGAATAGGTTTAAAATAAGTATTTCTCAGAAAGAGATTCGAAATACATATTTTAAAGGGGCATTTTGTTGGCTGAAGATTTTGATATATATGATTTGAAATGGAGTCATTGAGCTCGAAACGAAATGATGTCAGTGTTCGTGGGAACAAAATGAATGTCACAGTTCGGAATGAAAGAATTGGCTCTTCGAATGGACGTACTAAAACTTGGAGCTTCGAACGACAATTATGATGATACATATAAAGGAAGCTTCGAAGTGGTAGTAGGATTGTATCTGAGAAGTGAGTTCGAAACGAAGTGGCCAAAGCATTTGAAATTCAAACGCGAGCGGGATAATTGGAAGTTAGGAAATATGCGCTGGAGATGGTTCGAAGACGCGTGGAAGCAAGAGAAGCACAGTGTTCTGCATGTTCTGAACGTGGCAAGATCTCATAAGTCAGACCGTTATGGTCGAAGTAGTATAAATAGAAGTCTTAGTGTTAGGATTTCGTGTGTCATATCTATTGTACAAAAATTCAGTAAACATTCAAAATACCACATGGCTAGGGAAACGAATGCTCGAATAATGTACGTATGATTGCACCAAAACTTTTATTATTCAGTAAACATCTTTATCTTTCCAGTTTATCCTTTATCTTTGCATCAATGTCTTTTAAATTCTTTACATTCAAAGTCATTTAACTTTCCCTTGCATTTAAATGTTTCTTTTATTTCAAAGTCTTTTACATTTCAGAAACTCTTTACATTAACGTTCTTACTTTCCAGAAAATCTTTTACATTCTTGTCTTTTACATTTCATGCTTTTATATTCATGCTTTTACATTAAAAGTCTTTTACCTTTAAAAACCATTTACGTTTTCCTGCATTTATACATTTCTTTGCAAATCGAACCTTTATGCGTTTACTTGTTCAAATCAGTTTTATGTTATTTTACTTGATCATGTCATTAAGTTATTTAGCATTGTGATCGAAATACTTTGGATATATGTATAAAAAACTTTAAATACAAGTCTTAAACATGAACACTTATTTTGTTATTAATTCTATCCAAACGACCAATACCCCATAGGATCAATCTAGTCGATCCTGCAAGTTACCAGAGGAATTGAATAACAATCATAAAGCTTATTCGATAGTTTGGAGGACTAGCGGTTGTTTCACCAGAAATCACTGTGAACACAAGTACAAAATGAAACCAAAACAACATGCCTGTACATAGGGTTTGGGGAGTCCACCCCTAACTAAATTGACCTTGGGGCTCCCGCCCATCATACCAAGGTGGCCCACCCCACCGCTTTCCTTACATGGGGCGCTCGCCCTCCCTCTTCACCACCATGGGGCGTCCGCTCCCAATACCTCCATACATATATTATTTTCCTTTTCTTTTCTGAACATGGGACGACCGTCCCTTAAGTATGGCCCCCAATTCTTCTTCCTTAAATTCTATTCCACTCAATATTCAATTTAATCACTTTCGACCAATAATACTTCATCTTATTTGCTTCGATCATTATTCAAGCACAATCGATTTACTCATTGCAACATCAATTTTCAGCTACAACAATAATTTTCACATAAACCAATTCCACAGTAATTCAACTTCAACGATTTTAACAATTGTTCACCGTCACCATTATTTCCATAATGCGATCAAAATTAACAGAATCGATACAAAATCAAACAATTATTCTACAATGCAATTCTACACAAATAGAGATAATTCTATACAATTCGATCCCCACATATGAATCATCATAAACCCGATTATAGAGTTAGAACCCCATCCTTACCTTAGATTTAATGGTCGCTCTAACTCCGATCGAATTCCTAATTTCTGATTCTGGCTTGCACTTCTCGTATCCTCTCCTTCTAACCCTTGAGCTTCTAATTCCTTGCACTTGTTTTGCTTCTACATAAAACCTAATTCCTTATGCTTCTATTCCTTTTTATAATACTAATAATCTAATTAACCTTTTGGTCTTAATGGGCTTAATTCCACACCTCCCTTTCTACTATTTCTAACACTAAAATAGGCCCACATAAAATAACTCCATTAATCTAACCTTATTTCTAATATTATTTCCAATAATATTCTACAACTAAAATTAATTCATCAATAATTAATACCGATAAATCCCAACTTCTGTTAATTAAATTAAGTAATTCGGCTATAATTTAATTAAATAAGTAATTAAATTTCTAGGCGTTACACTCAGGCATATCTCTTCCGGGCTGAGCTAGTGAAACCACCCCCGACGAATCCCCCAGAGATGGTGTTGAGGGTATGTCGGGTCATTCTTGTCTCATGAACCTCCTCTGTTGTCTTTCCTTTCTTCTTGGAAGGTGAACAAGAGGTTCTGTCTCTTTTCGGTGAACTGCACTTTCCAGACTGCTCTGAGTTGTCATTAACATAGGACATGAGTTTTCCCCTCCGGATTAACCTCTCTACCTCCCTGCGCAATTGCATGCAATTTTCCGTCGTATGTCCTCGGACCCAATGATAAGCACAACAGGCCTCCATATCCTTATCCATCACGGCATTTGTTCCGTGAGGTTTCCATAGATTGATAAATAAATTCAGGTGGTTCACGTCTTTCCAGATATGCTCCCTGCTTGCATTTAAGGTCGTAAATGATTCATCCGGCCCCAGGGGCCAACGAGATAGATGTTGGATCCGTCTTTCTCGCGGTCTCTCCCTTTAAGATGGATGATCTCGGAGCCGAGCCTTCTGTCCGGCTCTTTCTTCCTGGCCTTTACCCCTTTATTTAGCATCTCAAGATCTTTTATCCATGTTTCTCTCCTCACCTTTCACGTAGCATTCAGCATGGTGATAATTTCATCCATGCTCGTCGCCGATTTATGAGCCAAAGTCTCGTTGAATTTCCCTGTTCGGAACCCTTGCTGGAATGCGGCCACAAAGATTTCCTGATTGGGAAGGGAAACCTTTAGGGTTTCTTCGTTGAATTGGGCCATGTTGTTCAGGGATTCTGACGGAAGTTGCTTGACACTGAAGAGCGATGTATTAGCTACCTTCCGGTGATAATTTACTGAGAATTGCTGGATTATCTTTTTATTGAAGTCTTGATAGCTAATAAAGGAGAGCCGGGGTAGGCCCATATACCACCTTAGTGCGGATTCCTTGAAGGTGCCAGCCATCAGCTTGCATTTCAAAGAATCGCTGGCCCCAATCAAGGTCATGACATTGTTGACATAAATGATGTGTTCCTGAGGGTCTCTTTTGCCGTCGTAGGCTGCCAAGACGAAAGGTTTAAATTTTTATGGAACTTGATCATCCCAGATATCCTGGGACAGAGGTTATGGCTCCAAGAGCTCTGTCTCTAGATCAGCAGTTTCATCTAGGCTCTTCTGTTGAAGAACTTGGACGTTATTTTGCAAAGTATCATTTTGCTGACGCAAATCATCAATCATGGCCAACAATTTCGCCAAGTCTGGCGGGGGATGGTCATGCTCTGGTGTCGTGGACATCTTTTGTAATTATAATGCGGTGGCCTGAGAATGTTTTACCAAGGCCCTACGGTGGACGCCAAATGTTCTTGCTAGAAAAACTATATGAGTATGTTTAGGGATTCAGAGGCTCAAGTAGGCTGACTTGAGCTCCAAGCTATCTGTCTTGCTTATCCCTCATTTGGGAGCCCTCTATATAGAGGTGTAAAGACCTCTGTGATTAATGCCTATAACGGTTGTGCCCTTCCAAGTTATGTAACTGAGTTTCCTTTAAGGAAGGTAACGTCCACCGCCGATGAATGATGACCCCAAAGTGTAACGCGCGCTGTAACACCCCATATTTTCAATTATTATGTGGAATTATAATTATTTAATTAATTAAAATTTGATTTTTTGGGAATTATTGGAATATTAGAATTTTTAGAAAATAAATAAGAGTAGAGAATTTGAATTTATGGTGTAAAGAGTAGAAGGAGGGGTGTATGGAGTAAAAGCCTCTAATAATTTATTTTATTATTATTATTATTATAGAATAATAATAAAAGGAATAAAAAGAGGAAAAAGAGAATTGGGAGTAAAAAACTCTACTTAATCCTAATTAATTTTGATCATGCATAAAATCCTCAGCCGAGATGGATGCCCGGAGGGAAGATTGTAGGGAGCCGAGATCGGTCTCGGCCTTAAAGGAGGAGATCTATGTCCGACATGAGTCCCGGGAAAAGACGTGAGGACGGCCTAAGTCCGAGAAGTAGCCCGGCATGTACTTCAGTATGAACAATTGAATAGACGTTATGAAGATGAAGAGTTCCTAGAGTCTTTATGAGACGTTACTAGTGAATGATTACAAGCTGTAACAGCTAACTCCTTGCCTTCAAAGCCATGATTAATGGGCTGAGGCAGTTACGGAAGGAAAGAAATAGCTTCAAGGTAGGAAGGGTATAAATAGGGCTCCCGTCAGCGGGGTAAGCAAGACAATTAAGCTTGGAGCTTGAGTTACGACACTTGAGTCTCCAAATCCCTAAGCAATATCTTTAATCAGGTTTTTCCTGCAAGAACATTGGCGCCCACCGTGGGGCCTCGGTGAAATCAATCCCAGGCCGCACAAACATACTAACAAGCACAGACGACAATGTCTCAAGCCTCACCACCACCAACGGATCCTCCGGATCTAACCCAGTTGCTGGCTATGATTGATGACCTCGCCCGACATACGAAACTTTACAAGACAATGTTCAAGCTCCTCGGTGAAGAGTTTGGGCGACGCGAAAGCGGAAGGAGAACTTTTGGAGCCACGCCTTTGTCCCGAGCAATGCAGGAGGATGCGTGCTGATAACTTCAAACCCCCTGTTCTGGCATCGTATGATGGCAAGACAGATCCACAAGAGCATATTATAGCGGTCAACAACACAATGGCACTCATCGAGCAATCGATTCCCTTAAGTGCAAGGCGATGGCGGCACCTTTAGAGAATCGACCTGTGTTGGTATATGGGAGCTGCCTCGGGTGTCCATAGTAAGCTATCAAGATTTCAACGAAAGATTATCCAGCGGTTTCACTAATCGACACATAGGTGGCCAACACCTCCTTTTCAGCGTAAAGCAGCCTACCGAGACACTCAGAGATTTCATGGCGGTTAGCGAGGAGACTATCAGGTCTCGCACCCTAATCGGGAGATATTTGTAGCAGCGTTCACGGCCTAAAAGCGAGACAGTTCAATGAGTCTTTGGCCCAAAAGCCCGCCAAGAGCATGGGCGAGATCATTACTCGGGCGAATGCTACGTAAAAGGAGAGGAAAGTAACATGGAGAAAGCGTCGCGGATTCTAAAGACAAAGGATCGGGACGCTGACGAGCGAGCCGGCCCCGAGATGCACCGCTCGGGATCGGCCTCGGGACCGTCGGCGCCACCATCGCGCCCGGTTGGCTTCGGCTCAAGGACGTTCACACCTCTGCCGAGGAGGATATCCTCGGGACATCCATCACTGCTGCACCACCTTACAGTGTGGGTGGGCGGTCAACACGGTCTTAGGAAGTGATCCGGAAGCATGGTGTGAATTCCATCGTCGAAGGGCACACCACGAGCTTGTATCTGATTCGAAGAGAGATTGAGAAATTAATTGAGAGGAAAGCATCAACATCGTAAGGAAGATCTGGGAGATCCAATAGCGAGACTCATCCCAAAGCAGGACTCGGCTTGATTCGGTCTAGAAAAAGGGTAAGGCTGTGGAAGAAGTAAAGGAAGCAAGATCGACCCGCACCTCTCAACACCATCTCAGGGGCTTGGGAGGTGGCTCCACCAGTTCGGCCGGGAAAGGTATGCTCGTAGCTCACTCGGTGCCGCCGGAACCTCAAAATTCGATTAGGATGATAACCTTTCGGCGGAAGATGCTAAGGAAGTCTGCCTCATGAGAATGATCCCATGGTGATTGAAGTACAAATCCGGGATTGGGGTGTCAGCGTGTTTTGATCGATCCGGGAAGCTCGGCGGATGTCCTTTATTGGGAGGCCTTCAAAGGAATGGGGTTCGAGCCAAATGAATTGCTTCCCTTTAGCGGGACACTTGTCGGTTTCTCGTGACGGTAAGTCTGGGTACCTCCCGTGACTACCTTTGGAGGAAGAAAATTCCAAAGCTGTTGAGTTAGATATCTGTGGTTAATCGCGTCACCTACAACATCATCATTGGGAGACCTTCGTTCAATGCACTTGAGGCGATATTATGCGACCTTTGTTCTAACTATGAAGTACCCTTGGGTAGCGGACGAGTCGGGGTTGTCCGTGGTGACCGGGGGCGCTCGAAATTCTATAAAGATAGTTTGAAAGCCAAGAAAAGTCGGGACCGTCAGAGGCTTCTCCAAAGCGAAGTCGGTATGGTCGACATCGATCGAGGAGGCAGGGTGAGGAAGGACTTACCCTCGGGAAGAGGTCAAAAGTCGGATCGGGCGTTGCCTTCACAAATTACCCATCTCGGAACTCAATTGATGAAGGAGGAGGAGACGAAATAGTCGGGTGTTGAGGCAAAACACGGATCTCTTTGCACAGAAGCCATCGGATATCGGGTATTGACCCGGAGATCATGTGCCATCATTTATCCATCGACCGGGATCAAACCCGTTATCACGGAGAAAGCGGAAGATGGGAGAAGAAAGAGACGGGTCTCGGAGGAAGTGGGAAAATTGTTAAAGGCGGTTTCGTTAAAGAGGTGCAATACCCAACTTGGTACATCGAGCGTTGTTATGGTAAAGAAGAAGAATGGCAAATGGAGGATGTGTGTAGACTTCACCGACCTAAATAAAGCATGCAGAAGGATCCCTATCCTCTTCCTCACATTGATCGGTGATTGATAGTTCCTCGGTTTCCGCCTCCACGAGTTTTTGGATGCATATTGAGGTCAACGGTCCAGAATGAACGGTGATCGTCCAAAACCGCCTTCATGAGAAAGGAAGAATTTCTATTACGGGGTTATGCCATTTGGATTGAAGAGCGGTGCGACCTACAAGGCCGATGGATATGGTGTTTGCCCTCGGATCGGTAGGAATATTGAGGTGTCGTGGGCGACATGGTGATCAAAGCAGGACGAGGCGGATCATGTCATTGACATCGGGGAGACATTGCGGCATTAAGAAAGTTCAATATGCGCTTGAACCGGACAAGTGTCGTTGAGTTCGGTGGAAAGGTTCTGGGTTTCATGCTCACAAATCGCGGCATTGAGGCCAATCGGATAAATGCCGATCATTGACATCGGCCCGACCTCGATCCGGGAAGTACAACAACTAACCGGCCGTTTGGCGCGTTGTCTCGTTCTTGTCTTGTGGGTGACAAATCTATTCACTTCTTCTCGGCAATTAAAAGAGCTCTGTTTGAATGGGCGGAAGCATGCGAAAAAGCATTCAAGGGATAAGCGATTACTATCGTCACCTCGGTGTTAGTCGGACCAAGGCTCGGTTGATCTTGCACAGCGATTATGCGAGGCGATCAGCGTTGGTCAAGATCTGAGAAGAGGAGGCGTCCGGTGTACTTTGTAAGCAAGGTGTTGAAAGGCGAAACCGGATATCGGAAGATAGAAATTGGCGTTGGCGCTTGTGGCCTGAAAACTCAAACACTATTTCCTTGGACATCCGTCGGTAAAGACTAATTATCCTTTAAAACAAGTGTTCAAGAAGCGGTTTGGCGGGGAGGATGGTGTCTTGGGCCGTGGAGCTATCAGTATGAAATCGGTTTCAGCCTCGTACAAGTATCAAATCCAGTCTTTAGCCGACTTCATGATCGAACTAACCTCCCGCCGGAAAGGATTCTACTCAAGGTGGGTTCTATCATCGTGGCTCCTCTAACCTCAAGAGGCGTTAGTGCGGGGTAGTGTTGGAAGGTCCGGGAGATAGTTCTTGAATACTCTTTGCGTTTTGGATTCTCCACAAGTAACACCAAGCGAAATCTGACTACATTGGTCGGTCTAAGGTGGCTCACGGAGGTCGGAGTGACACATTTGCTAGTCCGCACCGATTCACGATTAGTGGTCGGACAAGTGGACGGATCATTTGGGTAAAAGGCGCTACTACGGAGAGATATTTGAAACAAGCCCTTGTGTTGAGTCGGCGATTTGAGGCGTTTGAGATCGTCATGTGGCCGGGAAGAAAATACGTGACCTTCTATCGGTTGGCCAGCTCTAGGGATTACAGGATAAACAAATCGGTCATCCGTGAAATACTTCCGTGCCTAGTATCGAGAAGGAAGAATCCTTGATGGTTTATGGGGACAACGGCGGGTGGATGAGCCCGATCATCCGTTTTCTACAACAAGACATATTACTGCGGATGAAGAAAGCTAAGCATCGGAAAATTTCATCGGTTCGTAATGGAGTCGGAAACTATACTGGTTGGGACGTGCAACACCATCTTGCTGCTGCGTGTCGGAAGGGATATGTCGTGATTATGAAGGAAGTGCATGAGGGGCTTGTGGAAATCATGGTGGAGGTAGAGCCTTATGGCCGGATCTTAAGGGCCGGGTACTCTTGCCTACTTTAACAAAGTTGTCAAGTATGTGACTCGATGTACAAAATGCGGATGTTTGCCCACTATCCATACTCGGTGAGTTTTTGCATACGATTACGGTCCGTGGCCTTTTTATCGATTAGGTGACATCTTGGGGCCGTTCGGTGGCTCGGGACAATTGAAGTTTTTGATCGTGGCGATAGATTATTTTACTAAATGGGTAGGCGGAGGTGTATCTCGGATCTCGGCGGATCGGGTTGGCGTTTTCTTGGAAGCATCATTTGCGGTTTGGGCTACCTCGGGTTATAGTTTCGGACAACGGAACACGGTTTGACACCTCGGTAGTAAATTTTGTAAGGATCTCGGGATTCAAAGCGGGTTTATATCGTAGAGCATCCACAGTGACAGCGGGCGGAATCGGCCAACAAGGTCATATTAAATGCAATTAAGAAGAAATTGGACTCGGCGAGGGTTGTGGTAGCGACACTTGCACAGTCTTATGGGCCTACCATACCACGATTCCTCCACAACCCGGAGACTCCTTCGGGATGGTTTTGGGCGATGCCATGATCCGGTAGGTAGTTTTACCCTCTTGGCGTCGGGAAAGCTTTGAAGAAGGGCTAACAACCGGGCCTTGAATGAGGCAAGTTCTTGGATGAAATAGGGATGCGGCACATGTCAAGGCGGCGGCAAAGCGAGAATGACCGGGCGTTTCAACTTACAGTTAAGCAGTGAGGGTTCAAAGTCGGAGATCGGTACTCGAAGGTGACCGACCCTTCAAGAAAGGTGGTGGATTCAAGCTGGGAAGGACCGTTCGGGGTCTCGGAAGAATTGCAAAGCGACCTATAAATTAGAGACATTAGACGGATCGGGGTGCCAAGAACTTGGAATGTTGCCAACCTTAAATTTTATTTGAGTTAAAAATGCTTATGTAAGAATAATTGGTGCACTCTTTTCCTAGGCAAGGGCGGGGTTTTAATGAGGCATCTATCTAATGAAATCATATTACGACATCGATGCATGTGGCAGCAAATGGCGACGTCTTCTTGAGCTCGGTCTAAAGATCGTCTCGATCACGTAAAGGCTCTGTTCCCACGAGGAATACTCCTTGGTCAACCTCGGCTTGAGCTCACGAACCCTATGGCGGCGTCTTCTTGAGCTCGGTCTAAAGATCGTCTCTCGATCCGTAAAGGCTCTGTTCCCACGAGAATACTCCTTGGTCAACCTCGGCAGGGCTCTGAACCCTATGGCGACGTCTTCGCTGAGCTCGGTCTAAAGATCGTCTCTCGATCCGTAAAGGCTCTGTTCCCGAGGAATACTCCTTGGTCAACCTCGGCGAGGCTCACGAACCCTATGGCGTCTTCTTGAGCTCGGTCTAAGGATCGTCTCGATCACGTAAAGGCTCTGTTCCCATGAGGAATACTCCTTGGTCAACCTCGCTTGAGGTTACGACCCTATGGCGGCGTCTTTGCTAAGCTCGGTCCATGAGAATACTCCTCGGAGCGACCTTCAAAAATGAATGTAATCAAGTTGCATCGGTACCATCAACACTCTTTCCGGTCTCGGTGGCCGATATTACAGAAGCGTATGTTGGGGTTGTGAACAATGTTATGTGATTTTCTCTAAAACCATTAGGATTGCTCGTCACATCCTATGGCTCGGGGCTCATAAGTACTACAAAAGTTCACAATTATCGCGAAATGAACAAAGGCAAAAATTAACTTGAAATTAATAGCAAAAATTCGGAAAGCAATTAAAAATAACCCGCGGGGCAAATATTGAATACAAATGCATCACCACAAGGGATGACTAACTATGAAAGTTCTAAACAACAAAGAAGTCAAGGGTTGGGGTTAGCGGGTTGGCATCCACCTTAGCATTTTCTTCACTAATGGTGGTCTCGCTATCATCTTCATCAACCTCCACCGACTTCCCATCAACAATAGTCTTGAAGAAGTCAACCTCAGAGATGTCTATGTCGGGTAAAGACAATGACTTGAGCTTTAGCCGGTCAAGCTATGTCCCGGCATCTAGCATACCCGTCAAGGAGTTCTTCAGCGCTTCTGTAGCTCGGAGCATGATTTTTCAGAGTTCTGAAACTTGGTGGACATTTGGGCGAGCTCATCTTCCAAAGTCTTTATCCGTTTGCTTGCCTCCGAATTCTTTTCTTCAAGACTTGTAATGTTGCCAGCTGCTTCGGAGAGTTTGTTCTTGAATACATCATTGGCGTCGAGAAGGAATTGCTCGTTGTCAGTTAACCTCTTGACTTCGGCCTCTAACTCAGTTTTCTTTTTCTCCACATGATCACGTTCAAGCGGACTTGGTGAGCACAGCACACCTCATAAGGTATGAGCTCAGCTGATTGGTGATCTGTTGTGAACCCAGAGGGGTCAACTTGTTCACGTCGGTTGTGGCGTTGAGTTGGTCATACAAAAACTTAAGGCCATCGAAGTCGGCAGCCCAGAACCGATTCTCAGAAGAGGCTCGACGAGCTATCACCAACTTCCTTGACAAATTGGAGATGGCCCGATCTGCCGAGTTGGTTTCGTTCCCATGCGGTCTTGACTTTTGGGGATGAACTCGGGGCTAGTTAGGGCTCATTTGGGCGCTTGAGAGGAGAAGCGATAATGGTTTTGCTGCGGGATCACGGGTCGTGGCGTTCTTTTTCTTCTTGGGACCTTCGGCCCGCCAAATTGGACTTGGTCTCGGAGGGACCACCTTTGCCCATTCGACGGCAGACTTGACCATTAGCTTCCTCTGTTCCTTCACGGATATATCGGTCATCTTATCATGGAAAATAAAGTGAAAAGTTAAACATACAAATAAAGTATAGAATAGTAAAGATAGTCGAGAAGTTCTTACCTAGGAGTCGGGGACTTCCTTGGGAGACAGAGGCAAGTAAATCTTTGACCGAATCGGTCTGAAGGAGTCGAATTTCTAAAGAGAGGATCTCGGTATCACTTAGTATCGTAATCAAAGCCGGAGATAGGGTGGATCACAAGTCGATTACAAAGGGAACTTGTGATGCCCGTCGAAACCATAAATAACATAGGGCACGGGACCCGCATCTCACTCGGATAAAGCGCTCTTTGTAGCCTTTAAAATTGGAGGTATAGGCTTGGAGGAAACTTCTTTTCGGGATGCCAGATGGCAACCAGTTTAAGACTCGATGCTTTTATTTCGAAAAAAGAAGAACAAACCAATGGTGGGGTTATAGGCAGGCTCGGCAAATTACTTGAGGCGGATGAAACCCAGTGTTGGGACGAGTTGGGAAGGAGCTAGGTTGATAGTACGGAGGATATCGGTTTCAAAGTCGGAGAGTGGGAATTGAATGCCAAATTCCTCGATCACTCCTGTATAAAAGTAAAACCACTCCGTTTCACTCCACAGGGACGGATCATCTGAGACACTCTCTCCAGTTCACGAGTTCTAAAATTACATCATCTTAGTCTCACATGGATGAGACACTCTGTGAGGAGCAAAGTGCAGCGATTTCTTCATCTTATATCGGGCTTGGCTTAAAGCCATGACTTCTCCTTTGATCAGACGGTTGGTTTCCATTATTAGCTCCACGAACACGAAGAGTCGGGTCAGAATCACTTTGAGTAAAAACTTGATACAAACCACATCCATAACTCTCTTTGGGTCGATCGTCTTTTGACATTCCTCACCTCACGCATGCATTCCTCGAACAGGGTTTTTCGCTCTTCATCTCCTAAGTGGATTTTGCGACCAAAATCGTCGCATTCCCTAATGATGACCATGTCTAGAGTGAAACAAAAAGCAATATAGGGAAAAGAAGATACCTGAGTGTGATGATCGATCGATTGAAAGAATGTGTTTTGGAAATGTGGCAAAAAGAGCGATTAGGATTTGAAAATTTGTAGAGATGGATTTTACGGAGAGCAATTAAGTGAAATATAATGAGTAAGAGGAAAGGTGGCGTGAAATCAGGTTTTCCTATTATTAGGGCAATCATGCAAAAATATAAGTAACGTTGAATTTGGTGTCACGTGGGTCGTGTCATGCCTCTTGGGAAAGTTTGAAAATATAACTCATCTAGCTAAGGGATTGAGGTTGAGGCGATTGGTCGACGCAGTTCAAAAGCTTAAAACCGAGCGACCAAGGGGCTTATGATCATGCATAAAATCCTCGGCCGAGATGGATGCGGAGGAAGATTGTAGGGAGCGAGATCGGTCTCGGCCTTAAAGGAGGAGATCTATGTCCGGCAGTCCGGAAAAGGCGTGAGGACGGCCTAAGTCAGAAGTAGCCCGGCATGTACTTCATATGAACAATTGAATAGCGTTATGAAGATGAAGAGTTCCTAGAGTCTTTATGAGGCGTTACTAGTGAATGATTACAAGGCATGTGACTAACTCCTTGCCTTCAAAGCCATGATTAATGGTGGCGATTCTGGAAGGAAAGAAATAGCTTCAGTAGGAAGGGTATAAATAGGGCTCCGTCGGTGGGTAAGCAAGACAATTAAGCTTGGAGCTTGAGTTCACGACACTTGAGTCTCAAATCCTAAGCAATATCTTTAATCAGGTTTTTCCTGCAAGAACAAATTTATTTCTATTATTTGGCAAATAAAAAGGAATAAATAAGGAGGATAAAAAGGAAAAGAAAAAGAAGGTTATTTGAAAAAGTCATTATACGTGAAATTAGAGAAGAGAAGAGAAGAGAGGAAAAGCCAAACGCCGTAAATTCGAAGGATCATCGTGAGGTAAGGGGTGATTTCATTCCGTTAATATGCCTTATGGGTTTTGGGATACAATTGAATGATTGGGTATGTTAGGAAACTTGAATTAGATAATTCTAGGTTGTAGGATTATCCCTAATTGCGTCGGATTATAGGAATTGGAACCATTAATGGGATAAATAATTAATAGGAATGATGGAAACATGATTTAGGATGTTGTGTTGATGTGTATTGGTTGTATTTTGGTGTTTCTAATGCTATAATTCGTATGGGAATGAGTAAGAATAAATTGGGACACAAGTTCTTTGTCAAAAGCGAGATTTTTGATGCTGCAGTCGTGGGCAAGTTACTCTGAGGAGGCAGGGTTCCCAATTCAAATTGCAAAAATTGGGACTTTTCAACGTGGGAACGGTTCCCGTATGGAGGAACCGGGTCCCATACAAAATTCAGAGGCGTGTTATTTTCAAATTGTAGGGAAGGTTCTCGAGGAGGAACCGTTACTGCTTAATTCAAAATGTTTAAAACTTCAAAAATTCATATTTTCCAAACCGTAGCTCCGATTTGAGTGTCGTTTTCGGTACTTCTTAAATTAAAATACTATCTTATAAAATAAGAAAAATATTATTTTATGAAAACTATTTTAAAATAGTAATTCCCGATTTTGTAAATTTTGGTATTTTGAGAATGGTGTAGAATTGGTTGTGAATCGTTCCGACTTAGTGAATGAGGTGATACTTATGTGTTGTGCACGCTATCCATTTATGAGTGAGATGTGATCATGTGGTATATTGGTTATTGTTTTGACAAGTTAAATGATTGGCTTGTTGTTTATTCATGATTGTATTGATATCATGTGTTGTTATCGATGTTGTATATTCATGATGGTTGTTGATCTCGGTTGTTATTGTTGTACATCTGGTGATAGTCTTACTAATTGAAGGGTAGCGTTTGACATAGTTATACTTTGTGATAATTTATTTCATGATTATGTTGTTATCATGAGATACTCGTTGATGTTGGCATTATGTGGAATTATGTTGTGATCATATTCGTTGAATTGATGTTGCATGCTTTTATGGTGCATGCATAAGCATTGTTTATGGTTCATTCCCATTGTGCGGAGTGAGCTTGCGAGCCAATAAACTTACGAGTTTAGAGGTAGTGAGGCTAGATTCTTGACCCGGTGGTTATGGGCGAATCATGGATTGCTTGTCTTTCCACATGTAAGCAGACGATTGGGTGAACTCGGTTCACGTTTGGTACCACATGCATAAGTCGCATTGCATATGGGATTGTGACATGCTAGGATGGTTTCGGTGTTGCAATTTCCATTGATTGTTATATTTGCATAAATCATTGTGTGAAATGCAATTGTGATGAGCGATGATTATGTTAATGATAGTGGACTAATATCTTGAATTGTTCTATTGTATTTAAGAGCGTATAATGCATTTTAT
Source organism: Vicia sativa (assembly GCA_021764765.1). Taxonomy (NCBI): domain Eukaryota; kingdom Viridiplantae; phylum Streptophyta; class Magnoliopsida; order Fabales; family Fabaceae; genus Vicia; species Vicia sativa. The sequence continues at coordinate 229,620,356 of CM038795.1, read as the reverse complement.
ATTGGATAGAGATCTCACCCTTGCTTTAATGATTTGATTAAAGTTAGACTCGGTCGGTGAGGATGGCTTATAGAGTGTGTAAGTGTTTTATCCGCGTGTGTCGGTGTCATGCTCGATGGTTGTAACAGAAGCGCTTGTTTGATGAGTTTTATTTAATACTCCATTGTTTTAAATTATGTTGGGAATACTTATGAATTGAAGTTATTCGGTTTGAGGTATTTTCATATGTAGAACATGAAGTTGATTTTTGAATAATCTATTTTATTTATTCCTTGATTGAGCATGATTACCGTTTGAGATTGAAATTTTGTATTTTATTTTAATTGTGACATCCTGTTTTCATGTTACTACGATAAAATCTAGTTTGATATCAATTTAATTAATGTATTACGGGTTATTTAGAAGGGGTGTTACCGTCAAAATAATTTGTGATTACATCTTTGAGGAACCGACCTCTCCATAACGTCCTTTTAATAGTCAGGTTTATCGTAACCACCGGGCCGGGTTATATGCTCGGCTCCTGTCTCTTCATTTGCTGCTAGGCTTGAGTCCTCGGTATCTCCGGCTTCATAGTCCGGACAGGTCCAACCCTATGAGCCAAGATGCATTCCTCTAGTGAAATCTCCTAGCCGACTATTCTTATGTTTGGTTTATCCTCTATACCTCGAGTAGTGGATTTATGCATGAACAGATAATAATAAGACAAAATACCCTTTTTGGTCCATTATCTTTAAAAAGTTCCAAAGTGGTCCTTTAATTGTTCAAAAAGGTCCACGTTAGTCATTCGTCCATTTTCATAAACAACGTTAATATTTGCTTGGTGACATCGACATGGCATACATTTATGCAGTGGCTTGTGACTTGTCATACATTCATTTTTAAAGTCATTAAAATTCCAAAAAAACCTTTAAGTAATTTCCTTAAGGAAGGATTCGAATTGGGGTCCCTTTTCTTCCAGCCAAGCTAAATGCTTAACCATTATATCACTTCAACTTTTGTGATTTAATATACAAATTAAATATATAACTATGTACCATATTCCAGATCTTTAAATGTCAATCACTAAAAATTTAAATACTCCATCACGACCTCAAATACTTCCATCTATTATGCAAAATTGTTTTGTTGAAGCAAAACAACATAATTGATGTTTTATGCTCAATAAAAGCACATAAACAAATTATTTGTTATTGTTTAGCTAACATATCAAATTCTTCCGTGCAACTTGGTATCTTTTTTCAAAAACTGGGTCATTCAATTCAAGACCTAAAAACAAGAATTCTCAACAAAAAGAATTCACAAGTTGAAAATTCAAAGAAATTCTACATTAACTTTTGCTTTCTTGTTTCAAATCAGTTTTACTAATTGATCTGCCCCAATAACACCAATTTCATTCTTCCATCAACAACAACTCTTCATCTTCTCCAATCGATCTGCCCCTTCCACTACAAGAATCAAGTTCTTTTTACGCTGCCACCAGAAAACTTAATCTTCCAGACCTTTCTCCTCATTTTGCATCCTTTGAGGCAATATCACAAACACCTCAAATGCAACATCAACAAACGATTCAGCTACGAGTCTAATCTTGTAAATAAACTCTAAAGGATCTGTGAATTAATCTTCGATTGGGTAAAACACGCAAGCGGATGGTATATTGGTGGATGAAATGTTCAAATCTGGAGTTACTACGCCTTTTTCAACAACCCTAGGTTTACCCTTTTGACCATGATTTTGGCATTCCCCCATAGCAGCTAATGACCCTATGCTCTATTTCATTTGGAAACAAATTGCCAGACTCAGTACTGGTTCACTAGAGAAATACAAGTCTTTGGAAATATGATTAGTAAAACTGATTTGAAATAATAAACATCAATTATGAAGTAGTGTAGTGGTAACATGCTATTACTTACAAGTTTGATGGTGTGAGTTTGAATCTTGACTAAACAAAAGTTGGTGCCGTTTGAATAAATAGAAGTGACTAAAAAAAGTATTTTCCCTAATAATAATTATAATAATGACAGAAAGGGATATATTTATAGAATTTTGTATTAATAAATATAATTATATAAATAAAAGGAAAAAAACTTCAAAAGTTGAAGAAAAACAAAACAAAATTTAGACCACTAAAATCTCCTAGTTAAAGAATATATAATTTAAGTATAAAATAAAATGAGAAAAGCATCCAATAGTTAAAGACCCAGTCTCAGTTGACACACATGTTTTAACTTCCGTCTCTACTTCCAACAAACTTTCAAACCCAAACCCAAAACCACACCATGCCAATTCACTCATCCAAACACTCCCTAACCTCTCACACCACCATCCTCCTCTTCCTCTTCCTCCTCCTCCAAATTTCATCTCCGATAACCAAAACCCTCGCCGAAAACTCCCACGTCATCAATTTCCAATCCCCAAACCTCTACCCAGAATCCCTCTCCTGGGACCCAGCCAAACAACACTTCCTCGTCGGATCCCTCCGCCACCGCACCATCTCCTCAATCTCCGACGCCGGCATAGTCGAAACGCTAATCTCCGACACCTCCCTCCCTGAAAACGCCACAGTCGTAGGTATAACCGTCGATTCACGCAACAACCGCGTCCTCGCTGTAATCCATGCCATCAAACCTCTCCCTCCTTTCAACGCACTCGCTGCCTACGACCTCAAATCTCGCAACCGAATCTTCCTCTCCATCCTCCCCACCGATGAAGAAGAAGAAGCTCTCGCAAACGACGTCGCTGCTGATTACAACGGTAACGCTTACGTCACAAACTCAATCGGAAACTACATCTGGAAAGTAAACTCCAAAGGAGAAGCTCTTCTCGAAATCTCCGCGGTTCACCGAACATACAGTAGACCGCGACACACCGTATAATTTCGTCGGGCTCAACGGAATTGCTTACGTCAGCAGCGGGGATTATCTCCTAGTGGTGCAATCCAATACGGGCAAGCTTTTCAAGGTTGATGCGGACGACGGTACAGCAAGGCACGTGCTTATAAGCAAACATCTCACGTGTCCTGACGGTGTCGTTTTGAGAAGTGACGGTGTCGTTTTAGTGGTTTCGCCGCACGTTAATAAATTGTGGCTTCTCAAGGTAATAATGGATGGGGAGAGTGTGGTTTATGACGAAATTGACCTTGAGAGTGAAGGTACCCTACTTCGGTTGTTTCCAGAGGAGGGATAAGATGTATGTGTTGTATGGGTATTTTATGGAGGGTCTTTTGGGGAATTCGGAGAGGAAGGTTTTAGGATTGAGGAGATTAGGTCACCGAAGGAGAGTGAGGGGAGAATGTTTGGCTTTATGTGATGATTGGATTTGGGATGGTTTATTTTGTGTATTGGAGGTTTCAGATGGGGCAGCTTGTGAAGAGTATGAATAAGAAGATCAATTGATTGTTTCTATTTAATGGGTATAGCTCAATTCTGTTTTTGCTTAGGAGTGAAAATTGTATCAATTTGTTGTTTTATACAAAACTCTTATTTATAAATTCTAATGCTCTTAATGAACGAAAGAATGGTTGTGCTACAAATGGTATTGAATTGCAGCATTGATATAATTTGATGTTTGATAGTTTATGTTGTAATAGATTGCTATTTCCAGTTAAGAAGCTTCAAAGGGTTTGTTTAGAGCAATGTTACCAGGTACAACAATAATCTTTAGAGGTTAAGCTAGGACTTCTGGATATAATTATGAATGACCATTAATGTGTGACTTATATTATTCACAATGTCCTTCATATTGAGTATAGTTGTCACTCCACTATCCATTATATCATTTTTTAGGTCAATGTCCTTCTTTAGTTATGCTGCATTATTTTGTCTGCTTTTCAGATTTGTTTAGCTATATAATACAAGTTTATCTTCAATCAATCTTGAATCAGCCATTTTGTTGTTGTTAGCTTGTCATTTAGCAGTATACCTACTATCTTGATATTGGAGGAATTGGAGCAAAACTTCCATATGAGCTTGTCATTAATTACTTATTATAGTATTTATATTATTTTTCTTTATAATAAATAGTTAAAAATATTGTTGACAAATTAATATTTAAGTCACAAATTATTTGTACAAGTTGGACCCAAAATCTATTATAAAAATTTTGAGGTGACACATAATTGTCTAATTTTGAGGTGTTAGTGGTTGAAGGTCTCACTACTAACCTCCTAGCATTACTCAACTATATAATCATGATATGTGTGTCCTTCAATCGCACATAATGCGATTCTTGGCAAGAATCATATTCAAATGATGAAAAGTGCGGATCATCTGACAATTTCTATATGTGGACTCCTTATGCGAAAAATTAACTTCAAGCATGTATGATCTCCAAGATTGATGAGGTTGAGTACTAGCATTGAACAATGGGTCACCTAAATCTCTAAAGTGTGAGGAAGATTGTCACTTAAAACGCTATGATCTTAAGATTGAAGAAGGTAAAATTTATGGTGACTGTTAGATGGGAAAACAGATCAAGATGTCACATAAGAAGGTCCAACATCTTACCACTACTTGTGGGCTTGAACTACTTCATATGGCTCTCAATAGACATATGCAAGTTAAAAGTCTAGGAGGTACGGAGTATGTTTTTGTGTGTGTTGATGATTACTCAAGATACACATGAGTTGGATTCATTAAAAAAAAAAATCAAGCGCCTTAATAACCTTTGAAGATATTTGTCTGCGTCAGCGTCATGATAAGGGAGAAGATATTCCTAATGTTCTAGACAACATTATCAACATCCTTCTACGGTGGTAAATAACAACTGCGAATGTTGAAGGAAGTGTCCACGAGAACAAAGACTTTTCTTAAAGATACAAAAAATTATCGATTGAAAACATAATCGAGAGCTAAATGAAGGAATCACCACTCGAATAAAAGAACACATCGATTATAGAGATATGATAGCAAATATGTGTTTCATATCGAAAGTGAGCCGAAAATATGAAATAAGCCTTAAATGATGAACCTTTGAATGAATTCTATGCAAAAGAATTGGATTAGTTTTAAATAAATGAGATATGGGCGATACCTAAACCTAACTATTCGACATCATTGTTACTAAGTAGATATACATAAACAAGTCGATGAGAAGAGAATGTTTCAAGAAATAAGACTCGTTTAATAGCTCAAGGTATACTCAAATCGAGGCAATTGATTTTGATGAGACATTCGCTCGATTGCTTTTCAAAAGCTATAAGATTGTGTTCACGGTGATTTACGGTGAAACAACCGCTAGTCTTCAAACTATTGAATAAGCGTTATAAGCATTATGTTATTCAATCCCTACGGTAACTTGCGGGATCGACTAGATTGATCCTATGGGGTATCGACCGTTGGTATAAACTTAAGATAAAGATCCATATTTGAGACTTGTTTTGGAGGTTTTGTATATGTCAAAATACGTTTCGATTACTTAGTGATGTGATCAAGTTAATAGCGTATATTTGGTTCGAACAAACAAGAACATGCGATATTCGAAATAGCAACAAAGTATATAAATGCAGCAATATTCAAATAAACTCTTAAAGTGTAAAAGATTTTCAAAGTGATTGCGTGAAGCGTAAAAGCGAGAATGTAAACAAATGTATAAAAACTTTACGAAATAACAACGTTAATGTAAAGGTTTACGGAAAAGTAAAGAACTTGACAATGGTAGAAAAAGCATTTAAATGAAATGACTTTGAAAATAAAGAAACTTAAAGACATTGATGCAAGATAAAGTTAGACTTGAGGAATAAAGATACATTGAATAATAAAGTCTTGGTGCAATCATCGTACATCATTCGTGCATTCGTTTCCCTAGCCATGTGGTATTTTGAATGTGGTGAATTTTAGTACAATAGATATGACACGAAATCCTAACATTAAGACTCCTATTTATACTAATTAGACCATAACGGTCTAACCCATAAGATCTTGCCACGTTTAGAACATGCAACACACCATGCTTCTCTTGCTTCCACGTTTTGAACCGTTTCTTGTTGGCGTTTCAACTCCTTTTATCCGCTTGCGTTTGAATTTCAAATGTATCACTCGCTTGATCTCGAACCCATTTCCTCGATATGATTCTATTACCCGATCGAAGCTTGTTTCACACATATCACGGTATTTACATTAGACATTCGGACTCAATACATCCATTCGAAGGGCTAATTCCTTTCTTTCTAAACTATGATATTCACTATATTCCCTTGAATACTTTAACGTCATCTCGTCTCGAGCTCCATGATATTTCTTGAATCACAAGACATCAAAATCTTGACTAACAAAATGCCCCTTTAAAATATGTATTTGAATCCCTTTTAAGAAATACTTATTTTAAATATATCTAAGATTTTGATGTGACTCTTGAGTAATTATGACCACATACACGATTTCCATCATGTCAATCACGATGACCCACAGGTTCGAACCACTTTTACGGTAACCACGGTATGGTGCATTTATTGAAAGCAATGATTATCCTTAATCACGCTCATTACCAATACTAATTTCACGCCACCTCATCTTGTAACCAACCCGTCTCCCGTAACTTGGCATTAGTTGGTGAGTGTTTCCTCCCTCACTATAAAACCAAACAAACTTTAGTCTTTCCACTTTTCCACACTGAATCTTCTTCTTCCTTTCTTTCTCGTAAAACCCTAATCTCTTTAATCAAAACCCCAACAATGTCTTCATCAACATCCCGGGTAAAAGATTTCTAAGAGGAAGAATAAGAACACTGAACAATTTTGGAAAGCAAGGTTGGCACTCACCAAGGTCATCATGCTTATGCCCGGGACTCTCCAAAGAACAAGAGCTCTTATATTCCTCTCGGTATTAATCCCTACTAGCAACACGGAAAAAGATTTGCCCTAATGGGTCCCTTACGGTTTTGAGATTCTTAAGGATACGAAACATATTTCACATGCATTACGATTTCAAACCTTTATTCAATACCATGGAAAACCCTAGGGTAGGGCCGAAAATGTCAATGATCCTGTTCTACAAAGGGCGTAGAAACTCCTATGACTACCCCAAAGATCCTTTCATTACGGACTATGTCAAAAACAACTTTAAACCATTTCGATCTGTCCAGCTAGCGATGTAGCATATCAAAGCGGTTCGCCAAAATGGAAGTTAAGAAAGGACATCGATGGGAGGAATTAGGTATCTATAATTTCCTAAAATTATCCAAACAGGCTTCACACGGTCATCCTCATTATTCGCATCCTGTATTTACGGGATAGCACCTATAATACCTTCCACCTTCCGGAGAACAGTCACACCACATTCTTTGACATAGCGCCATCACTAGACTAACACCGTAGAAACATATGTTCACGATCTTTGAGGAACATTCAAGTAATATCGATTTCGATATCAAACTAGCGACTTCTCCAAATTCATCGGTCATTACCATACGAAGGTGATAGTGTCTCGATGTTGAACACATTGCCTTCCTTACTCTTTGGCTATCACGATATGTTTTACTGCGGGTCACTTCAAGTAGCTAGTAGGTTCATTCCTCGGCAAGAGATTTGCATGAAACAGGAGGATTAACTTAGCGAACTCCGCTAGTTGACCTTTATGAGAGCACGAGATCGGCCGTTTGAGCTTGAAATCTCATACCTCCAAGAACATCTTGTTAGCTGGTCCCTTGGTTGCTCGATTATGGCTAAATGCTATGTTCGGTCTTCGCTCTCCACTGCGAGATACTATTAATGAGCAAGATCCGAGATAGATGATCGAATTGAGGGCGTTGAGGGAGGCTGACTCTAGTGATGACAAGGCCGATTTCGAGTTTCATTTTCAAAGTACATTATACTTCTCTCGAACAACATGAATTTAAAGAAACTATGGCGCCTTTTGCTTGAGGACTCATGGACCATCATGGTTCACTATGTCTCTTTCGGGCTAAATGCAAGGAAATCCAAGATATCTGGAAGGCCTTTTATTACCAGGTGATCTCCTCAAAATTACTCCGACCAAGAACCGGATCCTCTTGTTGCCTATCAACCTAACCGTTTGAGACAATTTGGTGCATGTCAATTAATACGAACCCTTGTTCCAAACTCAAAGCGCCATTACCTGCGGTCGAACTTTTAAAGCCGGAGATGCCAAGCTTCAACAAGAACAATATCAAGAGTTCGCGATTCAACTTAATCCCTTCGAACCGCTCCTTTTCTTCAAAGAGTTTTCTAGATTGGTGGATTAAATTCTATCAATCTCATATGTTTGACACTCTTACCATTCAAGCTAAAGCGCTGCGTTCGATGTGCGGTACACAAAAAGAAAGGTAGGTTGACCCACGCTCGAGAGATTAAAGCTTTTAATTACTTGAAACTACTTATGATCCCTGCGCACGCAAACCCTTTGTATATCGGCGGCTCAAACCTTGAGGGAAAATTTAAAGAAAAAATTTTAAGTTCAAACTCCTTCAAGGTTGTCACACGAGGATAGGTATAGGTTGGCACTCGAAATGCATCCACCTAAATTTCCACACTACCTACCTCGAATTGGCTCGGCTTGGTTTCCTCCATATCCTTGGTGGTTAATTTGCGTGAAATGCTCAAATATAAATCCCACAAAACTAAAGCCATCGAGGCTGTGACATGGGCTCGATCTTGCTTCATAATTTCCAGGACCTCGCTATGACCTTTCCGCCATGTCGATTCTTTCGAAAGAGGCGCGGTCGAATGTTTTGGAAATCCCAAATATTATTACTTTCTTTGTTTTAACTTTCGTTTTAATTACTTGATTTCCGCCCTCGGGATCAAGACTCGCAAGACCAGGAAGGAGCAGTTCTCAACAATCCCAGAGACAAATGATAGTGTGCCTAAAGTGACTCAACAATCAATCCTGCAACTACAACAACAAACATGCGCCCACTCCAACAACTACTCAAGTCACCCCACCTACAACAACTATTCCGATTAGAAGGTAAACAATTTATCCGCTATTTGAAATAGGTCGATTTTTCGTAACTTGAGTCTAAATTGCATTTTGTACCATTTGAGACAAGTAAACTTCCTCCACCACTCCAAAAAGAAAAACTAGCACCATTGGGAAGACTCTCAAAGCGGAGAAAGTTCTCCACGACTTTGCAAAAGAAAGAAAAGAGACATAAGGATCTTGGCGTCTCGGACTTGATTCAAGAGATGTTGCTCCATACCAATCAAAATTCCACCTTGACCTCCAATGTAATATTGGAACATATAAACGATAACATATCTACGGATAACCCACGGTAAGTTTACTTGAATTCTTAAAATGATTATTCGTACCTTAGTTATCGATTTCTAATCTTTTTTTTTCATGTAGGATGATTCGACCCGGATCCCAACCACTTGACTCCTCCTCCATGACATCCGCTCAATTCACTCTTCTCCTCATGGGGATTCGAATAATCCGATGCAAAGCAGGCTCTTCTAACATGGCACTCCAATGGAGCTTCGATCGACCTAATGATCAAGCACTTCGCCTCCTCTCAAGGAGACCAATGAAATAATGCTGAAGATGCTACGAACTACCTTGAGGTTCTTCACCCAAAATCTCCTCCAACAATCCCTCAGGCGTGAACAAATACCTCAAGAAGAGGAAAAACCCACGCCTCTCGAGAGTGAAGATTCTAGCGAGGAAGGTGCGAGGATGAAGAAGGAGAAGGCGCTCAAGAGTTTCGAGCGAAAGAACGGGTCGTCTTGATGGTGATCGAGAATGATGATATCGAAGTGGTGGACTTGGTGATGATGAACAAGATGATGGAAGCGTGAATAACGGCGGTGATGATCTTCGTACTAATGAACCAATGGACTTGAAATGGATGTTACTCCATTACGTATGGAACTTCTGGTCTTCTCATTGTGAAGAAGAATTAGCCAATTTGAAAAGAAATGACCTATTGGGTACATGAAGGCTAAGTTGGCTCAAAGGGATATTCCACTTTCTGCGGTGGTCTTTGGTTCGACCTCTGGTCTATGCCTTCGATGATAGGGTTGTGCTTCTTCATAGAATTAGAAAATAATCCTCAATGTGGATCTATGAAGTGCTTAAACAAGATAGCACCGCTTGTTTCATCATGAAGGGATTCTTGAACCAAGTTGACCTCACTACTGCTCTCGGAAGTTAGTACCATCCTATTCGAACTTGTCTTTGTTGGATAATGTGTTGGATGCCTCCTCCGGGATGAATCTGCTGTAAATAAGGTTCAAGAGAAAAGAGCTTCAATGGATCGCTTATGAACATGCCTCAAAGCTTTCGAAAGTGAAGAGCTAGCCACGCATATTAAGCAAGCTAGAGTGACTATGAGCTTGATCTCGATCCATCCTCCTCGGGAAGCAGTTCAAGAACTTGAGGCTAAGATCAAAGAGGCCCGTGACAACAAATTGCCTATGAATCCAACACCTTTGGGAACCGATTTGAAGAACTTCTTAACAAGGGCCTTCTTTGAAGCGAGCGGTGAGCAACTCAAAGGTGAAGTTGCCATCCTCGAAGGTGCCAGCGCTTTACCAAACAAAGACTTGAGTCTTTCAAGAATATCTTCGACCGGTGAGGAACAATCCCCACTTTTGAATCTTGATTATTTTGTAACTCTTGTATTTTGATTAAATGTTTACTACGCCATTTTGGCAATTATGTTACCATTTGGCATTTCATTACAATATTGTGACTACATTGTTAGTATTGAATCTCCTGCGGGCATGGTTTATATTTTTAAATACTTCCCATTTACCTTTAGGATTCGTTTATCATCGGCCGATTCTTCTATTTCATACGCATTGTTAAAGCGTTTTGCTATTGAAAAGGGCCTTCCAATGAGGTGACCATTTACAATGCTTTATTCTTTTTGTCCATGGGCAATATGACTTTCCATACTAAGTCATTAGCGTTGAATGTCTTACCTTTTACTCTTTTGTTATATGCCACAGCCACTCTTTCCTTTTGCCTCATTAGGATTTCCAATGCATGTAGTCGACTTCGTCTAACTCAACTAACTCATTCACCATCATTTCCCAATATAATGGCGGGGAGTTCATGTTGTCTTTGGATTGAGACGTAGATGAATTTCTGAGTAAGACGCATCATGGCCAAATGTTAGTTGGAAAGGTGTAGTATTGGTAGCTTCTTTAGGAGATGTTCTGAGGCCCATAGTACTTGGTCTAAAGTTTTATGCCAATTCTTTGGCTTTTTACCAATGTGTTTTTGATCAAACCAATTATTACTTTGTTGGTGCTTGACGACCATTTGCTTGAGCATAATATGGTGTTGATGTCAATAGTCTAAATCCCATCTCTGGCGAACTCTTGCATCTTTCTACGATGCATCTGGACCCTTGGTGCGTAGTTATACTACGGCAATCGAACCTATAGATTATTTGTTTACGTATGAATTCAATAATAGCTTCTTGATCTGCGATTACTAATGGTATCGCGATCCACTTAGTAAAATAATCTATTCCTACCAAGATGTACTTGACCTTTAGGCGAGGCAGGATTGATTTCTCCTATCAAATCTAGCCCATCCTCTAAGGGCCATGGTTTAATGATCGAATCGGCTCACTCGCGGGAGCATGTTGAATCTGCATGTTTCGACATTCTTCACATCCTTTAGCGAAGTCTATGCAATCTTTGAGCATGCTAGGCGATACATACCATATCAAAATAGCAACCACTTCATCTTGTGGCACCTTGATGTGCCCCCATTGTGAACTTCGATAATGCGGATCGCCTCACTTTCTCCTAGGCATTTGAGCAATACACCTTCTTGGGTTTTCTTGAATAATTCATTTCCCATAAGGACATATGATAATGCTCTATATTTCGTTTTTCTATCGTTTATGGTTGGATCTTTTAGATAGCTTATAATTGGGCTTGATCTGCATCGATCGGTGTTTGTGGCTAACACTTGAATCTATCTTTACCACTACAACCTAACTTGATATTTTCTAGATCGATGGCGTTAGTCGGTAGCCATAACCCTACCTCTTATTTCGATCAACTCTTTAAAGTTTTGTGTAGAGACTTTATAACTGAAGCCAATGCTAGGTCATTTGCTTCTTGATTCTCTATTCTTGGTATATGTTGGATATCCATATATTGAATTTTTGATCGATCTGTTAGCTATGATGATATGTCATCAAATTTTCCTTTATGCATTTATATTCCTTTGTTATTTGTTTGACCACTAACTACGAGTCACCTTTAATTTCGACTTTAGTTGCCCCAATTCCAACAAAGCTTGAGTCCAACAATAAGCGCTTATATTGACTTCATTGTTTGAGCAACGAGGGCCATCAATTTATACTTGAATTTTGTTGGGATTCCTTCAGGAGAAATTATAAGAACTCCAACACCACTACCTTCTTTGTGAGTCGAACCATCAGTATAATTTCAAGGTTGCGTCAACATAACCCATAATGGTCTTTTCGACCGTGGTGATCCTGAATGAAATCGGCAATTATTTGACCTTTCCACGACTCAAAGGCATGAAGGTTAGAGAATATTGTTAGGGCTAAAGCCCATTTACCCACTCTACTATGCATAATTGGTTTTGACATGTGTTTGATAACATCGAAATGAGAGGAGACATAAACATCAACGGGCTTTATATAATATTTAAGTTTCATACAAGAGAAGTATAAACATAGGCATAACTTTTCTATGTTACTATATCTAGTTTGCATCATTTAGCACCTACTTAAATAGTATATAGCTCTTTCGATGCCATTACTATCTTCTTGTGCTAACATACTACCTATAGTAAATTCGAGGCGGATATATACAATCTCATGGGCTTTCCCATGAAGGTGGAACAAGATAGGAGGTTGAGAGGTATCTCTTAATTTCGTCGAAGGCCTCTGATGTACTTGACTCCACTCGAAGGCTTGGCCTTGTTTTAAGCAGTAGTGGAGAGAATGCTTGAGTCTTTCCACTTAGATTCGAGATGAATCTTCTAAGAAAATTTATCTTCCCAAAGAGCGCAACTCTCTTTTTGATGTGGGTGCTTTAGTCTCCATGATGGCTTTGGTCTTATTTTGGTTGATTTCGATTCCTTTTTATGAACCACAAAGCCCAGAAGTCTCTCACAAAAATGCACATTTAAGGGGTTCATTTTCAAGCCATGTTTTCTCATTCTTTCGAATGATTGGCTCGAGATAGTGCGGATGGGTTTACGAAGAGCAGACTTGATGACTATGTCATCAATATACACTGCATAAAAGTCTCAATAAAATCGTGAAAAATGGAATCCATTGCTCGTTGGTAAGTGGCTGACATTTTTCAAACCAAAAGGCATCACTACCCACTCATAGGTGCCTAAGGCTCTGGACAACGAAATCTTGTCTTGGCAACATCCTCTTGACAATAAAAATCGATTATAACGGAATATCCATCTAGCATGCTTAAGTATTGAACCATGAGTCTATTAACATTTACATTTCTGGGCATAGAGTATTGGTCTTTAGGGGTTCTTGTATTTAAATCCCTAAAGTCTATGCATATTCTCGAACCATTTTCTTAATAACGGCACTATATTAGCTAACCATTCGACATACCTTGTGGTTACGATGAACTTGCAGCGACAACCTTTCGACCTCGGCTTTAATCTTCGTGAGCAACTGCGCGAACCTCCAGGAGTTTGCTTGATGGGCTTCTTGCCATCCTTGATTGGAAGTGCTCTACCAACTCTCTTTTCAAGCCGGGCATTTCGTCGTAATCCCAGCGAAACAATCTTTATTTTGTTTGAGGATTTGATCACCTCTTGCTTGAGACTTGGACCCGATCGCACTTATATAGGTTATTCTTTTGTGTTGTCATCCCCAAATTTACCTCTTGAGTTGATCCTGTGCCAACATCTTAGCACCTATGTTTGTAGGATCTTGCTCGAAACCCGAGGATTCATATCATATATGGCATCTAACCTTTGTTCTATTTCTTTTCTTCGCGGGTGAGTCTTTCGAACCTGCCCTTTCATGTTATTTTCTTCAACTATACTATCTATTTGACCTCTGAGCTATCCATTTGTTCTCGACCATGTAGGCGAAATCCTTTCGAAGAAGGAGGACTCGAGCATGAGCACTATTGTCAATTCCTAGCCTTACGGCGTCTTCTCAAGTACCATCGAGTCCCGTCTTCTTTACTTATTTTTACGTCCCGATACATGCCATCATGGCGAAGGGTCATATAATATTGCGCATCTCCCCGTTCATCTCCTCATTTGGAGCCTGAGGCTATTCGTGCTAGATACTTGTCATAATTCCTTTTGTTGACGAGGTTGGTGTAGTCATGAAGTAACTACGATGCCTCGATGTTCTCCACTATCCCATCTTCTCTCCATAGCACTAACCTTTGGTGCATTGGCGAAGGCGCCCTACGCCATGAATCCATTCTCTTCCTAACGCGGTTGTAATTGGCCTTGGCTGATTACCATGAACATGGTGGGCTGCGGCTCGAACCAGGTTAACTCCACTTGCACCACTCCCAATGTTTGACCAACTTTCCCTTCATAATTTGATAGCACCATGTTATGCGGTTTAACATCACTTTCTTGTATTCCTAGCTTTTTAACATAAAATGAGGCATTAGATTAACCTTGCGCCTCCATCTACGGGACCTTATTCACACCATGGGCATTAACCTTTGCTCGAATGAGCAGTGGCTTCAAATGATTCTTCATTCTTGGCTCGGATGTTCGAAGAAGGCATTCGCTCTTGACGGCGCCATTATCCATGACATAATAGCAAAGCGGCCTATGTTTCATCATATCAATGTTATCATCCTCTTCTGTTCTTGATTTCGGTTTCTTGTCCGAACTCGGAAGGTAGTCTGACACCACGTTGCGGTTTAGGTTAAGTGAGGATTCTCCTTGATTCGAAGTTATCGGTTAGCATATCTTCATCTTCCTCGGCCTGGTATATTCTTTTGATTCATACGGTTTTGTGTCGGAAAAAGTCTCCGCTAGCTGGAGGTTTGTTTTGGGTTGCTTGCTTGTCGTTGGTTTGTTAGTCTTTGGACATCTCTTTCTTCTTGGTCGAAATTACCTCTTCAGCGCCATTTCCTTCTCGACCTTCGAACACGTTGTTGCCTTCGCCATTGGGATCTTGACATGGGATTCTTCCCCTTATAGTTTTCCAGCCTCAACTCTTCTTTTCTTTTGTTGTTGAACTGTCTCCTGTACACCATGGCATGACGGGCATTTTGCTCGTTGCTTCTCAATTATCTTTCCCCTATTGGTTTTGACGCGACCATCTATCGGTTGGTACTTGACGGGGACTCGAATGTTACTCTTGAGCACCTTTGGGGTAAGGACTATCGAGCTTTCTTTGATTATGATTGCCATGGAGGTGCTGACCCGACCCATCTCCTTGTGATTCCAGCATGGCGCGAAAGGAATGGTTTGAATGCCCTGCCATGTTTTGGTCATATCTTCTGAACACCTTGGGCAAATCAAACGCCGTTGCCCCTTTATGGCGTACTAAGAACTCAACACACTCTCTCCGGTCGAGGATAGCATCTAAACAATTGATTGTCTTGGCGCGATTGGCCTTGATTCGAGCCCTTGGCTCCTTTCGAACTCTGACAATCTTCTCATTGCGGATGATCTTGCATCCGGGGCATCATCTCGGCGTTTCCTTTGTGGCACACCATGAGGTAATTTTTCAAGCGATATCTGCGGCATATCCTTCATTCATTTTGTATTTTTCCTTCTCAAGGTATTTCTCCATTTCTTGCATCTCGAACAAGGTTTCTCCATGTCCACCATATTAACATCCACCTCTCCATCTTTTCATCATCTCCCACCCGATGGTTCGATGTCTTTGAGTTGTATTTTCGAACTCTGCGGGCGGAGTATTTCACGGTAGTCGAATTTGCCACTAGTCTCCCCAGTGTCCCAAACTTCCTTCTTGGACTCGTGTCCTTCTAGCTCTCCTTTTGTATCCTCGTCTCCCAACCCGATGGTTTGATGGCTTCGATTGGGATTTTTGCACTCTCGGCGCGAGAATACTTTACGGATAATCGAATCTTCCAGGGTTCTCCCAAAGTATCGGATCTCTTTCTCGGGAGAGTTGGTTCGTAATTTGGACCTTTTCTAATTGGCGCCTCGGACCTTGATGCTTTGTACCAATTCATCACGACTCTCCACG
This sequence comes from Vicia sativa, assembly GCA_021764765.1. NCBI lineage: Eukaryota > Viridiplantae > Streptophyta > Magnoliopsida > Fabales > Fabaceae > Vicia > Vicia sativa. The sequence goes on along the minus strand of CM038795.1, from coordinate 229,604,237 downwards.
GCCCTCGATGCTGGATGTCCTTTGAAACAAATGACTATGGCTTAGTCGAAGCTTCGGTTGTTGATGGATGTCTTGATGGCGCCATTGTTGACTCCGATCGGTCCCAACTCTCATTCTCGTGTTTTCATCTTTCAATGTATTGACCCCTTGGCTGTTTCCACCATATTTATTTCTCCCATGCTGCGGGCTCGGAGTAGTTGGTGTCTGCAATATCGGAGGATCCTCATCTACCTTCATCTTTGGCTTATCGGCAAACTTTAGTCGCCTTCTTTGATTGCATTACGAATTAAGTCCACGAAAAGAAAACGTGAGGTTTTGTGGCCTAAGAAACTATGATATTCTGAGAATCCCTTTTCTTTCTTTGGTCTAAAGGAGGTATTTTAACATTCGATGGCACAATCGGTTGACCATCTTTGACAAGCGGTCAAAATCTCATCACACTTTGTCACATCAAAGGTGTACACCTTCTTTAGAATTTGTCGTTTTTCATTTTCAACAATTTCTTTTCCTTTGTGGGAACCAACGGTTTACAAGAGTAAGGTGGGGCTGTTTAACTCTGCTAGGTCCACTTGACCTCCTCGAAATCGGGACGGTCTTGACTTCCTCGGTTTCGACATAGGAAATTCTTTCTTTCTTGTTACTTTTGAAAGCCACGGCCTTCTCGGCCTTTAGTCTTTCAACCTGTCGAACCCTATCGCCAAGAGCCATATCTCTCAAGTATTGTGTATCTAATTTCTTTCGAATCGAATAGTCAAGGCCACCGGTATTTCGACTAATTCATGTTCGGGACCATGTGAAACATCTGGTTTCAATAGTCGAACCTATTCAAGTATTAGTCTATGGGTTGATAAACTTCCTCTTAACACTAGCTAGTTCCTTGGACTTATCTTGGATTGTCCCATGTAGAATTGTTCATGGAACAATCTTTCTAAAAGGCCGTATCTATGGATCCGGTGGTAATGTGGTGAACCGGTGAAAGCATTTTTCGTGAGTGAACTTGGGAAATACTTAATCCTAAGGTTCTCATTATTGGCTATGTCTCTGCTTGATGAGATACACGGCTATGTGTTCATTGTTGATTCGTTAGTATCTCCGAACTTTGTAAACTTAGGGATCTTGTGTCCCTTGGTAAGTCTGTATGCATCCGTGTCTGCTATGGGAGAAGCATAATTTGGCCTCCTAATCCACATATTAATCGTTTTGGGCCATTATTCTCTCTATCATGGTGGTTAGGTTATTTTCTGCCAAGATATTATCGTTTCGAATTCTATGGACCACCGCGTCAACATCTTGGTTTCTATCTATCATAACTACTCCTCTAGGTTGTTCGTCTCGAAACGCTGGGGCCTCTTGCCTTTCGAGCGGCCCTGGTTCCCCACTACCCTCTGTGGTTCCTCTCGATCTTGGAGCATCATATCTTTCGATCCTCGCCTTGGTTCTAACTCCCTAAATGGTTCTTCTCGAATCACTGGGCATTTCCTCTTTGTGCCCTTGCCCTCAGGTCAAATTCTTCTCTAACTGGCCTATAGGGTGGGTCAATGGCTTGTTCGATGATAGGTGTGTTTGCTCGAACCACAGCCTGGTTCTGTCTACGCCTCGGTGGGGCAAAGAAATCTGCTATTCGACTCATATTATCTGCGTTTTCCTATTCGTCACGGTCACGTTCTGAACTATTGGGGCAAAGATTTCTTGCATAGTTTGTGCTAACACTCCGATCATGTTATGGTTACTATCATCCATCAGTTGCCTAAAAGCCATTTGGTTTTCTGTGGTTAAGGTGGGTAAAGCGCTATAACCCCCCAGACCTTGGTTATTTGTAAGAAATTGATTAACCCAGATCCAGATCCTAATTGAGGTGATGCATTTGGCGTCGAGTTTGCAAGCACGCCATGAAAGATGTTGGCATCCCATAAGAAGGGTTTCGGGTCTATTACCCTCGAAACCAGGTGGTCTAGTTTGCAGTGGGGTGGCGAAATGGGCTTGTGTCCCTGGTTGTGGGATGGATCCCCCAGGGTAACCAGTGGTTCCTGTATTGCCCAAGATCGAATTATTTATTGACATGCCACTTGTACCATTCGTGGCTATATTACTAGTCGAAGATGCAACTGACTGTGCATTCGAAGGGATCGCCTGGGCGTTGCGATCGCTGACGCATTAGTGCATTCCGTGGGGCATTTTGTTCCCCTTGTTGATTATTAGACATTCTATTATTTCGCTTTCTTCTGGGTAAAGGTTGGTTACTCTTAGTTATTCTACCACTCCTAAGGTTCATATACCAATGAACTTTGTTTACTCAGAAAGAATTTTTTTTTTAATAATTATGGTTATAGTTTTCCTAATTTATAACGGCCAAACTTCCTTTGGGCGTGCCATTTTGTTCACGGTGATTTACGGTGAAACAACCGCTAGTCTTCCAAACTATTGAATAAGCGTTATAAGCGTTATGTTATTCAATCCTCCGGTAACTTGCGGGATCGACTAGATTGATCCTATGGGGTATCGGCGTTAGTATAAACTTAAGATAAAGATCCATATTTGAGACTTGTTTTGGAGGTTTTGTATATGTCAAAATACGTTTCGATTACTTAGTGATGTGATCAAGTTAATAACGTATATTTGGTTCGAACAAACAAGAACATGCGATTCGAAATAGCAACAAAGTATATAAATGCGACAATATTCAAATAAACTCTTAAAGTGTAAAAGATTTTCAAAGTGATTGCGTGAAACGTAAAAGGAATGTAAACAAATGTATAAAAACTTTAAAATAACAACGTTAATGTAAAGGTTTCTGGAAAAGTAAAGAACTTCAGCAATGGTAGAAAAAGCATTTAAATGAAATGACTTTGAAAATAAAGAAACTTAAAAGACATTGATGCAAGATAAAGTTAGACTGGAGGAATAAAGATACATTGAATAATAAAGTCTTGGTGCAATCATACGTACATCATTCGTGCATTCGTTTCCCTAGCCATGTGGTATTTTGAATGTGACTGAATTTTAGTACAATAGATATGACACACGAAATCCTAACATTAAGACTCCTATTTATACTAATTCGACCATAACGGTCTAACCCATAAGATCTTGCCACGTTTAGAACATGCAACACACCATGCTTCTCTTGCTTCTCCTAGTTAAAGAATATATAATTTAAGTATAAAATAAAATGAGAAAAGCATCCAATAGTTAAAGACCCAGTCTCAGTTGACACACATGTTTTAACTTCCGTCTCTACTTCCAACAAACTTTCAAACCCAAACCCAAAACCACACCATGCCAATTCACTCATCCAAACACTCCCTAACCTCTCACACCACCATCCTCCTCTTCCTCTTCCTCCTCCTCCAAATTTCATCTCCGATAACCAAAACCCTCGCCGAAAACTCCCACGTCATCAATTTCCAATCCCCAAACCTCTACCCAGAATCCCTCTCCTGGGACCCAGCCAAACAACACTTCCTCGTCGGATCCCTCCGCCACCGCACCATCTCCTCAATCTCCGACGCCGGCATAGTCGAAACGCTAATCTCCGACACCTCCCTCCCTGAAAACGCCACAGTCGTAGGTATAACCGTCGATTCACGCAACAACCGCGTCCTCGCTGTAATCCATGCCATCAAACCTCTCCTCCTTTCAACGCACTCGCTGCCTACGACCTCAAATCTCGCAACCGAATCTTCCTCTCCATCCTCCCCACCGATGAAGAAGAAGAAGCTCTCGCAAACGACGTCGCTGCTGATTACAACGGTAACGCTTACGTCACAAACTCAATCGGAAACTACATCTGGAAAGTAAACTCCAAAGGAGAAGCTTCAATCTTCTCGAAATCTCCGCGGTTCACCGAACATACAGTAGACCGCGACACACCGTATAATTTCGTCGGGCTCAACGGAATTGCTTACGTCAGCAGCGGGGATTATCTCCTAGTGGTGCAATCCAATACGGGCAAGCTTTTCAAGGTTGATGCGGACGACGGTACAGCAAGGCACGTGCTTATAAGCAAACATCTCACGTGTCCTGACGGTGTCGTTTTGAGAAGTGACGGTGTCGTTTTAGTGGTTTCGCCGCACGTTAATAAATTGTGGCTTCTCAAGAGTAATAATGGATGGGGGGAGAGTGTGGTTTATGACGAAATTGACCTTGAGAGTGAAGGGTACCCTACTTCGGTTGTTTCAGAGGGAGGGATAAGATGTATGTGTTGTATGGGTATTTTATGGAGGGTCTTTTGGGGAATTCGGAGAGGGAAGGTTTTAGGATTGAGGAGATTAGGTCACCGAAGGAGAGTGAGGGGGAGAATGTTTGGCTTTATGTGATGATTGGATTTGGGATGGTTTATTTTGTGTATTGGAGGTTTCAGATGGGGCAGCTTGTGAAGAGTATGAATAAGAAGATCAATTGATTGTTTCTATTTAATGGGTATAGCTCAATTCTGTTTTTTGCTTAGGAGTGAAAATTGTATCAATTTGTTGTTTTATACAAAACTCTTATTTATAAATTCTAATGCTCTTAATGAACGAAAGAATGGTTGTGCTACAAATGGTATTGAATTGCAGCATTGATATAATTTGATGTTTGATAGTTTATGTTGTAATAGATTGCTATTTCCAGTTAAGAAGCTTCAAAGGGTTTGTTTAGAGCAATGTTACCAAGGTACAACAATAATCTTTAGAGGTTAAGCTAGGACTTCTGGATATAATTATGAATGACCATTAATGTGTGACTTATATTATTCACAATGTCCTTCATATTGAGTATAGTTGTCACTCCACTATCCATTATATCATTTTTTAGGTCAATGTCCTTCTTTAGTTATGCTGCATTATTTTGTCTGCTTTTCAGATTTGTTTAGCTATATAATACAAGTTTATCTTCAATCAATCTTGAATCAGCCATTTTGTTGTTGTTAGCTTGTCATTTAGCAGTATACCTACTATCTTGATATTGGAGGAATTGGAGCAAAACTTCCATATGAGCTTGTCATTAATTACTTATTATAGTATTTATATTATTTTTCTTTATAATAAATAGTTAAAAATATTGTTGACAAATTAATATTTAAGTCACAAATTATTTGTACAAGTTGGACCCAAAATCTATTATAAAAATTTTGAGGTGACACATAATTGTCTAATTTTGAGGTGTTAGTGGTTGAAGGTCTCACTACTAACCTCCCTAGCATTACTCAACTATATAATCATGATATGTGTGTCAACTTCAATCGCACATAATGCACAGTTACTGGCAAGAATCATATTCAAATGATGAAAGAGTCTGGATCATCTGACAATTTCTATATGTGGACTCCTTATGCGAAAAATTAACTTCAAGCATGTATGATCTCCAAGATTGATGAGGTTGAGTACTAGCATTGAACAATGGGTCACCTAAATCTCTAAAGTGTGAGGAAGATTGTCACTTAAAACGCTATGATCTTAAGATTGAAGAAGGTAAAATTTATGGTGACTGTTAGATGGGAAAACAGATCAAGATGTCACATAAGAAGGTCCAACATCTTACCACTACTTGTGGGCTTGAACTACTTCATATGGCTCTCAATAGACATATGCAAGTTAAAAGTCTAGGAGGTACGAAGTATGTTTTTGTGTGTGTTGATGATTACTCAAGATACACATGAGTTGGATTCATTAAAAAAAAAAATCAAGCGCCTTAATAACCTTTGAAGATATTTGTCTGCGTCAGCGTCATGATAAGGGAGAAGATATTCCTAATGTTCTAGACAACATTATCAACATCCTTCTACCAGTGGTAAATAACACTGCAGAGAATGTTGAAGGAAGTGTCCACGAGAACAAAGACTTTTTCTTAAAGATACAAAAAAATTATCCAGTTGAAAACATAATCTGAGAGCTAAATGAAGGAATCACCACTCGAATAAAAGAACCTGTCAGTTATAGAGATATGATAGCAAATATGTGTTTCATATCCGAAGTGAGAAAATATGAAATAAGCCTTAAATGATGAACACTGAATGAATTCTATGCAAAAAGAATTGGATTAGTTTTAAATAAATGAGATATGGGAACTGATACCTAAACCTAACTATTCTGACATCATTGTTACTAAGTAGATATACATAAACAAGTCTGATGAGAAAGAGAATGTTTCAAGAAATAAGACTCGTTTAATAGCTCAAGGGTATACTCAAATCGAGGCAATTGATTTTGATGAGACATTCGCTCCAATTGCTTTTCCAAAAGCTATAAGATTGTGTTCACAGTGATTTCTGGTGAAACAACCGCTAGTCTTCCAAACTATTGAATAAGCGTTATAAGCTTATGTTATTCAATCCTCAACTTGCGGGATCGACTAGATTGATCCTATGGGGTATCAGCCGTTGGTATAAACTTAAGATAAAGATCCATATTTGAGACTTGTTTTTGGAGGTTTTGTATATGTCAAAATACGTTTCGATTACTTAGTGATGTGATCAAGTTAATAACGTATATTTGGTTCGAACAAACAAGAACATGCGATTGAAATAGCAACAAAGTATATAAATGCAGCAATATTCAAATAAACTCTTAAAGTGTAAAAGAT